>JAUTXW010004949.1:225000-847500 GCA_030620095.1 Kuschelorhynchus macadamiae
CGAAGTATAGTGTACATGGATTTCTCTATTATAGGGTTTTTATAAAGATACACACTTAAGGTTTGCACAGCATGGCTAATTTTTTGTAAGACTTAAGTACCGGAATACAGTTTCCCAGAAAGATGAAAACCTTTTACTTTAAAAAACAAGTTGGGTTTATTTTAAAGCCCATTCGTTCCAAAAAAACCGCATTCACCACAAGAATATATGCGAAAAATCTATAATTAGCTGTGGCATAAGTAGCACAGTAACAAATATACGAGAGAATTATTTTTTTTTGTAAAAAGCACTAAAATCATTTTTTAATACTTTTTATATATTTTTTACAAAATAATAGGCAAAATTCCTAGCCCATCTCATTTTGGACTGCACTGATCAGATCAGGAGAGATGCCATTGTTCCAGTCTCTATAGCCTCTAACAGGTTTCGTGTAATTGTTCCTGATCCCTCACCACCTTTCCTCAAACCGAAGGGCATTGTCTGGTTTATAGACGGCGCTCGAATGGAGGAGGGATCTGGGGCGGGAATCTATGAGAAGCTACCTAGGGCAAGAATTAGTCTTGCTTTTGGATGGTTTGCGACTGTATATCAGGCTCTTGGACAGCGTACAGGAAAACCTTTTCAGAGGATATCACGAGAAGCATATATATATATATATATATATATATATATATATATATATATATATATGCTGTGATAGTCAAGCGGCGATTAAGGGCTCTGTCTTCGAGCAGGGTCAATTCGCAGCTTACACTTGAATGCAGGAGAGCTCTAGAGAGACTGTGTTAGTCCAATAGGGTTAGCCGCATTGGGCAATTCTGAGTCGCAAAGGCCAGGATTAAGAATCGCACTATAAAAGAATTCCGTGGCGAATGGCACGAGCTAGCAGGACTCAAGACAGTCTAAGGTCCATGACAGGCCCTTTTAGCTATTCTGAGACTAGTAGGCTTCTACAATTGAATAGAGACCAACTTAGAACAATTATCGGGGTCCTAACTAGACACTGGCTGGTGAAATATTACCTGCATAAGATTGGATTCGGTAACGATCCATACTGCAGGTTTTATGCTGAAGTAGATGAAACTACCGACCATCTGATCTGTCGATGTGACGCTTTAGTCAACGCCATACTGCTGACACTTACATGAAACCCGAACTTGTGGGACGTGCTCGACCTGAAAGGGCCCTTTTCTTCCTAAAAAGGAATGGGCTTCTGGTCTGAGACGTGTTCTTGTGGGAATAGCACAATGGGCCATAGTGAGCCTAAGTGCTGTCTTTGTTGGGCTCCTCATCTATGTCTAGCCCATCTCAGCTTGCCAATGAGTCGCTTAGCTATTTGTCACTTGCTGGGAGGTCCTACATAATATTAATAATCAATACATGATACTTTTTTCAGCGCTTTTTAACGCCTTTAACTGTTGTTAATATCATTATTTTTATATGTATTTTTATTGTATTTGCATTTGTATTATTAGTCCCTGCTTCCCAGAAAAAAAATCTGTGCCTGTCACTGAATTCTGTACGAAATTTATAGGAGTTATTTTTCACCTTTCACACAAGTTGCACGAAGATTGAAGGGTGTCTAACATTAAAATGTTTGAGTGTCCCCTGTATCGCAGAAGCGTTGGGGGTTATGAACATTTCGTTTACCTTATCCTAAGTATTATATGACTAAATAATAGTGGCGTGCAAAGCCCAAGATTCTATCTTTACAAATAACAGAGAAACTTTAGAACAGCACAATCCTGGCACTCATACTTTCCCACAAATTTGCAACACTCTATATAAACGAAGTGAAGACTGTTACTCACTTTTAGAAAATTTCGCTTCTCCAATGACTAGTTTTTCAATTACAACTTCAGATTTGCTAAAATAAAAAAAATATATACCAAACTGTTGTTAGGGTAGAAAAGATCTAGGCCAAAACACAAATTTAAAACTAGATAAAATTTCCCAAATAAAGTTTTAAAATCGGATTAAAATCAACAAGTTACAGGAACTTAAATTTTCTTAAAAAAGTTCACCTTCGAGTGTGGACCGGTTTGTATACATAACTAAATTAGTTTATCCTCCTCTTTATGTGCTGAAAAGGGAGGATGCATTAACATAATTTTCTTTTCGAATTGCAGGTTAGGATAAGTGCCATAGCATTCCTTCAACGAGCCTTGCTGGTACACGATTTGCAAACACTGAGTGGTCCAGAGTGGGAACAGTGTTTCCATAGAGTATTATTTCCATTGCTCAATTACTTACTACAACCTATTAGTCCTAAGGAACCCATAGCTATGGCTGAATTTAGGAATAGGGCTGCAACTGTACTGTCCAAGGTAATTTTGTCATGGTAATTTTAAAACTTCTTGCTCTTAAAAAATAGCAAGTGAAACCCTATCGATTGTGTATGTGTGTCGGGTATTTCAAATTTTAAATAGACGCGATATCAGCTCCAAATAATAACCCTATAATTATTACCCTGGCTCAATAAATATTAAAATATAATCATAATAAAACTGAATTTCCCCTAAATAGCATTACGTTGCGTCAATGTTCCTGACTGGGACCTTGGAAGCAAAATTGACGGAAAACGCTGACGCCAAATCCAAACAACGAATGATATAATTAATAGCAGTGGTATTATTCTCAAATCGTATAGAATGAGTTAGCAGCAGGCAGCGGTCGCAACCGAGATTGGTTTGACTTCTCCGACCATGGGGCGCAGCGTTGCCAATGTTATTTTTCAATACAGTTTTTGTACATTGGACCAAAAATCATTCATATTTCATATTCAGGTCTTTTTAAGTGTAGCCATAGTAGAAAACATTTGTATATACTAAAATACCAATAAAAAATTATGTATTTAATATATAAAAATCTACTTTTGATAGGAAAATTTTACACTACATAATATTGTCTTTTGATTAAGGGACAACACGTCTTGTTTTTGCCAGTGCCTTAAATAATTTGTTTATCCTTTATTATTTTCATGAAATTTATAATAAAAATAAATAAATAGTAGTTTAAACACGATTGTGGTATAGAACAAAAGCTTTCACCCCTGTGGTCAAGTAAAAAATCATGGTTCTAGGGATTAGACCGAGTCAAAATGGAATCACTGTCCGACGTTTCGCCTTCGATTGCACGATGCATCTTCAGGGATTTTTACTTCATGAGATCGGAACACGCAATGAGCTAGGAGAGACCTAGACCGGCTATTTATAGTCGACCTGTGTTCACCGAACCCAGTTTAACGATCGGTTTCCACGTATGATGTATGATGATCTCGAAACCGATGCAAGAACTTTGGTTTCTTTTACATTTATGACATGTCCAGTGGAATGTTGGTGTTCAGATACAGCATATTGTACAATTTGTTTCTTTCTAATACAAAGTTCATGTTCCTTAAGTCTAGTGGATATGGATCGTCTATTTTCTACAATCACTACAGGAACAAGGAATTGCATGTACTCTTTCCGTTTGGAAAGAAATAATGCTCTTTGATTATCGCAAACATTGTCCAACTTTCTTGTGTGTGTTGAAGATTATACGTATATTGGACCGGCGAAGTAACCTTGCAATCTTGTTCGTGGTTCCGTGTATAAATGGAAGAACTACACTTCCTATCGGTAATTCCTTATTAGTTTCCTTTCATGGAGTAGGATTATTATATGGCTGTCCATTATCATGAGTGCAATATCCATTCCCTCGTAAGGCTTGAGTCAGTTTCTCTGTTTCCGATGTAAAGAACTTTTGTCACAAATCGCGAGAGCTCTGTAAACCAAAGAATTAATAACTGATTGCTTTTGTGCCGGATGATGATGGGAATTTGCACATAGGTACCTGTTCATATGCGTTGTATTTCAATATACAAAGTGTTCTAAGGAATCATCCCCTTTCCTTTGTACAAGAACATCTAGAAAGGGAATCGTGCCATCTGATTCAATTTCCATTGTAAATTTTATATTGGCATGTTGTTGATTCAGATGATCAAGAAACATGGGGAGGTTTTCTGGACGATGTGGCCACATTCCAAAAGTTCCTTGAAAAACCAAACATCTTGGGGAGGAAATCAAGACGGATGCTAAAACTTTTGGCGATCTCAGGAACAACAAGAAGAAGGCTTTAGGCAAGGCAAGGGTACTGTTGATGGTGTTTTGCGGTTTCTGGGGGATGTCATGGATGCTTTTGAGGACAGTCAATATCTCTCAGCTCTTTTCTGTGACCTAAGCATAGCCTTTGACTGCGTCTCTCATGAGCGTCTCCTCAGCAAACTAAAATACTATAACTTTAGTTTAAACAGCCTAAATTTAATACAGTCCTATCTGGAAAATCGTTACCAGACTGTTCGACTAGGTGGAGAGTCATCAGCAACTACATTGCTAGATATTGGTGTTCCCCAGGGATCAATTATGGGCCCGGTGTTGTTCCTAATATATATAAATGATTTGCCTGCAAGTCAGCCATTGGCAAAATGTGTGCTGTTTGCTCATGACACAACACTCTACATAAAGGGAGACACTGAGCGAATTGCTGAGGATGAGCTGGCTGAGATACGGTCTGGGGCAGAGCGGTGGTTTAACTCCAACGAGCTGGTACTAAATCAAGATAAAACCTGTAGAGTTATATTCACATTAAGGCAAAATAACACCACAAATGCCAATGTGGATAAAGTTAAGTTTCTTGGAGTTTGCTTGGACCCCAAACTTGGGATACTCACGTAGAAAGTGTGTGTGGTAGACTTAAGAGTAGTGTGTTTGTGATTCGCAATCTGTATGAATATGTATCCAACGAAACCATTAAAACAGCATACTATGCATTGTTCCATAGCGTCATGACTTATGGAATAATTGCCTGGGGCAACTCAGCACATGCCTCCAGGATTTTTGGGTTGAAGCGGAAGGCTATAAGGATCATGACAGGATTAGGATATAGGGACGATTGTAGGGGTCCCTTTGCTCATCTGGGGATTCTTACTCTCCCATGTTCCTACATACTCGAAAGCTTGTTGCTTGTAAAGAAATGTGATGGATTTACCACCCGTGGAGATCTCCATAACTATGGTACTAGACAAAAAAAAGACTTGGTTCCTGCACACTGTAGGCTGGGAAAGTGTCAAAGTAGGCCTGAATATATGGCAATTAAGCTCTATAACAAATTGCCACTGTATTTAAAAGAGATGTCATTAAATGGGTTTAAAAGTGAAATTAAACTAATATTGACAAAAAAATTTGACTCTCTCTAGATCTTGATATTTTAATTATATGTGTATTTTTTTTTTTTACAGTAAACTGTACATTTTAATGTTATCTGTTTGGTGTACTGTCTATAATATTTTGTCTTAAATGTTGATTTGTAGGTTTTAATTATTTTTACTAATTTTAGTTTAGTCTTAATTTATATATATATTAAATAGCATAGTGTTTTATTATAATTGTTATTATCTTATTTTTGACGTGTGTAAATGTATTTAAAATATGTATTGACACAAATAAAATGAATATGAAAGAAGCTACTTTGCAAACTAGCCTTTTACCTTAGATGCCGGGGGTACAGTCTATATCATACGTAATCGTTACACTGGCTCACGGTTCGGTGGACACTGGTCAACTATAAACAGCCGGCCTAGGTCTCTCCTAGCTCATTGCGTGTTCTGAACATGCCTCGTGCAATCGAAGGCGAAACGTTGGAAAGTGATTCCACTTTGACACCGTCTAATTCCTTGAACCATGACTGTGGGTTAAGAGCTATAATTATAAAAAAACGTGTACAAATTGGTTAATTGAGGAGCTACTGGTGAACAAAATATCGACTTGTATTAAATATATACACAACTAATTGATTATATTTTGTTTGGATAAAATTATTTATGTAATTCGGGTTCTTTGGTAAGTAGGTATATAGTTTAAAGTTAAACTTTTTTGTTATATAAACTAGGGGACAATTGCATGTAGCTATTCTAAGGTTTCCTGAAAATTCATGCGTAAATATTTCCAATACGGAGTAAGATATTTTATTGCCGTTTTAGGGATTCCCATTTTTCCAAAAGCTGAAGTATGTTCGGTAGTTAGAGTACGATAACCAAATTTCGCCTCTCCCAATATTGGTTTAATTATATGAGATTTAAAAAAAGTCTCTAATTTAGAATGTGTAGATTTTATTACGTGATTTATAGAAAATTATTATTTTATAGGATTTTACAAAAATATATAGCAGACCCTACATATATTTGTTTAAATGGAACACCCTGTTGATTTTATGTACATTAAAGACCCAGTCGATGTATGTATAATATACAGTGTTAAAAATGCATATTGGGCTTGCTGTACATTTTTCCACGTCCTATATACATAAATACTAATTTAGTTGTTATATATGCTCAGATAGCAAATTTATCTTCTTTATTGCAGGTATTTTTACATCACCTTACTCCTCTATTATCTTTACCGACATTTCCAAGTCTCTGGTCAAACATTCTGGATTACATGGACAGGTATATGCATGCAGACAAGAGCGATATTTTATTCGAGGCTATTCCCGAACTCTTGAAGAATATGCTGCTGGTCATGAATTCCGCCAAAGTGTTTGATGGCCAGGAAGGCAAGGTAAACTTTGTTTAAAGAAAAACGACCTAAGGGCGCTAAATATGTAGGAGTATTCAGCATACAAGATATTGTGTAAAGTATGTACAGAAAATGTGATTCCTTGACATATATGAAGAAAAATGTTTCATTGTAAGTGCTTCGTTTTCGATATACCGGATGTAAAAGCTTTTTAAATAATGGTTTTTCTTAATATTTAGTAAACTCTTTAAGCAATTTTAACGAAATCTTTTATGCCATAGGCGTGCTCAACAGTATCCATATAAAATACATTCTACGCCACAGCGTTTTTAGTTTCGTCCAAATGAAAATGCACAGAAACTGCTTCATGTCATTTTTTGTACAATAAGCGGTTTTTGAGAGAATAAATAAAAAACACCAGATGTATTTTCTTAGGAGATAAAGCAAAACGTTAATTAGAGGCTTATTTTTGAGAAACTAAATGGTACGACACAGGTTTTTGTCCATAATTAAATGTAAAAAACTATTCTCTGAGGTACAATTTAGTTTTAAAAGTGTCTCTGAGCATGTCTATGAACGGTCGAGGCAGATTTCTTATAATGATATATAGAATGATATAGACTCGTAGAACTATCTCCAAGGGGGAGGGGCCACGATTAGAGCATATTTTCAGAAATAGACCCCCCTTTGGACGCCTCTGTACTAAATACTGATAAACTAGTTAAAGGATATCCCAAATATGAATAAACATGTCATAAGAAAATGTGGTGTTTGACATCAATCATTTTGTGTAAATTAATGACAAATTTACTGATAGTTTCGACACAACCTATAATAAGATGCATGATCATTTTAAAAATATTAATTAAATCTATAGTTAGTGGTAAATTAAGTATGAAAAAATGCTTTTTGAATAGAGTACACTTAGCAACATAGTAAATTTTACATCATCAATAGCTGTGGTATATAGTGGTAAATAGAAAAGTTTTTTCGCTTTAAAATAACTAAAATGAGTTCCAGTTACTCTTACTGTGCAGTGAAAAGCCCTTTGATTGGTGATTTTCTTTTAAATCTGTCAGCTGCTAGGTAAACCACAAACACAAATTACATAAAACAATATTCAGCAATGTTGCCAGATTTCACAGATTATTTTTTTTACAAATCGGCATCGTCAGTGATGTTATTAATCACGTGATCAAAACCCGTTTCAGGAATTATTAAACGAAGTATATTTTTATATAATTTTAATTATAAAAAAAAAATGCAAATATTGTTTTCTTGTTATTCATTACTTAGGTACTTTCTTTTATAATTTTTCAAGTCCAAAGGAGAAATTTCTCTCGACGTTATTTTATAAATTCCGAGTATCATAACATAAGTTTAAATTAAAAATAGATTAAAAAAATTAAAATTTGTCTTCTGCCCTGGAATGCGCTGTTGAACATTTAAAAATTAATAGATCTGGATTTTTATTGATATACGGAAAATTGTTTTTGCTTTTAGTTTTATCGTCTCTATTTAACGTATTTTAAAAATATTTATTTGTTTGTAGAATCAGTTATGGTACCTAACCTGGGAGAGGATTGGAAAGTTTTTGCCTAACCTGAAGGATGAACTCTTTAAAGAAACTGCGGAGGAACATATTTCGGAGGAGGTAAGGCCCTATATATCAACCTACAAAATTAATTTGATATACAGCGTGTAAATTAATTCACATCTAATACTTTGGTTTAGATTTATCTCATAAAAATAAGAAAAAAGATTCATAATACAGGGGAACGCAAATGCTTTGTTTTCAAGATACAGTGAGTTAAAAATCTTAATATAAGAAAAATTACCCTACTTAAAAGGAGTCGAACCTACCAGCATCTAAGCTCGTTTATTTTTGTTTACTTTGTTCTCTCAATATTTATTTTATTGTAAAGAATGTATATTTTTTATGTCAAATATGTATAAAGAGACATGTATACCTGTGTTCTTTTGTATCTACATATATTACGGAATTTATTCATATGTAGCTTAGGGAATGTAGGTATGTAGTTTTGCTTGCTAAAGAATTTTAAGTATTCTCACTTACGCACCATAATACCCAAGAACTCGAACAATAATTATCAAAAATAACCCAAAAAGTTACAAAAATTGCCTAAAAACAATGTTCTGAGTCAAAGCAATGCCGCTTCGTTCGATTTATTATATGAGGGCCTTTCAACAAAGACTAGGACTGAATTTTTTACGGCCTAGTGCAACGAGCTACATACCGCCAAAAATCAGCAAATATCATCCAAGTAAGCTTCTTTCATTTTGCGAAATTTCAGTTGTCATGAAACATTTCTTTGATTCTGACGCCGCTCTAAAGTTGAGATATTGTTAGCGCCTCTAAGAATCGTGATGGGTGAATTGAAAGAACAAAGATATGCGATCAAATGTTGTATTTGTCTTGGAAAATCAGCCACGGAAATTTTTTCGATAATTAATACGGCTTTTGGGGAATTGTCTATGGCAAGATCTGCTTGTTTTCGATGGCATAAAGAGTTTAGTAATGGCAGGGAAAGTTGTGAGTTGCAAGGCGGTCCAGCTGCTCCTATAGTGGCACTAACTCTCATATATTCTTAAAATATCTGTTGGAAGTGCTTTTACTCTTTTACACAAGCATTTAAACATGTCCAGAGTTTGTGCTCACTGGATTCCGCGTATACTGACACCAGATCAAAAAGCGAATAGGGTAGCGGTTTGTGAATACTGGAAACAATGCGTTGAAGAAGGCGAACAATGGTGGAAGACCATTATTACTACGGATGAAACTTGGGTGTATTATTATGATCCGGAGATGAAGCAATAGAGTACGCAGTGGGTAGAAAAAGGAAGACCACCTCCAAAAAAAAGCACGTGCGCTAAAATCTGCCGCTAAAGCTACGGTCATAACATTTTTTGATCACAAAGGCATGGTGTATGCGCACATGGTCCCACATGGTAGTACAGTAACTGCCAGTTATTATAAACAAGTTTTGTTCCAGTTGATGAAGGATCACATCCCCAAAAAACGACCTAAGCTGATTGGAAAGTGGAAACGTCATCATGATAACGCTCTCCCTCACGTAGCGAATATAGTGACAGAGTTTTTGAACACTAAAAATATCAGGTCTGTACATAATCGTCCATATAGTCCTGACATAGCCCCATGCGGCTTCTATCTGTTTCCTCAAGCAAAAAAAGACCTCAAAGGACGACGATTTCAAACAGAATTGGATGCTGTTAAGGCTTTAGAGGCGGTTTTGAAGAAGCTCTCAAAGAATGGCTTCAGCCATGTCTGGTTATTGCAATTCAGAGACTATATAGAGCGTGATAAAAGTATTGTTTAAGATTAATAAATAAAGTTTTGGTAGTACTAGTCCTAGTCTTTGTTGAAAGGCCCTCTTATATAGTTAATGAAATATTACAGAGATAATTTTTACGGTATTAGAACCACCTTAAAATTTAATTTCAATATTATTAGCAAGTATAAATTTTTTTCATAGACACCCTTTTGAATGAACCAAACCAAGATGATACATACAATAGACCAAACAAGTAATAATTTTGACAATTTCTGATTCCTTTCAAAACAATTCCATCAGTTATTATGTTTATGGTACTTAGAGATATTTCAGAGTGCAAATAATTTTAAGTTAACATTTAGAAACTCAAAATGGTGGCAACAATATGGCGCACCAATTTTGTCATTTGTGAAGATTCTATGGCAAGTAAAATTAATTTAAATTAATTTTAATCTAATTTATTTAAAAATACCTTTATTGCAACTGTATTTTATTGACAAATGCTTCCTACCCTTTTCAGTTTTATTCATCACAAACAATTTTTATTATCCATGTTTACATTTTTGTTGGATTAGTGTATTTGTTAAGTGAACAAAGTATATGAATCTAAGATATTTTTTTATATAATAATATAATAGTAACACTTAAATTTTCCAAACTCTCTTATTTTAATGAATTAAATACAGTGTGATTTGCAGATTCCTACACAAGAAATACTTTACCCAAAACCGATAAACCCAATGCAACATAATATCGAAAATTTGACAAGGTCGAGTATAATTCTGCAACCGCCCGTCTCACAACAGCAAGTGTCATCACATTTATTTGCACATTTAGGACAGGTAGGAGGATTATACCAAATCGACTAACAACTATATGCATTTTATTGTAATTTGTATTAAGTACAACACATTCAAATCTTAGACCGACCTTATGTTTTGTGTTTTTTGTGATATAAAACCATTATATTATACTATTTAACAGTGGGTGTTAGAAATTTAGATAGAAATAGATCTTTTTCTAAAGTTTATTAAAAAATTGTATAAAAATACTGTTTCTGAACAGTTATCAATTTCAGACGCCCGCGCCCCCCCGTATATCATCACAAGCTTAAGAATTCATTAGGAAAAAAAAAACAATGATATGTAGTGGACCTGCAGTTTAGGTTTCGGATCTGTTGCCCAATATCTTCAGACGTCGCCTGAGTTGCAAACACAATTTCCTCAATTTTTATAAAACTTCTGCCATCGTTCCATTGGATCATTTAAAAAAAATATAATAAACATTTGACCTACCTAATATAATGATAATGAAGTATGCTAAAGTGATATTGTTTATCTGATTAAAATAGTTTATTAAGTAAACTTGTGTAAAATAGTGTCACAACTGGGCGTGAATCATTACAGAGTACAATACAAGAACTTAGAGATATGAGGGATACATTGAATGCCATTAAAACAGTAGCAGAGTATCTGAAAGACGAAGCTTCTTCTCGTGCTTATAAACATTTTAAAAAACAATATAAAAGCGAAATAGTAGAAACCAAAAAAGGAGCATATAGTAATTTTATTAATAATTCAAGTAACAAAATGAGGGATTGCTGGAAACTGATTAACTTTGAATCTAATAAAAGTACAAACAATAATAACTGCGGTATAGATCCTGATATTATGAATGATTATTTTGTCTCAGTGGTTGGTGAATTAATCCAAAGTCTCCCTAACATAAACCATGATATTGATGTCTGGGTACCTGTGTGTGCAAACTCTTTTTTCTTGGGTCCCTTTACGTCAGCTGAAGTTACGAGTGCGATAAACACTCTAAAGCCCTCTACTGCTGCTGACATACATGGACTAAATAGTGAAATTATTAAGGAGACTCAACACTTGTTAATTCTACCCCTAACTACACTCTATAATAACTGCATTGAGCAATGTATTTTTCCTGACTGCAAGGTTGCTAGAGTGGTTTCTATTTTTAAAAAAGGTGAGTGTGCTGACCCTTCGAACTACCGACCGATTTCTATCTTGCCAATTTTTGGAAACATTTTTGAAATCTTATTAAAGTCAATGTTAATAAACTATTTAGAAAAAAACTATATTATTAATGGCTCCCAATTTGGATTTAGAGCAGGGTACTCTACTGTGCAGGCAGTTTCAAGTTTAGTGGACAGCATAGTTGGGGACTTTGAGGGGGGCACAAGTACAGGAATAACCCTGTGTGAGCTCAGCAAGGCCTTTGACTGTGTTGACCATGAGAGGCTTCTGCACAAGATGGAATATTTCTATAGCTTTAGAGGACCAGCACTTAATTTCTTTAAGTCATATTTACTGAATAGGACTCAGTGTGTTGGGCAGTCAGCGGATCAGCTGTCTAGTTTCAGGGAGGTCAAATATGGGGTTCCTCAACACTCAATTATAGGACCCATTCTTTTCACACTATATATTAATGACTTATATTATCATCTTCCCGAACGTTGCATTCTTTACGCAGATGACACCAGTTTGATTGTGTCTGCTACTGATCCTCTTACTTTAAATAATAAAATGAGTAAACTTCAACAAAATGCTAAAAATTGGTTTGACATGAATAAACTATGCATGACGGAAGCTAAAACTCAAAAGATTATAGTATAGATTATCAAGGGATAATTCTAGGGAGTGTAATCTTACCTGGGAGGATCATATAGATTTTATTGTCGTAAACTGTCATCAAGTCTTTTTCTGCTAAGAAGGCTAAGAGGATGTGTTGAGGACATGGGATTGATTAGTGCTTATTACGCAATTTTCTACTCATATTTTGTATGGGATAATCTTATGGGGCAATTTTTGTCATTCCATACGAATTTTTCGATTACAGAAGAAAGCTGTTGGCATTCTGGCAAAGGCTGGTTATAGGGACCATTGTAAGCCCCTATTTATTCATCTTGAAGTTTTAACGGTGCCTTGCATTTACATATACCAAGCCCTTTTACAAATCTATAAGAACAAAAATAACTTTAAATTAAACTTTGACTTTCATCAGTATTATACAAGAGCTGCAAACCTGCTGCGACCACAAAAGTTGTGACTACAAAAACCAATAAACAACTCCCTTCCTCTAAAATACTATAATAAGCTCAAACAGTCTACAAGGGACTTACTTTTTAAGGATTTTAAGGTCAAAATTAAGGCCGAGTTGTTGGAGCATGGCTTTTATTCCACCCAGGAGTTTATGACCACACCCCTTACTATTTAGATGTGTAAAATGTATGTGTTTACAGTTAAATAAAAAAAATTAGTTTTAAAACAATTTATATGTATATTAGTTTTTTTTATGTATCATTTTAATTATTTTAAATTTTAACTTTTACTGACGATTGTAAGAAACTATGTTTTATGACATGAATAAATCAGTATTTCAGTATTTCTCTATTACATTTTATAACTGTATTCGTCATTTCATAGAGCCAGATCATCAGCTAATCATTACCCACTAAGAAAAAAAGGCATTTTTCTAACAAATGTCTTACCTATATTTAAAGCCAGAAGCGAATACGAATGGAGGCTTTCAAAAATTATGTTGTGGAGGAGCAACATGGGTTTGAGGGGGTAGTTTTACAAAGACTAACCTTTGTACTTCTTCTTGTACGCTATCTAAATAAATAAGTATAACTTTGGATGAAGGCTATGATGTGCAGTTAATCTATACAGAGTTTAGCAAAGCATTTGATTTGTTGGATCAAACAGTTTTGTTAATAAACAAACTAAAATCTGTTGGCTCTGGAAAACTATTTCACTCCTATTTATCCTTATACTTGAAGGGACGAACATTACAGGTTACCCTCACTGGATTTCTCTCATAAAGCAACTCTTTTTTAAAGTATTTTTTGTTTGCAGATGATTTGAATATTTTTAAAGTTGGATAGTTTGGCAGCCTGGTGCCTACAGAATAACCTTGAAGATTGTTAAGTGTTCTTATGTCGTTTTTGGCGCAATAGGAGTATGGAGGAATTTAGATACAATATAGGAGGAAATAAATTACAGGGAGTGAACGTAGTGAAATATTTAGAAGTATTGCTGGATAACCATCTTCATTACACAGATCATTAATAAAAACCGCTATATGTTGGGTATAACAAGAATATCTAATGATTTTATTTATTTGGTGTAGCTTGACTGCATTGTTTGGGTTCAGGGCCGCATGGTTTGCCCTTTGCTCTGTTACGCGCCAACTTATCTGCTTTTTCATTTCCTTCGATTCCACTATGTCTCTTGATCCAGAACATTGTGACCGTATTCCTCTGGGAAACCGTCTCCAGCATCTGGTGACACTCAAGAATCAGTTTGGATGTTATTTTGTTCTTTTTTAGGATTTGCAAGACTAGTTTGCTGTCTGTGAGAATAATAACTTTTTTACCTGTTATTCTTTCTTTTTCTATTTGTTCGGCACCTTGCAGAATTCCAAGCAGTTCTGCCTGGAAGACAGTCACCCCTTTGCCTAGGGCCATACTAATTTCCAGGTCAAGTTCTGGTACATACACTCGCAAGCCAGCCCCAGATTGATTCTGCAAGCCGTCAGTGTAGATGTGTGTTTCTGCCTCCTGGCTCTGTTGAGCCGCTATGTCAATTTTAAAGTTTTTATTGAAAATGAAACGAGGGATCAGGGTATCCGTTCGGTATTCCACAAGAGGTTGTCTTACGACAGCCTCCAGGAACACTCGGGCGTGTCCCGGACCCGAGTTTTTTCCCCACCACAGGTCAACGGCATGCAGCCTGACTGCCGTTCCCTCTGCTTGTCTTTCAGAAATACATCAATAGGCGGCAAGCACAGCAGCACCTGCATTGCCATCGTAGGTGTGGATCTCATTGCGCCTGTAACCGCCAGGCATGCTAATCTCTGTATGTTGTATTTTATTCTGTGCTACAACTTGCTTGGCTTTGGTCCACTAAACAATGTCTCCGTAAGTGAACACAGGTCGAATAACGGCCGTATAGAGCCAGAGGACAATCTTGGGCGACAGACCCCAGACTTTGCCGATAACTCCTCTGCACTGCCAGAAAGCCCTGGTGACCTTTGATTTTTCACTTAAGTGTTTATTCCAATTTAGGGTGTTATCTACGATGACTCCCAGATACTTGACCTCTTTGGACAGACCTAGCTGCGTAACGAATAGAAAAGGTGATCTTACGTTGACCAGCTTTCTTTTTCTAGTGGAGAGTACCAGCTCGGTTTTCGTAGGGTTCGCAGAGAATGCGTTATCTGTGCATTATCTTTATACTAGTCTTAACGCAGCGTGCATGGTTTCACACAGGACGGTTTCAAATTTTCCTGTTAGCAGAATAGTGCTGTCGCCTGCATAACCGGGTGTGTAGAATCCGTGTTCATTAAGATTCTTAATGAATTCTTAAAATCGTGTACCTTTCGCGCGGCTACCTTCTAAGGCGATCAATCTAAAGATATACGAACAGTCAACAAAGATTCTAAAAGAGAGATGGGAGAGACAGAGCTTTAGACACTCAGGTGCCGCAATTCGTGGCCCTGAGGCCGCTCGGGCAGAGTACCTCCTCGGGTTCTCTCAAGGAAATCTCAGAAAACTGGTAGGAATGCTAACCGGACACTGTAAGCTAAACAAACACCTTGACACTGAACGCTGAGGTTGTCAATATAAAAGTAGATTAATTTAGTCATATTTTGCGAAAAACTAACGATAATATGGGTGCCTCCATTTAGAAATTTTGCATCAATTTGGCGGGTGGGCTTCTATTGTCGCCACTGTCCTTCTAAAGTCATTGTAATTCGGTCTACAGCTATTAATTAGTTATGTATGTGTTGTGTTATCGTCTACGAGTAACAAGTTTAAATGGTTCACAATGGCTTCACATACCATAAGAAAAAAAAGTAGCTTTCGTCACTCAGCCACATTTTATAGAAAATTAAAAATATCGCAACTTGGTTATGTCATACCTGAACAAAACAACCTAAAGCGGTATTTTAAGGAAACAAAAATTAAAAATGAAACAAAGGTTTACGGTTATGATAGATGGCAGAATTATAGTAGTGACTCAACCGCAACTCTCCGCATGATACGACACAAAACATTAAATTTTAAAGAACCGGCGGAATGTTCCCAAATTGTAACCGCTTCGTAATAATATACAGTATAGGTTTAATAAGAATTTTGTAGATAACTTTATTCGTAAAACCTTAGTGTTCAAGACTTCAGAGTAATTGGGTATAAGTGGCAGTTGCGTATTTAAAGAATCAAAAACTTTAAAAGCGTATGGGAGCAGTCGTAGACACTTGATGCATTTTCTTAGTAAAGAAATGCAGCCAACCTAAAAGTAAAAGTCCAATAGAACGGCATTGTTTATTTTCATCTCCCCTATAAATATTTAGCTATGATGTTTGTTTTTGTGAGTATAAAGATTAAAAATGCATACAAATTAAACATTGCGTTAAAAAAAGAATCACTATTTATAATAAGATATCTAATGATAATTTCTATTTAAACCAAAGTCCAAAATTACATTTTTGAAGTTTAAATTGGCTAATATATTTGACCAAAATGTATTGAAAATTAACGAATTTTAAAGGAGCGTAATTTTTGTACGACTTTCATCAGCATGTTCACCAGAGAAATTGCCTGGGTTTTAATTTTAGGTCCTTAGCATAGCCAGAAAACTAAGTGAAACTTATATATCCTACCTCAAATACCAATAACGTATTCTATACGCTCTACACCATATTCCCTATTTGAGTGTGACAGAAATATGTAAGTGACAAGTAGGGTGAGGTGAGGACGACGAGACTGCTGAACATGTTCTTTGTTACTGCCTAGCTCTTGTAAATACCAGAGAATCCATTATGGGGGAAAAGTGGCCAGAAATGGCCACAATCGGATGATGCTTGGCAGCTACGGTGCTGAACTACATCGATGCTGTTGGCTGGCCCGAC
Source organism: Kuschelorhynchus macadamiae (assembly GCA_030620095.1). NCBI lineage: Eukaryota > Metazoa > Arthropoda > Insecta > Coleoptera > Curculionidae > Kuschelorhynchus > Kuschelorhynchus macadamiae. The sequence continues at coordinate 241,805 of JAUTXW010004949.1, forward strand.
GAGTAAAACTCCGAAGGAGGTTACAATGGGCTCACCTGAGGGGCCTAAGTAATAGGTTGGCGCAAATCGCCTCTCCATACTCTCTATCTATCATCCGCATTATTTAGGTGTTATTATCGGTTTGTGATGGAATATTCGTGTTTGACGTATAAGGAGCGTTTTGAGGTTGTACAGGTTAAATTTAGTAACGGAGATTCAGAATGATAGAAAGAAGTTTGCAGCTAAGTTTGGATGCGGTACGGTCATATCATGGTGTGACCAAGCTGGAGGACCGCAGAAGATATTTTGAGCTTAAGTTCTGCTCTAAAGTAATAAATAACATAGTAATATCCCCCAGTTATTGGATAGCTTCAAGTTTCACATTCCACCCAGAGGTTTGAGAAAATCGCCTCTGATGTCCTCTAGGCGTTGTAATATTCTGCATTGCCAGAATATGCCGCTTAATAGAGTGGCTGATACCGTTAATAATTTTCCTGATTTTAATTTTTTCAATATTCCAGTTCATGTATTTAAGAATAAATTAAGAAGTCTGATCATGCGATATTAATTATGCCATATTGTTAATATTTAAGTATGAATAAATAAAAAATGTTATATAATATGGTAGAAGTTAGAGTCTCCATATGGCTAGTTTCCTTAATATAATAGACAGCAAAAACATTTAAATGGAAAACGTTTACATAATTTTGCTACAAGCTCAATGACGCCCTCTAAACTTTATTTTTTCCAAACATTTTTATTTCAAGTCATCCCATACACCCATAAATATACAGAATATGAGTAGTAGTCATAGACATTTAAAGTTATTATTTAGATAATATTAGACTATTAAAGTTATTTAAAAAATACTAAATCTGCCAGAAATATATAAAATATACAATTATCTGTTTTTTCCTGTTTCCTATTTTCAGGTATAAACAAATTATTTTTAATCACTAAGTAACTTAATTAACTGTATTATCGAATTAATTATAAAATATTTAATTATGTATTATTTTTACATTTAATATTACTTACCTTGAACATAAAAATCTCTGCATTAGGGTATCCTTTTACAAACTTTTCTAAACCCACTTTTTACGGTTCAGTCTTATTTTGAATTTGACGTTTCGTATAAGGGGGCCCATCGTCATCTTATCTTTTGTACATACGAATTTATTATTTTGTTTATTTGACTTCCCAAAAACGTTATAAAGAAGAGCCACTATTTTGTGGCACTCCGTGTATGGCTTTGCTCAGAAACAGATTGAGGACACTTTGTTGGCTCCTTTAATCTCAGAGTGCCCTGGTTATTAAACTAGCTCCCTTCATAAAGATTTTTATTTTTACACACCTTTTTTACATGACATTTTAGTGTTTCAAATTTCATCTTTTTTGCATCTTTTGGTGGATATATGAAAAGACATTCTTCAATGTTAGCAATGTATATATGTATATATGTTTTTGAAGCTAAAAAAGGCTTCTATCAAGAGTATTTTTTTGCAATATGTGTATAATTTAAAACACATGTACCAAATTTCTAACGCCTACTGTATAAAAATATTAGTAATTTACTTTTTTACTCCACTTTCCAAAGCTTGTTGGTTCCTTTTTTAATAAAAGATTAACCAAGAAATGCATTTATTATTTACTTTCTATTTAGCAATGTTGTTATCCTATCTTGAAAGGGTTATGGATTTCAGATGGTTTCTACACCAATAGGATCTACTTTCGGATGTACTTACTCGACACAAACACCCCCCATTCCAATATCTACGCCAACAACACCTACAACACTCGTTCAACCGGTCATACAATCAACTTGCGTGACATCAACAATTTTGCAACCAACACTACAACCAGGCATGCCTTATATGCCTAACTTGTTAACCAGCGTCGGGACGGGCAGCCCACCACAAGGTATGTATAATTGTTAGTTTCTCATGCAATTATTTTAAGAACCTTAAACGCATATTTTAACTATTAGTGTTTAAAAAAATATATTCGTTGATATCGAATATATATATTCTAAAACAATACCTGAGGAGATACTTCTTGTTCAGACTTATACAAAACTCTCTTTTCCCTGGTCGTTATTTCCCGCTGTTTCTCCAAAGTAAATTTCAAAAGGGCATTATAGTGCTTATTATTTAATTGAGGGCCAAATCGGTCACTTTACCACTTGTTTTAAATATTTCTACACAAATTCCAAGAACAGATTTTATGATCAGTTTTTTACAAAAATAATTCTAAACAGTAGGTATAAATGGTGACATTGTGAATGTTATTTAACAAAAAAAAAAATGTGCAAATTTAAAAATTTTAACAAATTGGACCAATACACAATTGCCAAGTTTTTAAATTCATCGATGTTTCCATCGGTGGCATGGTGGCATCGAATTTCGATCACTTACTTTTTTAAGTGATACCTAAAAAGGACACATAAAAAGGTATGGAGCATCGATGAAATTAAAAGCTTGACCAAAGGAATTTACGCCAACGTTTGTTTACGTTAACGGTCAAAAGCTAAAAACATTTCCGACACTTATGCGCCCTCTATGTTACGGCGTCTACCAATGTTGAATTTATCTTTGTTTTATAAAGCCTGGAACACGATATAAGCCCCGTAAACGTTTAACGCAAAAACTAAACAAAAAGGAAATGTAAAAAGAAGGTAGACTTTGTAGTACAAAAATGGATGATAATTTTGACGTTTGAGGTAAATATAACCAATATTTCAAAGAAGTGCTTAACAAAACACATAAAGAAAACTAACGAACACAAGTTGCATTGTATTCCAGCCTTTATGATTCACTTTATTTTTTAAACCTGGGAAAAAGAGCCTAATCAGGGCTAATAAAAAACGCAGTCCGATATTTAAAATACAATTACATGCAAAGTATAGATTTCGATGAAAAAAACTAAAAAAAAAACATTCCATACCGGGGATCGAAAACAAACCATTTGCGACGTAGCCGAATAGTCTACCTATGAGCTACACAGTTCACAAAAAAAAATATACGATTTTTATTTATATTCCGATATTTTAGAAAATTAAACTGTAGAGGACGCCATATCTGTGTATATCTCCTCATCCTAGCATTACTTATAAAGGCAGACCAAACAAGTATATGGACTATATAGAGAATCTATTGTAATGGCAAACATTTTCGGAAAATATAGGTTGGGATTTTTCGAAATTTTAGAGCTCTTAAAACAAGAAAAACTTGAAAATAGTCAAACCGATTTGTTTTAAATTTTGGCCTTTTTTTTCGATTATTTGTGTGAGTATATTTAAAAAAAAAAACAATATTTCGAAAAACTGCGAAACATGTCAAGTTTATTTATTTTATACAGGGTAGGATAGAAAAAGGAATTTCAAAAGAATTTAGCATTGTTTGTTAAAAAAACCCGAAATACGTCAAATTTCTAATTACATTTTGTATATAATTTTTTTATGGTACAGGGTAAGCTTGTATGTAACAGGATTTTATAAAAAAAATTAAATATTTCAAAGTTAACAAACAGTAAAACTCGTCAAATTGAATTTATTTTTTGTATATAAATAATTTTTTTCCTATTATACACGGTAACCCTAGGGGGCTGCTTCATCCCCTAAAAGAAAAAACTGAAAGTATATATATTTTTTTTAAAGCAGTTAGTTAAAAAAAAACGGTGAAACACCTCAAATTTCTTTTATCTTCGTATATAAAACATATTTTTACATACAATACAAGGATAAAAGAGTCCCTTAAAAATGTTAACATTTTTTTATTTCCATAACGGGAAGATTTTTTTTAACCAAAAAACAGAGAACATTTATTTTCCTTTTGCATATAAAAGAATTTTTATAGGGTTACTCAAAGCTGGTGAAACAGTTCGCTAAAAACAAAATTATCATTATTTTAATGGTGGAAAACGCCAAATTTGTTTAATTTTTGTATATGCACTTCTTTTCTATTAAACAGGGCAAAGTAGGTCAAATTTATATTTTTTTGTATATAAACTACAACCTCAGAGAACATGACATATAAGTCGTAAGTTTCATAAACTCCCATGCAAAAACTCGTTACGCGGCTCGTTTTTTAAAAGGTCGCATTTTCTAAATTCGTAATTTAATGAAGAAAGAAAGAAATCCTTTTATTTCTACAGTCATAACAATTACAAAGAGAGAAAAAAATACATCTGAGAAATACGTCATTAAAAATGGTAAAAAGTCTGTTATAAAATTGGCAAGCTACGGTAGCAACAATATATAAATGACAATACATAAAAAAACAGACAATAATTAGCTTAAACAAACATTAAAAACAGTTATTGAATATGAATATGCAGTTGTTACAATGAGATCAAGACAACAATATAGTAACAACTCAACACACTATTTTCCAAAGTTCAAGAACTCTGGGATAGAATAAGGTTCCATCAAACACAGATGCTCTTTTAAGTTAGATAGAAATTTTCTTTTATTATCAACAATAGATTTAATGTTACATGGTATACTATTAAATAGTTTAACACTATATAATGTACCCTTTTCATACAAAGTTGTTCGATGTTAGGGTAATTATAATTTAGAGATTTAGTGCTGTAGCTGTGGTTCTTAACCAGCTCATTGAAAGTAGCAGGATTACTAGAAAGAAATTTCGTACACTCATATATATATATATATATATATATATATATATATATATATATATATATATATATATACCACATATAGTTAAAATTTTGTTTTCTCGGAATGCACCACGACATGAGTCCCTAAAGCCCATCTTAAACCAAATTCTGATTATTCTCTTTTGACATCAAAATATTATATCCACGTCTAAAGTTCCTCCCCATATCACAATGCCAAACTTAGCCAGAGTGGAAATTAGCAAAGTAAACCGTACTAAGGAAATCTGAGTTAACAATTTTTGATAAAATTCTAAAAGCATTTGTAACAGAAAAAAGTCTTCCCGATAGGTATCCGACATGGTGACTCCAGCTCAGTTTATGATTTATGACAACTCCCAGAAATTTAGTAGTGAATCCCAATTGAACTATCTCATTCTCCAGCATCATCTGGTTGGGAAGCTCCCTAACACCGCCACTACTTGTTATTGTTAAGAATCAACTTATTTTCTTTAAAGTAGCTTTTGGTACGATTTTTTTTCTTTTTTCTTGAACCGCTTCAAAAGATTTGCCTGTAACCAGAATATTTGGGTCATCAGCAAAGCACACAATTTTTTCAGTGTTTTCATTGAGAGCAATATGGTTAAGATCATTAACACATATTATAAATAATAGAGGTCCGAGGACACTACCCTGTGGCACACCGACACTCAAACTCATTGGCTCTGATCTTACCGATCCGAGAGAACCGGTCAGCTCCACCGATTGCTGCCTATTTGACAGATACGAAGCAAACCATTCCAGTGATTCCCCCCTATCCCATATCTGTATAGTTTGTCCAACAGTATGCTGTGATCGATGTAATCAAAAGCACGAGAGAGGTCCAAAAAAATGCCACAAGTCAGGTCACCAGTCTCCACTCTGTTAAGAACAAAATTTGTAAACCGAAAGAGAGCAGTTTCTATTGAATGATTTTCCAGATAAGCATGCAGATGACAGGAAAATAAATTACAGCTGATAAAAAAGTTATGAAGGCGTATATTCAAATAATTTTGAAAAGCATGTGAGCAAACTTATTGGTTTGTAGTTGTTAAAATCTTTTTTGTCCCCTTGTTTTTTCTGGTAAATAAGTTTTATAATGCTTTAGGCCATCAGGAAATGTTCCACTTGAAAATGTCACATTTATTAAAAAACTCAAGAGGCATGCAGATATAATTGGCACAATGTTTTAACACTGAGCTTGGTATATAATGTACTAACTTTAATTTAATTTTGATTAACAATTGTAACTGTTTATTAACCATAGACACAATAACATTATTAGGTCTTCCACAACCACAACTGCAACAACATTCTTTCCCTGTGCTCTACAATGGTCCAACGGTCATTCCAAATACCACTGCCACTGAAATTCAACCGTTATCCCTGTATGCAGAATATATGGGAAATCCCTATACCCTTCAGAATGCTGAGGACGCCCAAAGGTAATGCCCATCTTGACACATTGATCAATAAGATTTTAATTTAACATTAAAAATTAATTAAAACCAAAAATAATTATTCTTTTTAGGGTTGACGTTTTACCTGAACAACAGCCGAACATCCCAGAGAAATCTAGTCAATCATATCCTCAAGCTGTAGAAAATATTCCTGTAACGTCTCAGAGGATGGACAGTAATGAAATACCGCCAGCTAATCGAAATCTACCACAGCCTACAATCGATAACGTTTCAGTTTCAACAACTTCAGTAGACAGGAACGTAAATTTACCAGAACACACACCCTTTCAGCAACTTCATGGAGGTGCGGAGGCACTAATCACTTCTGCAGTATCTGCGCCAAGCGAATATATGAACTTCTTTCAGTCATCTAACTATTTCACGACTTCCGGAGTACCATTTATGCCCGCTGGAAGCGAAATACTATTTGGAGTTGACAGAAAATTAGAATCTAATAGTATAAGTATATCCGAATCGACTACGGCTGGAACGAACGTTTGACAGATGATCGGTATTTAGTGATAGCAGACTTCGGTGAGATTGATATGAAATGTATTTTGGGTGTTTTATATGTGTTTCTGGCCTATGCCTCCTTAAGCATACTGAGGGTAATCTCCATTTGTTGTAAGTTTAAAGAGTCGTTTAGTTGTTACGGTCTAAAAATATGTTACATAATTATTTAATTCATTTACAGATTGCTATTTTAACTTGTTCGTATTTTAATTTCCTATAACTTCATGATATTAAAATGATCCAAAAAACAAACTATGGCTAGTTATCAAGTATTATGTAAGATGATTAAAAATATATAAGATTGTTGTCAAAGATAACTTTTTTAAATGAGACCTGTAATATTTACTTTCAATAGATATTTATCTTTAAAAAAAATCGGTAAATTTCCTTTAACCAGAACTTCCATCGTTATGAATCTTTTCTTTTATTAGGAATAGAGAGCTGGGATCCAATTTAGTTCCGCACATGCTCAAAGTAACATGTATTGTCTTTTCAAACATTTTTATTGGGGCCATTTTGTTCAACAGTAAAAGGGGAAAGAGGAACTAAAACTCCAGTTAACCTTCTTGTATCAAAATTTATTAAATTCCTACGCGTTTCGATCCTAGGGAATCATCATTAGGGTACAACTGATTGTCTGCAGGTATAAAAAAAATCGAAATAGTGTGGAAAAATCCGAAGTTAGATAAGTTAAAATTAAAAGTACTTACCGGAAACAGGACAAATTCACATTAGATAAAGTTTTGCACAAAACAATTATGTGGAAATACATACACTAATTATTATTCATTTACACAAACACATGTTAAAATCGACTGTCATCTGAGGAAACGAAATTTGCTACCAATCTAAAAAGGACGAAAGGTTTAAATAATGAATGAAAAAGTAGTTAATTTAATATTTTTATGTTAGCCAAATTGGGTCAGAGTCAAGGACGGGAAGGTGGAACAAAATGCAACGAAAGAAGAAGAGTTGGAGTGTTTACTTTATGCGGAGTAAAAGTGAAATTAATTATTTAAATAGTTTTAGAGCAATCATGTATTGGCGATATAAGTTACCTAAGTGATCATTTAAACTAAGGAGAGAGCGGTCTTGTGAAAGTGTTATCTAGATATTTTCAAGGATGTCTAGTTTTTTGCCTTTATTTACTGAATGTAATAATTTAGAGTTTTTATCTTCTTGGAAAATATGTTTACTAGTTTTTAAATGCATACCAAAGGGAGACTTATTATAGCTTTCTATTCTGCTAGACCTGAGATGTTATTTGATACGTACTTGTAGGAACCTACCAGTGTGGCCGACATATTCAGCTGGACAAGAATCGCAAGATAGTAAATAAACTCCGCTTTTATTTAAGTAAGGTATTTTGTCTTTTAAAGATAAGAAAAAAATGGCAACAGTGTTTACTGATTTGTAGCAGATGAAAATATGGTTACCAAGTTGCTTTAGATATCTTCCTATAATTGTTAAGATCTTGCCTAAAAATGGTATGGAAACGAAAATCATTATATAGGGAAAAGAACTGTCGAACATTCACTTAAAACTTAATTACTTTTGTTAGGTACTGGATTAAAAACAATTTAATTCTTTTTGTATACTACATTCTACACTAGTTCAATATACCTTCTGTTTAACATCACAATTATTTGTATAACTATAATAACATAGAGTTTAAGGTCGCATAGTTGCAATTTTGATTTCAATGTCATCGAAATTATTCACCTCGTACATGTGTGTTTGTTTACTTTTATAAGGTTATCATGATTCATTTACTGTTTGCAATGTTATGTTATATTCTAACGTGTGTTTTACGATTTGGTAAATTGATAATTTACATTTTAAAAAAAAAAGACTGTCGAAATTATTTTCGATTAATGTTTTGATATGTCTTATTTTTAGGTATATTTTGCTTTGTCCATAAAATTGTAGAATTTTTCTGCGGTAATAAAGCATACTTTTGTTTGTTGTTGTTGAATCGTTTCTTAAAAATTTTTTCTTTTAACGGAATTGAGAAAAGTCGATGGAACAATAAACCAAAATTCAATTCACTGGGCTAAGTAGCTTTTTAGCTATGCCGTAAACTGACCGACGGAATTGAAAAAAAAAAGTGTTTTTTCAAATCTAGATATGCTAAAACTTGAAGAGGATTTTTACAAACCATTTATTTGGCCGCCATTTTGTTCCGCCATCTTGAATTCGTACCACAAAATTTTACCAGATCATCTCTATATCACACTTAATATATCTTGTGTATCTAATAATTTACTAAAAAAATGTCATAAACATGTCTGTGATGTTTTGGCATTTCTCATAAATTTATCCTACGAAGAGGGGATGTTTCCTACTAAATAAAGTTGGAAGGAAGGATTTCAATTTTTAAAAAGGGTGACTCCAATGATTGTGGTAATTATCGATCAATAAGCTTACTCTCGGCTATCTCCAAGGTACATGAGATGAGCTTGGGAGATCAACTCTTTTCCAGTGTGAAACAGGCAGTGGCGCTTCCAGAACTCTGGTCTGGGGATGGTAGTGGATGGCAGGGGGGGGGGCGAACACCCGTTTAGGTAAATTTTAAACAAAAATTAGGAAATTAAAGAATTATTATTTAGCCGTACTTAACCATATTTTTAAAATTCAGAAACTAAAGTAATGATAGAATATTTGGAAATAAAATAGTAACTATTCATATTCCAAAATTACGATAATATACCTAATACATAGTACATACCTTGTAAAAATTAAATGGAGACCTTGCAATTACAAATTTTAGTCTTTTTTCTACAATAGACAAAAGTATGTATCGTTCCAGTCTCCCATCGCCTGTTGTGATTTTTCGTGTATAAATTCTGATAGTGGCGAGAGGGGTAAGACCGCCAAACGCCTTACATGTGCGAGACGTTGTTGCCATATCAGTCGAATATTATTCATTCATCGAAAAATTATCACAATAATATCTTTCCATTTAATAATTTATTATTAAAAATATTAGAGGGATAATAATTTTCAATATTAGGTATTGGTTGTCTGGAGGGGGGAGGGAATTACACCCTCGACCCCCCCCCCCCCTTGGAAGCGACCTTGGAAACAGGGATGACTTAATCATATATAACAAAATAAAATGGCGGGGTAATTAAATGTTTAAAAAGTGGGTAAAATTTCTTTTCCTAGAATGAAACCTTTTTGTGGAGGAAAATGTTAAATGTCATAACTGATTTTTTTAATAGATTATGTAAATAAAGTTATAAAAAATAAAAAAACAATGACAAAAATTAATTAACAATAAATAAAAACAAAATTTTAAAAATGGTATACAAGAGTATCGAAGTAGTGGTTTTACTTATGGTATGGTAATTGAATTAATGTTTGTATTTATTTATGTATGTATTTTAAATCTGGACAGAAAAGTTGTGGAGATAAAAATGTATGCTTGTTTCAATCTGAATGATTGTTAGACATGGGAATGAAACACTTGTGTTGTCATAAATTATTGATGTTTGCGCGTAGTCAAAATAACTATTCTAGGTAAAGTCGTCTTTCGGCTTGTCAAACACAACTTAAAAATACAGCAAAAATGGTAAAAAATATATACAAAAAGAATATGAAGAAAAGTATATTTTAAAAAATCTGTAAATTGGCCTTTACCTGGATAATTCTTTGTGACGAATTCCACCACATACAGATAACACAGTTTATATAAACATATGTTTATTTGGCAATATTCTATAAACTGTGCGTAATAAAACGAGATTTTTATTACAAAGTAAGTTTTGGGTATCATAGTACAAAAATAGGTAAAGCCTTTTTTGACAGAACCTCTTTGTAATAAGACTTTCCCTTCATCAAGAAAAGTGACACATATTAATATTTAAATAATGTGTATGAAATTATTACCACCTAATTATATGTACATATACTCCCGGACAAAAATAATGCATATTATATAAAGATTTTATAAGCTTCAATAGAAACATGTTGCAACAAAGTAGTGCATATTTTCTATAAAAAGACAGATAAAAAAGTTATCAAAAAAACGAAAAATTAAAAAAGGATGAGGCTTCGGTCTGATTTCAGTAAAACGCTGCTTTTGTTAGAGATACTTTATAGAGTTGATATAGAAATCTCGGTATAAAAAAACTTTTACACACTCTGTATTAAGCTAAAAAATAATTTGGACTTTAAAAACAGACACCTGTGTAACTCTTGTTTATCGTTTTATGAAATTCGAATCTGTTCAAATTGTTTTATTAGCTTAATATGGTGTGAGAAAAATTTTCATTTTTGCACCGAGTTTTGTAATCCGTTTGTAGATAGTATATTCCTTCTTTTAATCACTTTTTTATCTGTTTTTTTTTATAGAAAGTGTTCACTTTTTTTGTTCCAACATGTTTCTACTGAATCTTATGGAAGTTTTATTAAATATGCAACGTTTTTGTCCCCGAATTGTATAACTGTGTAATATGTGTGGTGGAATCCGTTACCAGGGAAGTTCCGGGTAAAAGCCCATTTACCAGTTTTTTGTATTATTCTAATGATACAAACAACTCGGCAACTAGCCATGCAATTTGTTTTTTTAGATCATTTTTATATCTTGAAAATTAAGAGCAGATTAAAATGTGGACTATTTCGTTTGTTTTCGAAATATTTTGGAACGTCTAGTGTTAATCTTTTTAACCCAGTACCAATTTTATAGACCTCAGAAAATTAGGAAGCAGGCCAGTTTTTTTTCAATTCGTGACTTTTTGAGGATTCCCTGGACGCCTTCACAATTTTCAGATTTTATTCTGAGCAGGCGAGTTCTAATTGGAGAAATGTACACACAGTTTCTGATTTCAGAAATCATCGTATTGAGGGAAGACCATGACAATTTTGTTCAAGATATCCTCACCTACAATTTACATTTGCATATTAGAGTACATGACCATTTTTTTAAAATGTGATTTAAATCCATAGTTGTCAGTTGGTATGAAAAAATGCTTTGAACATTTTTTTGCAATATTTTAATATTTGTAATCATAAGTTTCTAAATAGAGTATACGTGACAACATGGCAAATTTTACCTGAATTTATTTTGTCTATTACAACTAAGGCAGGGCATTTATACAAAATGCATATCTAATGCACTTTTTTGAAATTATTTATGTATTTCTTTTAAAAGATGCATATGTTGCCTAAAATATAAAAAAAAATAGGGATTTCAATTTTGAAATGGCGCTATAGAGTAATTTTTAGATGAGGGGTTAGAAATAAGAACTATTGTATGCTTTTATTACAATATTTGCAACATTAATAATGAGAAATTCCAAAACGATACCCCATATTTCGATTTATTTAAAGTATCAAGTCTAATTGGAGAGACTAACCAAGAATTTGGTTCATAAAGTTCTTTGGGATTTTGGCCGTTTACTTTTAACTCGCTTAACACACCTCTGATTGCATAGTTTTCATAGAGTATACTTGGCAACTTAGTAAATTTTACCCGAATTTATTTAGTCTATTATAATTAAGGCAAGGCATTTATATACAAAATGCATATCTTGCATAAAATATAGAAAACTAATTGGAAAGACTAGCCAAGAATTTGGTGCATAAAGTTCTTTGGGATCATTTGAAGAAAGAATGGTCTACGTTTACAGCACAAAACTATTTAAGCTACGTAGCTTTTTATTGCAGTACATCAGACGATAAAGCCACGGCAGAACTTAAACATATTTTATCCAAAGTTAATGCTTGTGACTTTTAGTACATGGCCTAAATATGGTTGTTAAGGAGATAAGAACATTTCATCGAGTTAACAGTTAGTGTCATATATTCAAAAGTATACCAGTATTGCCAAATACCACTTTGTCACCCTGAAGCTGCAATAATATGATTAAAGCTGACATTTTTTATGCCGATCATTTTTCTGGATAAAGGGCCTAATTTCCAAATTGAAAGAGTTGATAGCTCCCAGTCTCTTTTGGAAGCCAAGAAGTAGTAGAAAATGACGAAATTAAACTGCAGCTTTCCTTTTTTAAGTGCAAGTATAGTTTTATTTGTAAAGTCCAAACTCAAAATGCATGAAAAGAACATCTTATCGACAAAGCTAAAAAAAAGAACATTAAATTAAATTATGTAAAAACACTTCTAAGACAAGACAAACATTAGAATAAAACGAAGTATAAAAAGTAATTAAACAAAAGATGTGGATGAAAAAAGAGTGATAAAATACCATTTAAGAATACAATTTTGAAATTCATATCAATGTACAAGTTTACAAATATTCTTAATAATATATGAATGTATAGAGTATACTTCAGGTTGAAATCTCATCAAAATATTATGCCATCATATTGTAGGATTTATTTTATCGTTGTCTACTATGGGATAGAGGGCTTAAATAAAAAGGAACACTTGATAGTTTAAAAATAGTTTAATCTTGCAAAAATATGAAGATAAATGTGAATGGAATACAGATATTCGGTATGGCACTATGACGGGATTTAACCGGACACAGCCACCTCGGCATAAAATAATTAATACAAGTAGCACAGTCACTGTCACAATGCAATGGTTTAGTTTCGTCTTTAATCTTAACACTTAAGAAACTGTACGTCTTATAGTTTCTTACAATCTGCCTAAATCAAATCACCCTTGATTAAAGATCGCGTCTCGACCTTTCCGGGTCCAACAAATTATTCAACACCCCGTCTAGGTGTCTTCCCCAACGAGAAAACAAAACGTCTCCTTGTTCTCCGTCGCAAGCTCGTCTTTTACGTCTTCAAAATAAAACAGCTCTATCACCCGTGCGTGCCCTGTGCAACGATCTAATTCGACTGACTCCCTATGTTGTTCCCCACCTCTTCGTAGCCGCACCATCCGAATTCCTTTTCGCTGTCGATACGGTGAACGAGGCGCCAGATAAAAGAATATTTACTGATATGTTATGAGAAAAAGTATTATTCTAGTAGTAAAGTGAATGCATCGACTGAATTATTGAGGTTGATTTATTAAATGATTCAATATAGAAAATAATATAATAACACGTTTTCAAACTAAAAAAAAACTATCCTACATTCGGCCATGCCTGACTAGCAATCCGACTCGGATTCGCTATTATACTCTATCCACGGCTTCATGTACTCTGCACACGTTGAGGTTTTTATTGGCCCTTCATGACATCCTATTTTGACAACATCGTATCTCTCATTAGCTTTTGCTTTCGTAATCTCATATGGACCCAGGTATTTCTTAAATAATTTTAAGCCAGGTCCAAACTGCGTCCGCTTTATGGCAACCATATCCCGTTCTTTATATTTCTTTGGCTGTCTTCGTCTTAAATTGTACTGTCTTCGGTTTTCTTCTTGTATTTTCTGAATTTGACACTTACTTTGCGTTCTTAACTCTTCCCTTTTTTCATTATAACCATCTATTAGTTCCTTCTCTAGAAGTTCTTTGATACGCACATCTTCTTTATTCCTCATTTTTACGCCGACAAGGACCTCAAAAGGAGTTGCATCAATACTCCTTTGTAGCGTGCAATTTAATGCTCTTTGCACCTCATCAAGATGCTTATACCACTTTTGTGGATCATCTAGACTTGACTTAGTCAACACAGGAATTATTATTCTGTTGACCCTCTCCACTTGACCATTGCCTCTTGGAACGCCGGTCGTAATCGTAACATGTCGAATTCCTTCTTCTTGGCAGTAATCCATGAACTCTTGAGCAGTGAAAGCCGTTCCTTTATCAGTTACAATTCTTGACGGGATTCCAAAAGTTTTCTGTTGCAACTTCAACTTTTCAACAGTCTCTTTAGATGTGGTGGACTTTGTCGCATGCAACCAGACAAATTTCGAGAAGTCATCAATAACAGCCAAAATGTGTTTATAGTTTTTATTTGTAGATGCTAAGGGACCCAGATGATCGACATGATACGTATGAAGGGGACACAATTTGTTATACAACTCACAATCTTATCTTTTAGTTTTGATACATAAAACTCCCTTTTTACTATCTCTTCGGTTTTAGCTACGCCAAAGTGTCCAATCTCATGTGCCTTTTTAATAATTTCATATTGCATGGACTTTGGCACAACTATAAGCTCAACTCCGTTTTCATACTTGTATAGGATGTCATTCCTCAAAAAGAAATCTTGATATTCTTCTGTAACTGATATTTTCTTAATCGCTTTAATATAATCATCCCGATCTTGAGCCTTTTTCAACCGTTCGGTAATTCCATCTTCGTTATGTATGTCTCGCATTACCATCACTACTGGGTAGCGGCTAAGGGCATCGACGTGTTTCATTTGACTACCACTTCGGTGTTCGATTTCAAATGTATATTCTTCCAATAGTAATGCCCATCGGGCAACTCGTGTTGTTAAATCTTTCTTATTCATCGTCTTTTGAAAAGCAGCGCAGTCTGTTATTATTTTAAAACTGATTCCCAGCAGATAGATTCTAAATTTCTTCACCGCTTGAATTATAGCCAATACCTCTAGCTCATAACTACTGTATCTTTCTTCTGCGGGCGTCGTTTTCTTGTTCATATAGTAGATAGGGTGGAACTTATTGTCGTCCTTCCCCTTTTGCAGAAGGCAAGCACCATACCCATATTTACTCGCATCAGTGTGAAGCTGAGTTTCACTATTTTGTTGATATATATGGAGTACTGGAGCCGAACTGAGTAGTTGTTTTAGCTTCTCAAATGCCGCTTCCTGGTTAGTTCCAAACAAAAATGATGTATCCTTCTTTAACAAATCACTTAATGGTTTTGCAATAAGTGCATAGGAAGGGATGAACTTCCTGAAATATCCAGTCAGTCCGAGGAAAGACTGAACTTGTCTATGAGTAGTGGGTTTAGGAAATTTCTTTATAGCTATTGACTTCTCCCCAGATGGTTGAATTTTTCCTTCTTCTATGATGTATCCAAGAAATTCTACTCTTTTCTGCAAAAAACGGCACTTACTTTTTTTAATGTCTAAACCATATTCACTAGCTATTTTTAATACCCGTTTTAGGCGCTCTATCCCTTCCTTCATACTAGAGCTAACAACGATAATATCGTCCATGTAATACAATGCTATGTTTTCAATTGTTAATTGGCGCAAAATGTGGCTGATATATCGCTGGAAGACTGCCGGGCTGTTACATAAACCAAACGGACACTTTAAAAATTCAAACTGCCCATTATGAGTCACAAACGACGTATTTTTTCTACTGTCTTCCTCCACATCCACGTGAAAAAATCCATTACGTAGATCAATGGTGCTAAAATATTTTGCACCTTGTAAACTGTCCAATATATCCTCAATGAGAGGCAAGGGAAACCTGTCTTTTATTATTTTTCTGTTAATTTTTCTGTAATCACAGCATATCCTCGTGCGCCCATCTTTTTTCTTCACCAACACAATTGCACTAGCGAAGTCTGAGGAACTAGGCCTTATAATTCCTTCTTGTAGCCATTCTTCTAATTGCATGTCTACTTCTTTCTTCTCATCAACAGAAAGTCTCCTAGGGTGTTCATACACAGGTTGTTCGTCGTTTAAAAGAATCTTCATTTTAATATCACAATCTCTTGTCTTATTTGGTATGTAATTTTCGACCATATCTCTTATTTCTTTTTGCATCTGAGCATCTTCCAAATGGTCTACATTTATTCTACTTTGTTCCTCTACTTCCGCAATGTTTATCTTCATAAGGAAATTATCCTTCTCTTTTTTGTATACTATAGTAGTACCATTTATAATACTGATGTCAGCTAATTCAATCAAATCGTTCCCAACTATGGCTTTGAAATTTGTAGCCTCTTGCGGAATTACATGTAGCAATAAAGATATTTCTTCGTCATTTACCATTACTTGTTTTCTAAAATATCCCATTGTTTTGACTCTATCTGTTCCAATACCTCTTAATACGATCTCACTTCCCGATAATGGTATATGTTTGAAACAATTTTCATAAACATCACTTCTTAAGACGCTTACATCGCTTCCTGTATCCAACAAGGCTATCATTGACACGCCATCAATAGTCAAGTTGACTGAATTTTTGGGTATAGCTTCAATTACATGAACATTTGATGAAGACTGACCCCTTTGGGATGAATTTCTACTTTCATTAATTTTGCTTGGACATTTTATCGCTATATGCCCAAAACTCTCACAGTGAAAACACTTCGGACCCTTTGATTTATTGGGACATTCTCTTGATATATGACCATGCTGTCCACAACCAAAACATTTTCCAGCTTTTCCCTTTTTATTATGATCCACTCTGTGATAAGTCTGGCTAAACCTTTTCTTGTCTAAACTGTTTCCACTATTCCTTTTTTCTGATGACATTCCCTTTGTGTTCTTTTTTGTTTTAATTTGATCATATAATTTTATCTTTTCTTTAAAGTCATTGAAATTTTTCGCACCATACAAAGCTATTTTATCTGAAGTATCATCTTGTATACCATCTATAATATATTGTATTACAACTTCAGGTTCTATAGACGCACGACTTCCAATCTCTCTCATTATTAGTGCATACTCCTGTACTGTTTCTGAATAGTCCTTTTTCCTATTCATGAGCAGTTTATGCACTTGTGCACTACTAACCTTTATTTCGAATTCTGACGAGGGCTTCCTTTTTAAAATTTTCCACGATTTTATGCCCTTTTCAGATTGAAAAAACAGTTTAGCTAAGCCTGTTAGCGATTTTTTGGCAAAAATCAATTTTTGCAAATCAGACCATCCGGTAACTTCAGCAAGTTCCTCAAAGTCTGAAATCCACTTATTCACAGGGTATTCGTCTTTGCCACTAAATGTCCTAATACTCTCTTCTACATCGCGAAAAGTCAAAGCAAATGAATGCTCTTTTTTCTGTGAACCTTTAAGACGGTTTCTTAATTCTGCCAGAGTTTCTTCCCCTGCGTCTTCATCTTCGTCAGACTCCTCCTCTGTGTTCTCATCTTCTTCAGCACTGGCATCCTCATCATCACTTTTCCCTTCGTTTATAGATAAATCATTAATCACATACACGCTCCGCAACATCACTTTTCTCACCACTATAATCTAAATCTAGAACATTACACACTGCTATTAAATCATTTAAACTCAATTTTTCTTTGGCTGCACTCACTTTTAGTTCATATTCCTCCGACTCTTTTTCTAAATTGAAACCTGAAAATTTGCGAATATTTTTTCGAGTAGAGCGCGGTTGACCTTGTTCACCGTACGCAGCAACGTGCAACGCCTGAACAGCTTTAAGTTTAGCTGCTGTAATATTACGTTCAATTTTTTCTAGATCCCCTAAGGTAACCATTTTTAAAAAAAATATGTATTTTAAACTCTTCTAAACCCTTTAAAACAGAACTTAAATAAAAACAGAATTCGCGTATCTTTACCCTTATAAGTCGAAACACGATCTTTAAAATACACTTATTACCTAGAATAACTAATTTACATTTATTTTTACAGAGAAAAATAAAAATAATCCTTTCATAAAAAAAACAATGTTTGGCCTTAGCCTTAATCTAATTTATAAAAATTTTGTCAAAATACTTATTTAATCTTACCCCTATCTTGGATACTTAAACATTAATACTCTAATTATTAACACATAATTAAAAACTTCAAAAAAGATTTAATGCTGATTTTTAAATTTTGCTTCGAGTATACTTTGAAGACAAAATCCAACTGTATGCACCTACCTACATAATATTTTAACACCTACTAAATCAAATATTTAAAATAAACAGATATTACATAAATATTCCATGAAACATGTATCCAAACAAACTCAAATGATAATAAACATGTACAATCCTACCTTTCATAAGTCTTACTATAAGCTTACACAGATCACCGGTCACAGCTAACAGAAACAGGCATCTCTCCTCCACCATTCGGTTGTTCCTGTACTATTTTGTACTAAACTTTGTACAAAACCAGCTACTACAGCAACCAGCAACCGCCGAAGTCACTTCCAAACCACCAACAAGCGAGAAAGCAAGATTCCCGAATTTATGACAAAAGTTATTTTCTTTTAACGAAATAAACATTGATAGGTAACCATTAACCCACCAAGATATAGTCAAGTACTATATAAAAAACCGTAGAAAACTGTCGTTATTTCACACGCGAACGTCTTTTTACTTTTCCTAGGAACAAAATGTTTTATATTTTCATTTTATATAGTCTTATTATAAAATGATATTTTCCAGGCGAAGTCACTCAATATATTTCTATCACTTTGTGCTTTTATCCACTGCCTCTATCCCGGACGAGCCCCCAAAATGTAGGATTTATTTTATCGTTGTCTACTATGGGATAGAGGGCTTAAATAAAAAGGAACACTTGATAGTTTAAAAATAGTTTAATCTTGCAAAAATATGAAGATAAATGTGAATGGAATACAGATATTCGGTATGGCACTATGACGGGATTTAACCGGACACAGCCACCTCGGCATAAAATAATTAATACAAGTAGCACAGTCACTGTCACAATGCAATGGTTTAGTTTCGTCTTTAATCTTAACACTTAAGAAACTGTACGTCTTATAGTTTCTTACAATCTGCCTAAATCAAATCACCCTTGATTAAAGATCGCGTCTCGACCTTTCCGGGTCCAACAAATTACTCAACACCCCGTCTAGGTGTCTTCCCCAACGAGAAAACAAAACGTCTCCTTGTTCTCCGTCGCAAGCTCGTCTTTTACGTCTTCAAAATAAAACAGCTCTATCACCCGTGCGTGCCCTGTGCAACGATCTAATTCGACTGACTCCCTATGTTGTTCCCCACCTCTCCGTAGCCGCACCATCCGAATTCCTTTTCGCTGTCGATACGGTGAACGAGGCGCCAGATAAAAGAATATTTACTGATATGTTATGAGAAAAAGTATTATTCTAGTAGTAAAGTGAATGCATCGACTGAATTATTGAGGTTGATTTATTAAATGATTCAATATAGAAAATAATATAATAACACGTTTTCAAACTAAAAAAAAACTATCCTACAATATCATAAACTTCCACAACAAACAACTTCTTTGCTTCAACTTTAAATTTTGTACAGATATGTTACAAGTGTTATATGCTGTCATCAATTTAATATTTTTTGGTTTGCTTCATTTAACGGTTTTTTGGATCCAAAAGATTGGGTTTAGGAATTTTAGCGTGTTACAGCTTTACGTAACATCCTAATTGATTACAATTAGTGCCAATGAATAGAAAACTAAATTTTGATATCTAACAAAATATATACCTCTGGGCTTTTTTTTGTGGGACAAATACCATATGAAACAGTTGTTTTGAACAAGTACCTCAAAAACAAATATTATTATGGTATGATGCGCCTTTGTTAGAGCTAAATGCATATTTCTGAAGTAAGTTGCCCTATATAGGATTCAAATTCTAGATTAGTATCAATATACGTATATATTTCCAAGTTTTCTGATAAATTACGTAATATTTTATTTTCTAACCTAACCTAACTAAATTATACCTGAAATATAAAGTCTTTGCATCACACCATTTTGTCAAAGTTTACAGAATTAACATACAAGTTCTTTCACTCGAGGTGGCGGCCTAGATCAAAAGCCGATACGTGGACGTGTTTCACAGTGTGTTACTGGTGTGCGGACACATTGTTTGCCTACTTTACTTTCAGTGTTAGATATAGAGTGGTCTCGTGTGCATATGCAAATCGTTCTTCGCGTTGTTATAATATGTCGGCGAATTATTGTTCCGTTGATGGTTGTTTAAGTAAAACGATCATTTTTGAGTCTGTACGAAAGTTAACTACAATAGGCTTAAATGTCTTTGGAATCACTTCAGTTCAAGGATCAAATTTTTTAAAATTAGTAAAAAGTGATTTAAAATTAACAGAGAACATGCCATTTTTTTTGTGGACAATATTAAACTTGTATATATATTTGACGTACCTCATTTGCTTAAGTCGACTAGGAACAATTTTTTTTCTTACATTTTTAAGCTTTCTGACGGGGAAACAAACAAATGTTATCTAGAAACAATGTTCAATACGGATAAAATAAAACAATTTAAACTCGCTTCAAGATTAAGCAATACTCATACACACCTAAACAACTTTTAGAAAATGAATGTTAAATGGGCAACGCAGGTCTTTAGCCATTCAGTGGCAGCAGCTATGTACACTTACATTAATTTTCAAATTCTACCAAAAGATGCTACATGCACTGCTAATTTTATTCTGAAAATTAATAATCTTTTTGATTTGCTAAATTCAAATAATCTCGAAAGTTGTCAAGCATTTATGGCAACTGAATCTCAAAAAAATTTTTTGAAAGAAATGGAAAATTATTTTACGGATTTACATGTTGTAAATAGGGAAGGAAAAAATATAACAAAGCAAATGAAATTTATATTTGGATGGAGATTAACCATTAATTCTATTTTTGTTTTATGGGACATGCTAAAGGAAAGGGGGTATAAATATCTTTTCACTCGTAATTTAAACCAAGATCGCATCGAAAATTTTTTTGGTCAGGCTCGAAACTGTTGCGGGACTTTCCTTACGATTATTTTATCTCTGTATACAAGAGTTCGTATTTATTTTACACTGAAATTTCTCAATCAAGAAATAAAATGTAGCAAAGGGCGTTTTAACTATTTTAAGAAATTTATAATTTCGTTATTTATTTATTTATATATATATATATTTATACTTATTTATTTTTTCTTGTTCACGTGTCAGAATTATCGTTGATTTTATTTTACATTATAAGTATTGAAATCTAAGGTAAGAAACCATTTTTGTTAAAGCCATCAAGTTTATATCTTAAGTTTTTTTCTAGTTTTAGAGAAACATACATGGTCTCATAAAAATCGAACCAAGTTCAGATATCTCAGTTTAAAAAATCAAAAAATGGACAGGTTGATATATCAGTTAAAGGGAAAATTTTAACCTTAGTTCTGTAGTTGATGGTGTCCGATATACAAAGTATTAAAGTTACTTTATATATTTACTTTTTTGATATACCTCGTATCATTTCTAGAGATGCTTCGTTTGAAATTTGCATACAGTGTACTGGGACCAATGTCTATCAAATGGGTATCATAGTTTTTAGGCAGATCTACGAAGTGCTATTTTTTCGAAGCCACGATCCCTTTAACCTTGTCAAACTTTTTACCTGGAGATGGCTCCCAAAAACAACACTCTGTAGATATTTTTTTTTTCAATTACAGCCAATTTGTAGATATTAGTCTCAGTACACTGTGTGCAAAATTTGAATTATCTGATTTATCTTCAGAAATGTACCAGGTATAATAAAAAACTAAAGAAACAAAGTAACTTTAACACCCTGTATATCAGACACCATTAACTTTGGGATTGAAATAAGTTGCGAATCGTCATATTATAATCTCATGTATGCGGGGTTACATTTTTTGCCTTAATTTATAAATCACCCTGTTTTTTCGGGTTTAACGCAGGATTCCAATCATATTTTATCTAGCACGTCCTATATCTAAATGTTACTCATTTCGAAATATTGATTTTTGAATTTTGATTTTAAATAGATGTAAAACATAAACGGTTAGAATTAGTGCAAAACGGCTGGGATTTTCCTATCTTAGTTATACCTATCGGTTTTTGTCACGTGACATCAACTTCCGATTTAACAGAAATATACCTATATACAGTGTGGATCGTTAAAATGATCCACCCTGGATATTCCGGTTAAACCAAAAATTGATGTCATGCGGTAAGTAATTAAAAATAAAAGCTAAGATAGGGAAGTGCAAGCCGTTACATATTATATTTATAATAAAACCATATTTTCAATTGTCGTACGAACTTGTATGTTAATTCTGTAAACTTTGATTTTGTTTTATCATCTTTAAATCATTGTTGACAATGTTATACTGATTAACTGCATTCTTATTCTTTTCTGCTCCAGAGCATGGTAGCAATTATCTGCAAAGATTATAAATTTACCAAAAATATCCAAATCTATCAAATTATTAAGATATAGTAAAAATAAAACGCGAACTTGGTTGGAAACATCTAGAACTAGAAATCATTTTTAGAAAACGTAAATTAGTAGGACTCTGAATCAACTCTTAAAACTGTACTGGTTATAATTGAGGACGAAAATATTTTGATGAAATTAGAGGTATATCAAGCAGTATTTACATCTAATTAATTAATACAATCATTAAGTATATTAGGAGTAAATAATTAGTAATAAATTAGTACAATTCTGCAGAATAAACTTTATCTAAATATCGACTTTTAAATGGTCGAGTTACAGATTGGAAAGTGCAAAGTTGCTCTGCTGGAATGTAATAGAGAAAATTAAGTAATTATGTAACCTTACGTTCTTTTTTTTCACTATAAAATGACAAAATTTTATAGAAGTTGTACTTTTAAGCATTAAACTTTAACGATGTTTCATTCTTCTCGAAGGCATATTTACCATAATTAAAAATGTCTTATAAATATGAGTGTAGAGTTCTCATGATTTCGCTTGTTTATTAGAATAAATTAAGAAATCATAACATACTTTGTCATTAAATCAACCAAACATTATTTATAGATGTGATATTTTTCCAAAATTTAATTTTTAATTGTAGACTTGGTGTTTTTCCTGATATAGAATTTTAAAATAATTAACAATATTTGGACAAAAATAACAACATTGAAATCAATAATAATACACATGATAGTTGCATTGATAATGATGAAATTGTAGAGATACACTAAGTTATAATTATATGCTAAAAACTGATATGTTATCTAAGGTAACCCACTGTATAGTTTTTGGGAAAGTATTATTTTACAAAAACTTATCTTTTACTATATTTCAGAATGTATATGTATTTTATATTGATATGTACAGTTATTGTATTGTTTATAATTGTTATAAAAATAAATACCTTAATCAAATGTGAACTTGACTTTTTTTTAACACATTTTTTTTCATAGTTTTTGTGTTAAGTATTTATTATAGATATGTATGATTAATATAATAAATATAGAATCTGTATTACATACATTTTACTTTTTCCAGAAATTAGGGTGGATCTAGATTGGGTCAGTGTGCAGGCCTTTGTATATTAATTCCTTAATTAAATCTTTAATAAGTATCTAAACGTACTGGTTTCCTTGTTTAATTTCATTTTTATCAAAAGATGTAAACTCTATTAAAAAAGGTCGGTCCAGTAGTTGAATATAAAGTCAAACCTGTCTTGCTCCTCAAGTTTTTGATTTTATAGAAAGTTTATGTGGGTTTAAATAGTTTTGATTGACATCGTTAGGTTTATGAGAGAATATAGTTTCTCATATTAGTGAAAATTTTTTACAAAAATACATGCAAATTGAAAAAATTGTATTAAACAATGTAATTTCTCGTCGCGTGAAAAAAAAACATGAACAACTGATAAGTGTAAATTCGTTTAATATTTTTAACAATAATAAATAACAATGTTTCTGGGCAAGGTTTGTTGTAGCGACGTGGAATGTACTACTTTTTGTACAATTATTAACACCATCATTGAAAAGATGTAGTGTGACCTATGTGAAAACTTCCTTGTGATTCTTGTAAGAGAAAATGCTGCAAACAATGCTCCAAGCTAACGTCATCAGAGGTCAAAGTTTCGGAATTAAACGAGAGCAGAATATTAAAATTTCATTGTGAAAAATGTCAAAAATTTGAAACACAGATTTTGCTTCAAAATATAATAGAGGATAAGTTAAGAATTATCGAAGCCAAGGTAGAAATAATAAGGCTTCTAAAGCAAAAGAATGCTGAGTTGGAAAAATGCTACTATGGATAAAAGAACGCCTACACTATATAGCCAAATATTGCAAGCTGACAAGGCAAGTGTTCCAAAAGTTAGCCCAAATATGCCTAGTATAATAATAAAGCTGAAATAAAAACAAAACGTAGAAAAAACTGAGTCAGACGTTAAGAAAAACATGAGACTCAATGACCTAAAAATATCAATAAAAAATACTAGAAGTATGAAGGATGGAGGAATGGTAATAAAATGTTCAAATAAACATGACATGGAAATATTAAAAAAAAGTAGGAGAAAAAGCTGAAGGAATGCGATATTCATATCACAAAAATGCGGTTATCCAGATTCAAGATTGTGGGCTACGACTGCGACCTTGACAAACAGAAGATTGCAAAGACAATTAGAGATCAAAACCAATTTATTCAGGATGCAGATAGCTTAACTATAACATATATTCAGAAACCAAAAAAGCCTAAGACAGTAACAGTGATTTTTGGAGAATGCGCCCCCCATCTATTTCGAAGGCTAATTAATGCAAAAAAGTATACATTGGGTGGCAAAGATATTCCATATATGAAGACATTAGTGTGATTAGGTGCTTCAAATGACAACAGCATTATCATTAAAATGACAATTGTCCCAATAAAATGGCGTGTGAATATTGTTCTGGTGAACACCATGTAAGAGACTGTCCAAAATTGCAGAAGTGTGTGAATTGCTTAACTGCGAACAGCAAATATAAACTAACTAATGACGTTAATCATGAAGCAAGTGATGCCAACTGTTCCTCATACCAGTACTAAACATTGTGAGAACTAAAATAGACTATGGTGATTAAAATGGCTTGTGAACAACAAGAAAGTATTTCTTGCAGTATGTTACAAAACAAAGTTGATTTAGACAATAGACTACTGACTATACTTCATGTAAATATAAGAAGTGTTGAGTTTTCTTACAAGCATGCAATATGCAATTTTGTGATTTAATAATTCTAAGTAAATCCTTCGAAAGCTATGACAACCAATATAATATAGATGGTTATAAAATGTTTTTTAATGGTTCAAAGATGAATAGAAATGATGGAGTCATAATTTTCATAAAGTCAGAATTAATTTTTGATATTAAACATAATTTATTGAATAAATCAAACGTGACCTTAAGTAGTATTTCTCTTAAAAAAAAAAACAGCAAAAAAAGTAAATGTATTATGTTTGTACAGATCACCCAACACAAGTAAGACACATTTTCTTGAAGACCTGGAAAATTATTTAACAGAGAGCAATGATACCCATCTCGATATTTTGCTGGGAGATTTTAATATCAATATTTTGGAAAAAAATTTAACTACAAATTTATACTTGTCTCTTATGAATCACTTCGATTTTGTGTCATGTATTAATGCCCCTACAAGAATAACCCATGAAACTAGTACATGTCTGGACCATATTTTTATTAAAAATATACTAAACATAAGTCTCTCAAATTGTAGTTCTTTTGTATTGCAATCAGATATTACCAATCATTATCCAATTTTGCTAAATGTTAACACAAGTACCAACAATATTGAACAAAATTATTCTACTTTTAAATCTACAACTAAAATAAATGAACATGTTTTTGCTGAACTAATCAAAACTGGAAGCTGGAATGCTGTGTTGAATTTGACAGATGTAACTGGAGCCACTGACCAGTTTTATAAGACTATCACAACATTTCTTGAGCAGGCTACTACAAAAAAGACTTTTATTCTAAAACATAATAAACGGAAGCCATGGATAACCAATGGTCTAATAATGAGCATTAATAAAAGAGATAAAATGAAAAAAACTTACTAAAAAATTTCAATGAAAATGATAACGAAATATATAAAAGTTATAGAAACAATTTACAAAACATTATAAATAAATGTAAACATGATTACTACAAAAATGAAATACATGATGCAGGTAATAATTTAAAAAAAGTATAAAGTTATATCTGAAGCTACTAATAATGTGCATTCATCTAAACTTGACAGTGTTTTGCTTGTTACTGATCATGACTCTGTTCCTTTTACAGATAAAAAAGACATTGCTAACATTTGCAAGGAACACAAATGTGGGAATAGATATGCTTGGAAAAATTGTTGAACCTACTCAAAAATATAATACACACTCAAATCATTATCATAATTATTCTTGAAACCAGTAAACAATAATGAAATTATAAAACAAATAAATAGTCTTAGGAACGATAGCGCTCTTGGCATAGATAAGATTAGTGTTCGAATTATCAAGAAAACACTTAAACATCTAATCGCTCCCCTTGCTCACATAATTTATGCTGCAGTGGACATCAGTGCTGCCAACCTTAAATTTCGGATTGTATGCGGTGTGTTTGTAAATTACCCATTTTTACCCGCGGTCTAATATCTAATTACCCGCAATTTTACCCACATGAATGAAATTTGAATTTAAAGCATGAAATTGATGAAATTATAAAATTTTATTAATTCATTGATAATAATAAAAATGTAAATACCAATTTCGAACGAACTTTTATAGTCGATGTCGTTTCGAGTTCCGATAGGACGTACGAAAGGCTAATTTGCACGGACCATACCAACGTTGCCAAATTACGGATAGGTAAAATTTTATTTATAAACCTGTTTTGTGTATCTCAAAAATAATTGTACAAATAAAAGAAACTTTTATGTTATCTCTATCTCAAAAATAATTGTACAAATAAAAGAAACTTTTATGTTAATAAAAAAAAATATTTTGTTTACGTAGCTAAAGCGGGTACATATTGCAAATACAAAAAGTTTATGAGGAATTAAAATAAATCATATAAGTACCTAAATACTTAAGTATTTTTATTAGCCATTTTATGTTTACTAACACTATCACAAGTTATAGTATAAACGTGATAAATAAATTATATAAAATTAATCAAATATAAATAGGACTTATAAACCCGATATCACGAAACACTAGTAGGAATTAATGAAGAAAAGAAACCATCAGCCTTCAAATCCAATTAATATTTTTAACTAAGTTTAATAAAAATCGCGGGAATGAACGAGAACGACAAATGGCGAGATAAAAGTTGACATACAATAGACACACCTCTAGAATGCTTAGAGTCTTACCTATGACGCATACGAGTATCCTTTGGGTGTAGAAAGAGATGAAAATGGAAGAGGCATTAGACACTAACGCACGCAATAGAGGCAGAAAGTGGCTGGCCTCTTTTAGTAGTTTAGAGATTTACGTCGATGAGTACAACCGGCGGCAACAGTGCAGTTAAGTGACGTTGCCATGGGTATCTGAGAAGAGAATCTGGCTCCACAAAATTAAACCTGGAATTTTTGCTTGTGGCTTAGATTCCTGAATTACCCGCTTTTACTCGCACGGAAATTCTTAACCGTCAACTCGCAAAACAGGTAATTACCCGCACATTGGCAGCACTGGTGGACATGTTTGTTCCACTTAAGTATCGTTGCTCTTTAAAATATCCCTCATATTTTTCCTTTACGACAATCAACATGCTAAAAAGAAAGAATGAAGCTTATAATACATTTACAAAATGTAGATCACCGGAAAATGAGCAGGCCTATAACATTTTAAGATCAGAGTCTAAACTTGCTATTAAAAGGGATCATGATGCTTTTCTAACTACAACCCAACATAATATATTAAAAAATGTAAAACATTTTTGGAATTTTGTGAAGTCAAGGCGAAATACGGGTGGATTTCCAAAAGAAATATTTTTTAATGACACAAAATCAAATGAAGCTCAGAAAATTGCGAACCACTTTGCGGACTTTTCCCAATCTGTTTACTGTGAACCCCAACCACTCAGTATTCACGCCACATGTAATTCTTGCTTTAATCCAAATATAAATCTTAATTATATAACTATATCTTCTGATACAGTGTTCCATAAACTTATAAATCTTGATGTCAATAAGGGCCCGGGCCTGGATACAATTCCTCCAGTTTTCCTGAAAAATTGTAGCCCAACCCTGGCTTACCCCCTGAGTTGCCTTTGTTTTTTATCGCTGAATTCTGGCACATTTCCAAAACGGTGGAAACAAGCCATTGTTACCCCTCTTTTCAAATGTGGTCACCGATCTAATATAACTAACTATAGGCCAATCTCAGGTTTGACATGCATGGGTAAAGTGCTGGAGTCAATTGTAATTGATAACTTTATTTCAGCGTTTTGTGGAGTCACTCACCACAACAACATGGTTTTCTTACTGGTCGCTCTTGCCAAACAAACTTAATGGTCTATTCTGACTTTATAAGCTCTGCTGTCGACCAAGATTGTCAAGTAGATGCCATTTATTTTGATTTTAAAAAGGCCTTTGATCGGGTTGATCAGAACATGCTCATATCCAAGCTACAGGCATATGGAATATCTGATCCCATACTTTCATGGGTTCGTAGCTACTTGCGTGGTCGGACTCAAGTAGTGAAAATAAATAACTCCACTTCAGAAATGATCAACGTTTCATCTGGCGTCCCTCAAGGTTCCCACTTGGGACCAATATTATTTATGATTTTTGTCAATGACCTATCACTGAGGCTCGCTGATTATCACTACCTAATGTTTGCAGATGATCTAAAAATTTTCAGTCTTATAAATAATGAAACCGACTTTTCTTTCCAACTGAATATAAAGAACATATATTCATGGTGTCAAGAAAATCATATGGACCTGAACATCTCCAAATGTAAGATTATCTCTTTTAACAGGAAAAAGTATCCTATTCAACTCACATACGTGATTAATCGTATAGAAATTGAACGGGTTAGCATAGTAAATGATTTAGGTGTCATCTTCGACTCTGAGTTTCGTTTTATCATTCATATTGATAATGCGGTCACTAAAGCTCTTAAATTATTAGGTTTTATTATGAGGCAATGTTGGAACTTTATGAACACTGAAGCTTTGAGATCTCTATATTCCGCTTTGGTTAGAAGTAATTTAGAATATTGTTGTCTAATTTGGGCCCCGTATTACCAGGTTCACATTAAAAAACTTGAGCATGTGCAGAATAAATTTGTAAATTTCTTATTATATAAGTTGTGTATTGACAAGTCAGACTTTGTTTATGGTGATCGATTGAAATTGTTGGGATTAAATGATTTAGCAACACGAAGAATGATTCTTACATTGTGTTTTGGTCATAAATTGTTAACAGAACTGACTGCAACGATTTACTGTCAGCTATTAACTTTAAAGTTCCATCGCGTATTATAAGAAATGGTGACCGTTTTGCTCTTAACTATGCGCGTACCGACGTCGGAAAAAATTCCCCAATAAATAATCTTATGAGGTTTTTGAATTCACTGCCTACAGTTTTTAATTTTGAGGTAAATCCGTTTGAGTTTAAGAAAAAGGTTCAAAATTTGCTTCGACCTTGAATGTGTTTTATGTCTTACTCTGTTTGTAATTACCGTTTTAAAAAATTGATGATGTTCTAGTATTTTATTTGTTTCTAAAAGACGACTTTAACTTTTGTTTTTAGAATTGTTTTAACCTTAGTCATAGTTTAGTATTAAATAGAATTAGATTTAACGATGATAGACATTTGTAACACTATTTGGGCTCTGCCTGTCATGTGTGTATTGTTCATAAATAAATAATAAATTTATTATTTAAAACTGGCATAGTTCCAGATCAATTTAAACTTTCAGTAATAACCCCAATCCACAAATCTGGAGATAAATCAAATATAAATAATTACCGACCAATTAGCATAATAAATAACTTTGATTGAAAAGATTTTTGAAAAATGCCTGAAGGATAGACTCTTAAATTTTCTTCATGCAAATGGCTTACTTTCAGTAAATCAATATGGTTTTATAAATGGTCTGGGCACCTGTGATGCTCTTTACAGATGATTGACAAAGCAAATAACAGAAAAATTAGAAAATAATGAAAAGTGCATTGGGGTATTCTTAGACTTAGCAAAGGCATTTGACACAGTGCCTCATGACCTTTTGGATTTGCAAAAGTCTGGGATTC
This sequence comes from Kuschelorhynchus macadamiae, assembly GCA_030620095.1. Taxonomy (NCBI): domain Eukaryota; kingdom Metazoa; phylum Arthropoda; class Insecta; order Coleoptera; family Curculionidae; genus Kuschelorhynchus; species Kuschelorhynchus macadamiae. The sequence goes on from JAUTXW010004949.1 coordinate 272,181, forward strand.
AATGCACTGTGTTGAGTGTCTTTCAGAGTTACCTTAAAGACAGGAAACAACATGTCAAAGTAGGAGATATTTTGAGTAATCCACTAAATATAAAAATTGGGGTGCCTCAAGAAATGGTCCTTGGACTTATAGTTTTTATTACCTACATTAATTCTTTAACCAACTTAAATCTATATAATGGATCAATAATATCTTACGCAGATGATACTGCAGCTATATTTTTCTGCTGAAACGTGGCACGAGGTTAGTGTGTTAAAAAAAGTATCGGTAAAATAAAAAATTGGCTTGACACATTCAAGTTAACTTTATATATATCAAAAACAAATTATATAGCTAAAGTAAACCATCCAAATTTTGAATTTATTGAGATCAATAATTTAAACGGAATTATTAAGGAAGTTAAATCTACAAAATATTTGGGGATTATGGTTGATAATCATCTAAAATGGGACCACAAAGTTTACAAACTAACCCGAAGCATAAGAAAATTAATATATAAATTTCACATTTTAAGAAATATTCTTTGTAAAAAACTCATAATTTCGGTGTATCGAGTCATGGTTGAATCATTGATATGTTACGGCATCCTTGTGTGGGGTTGAATGTACAATAATACTATTAAACCCTTAAGGGTTGTGCAAAACTATATTTTAAAAATAATAAATAAAAAAACAGGCATTTTACAACGACATTACTCTATTCAAATGAAATTCTAGATGTCAAGTCTTTGTACATTTTGGAAACTTGTTCTTATGTATATAAAAATGCTGACTTGAGAAATTATGTCAACCACTGTTATGAAACTCGAAATAAAATAAATAGAAATTTAATCATACCTGACTGTAGCAAAAATATCAACTTTACAATATATACCTTTGGCAATAAAAAATATTACAGCACATAAGCAATTTGTAAAAAGGTGTTGGTTATATATTTTTAATAATGTAGATAAATTTAAAGAGCTGTTTTAGTGTATTTAGTATGTAGATTATTATTATTGTTTTGATTGTTATTATTATTATTACTTTTAATTTAAAAATGTTTTCAATCGGAATTTGAAATGTTCAGGTTAGAGGAGGCATATCAATGAAACAATATAAACCAGTATTATAGACTTTAATTATAGCATACACAGATGTTAAGTCATCTAGGTGCTTATTAAAGATCATTTTTATATTATACAATAATTACAAAATAATTTAATTTCCTTTTCTACAATAATTAGTTTAGATTTATTACAATGGCTTATTTATTTATCAACATAACAATCCTAAGCATTTAAATATTATAGCTATTATATTTTTGTATTGTCACCTTGTAATGGGCGAGTCCCAAATAAATACAGTAAAACACAGTATTGGGTAGAGTATTACAAATTTCACACAATAACTGAAAAAAAAACATTACACAATTTTTAAAAATAGGGTTTATTGTAAAAACAACTTTAATACAAATAATTCCTAATAAAATCTATGCTTTAACACGATTCTTCTTAGAACTATTTTTTTCAATTTTAGCTTTTCTTTGGCTGTGAATTTTTTGCTTCAACTTCTTTTTTCGCCTTTCTCGTTTTTTATCTGTACTGGTCTTTTCTTGTTTTCCAATAATATCACCTTTAGGTTTATTTCTTATCTCTTCAGGTGCTAGCAGAGCTGCATCACTTGAAGCAACTGGTGCAACTTCCTCCATATTAACTGCAGGCAAATTATTAACAATTTTAAGCTCAGGTATGGCTGGAGTGGAAGTAAAATGAAAGTTCGATAAAGCATCTAATTTTGTAAATAAACTTTTCATTAATTTCTTGACTTCTTTGTGTACTTCCGGCTCTACTTCTTCTGTGTCCATTTTGTCCTTCTCCAAAGCAGCTTGTTGCTCTAGAAATTCTTTTTCATATATATTTGCTAAAGATTCTTTACTTTTTTCTTGATCCAGAACAAGTTTTTTTCGGAATTCTAACGGAGTTGCTATTGGCCGGTTTTTCTTTTCTACACTGTCAAATATTTTATTTTTAATTCTCTGCCTGATTATATCTTCAAGTTGTAATGAAGTTTGTTCTGTAATGACTGGTGCTGGTCTAGACGTTAAATCAAACTCAACTATTTCTTCTAACAGGGAATTTTGAGGTCTACCGTCAGCTGTAATTTCACCCTTTAACTGCCAAGGTTTATCACTTATTGCCTGATTTTCAAGATTTTCGATTTTTCTTTTTACTCGCTCCTGTCTTAGCTGTAGTGTGGATTTTAGGTCCTTATGTAACTTTGTATCATCTTCTAGAGTGTCACTATCATTTTCCTCTAACTCTTGCATTAATCTGTAATAATACAGTTGACTTAATAATTCACGAAGTTATTCACAATTTAAATTTCAATGTTTTATTTAAAGATTTTTTTAACTTTAATAAATTAAAAAATATTTTAACTAAGTTTATTAAATTATTAAATTAAAGTTCTTTATACCTGTTTGCCTTTCGTTTAGGGATTTCCTCATCTTTCAAAACAAAATAATCTTTAAATCTTGCAGTTTTTGCTTCGTCATCATCACTGCCTTCTTTAAAGAAATCAACACTACCTTCATCTTCTTCATCAGATGAGGACTCGGACTGTTTAGTTAATTTTGGATTTTCTTCTTTTTCTACAATAGATAAACATTTACAAAATATTTTTAATACAATTCAAGATTTAAACTTGGTGTCTCTAAAAATGAGACTTAATGTTTTGATAGTAACCAATGAGGCAAATTATTTAATTTTCAACAAATGTCTCACAATCAATTTCTTTTTTTCTTGATTTTTTATTGATATTTTAGTATGACCTTTAATGAAAAGTCCATGAATTGTGTCAAAAATAAACTTTGGAGAACTTACACTGATTACACAATTTATACTACCCATGACAGTGAGACCACTGCAGTAGAAACAGTTTTTTTTTGCAAATTAATCAAAAATATCCTACATTGTTTATTCATGTAGCTTGCTAATGTACGGAGTAGCTAAAAGTAAAAATCAATAATTTTTTTTTGGAAAATTTCTTTTGTCTCTTTGTATATAAAATATTTATCCATCATATGGGGTAGACCTAGGGGATATAAGAGTCCCTTAAAATTGAAAATTACATGAGAACCAATTACATCACAAAATTATCTTATAATATTTATTAAATATAGAATAAATAAACACATTTCATCAAATGTGTCAAAATATATGAGCCAACTTCAAGACAAAAATATGGCCAATGTGCACATAGCAAACATGGTGTGCATTAATTCATATGTCACTTATTCACATAATGTAATTTCCCAAAGTGGAAAACCATTGACAAGGCAACAGTATATGATGCAACTCTATAACGAACTTGCAGAGCTCCATCGAGCCAGTCACCTACATACTACACCCAAAATGAGTTGTGAACTGAGTAAAATGGTTTCAGATGTATTGCAACACGATGATGCCAAAGTTTGTAGCAGACAAAAAAAATTACAAGAAAATACTGCTCTATCTGTTTTAAAGATAAGAAATGCATGACCTTGACATACTGTCCAAAATGCAAAAAAAAAACAATTTTTGGAGATTATTTATGTTCACATTGTTACTGAACAGTAAAAGAGAAATTTATATAGGAAAATAACAAACTAAAAATAAATAAGAATTAAATTATGTGAATACCGTTAGACCATTTATACAGGCAAATAAGAAGAAATAACCTAACAGTTGCCCTTGACAATAGCCATGTTCCATCTTTTTTTTAATTTTATTTGAAAATTGAACTGCACAAATTGGCATCAGTCTGTTTGATTGGTAAAACTCTCAGCAAGCCTATTAAAATTATATCTTATTGATCAGAGTTATTTTATTTGCTGTACAGTTTTCTTATATTTCTTATTTTGATATTTGTCTGACTATTTTAGTCATTTGTTAATATTTTCAATATACATGAATATTATGTCCATAGTATTAAGCATTTTTTTAACGACAGTATTCTAGGGTTAATATAGTTCAACAAAGGATTTTTGAAATTCTATAGTGATAATTTTAAACAGTGGATATGAAACTCACTTAGGAAGTCTTCCATTTCATGTAACTTAAAGAATTCATCATCCACAACAGAATCCTTCTGTTTTGGCTGTGAATTTTTTATATTGCTCTCGTTACTGGCTTCACTTTCACTACCAGATTCTTCACTAGACTTTTCATTAGAAGGATCTTCTAAATGGTCCTTGTCATTATCTTCCTCAGAAGAATCACTAGAGTCGACCTCAAAATAATCCAAATCACTTTGGGGTTTTTCAACAGTTTTACTATCTAAATTCGGTCTATTATTAATTTGGTCATCTAGAGATTTAAAAATTAACTGATTCTTTGCAACCAGCAAGGTACTAAGATCTTTAACAGTCCCATCTAACACATCATTATTCTGAAGTTCAATTAGTTGCCATATCTGTTCGAAGTCAAAATTATCTACAATTAACTCTTTAAGAGATTGCCTGCCTAATTTAGGATTAGTTTTATTTTCTTCCTTTTTCGTAAAGTCGTATAAATATTTGATGTTTGTTTTTATATCTTCTGATACATGTTCATTAATATCGAGAAAAGTTTCAGGGTGTACCGTATGTTCTGAAAATGTTGTCAAAACCGTATCCAAAGCCATATTCATCATTTTGGTTGTTTATGTATTGCTAATAATGAACATAAAACTATGCTATTATTTAAAAGAATGCCAAAAATTTATATGAATTTTTAGTTAAGCACAACTTTAACGTTAGGTTATTTATTTTTGACGTTCCACAATGCGCCAGGCCGACCGAGAAGTCTGAGAGTGTATAAATGGTGGAAGCCGTGCAAAATTCGTCTTCACCTAGAGTAGTTTGGAGCAGACTTCACCTCAGCCCAGATGTTAGAATGTAAACATGTTTTAATACATAATGGTAAGTTTCTCGCCGAATATGATCGATAAACGTTATCGAAACGTTTCCGAGTTATTCTTATTTAAAATCTCAAATTCCACTTTTTAATTGATTTTTTTTAGGTATTGCCCTTTCTTTTAGCACAAATTTAATGCAAATGATATTAAACAGTGTAATTATTATAAAATATTTATTTTAATGCAGTTTTGTGACTAAAAATTACAATAATAGACTAATAATTGAGCTTGGTGCTACTGAAAATCACGTAATTTGAATTTGAAATTTAAAAACAAATGAAAATGCGGAAAAGCTTCTACTTTTTTACTTATACCGGGTTAGCACCAGCTTAGGCGCCTTTGGCATCATTAAAACCCTAATACAAAAGGCTATCAACATTAGCCAACAGCGAGTACATCACTGGCGGAAGTCCGGGCCAATGCCGAATGTTAGACTGCTAACAGTGATGCACTTAGCTGCTCTTCCCTTTTTTTGTTAGGGCTTTAACGAAGATGCCTACGGCGCCTAACCTGTGGCTAACCCGATACCAATCCACCTAGTTCTTCGGTAGCTGCGCTCCTGCAGGTACCGAAGAACAGCGAAGTGCATCACGCAATGGGGCAAGTCTAACATTAGGCATCAGTGTTAGACTACCGCCAGGGATGCACTTCGCTGTTGGTTGATGTTGATCGCCTTTTGTATTAGGGCCTTATTGATGATGCATAAGGCGCCTAACCTGATGCTAACTCGGTACCAATTCACCTGATGCCTCCGCCCTCCGGATATTAGAAAAACAATAACGGAACTGGCAACGTTGACTTAGAGAATAACGGCAATAACGGAACTTTTAACCAACATTAAGAAAAAAAACCCTGCTGCGGACGTAGTGTAAAAACCATAAATTATAAAATTTGATTTTTATTCATTTATTGATTTTTTTTAATTAAAATCCCCAATCAAATAAACATCTCGTAATAATTACACAGTTTAATATCACTTCCATCAAATTCATAATCAAAAAAAGGACAATTCCTAAAGAAAAAAGAAAATCCAATAAAATGTGAACTTTCAGATTTTGAAGAAGAGTAACTCGGAAACGAAACGTTGCCGAAATTTTTTCGATTTTATTCGAATTCGTGATCAGCGACCCGAAATCTATTCACGTGCTAATAAACACGAAAATCCATGAGGAAGAGCGGTAGTAAAAAAGGGTCTTGTAAACAATTAAACCCACGGAATTTGATAATTTTTTAATATAAAATAGAAAGTTTACCTTCATTTAACTGTTTTAAGAAAATAAAAGAAATGGATGAACCACTTTTTCTAATAAAAAAACCAAAAAAAAATTCGATATTTCCACTGCATTCCAATGCGCCATATTCCTTAATATGACAATTTGAAGAAAGGTTATCTTACATTGTTGCCAAACTTACATTATTGTATGGAGTTTAAATTTTTCATGTTTGTCTCCCGACAGTAACGGATTTGGCCACCCTGTGCCGATATCGAATGTTAGACTTCCGCCAGTGATGCACTTCGCTGTCGTCCGCCTTTTATATTAGGGCTTTAATGATAATGCCTACAGCGCCTAACCTGGTGCTAACCCGGTACCAATCTACCTAGTGCGGCCAACACTATTCAACAGGGGGATGCATCACTGGCGCAAGTCTAACATTCGACAACGGCCCCCTGCGCCGATGCCGAATGTTAGACTTTCGCCAGTGGTGCTCTGCGCGGTTCGTCTTTTAGGGCATTAACGATGATGCCTACGGCGCCTAACCTGGTGCTAACCTGGTACCAATCCACCTAGTGCCTTCGCGCTCCTGCTGGTACCGATCCACAACCCACACAAGCATTTTGTTTTTTTTATATAATTTATATAGGTCATATAAAATAAACTTGGCAACGTAGCATCCCTAGCACACTGGATTTCCATCCAACAGGCGACACTCCCGCTCTCTCTTCATTTAACTGTTGTAATTATGTTGAAAAACGTTTAATAATGTCTAATATAATAATTACTTCTAACTTTTAGTTACAAATAATAATTTGTGTGTTATAGAGCATTATAATATAATCAATCTTTTAGGTAGTTTTTAAATTAAGTTTGTGAAAAATATGTTTTTAGCGGTACCCCAAAAACAAGTTCAGTGTAACCTTCGGAAACCTTAGTTTTTTTGGATTTAATTTGACAAAGTGGTTCATCCATAAATTTTTGTGTATAGGAAGTATTAAAAAAAGATAATCTTTCAAATGTATATTTTAAATTTGTCAAATTCCGTGAGTAAAATTGTTTACAAGAGCCCTAAAAAATTACCAAGAAAGCGCGTTAACAAAGTTTCGGGTCTATTGGAGTGAATTTTTTGCAAGAATTGTATGTAGCATAAAAATCTTTTTGGGTGTGCTGGCGAACTATCGTGACAGAATATTGATAATGAAGAAAAAAGAAGAAGTCTGCGCTACTTTGTGCTATTGATGACGCAAAGACTAATCTTATCTTCTAATCAAAACAACAAAATTTAAAAACAGTTTTCCAGTTTTTCAAAATTGCATCTTTTTTATCTTTTAATATACTTAAAATGGAAATTAATTATAAATATGTTGTATGTCTAAGTCTGGCATTTTTCATATATTTTGTCAAATTTGGTGAGAATTGTTATAAGATATTAACCACTCCCAAGTTTATCATTTTCACTTACAAATTTAGGGACTGAAACAAATTTCTTAATTGGGTTTTCGATCATTTTTAGCCTGTGAACCGAAATTAAAGGCTAATTTAAATTTACTCAAGAATTAACCACTTGATTAATCAGGTTTGTATGTAAAATGTTTTCATTTCTTTAGGTCATAGTGTACGTTGCTACCAATGCAGTTCTGCAGATGATTTTAAAGGAGAAGATAATTGTGGTGCATATAAAAAGTTTGATAAACGAAATCATGTAGCTATAGATTGCAGTAGTGAAGAAAGTCACATGCCTGGAACATTTTGTATGAAAGTCACTCAGCAAAGCCCCAAAGGATTTATTTGTAAGTAGAGACTACTGGTTGGAGTGATTGGTGGAACATCCTCATTGGGTGTGGGGTAAACTCACTTATGAAATGTCTGTAATATAAATGTGGGATGCCATTTTTAGTGAAGTTTCCATAACATTGTTTAGATAATATATATAGGGAAATTAAATTTGGAATCTAAAGGTTAGAGTTATTGGATTTCTTTATTTATATTGAAAAATCAAATAATTTGGTGGATTTAAAAATAAACTTACTCATGCTTCTAGAGCAAAATCTGCAGGAACTCTAAGAACTCTTAAAAAATATGAGAATGTACAAGTCTCGACTGAAAATGTTTTTCACACTAACTCTGTTAAATAAGCCTGCATAGTGTGCACAATTTGTTGATGTCCTTTTTTTTCTAAGTTAAAGGAAATTTGTGTTTTATAAGATCTTGTGAGTATATCTATAATTGATTGATGTTGATGTGAAGGCACAAATTATTTGTGATTTGTAAGTCTTCTTTTTGTCAAGTTTGTATAGGTATGACTGCTTCTGAAATTAAAGTAATGCAGTTGGTTGGAAAGAGAACTTTTTGTCATAGATGAGAAGTTATTTGAAAGGGAGGAGGCAGTATGTTCATATTACAGGTTTTACTCCACAAGAAATTATTGTATCGTCTGGAGTGCCTCAGGGTATCCATAATCTGTTCAATATATTTGTTAATGACCTATCTAATAAAATTAACTCAGAACACATTTTTGTGCTGATGACTTAAAGCTATTTATAAAAATTTTGGATGATTGTGTAGCCCTACAGAATGATCTTGATCATACATCCTATAGTTGGTGCTGTAGACACAGATTGGATTTAAATATTGGTAAATGTATATTCTTTAACTTTTTCAGAATAATAAATCTGATTAACTTTAATTATGTAATTAATGGTGAAGAATAGAGATGGAAAATTCAATTTCTGATTTGGGTATAATATTGGACAGTACTCTTAGCTTTGATTTACATTATGACTACAGTTAATAAATCACTAAAACTCCTATGATTTATTAGCAGATTCTTCCGAGGGTTTTCAGCTGTTAAACCAATAAACTTTCTATACAAAAGTCTGCTCGAGGTTTGAATATTTATCAAGCATATGGTCACCTTATTATCTAGTGCATGTCTCAAATATTGAAAGAATACAAAATAAATATATTAAATTACTAGCTTTTAGAGTAAAGTTTCTTTTTATTTTCTATAACTATTTTTGAGAATTAAGTTGGGCTTGGAGCCCTTGAAATCTAGAATGGAGAAGAATTGGACATTTACTTTCTTTTTAAGTTGATTAGTGGTTTAATATCTTATTCAGAATTGTTATGCTTGATTGGTTTAAGGGTGCCTGTTTGGCAAACAAGTGTTTTTTTGTGTGGTTTATTTGCAATTGATTTTCATCACTGCAATTATGGAGTATTCTCACTATTGTCTAGACTTGTGGCCAATGGTAATAAAGTGAATATAGACTTCTTTTTGTATACTCTTGAATGTTTTAAAAGGAAAGTTTCCAAAATTAATTTAATTTAATTAGTCATAAGCAAGATCATAACACTGGCCGACCAAATTTTTCTAACACAAGCCAACTCATTATTTTCACAATGGAAATACCCTCCCAATAATAAAAAAAATATTCGGAAAGCCCTAATACGTACCATTTTTTAATAGCCTAATTAGAACCTTTTATATTGGCAGGTGAACAATTTTATTGTGGGGCGGCTAAAATGGGTCCATTTTACAACAGAAAAATTACCTAGACTGGGTTGTTTACAACTTTAGACATAAAATAAACGTTAAACATCACTCTTCTGTTAAATTTCGAATTGAGTGGTTGGTTCTCTGTGTATTGATAAGCAAGTGTATGTTAAGACGAGAATGTCAAGTCAAACACGGCGAAGTTGCAAAATTTCTCCTGACAAATTTTGTTATATTTGTGGAGAATTTCTGGTGAAATCACAAGCCAGGCCATTTTCCGAAAATGTAAAAAAAGCCGAGTTGAAATATTTTGGTATGTTAATTGGGATCAAGATAAGCGGTGGGCTCCCCATGTGTGCTGTGTTAGTTGTAGTGTGTTAGGTGCAGTGGATGACGGGAAAGAGAACAAGTATGCCTTTTGCAGTTCCAATGGTATGGTGAGAACCGACCAATCATTCAATTGTTATTTTTGCCTGACAAAGACTGAAGGTTATTCCAAAAAGGTAAAGCCATTCCTCATAATTCAAGCTAGCTATTGATTTGGGAGATAATGGGGACAACGCATCATCAGGCAGCTCAGAAGAACAGTGCACTGATCCCACTTTTACCACAGGTCCCAGTCGAGCCACATTTAACTATTCAAAGTGAATTAAATGATTTAGTACGTGATTTATGGTTATCCAAGCAACAGTCAGAACTTCTGGGTTCCCGTCTTAAGGAATGGAACCTATTGGCCAAAGAAACAAAAATTACGAATTTCAGAAAAAGAAATGCTATGTTTTCTGAATTCTACAGTATGGAAAATTCGTTGTGTGTGTGTACTGATATAGACAGTTTAATGCAGGAACTTGATATTGAACCTTCTCATGAGTGGCGCTTATTCATAGACTCATCTAAATATAGGTTAAAAGCTGTGTTATTGCATAATGGAAATTTAAAACCCTCTATACCAGTTGCCCATTCAGTTGCAATGAAAGAAAATTATGAAAATATGCGCACGATTTTGGATAAAATAAACTACAATAGGTATAAATGGCAGATATGTGGGGACTTAAAAGTTATAGCGATTTAAGTGGGTCTTCAGGTGGGATTTACAAAATATTGCTGTTTTCTTTGTTTTTGGGATAGTCCTGCAATAAATCAGCATTATGTAACAAAAATTTGGCCAGAAAGAAGCGAATTTCAACCGGGATCTCAAAATGTTAAATTTATACCTCTTGTTGATCCCAAAAATGTCCTTTTGCCTCTTCACATTAAACTTGGGCTGATGAAAAACTTTGTGAATGCTTTGAATAAAATGCTGATGATTTAAATACTTAAGACAAGTCTTTCCCCAGTTAAGTGATGCCAAATTAAAAGAAGGCATTTTTATTGGGTCACAAATCAAAAAAATTGCTGGACGATGTCAATTTTAAGGAAAAGCTTACCTGGCAGGAACTCAGAGCATGGAATTCATTTTTTAACGTAGTAAGAGGATTTTTAGGCAACAATATGGATGAAAATTATGAACAATTAGTTAATGAACTCTTAGATGCCTATAAAGCACTTGGTGCCAGAATGTCATTAAAAATTCACTTCCTCCAATCCCATCTGTCGTTTTTTCCTAAAAATTTGGGAGTTGTTAGTGACGAGCAGGGTGAAAGGTTTCACCAAGATATCAGAACAATGGAAATTCGGTACCAAGGATGATGGGATCCAGCCGTGATGGTTGACTACTGTTTGTTTTTGGAGAGAGAAGATAGACCACCTCATAAATGGAAAAAATAAAGTTTAATTAGTGTTTTATGTTAATATTTTTCTCGTTTGCTTTTCTCTTAGATGTATGGTATGTTTAATAGGGGAAAACTGTAAACATAGTCAATAAACAGGGTTAAGAATTTTCTGAAATCATTTTTGGTATAGATATTAAGTATCGTAACATTCAATATGGTTCTACAACTCTAACAAGAAAACCCTACATGCTACAACTTTTTATTTGTCATTTTTCTATTTGGATAGGTCCATTCTACTAGATTATGCTTTTCTGATTTGTGTTACAACAAAAAAAAATTTTTTTTCTCAGCCAGTGTTATTAATCTATGATCATCTCTACCATTTCTATTTCGAAAAAGAACAATTTTTTTTGATGAATCTATATGATAGAATTACCAAAACTTTTTTAATTTTATATGTTTTAATTCTGTTTTATTTTATTTTGAGGTCCATTTTTATCATTTTGCTTTTTCAATGAGATTGTTCTTGTGATACCTAATAAAGCTAATTTTGAGTTTGATATGTGATATTTTTGTATAAAAGTAGTTTGGACTCCAGTTTATGAGTAATAATAATATTTTAACATGTATTGTGATATCTATCTTGTTAATAATATGCTTTGATTTACTTTCATTCAGTTTGGTGTAGATATTTAAAATGTCTTAAATAAGTCATTTATCAAATATTAATTACTAATTATATTGATTTTATGTCAGTATCTCATGTAAAAACAAAATAATTTAAAATTATTAAGATCTGTTCGAGTTCAAATTTATCTGTTTATTAACAGGGGATGGTAGATGGCGTCAAGTCATCCGCAGATGTGCCTCAGTGGCTGATACAGGAGTAACTGGTGTGTGTAATTGGGGTGTCTATGATAATGGAGTATATTGGGAAGAGTGCTACTGCTCCAATGATGACTGCAATGCTGCAGGGTATAGTGATATTTCAAAGAGTCTCTTAGGTTTGGTATTGTTGTTACTATTATGGAGGACATTTTTGTAATCCTGTTTATATTTTAAAAAGGGTAAACTATTTTTATTAACCGGCTAAAATTTTTTTATTTTATATTTTTCATTGAAGACAAACATATAAAGTAAAAAAGTTTAAAAAGGAATTTTTGGCATTACTTCTAAATTTTATAGTGCAATATCAAAATGATTTATTGAAATGTTTTAAGATTTTTTGTAATAATTTTGCTATATTTAGATTATTGCACATTACCTTTACCTATTTCATTAAGTTTCCATGACTAGTATTAAGGATTTTGTAACATTCCATCTAGTGTTCATTTTGTAACTGTCAGCTTATTAATTATTATAAATTAGAAACCAAAAACTAATTTATATATAAGGATAATCGTACAATGAAACCTCTTACACACATATTTGTTGGTCTTGTGTTATATACAAATCTTTTCCTACAAACGAGTTAAAAATGTAACTTTTAACACCCCTTAGTAACCTTAAAAGTGTTACTTTAATGCATTAGTGCCTTAAATTTTGAAAGCAAACAACAAAAAAACCCTTATATTTTATTTATTAATATTAATATTAATGGTACAATTTAAACAACTGAAAAACAAATTCTTTTCACAGATCTACCTTCCTTTCTTTCAAATGTGTGCCTTAAGAATATACTTTTAATACATATCATAAATAACTATTAAAAAAAAGTGTCCAATTCTATTACAGATTTGTTGTTTTGGGATGATAAATTTGCAGAGTTAACCCAACTTTTTTATTTTTTAACTTGGTTTATGAATTAGTTTTTTAGTTTTCACAATTTAATTTATTAGGTAGGGTTTATTATTGCAATGTGGTACTGTAACAAGAAAATTTATGGTTTTTAACTTTTAATTTTACATTTTAATTTTAAACATCTATCTCTCATAAGTTATTCAAAATAAAAGTAATTATTAAAATTACAATGCGAACAAACTTATGATAACTTAAAAAAAAATAAATATTTAAGTAAGCTATTAAATATTAGGAATGCTTGAATGTTTATTTAACTTTTGCTGCATGCTACATCTAAATACCAACAATTTTACAAGTTTATTTCAGTACACTGTACCTTTAAGCACTTGAATAATAGAGTATATTGGGAAGAGTGCTACTACTCCAATGATAATTGCAACTTTGCAGGATATAGTGATCTTTCAAAGAATCTCTTTTGTTTGGTATTGTTGTTATTGAGGATATTTTTATAATGCTCTTTATATTTTAATTAGGCTAGACTAGTTTTGATCGCTTGGTACATTTTTCTTATTTTATGTTTTTCATTGAAGACATACGCACAGTGCCGATTTTTTTTCTATTTGCTAAAATAAAAAAAGTATTTAAAAAGGTATTTCTGCGAGGGCAATCCACTAAAGTAAAATCTGTAGATAATCTTTGAGTTTTCTGTATTTTCTCTATTTTTGCCAGTAATATTTCTATTATTCAACTCTTTTCTAGTATTTTCCAGTACTCTATATCTAAAGTTTTGTGTAGTGTTTTTTATTTTCACTATTTTTCTTTAGTTGGCATTAGTTTCAGTTGTATGTCATCCATTTTTTATCTTCAAATTCCCACATATTCTTTACAATGTGAATATTGATTCCTATATTCTCAAGGTCTAATTTGAAGTTTAAAATGAAAAACGCAAAAACCAATAAGTTTTATTTTAAATACTGAGTCGAGACAATTTCCATACTTTCTTTGATTAAAGTGTTAACAACACGACGTGAATGTATTGTACGTCAGTTATTTTGAATGTTTAGCTATTGTTCTTAATTCAGTTTTCAATCAGCGGAATACAAATCTCTGCCATTGTCAAAAGCTACAATTTTTCATATAAAGTTTTTTTTTTGCGCGACAATAAATATATACATGGATAATAACACTAGTACTAGTTTAAATTTTTTGAGCCAGTTAAAACTTTAAAAAACTAATTGGTATTTTTTTTTGCCAATGACACAACAATTTCATGGCATCATAAAAATCCTGACATTCTGAATGATATGATGAATGTTGATCTTCATAACATACTGGAATGGTGCAATGCGAATTGTCTGTCTTTTAATGTGTCGAAAACCAATATTTTAAACTTTGAATGTCACATTGATAAAATCTCTCTTGATTGTCAAATAATTAAAAATGTGACAGAAAACAAGTTCTTGGGAATGTTTGTCGATAATAAGTTAAAATTTAATTTACATATTAATAACTTGTGCCAGAAACTTAGTTCTGGATGTTATGCTGTTCGAATAACTATAACTGAGCTAAACGAAACAGCAGCAAGAAATGTTTATTTTAGAATTAGAAGTTACAAATTATTTAGAACTAAGGTTAAAAATTTAATGATCTCTGGATCATTTTACAATGTTGAAGAATTTCTAGCAAAAAAAATTAATTAAGAGTGTCTATATGGGTATTGTGTTTATATATATTTTAGGATGTGTAAATATGTAATATTGCTGCAGATTTTTATTTTTATTTTTAATTGAACTTCTTTTAGATGGGGTGTATATGTGGTCATTTATTCTATTTTAGTCTTGTGTATTGTGTAAATTCTGTTATCTACTATGACAATAAGATTATTTTTCGGTGTGCTGTTTTTTTTTACTTTTTATATTTTGTAACGTTTTATGACATTAATGTTTTCTTTTAATAATTTTAGTTTGCTTATTTAATTGTTTACTTTTAAGAGCTTTGTCATTGAGAATTTTTTTTTCTTTGGACAATAAAGCATATTTTGACTTTGACTTTGACTATTCACTTAATAATTACGTAATTCAAGACTTTTTTTCACTTCCATCCATGTTAACGGCATTTAATTATTAACTGGATCTGGAACAAACTAATTTAGCTATAGAAAATATATTTAGATCTTTGAAGTGAATGTAAAAATTTAATAGTACCCCTCATTTAAAATCACACACTTCTCTAACTTCATTAAAATTACCTCATTCTAATTTCTTATCTCTCATCCGAGTCATGTACAGTTAAAGTACTGAGTACCAAATAGACACCCTGTAAATTCCATTGTATTGAAATTGTAAATATAGACTAAAAAATAGATAAATGTAGTAGATAACCTTTACAAAATATAAAAATAGTTTATTAAAAATTTTGAACCACATTTTTATAAAGTAAACTAAAAAGTCATATTTAAAATCTGACAGTTAATTTTGAGACACAGATATGTATAAATGTGTTACTCGAAAAAAAGCATGAAGCATATTTCTATCTATAATTCCATAACAAGTATTGCTACTGGCGCCCCATTTATTTTTAAATTTATGCATCTGTGCTCATTTTTTTTACTTTTTAGTTCAATAGTGTGTTTTTTTTTAAATGTTTAATATGTTAATTGTTTTACAATTTTTAGTCCTGAATATCTTGTAATGATGTCCGCCATTTTCCGGCCGCACAAATGACAAAATTCGTCTGCCATGTACCAGTCTCCGTTTTTATTTTTTAAATCTTGAATGAAAATTGATAATTTGCACTGTTAACTACTCCTATCAGGGTCCAGTCTGCATAAATCACAAAATTCGACCTCCATGTTGGCACCGTGATTTTGAATTAAACGTTGACGACTAACAATTCATAATTTGCACCCTAGAATACCCTTGACACTGATTTGCGGTCAAAAAAAATCGTTGACTATGTCTGCGCCGTGGTTTTGAATTCTTTGCACCCTCTTAAATTCTAAATGTTGATTAATATAATAATAATAATAATAATAATAATAATAATTTATTCTTCCATAAAATCATTTACATATGACCAAGGTTTTGTCAAAAATTATAACTAAGACTAAAGTACACAATTAGATACCTATATGTAAATAAAATGACAAATAATTTTAGAATGTCAAAAATACAGAGTTATCACAAACAATAGTGTATAAATATAACAAAGACCATTCTTCTTTACGACTATGTTCCTAAGTCGTCTAGATATTCCTGCAGTGAATAGACTGCCTTTTCCGCTAAGTATTTTAGAAGTTTGCTTTTAGCCTTACTATAAGAAGTGCATTCCTTTATAGTAGCAGGTATTCTGTTGAAGATCCTTGTGCAAGCGTAGTATGGTGATTTTTCATAGAAGGTGGAGTTATGGATTGGAAAAACAAGATTGTTTCTACTCCTGGTTGGGTACTGGTGCGGTTCTGAAGTTCTGGTAAAGCGTTCTTTATTTTTATATATATATAAAGGGTGCTTTTATATATGTATATTGATGGCATCGTCAATATCTTTTGCGATCTGAAAACTTCCCTGCATGTTTCCGTTGGTTTTAGTCCAAAGATTAAACGCACAATCCAATTCTGTGCCACCAAAATCCAATTCACACTGACAGACTGTCAACAGAGCATTACATTATAGCTGAGATGTGGATATACTAGTCCATAGTAAGCCGTTAAAAGCGTCGTAGTTGGGACACCCTGTTTTAGTTTTAAGAGGGCATAATATGCTTTGCTTAGTTTATTAGAAACATGTTCTAGTTGCATTTCCCATGATAGTTTTGAGTCAATGAAGGTACCTTGGTATTTTACTAGTGACTCACTATTATCCAGTACAACCTTTGGTTTGGTCTTGTAGAAGGGAACTATGACCGTTTTGTCTTTGTTCAGGACCAATTGGTTGGAGAAGCACCACCTGTTCATGTCCTTCAGAACTTGTTGAATTTTTCCGTGTAACTCCACTGCATTTCCTGCTGTCTGGCATTTTGACATCATTTATGAATATCAAGAATAGAAGTGGCGCCAGTACCGACCCTTATGCTGCACCGATATTCAAGTCATGTTCGTCTGAAGATTGACTCTCAACTCTTACCAGAAGTTTTCTTTCAACAAGAAATGATGCTATCAGCGAATTCGCCATTCCACGTATACCAATACTGTCAAGTTTCTTGGACATAAATTCTAGGTTTAGCCCTTACAGTACCGAGACAAAATTTTTTGAATTTTGACTTCATATTGATTTTAGAGCGATAAAATTAGTTAAATAGAACTGGTACATTTTTTGAAATTTTTTCAGAATTGTTTTTTTGGTTTTTTAGTGTGTGCACAATTGTGGGTCTTGGGAGTGAACAGATAATAGCACAATTGTGAAAATACTATTTATTGTTTCGTATGAAATAATAGAAAACAGTTTTTGTTTTTACTTAAACATAGAAATATATTACATTTAGTGCATCGAACTCTTGAACGACTTTCGCAGCCTTCCAAGCGGCATTTAACTGGATTCTTCATTTCTTCATTATTTGGCCAATGTTCGAAACCGTCAAAGCGTTTGTCCACACAGGGAAGATTAGCAGGTACCCTTCTCTTTTTTCTTTCATTCCCTTGATTGATGTTTTCGTCTCCTAAATCTTCTGGTTCGTCAAATTCCGGTCTTTAACATCTTTCTTTTTAAGGTTTTGACTTTGGCAATCCCTTCGATATTCCATCCAGCTATTTACTATTGCCAAATCAAATAAGTGCAAAATGGCCTTGACAGTCCACTTACGGGTTCGGAAAAAAGAGCGATAGTACTCCATCATTTGATCACACACATCTACTCCCCCCATGTGTTCGTTATAGGATTTAACAACCGCTGGACAT
Source organism: Kuschelorhynchus macadamiae (assembly GCA_030620095.1). Taxonomy (NCBI): domain Eukaryota; kingdom Metazoa; phylum Arthropoda; class Insecta; order Coleoptera; family Curculionidae; genus Kuschelorhynchus; species Kuschelorhynchus macadamiae. The sequence goes on from JAUTXW010004949.1 coordinate 290,153, forward strand.
GATATACCGGTACGTTTTTTTTTTGCTTTATGCCATCTCTCTACCTCAGTTTCAGACTCTCTTCCAAATGCTGTAGATACCATCAACACAGACTTATTGTCCTTCCACTTAGTAATACAAAGTTTACCATCAGTTCTGACGACAACTTCTGACTCTCCTCGATTCATGGTATGATCTTTCTTGAACTCATAGCCTTTTACTCTGTTGGACATAATTGTAGCAGTTGCATCTATTTTCAATGTTATCAATTTGTCCATCAAAGCAATAGTTGAAAAATATCTGTCAAAGTACAAATAACAATTTTCTGGTAATGTTTCTACTAAGCGAAGAACAACTGACGCGCCCAATCCCAGTGCCCTGTCTTTTAGTGGAGTGGTATCGCCCTGGTAGATTTCGAAATCCATTATTAGTCCGTCCGATGTAGTAACAACAAAATTTTTAAGGCCTACAGGTCTTGGCTTGTTCTTGACAAATTGGCGAACTGGACATCTGCCCAAGAACGGAATCATTTGTTCGTCGATTGAAAAGGCTGTATTCTTTTTTCTCTCAATAGTTTTACAGCGATTTCTTACGAGGTCAATTACGGGTTGTATTTTCCACAATCTGTTCTTCTTTTGTACTTCTTCTGGTACACTAAGATTGTCAACAACATGCAAATTTACACGTATCATGTAAAATCGATGACGTGGCATGACACTGTCAATTAATGAGAATTTATATTTTTCATTCCAATACATATGTATTCTTGGAAAAGGAATACATCCCATCAAAGCATTCATTCCAAAAATTTTTTTAATTTCTTGGGGTGTAACGTTGTTTACTTTTGCATTTGTTTGCAAGTAATATTGAGACGTGTAAATCGCCGCTAACTGAAAAAAATCATCATCCAGATATTTTGCAAAATATTCGTAAGGGGTTTTTACATGGGATGGAGTAAAGTTTTCATTTAAAGGAAAATCTTTACTAGGGAAGTTTCCACGCTTCCATTGCAACTTTTGGAAATGTATTAGCGGTAGATCGTTTTCGGAATCCGAAGAATTATCGGTTTGATCACGTGGTATCGGTGGTTCTTCAGAAAAATCAAAATCTTCTTCCCCTTCTGAGCCAATCTCAGAGCCAAGGTCAGATCCCAGTTCATCCAAAAGTTGAAATAAGTCCTCCTGATTATCTGCTAAATGGTCAAGGTCGAGTATCTTTTTTCGCCCTGTAATAAAAGCTTAGCTCAAAAACCAAAGATTTGCATAATTTTGAAATAAAACATATTTTTTTATATGTTGACTCCCGTAGCTCACGTACATGATGTTTATTTGTTATTTAGTATAACAATTTAAGTACAAAAACATCAAAAATTATAAAAAATTAACCAATTATTAGTTACTTACCCGCTCCTGCCATTGCCGGTAAAACACATTCACTTTTGAGGTTAGAACACTAACGCGACACCGAAAAAACAAAACCTTTCTGGCTGCATGCGCGTTAAATGCGATCTTCACAATCATGTCGTAAGGTACTCAGCGTAGTAAAATCATATTTTGAACCTTATAACAAGGGAAAATAAGGAAGTCACAATTGTGTTATGCGGTTGCGTAAGGGTTAGAGTGTTAAATGCACGAGATAGATCGAAGAACAAGCCCACCACAATGCGGTCGCGCTCTAGTTCTTTAAATATAAAGTCGGTTAATTCAAACGATGCAGTTTCCGTTGATTTTTTGTCTTGAAAACCATGCTGTTCTGGTCCGATAATTCTATGCTTATTGAGAAACTCTTGCATCCTGTTAAATATGACTCGTTCAAAGATTTTTGAGAAGCTACTCAGTAACGATATTGGTCTGTAATTTCCAATATCTTGGCGGTCTCCTTTTTTATAAATAGGAACAACGACGGCCAATTTGAGCGTGGTTGAAAATTTTCCACTACTAAGTGAGGTATTTATAATTGACTCTAATGGTTCTTTGATTTCGTCACATACTTTCTTCAGGACACGTGCTGGAAGTTCATCGTAGCCAAACTTATTTTCACGTGTGTGTTTGGTGTAGTTTTAACGATTTAATTTTTTAAGCGCTATTGCCATACTGCAATCGGCATGCCTAGTTGTATTTTTACGCAATTTTCCGTATTTTCGTACCATTTTCATGCATTTCTTGGTATTGTTAATAGTTTTGATTATATCTGTATTTTCTTATTTCCAAGTTTGTGCACAATTTTTGTTAGTGGATTGCCCTATTTTTGATACTACTAGTAATGTTTGTAGTGCAATTTAGAAATGATGTATTGAATGGTTTTATGATACCTATTTTGTAATAATTTTGTATATCTAAAGTGCTGGATATTACTTAATTAAGCTTCCAGGACTAGCCTGGAATGGAATTTTACAACATTCCCTTTAGTTTCTAAATAGTTTTTCATAACGAAACCGATCCCCTTGTTGTTATGTTAGACCAGTGTATTATTTGGGGTTAAAATCCAGTAAAAAAAAACAATTAAATTGTCGCAACTTTATTGTTGCATGCTTAGGACATTAAAATGGCAGAAAAGGAAAACATATTTATGGGCTAAAACATCAGTTAAAACTAAACAGTTAAAACATTTTTACGAGCAAAAATTTACAGAAAGGACCCGATCAAAATATGGTCAGTTTTATCCAAATGCAATCATATCTCCTATAGGTTGATTTCTGTAAATGTTAACTCGTAAAAACGTTTTAATTGTTTAGTTTTAACTGATGTTTTAATCCATAAATATGTTTTTGTTTCCTGTCATTTTAGTGTCCTGAGGATGCAACAATAAAGTTGCGAAACGTCGAGAGTTTAAAAAAAATACTTTTTTTAGTGGATCCTAACCCTAAATAATACACCAGTCTTAACATTCCATCTAGTGTTCATTTTGTAACTGTTACTTAGCTTGTTAATTAATTTAAATTGACCACACATTGATCTATGTATAAGGATAATCACGCAATGAAATCTCTTATTTGTTAGTATTGTTAGAAATATTTATAATCAACAGCAAAAATTATGGTACGAGCGGGAATTGAACCCGCACTTCTGGATCACTAGTCCATCGCTCTAACTAATTGCGCTATCGTACCACTGATAATCAATTCGTTAGAATTTGTACATATTCAAACCCACCAGTATCATAACCATTGTTGATCCTGCCAAATATTCTAACCTTATGGTTATGATACTGGTGGGTTTGAATATGTACAAGTTCTAACGAATTGCTTTCAGTGGTACGAGAGCGATGGACTAGTGATAAATATTTCTAAAAATATATTTCACAGTTTAAAATAGACTGATACAATAGTTCTTTGTTAGTATTGTGTTACGTAAGTGTCTTTAAAAAAATGTTGAATTCCACTTTTTAGAAATAATTTCTAAATATATTGAAATATTTTGATAAGAAGGTATTGGTAAGAAACATTTTTACCCGTATTCACTAAAAAGCTTTAAATTTAGACCAGGTCTAACTTGACAGTTATAGGTTTAAAATCACATTTTCAACAGTTGAACAAATAATTTTTCTAAATGCTATAATTAGAAAATGACAGTGACATAAACAAAACATAACTGGCGAACTAAGAGTTTTAAGTACCAGGGCAACTAGACCTGGACTTAAACCTGTTACCACCGTATTCACTAAAAAGGTTTAAGAGTTAGACCAGATCTAGTTGTCATGGTACTTAAAATTGTGATATTATTCAAAATAAAAGAATAATAAGAACGCGAACGATGAAAAAGTTATGTTAAAAATTATATACAAAATTAAAGAAAAAGGATTTTTTTACATGAATTCGCCTTAAGTATGCTATTATATATTATGGTTGGTTGATTCTTAATTTGACTTTTGCTGCGTGCTACATTTAAAGTACTTTTTTATCAGTTTATTTCAACATACCTAGTGTCTTGTTTTTCTCTGTTTTGTGAAGATTGACTTTTTTTCATGCAAAAGAAGCTTAGTCCTAACTCTGTTTGTTCTTTTAGATGATCACTGTATCTTTCAGCACTTGTCCGTCCACATTAGATTAAGGAACTTTTGTTCTGTACTTTATATTGTACATTTTTACAGTTAGTTTTGTACAACTTACATTTTTAAAAGTGAATTCTTTACATGATTGTGTGTTTTTATTAATAAAATTGTTTATACAGTAGAGTTGATTTTGTTATATCTGTTCGGTAGATTTACAAAAGCTTACATAGTGTCACAAATAGTTTTTGGTATGGATAAAAAAAGATCTAATTCACTCTGTCGCACACGCGGAAAACTCTTTTTGGTTGCTCGGCTAAAACTCAATTTTCCAGATATTAATAATGTCATATCTGACAATAAACGATTTGGAGTGCCTATGGTATAATTACGTCACAACTTTGTGTGACATAGCGTTAACAGAATATCCTTGCTACGGATTCAAAAGTCCGATCAAAACTTACCATATATATATATATATATATATATATATATATATATATATATATATATATATATATATATATATATATATATATATATATATATATATATATATATATATATATATATATATATATATATATATATATATATATATATATATATATATATATATATATATATATATATATATATATATATATATATATATATATATATATATATATATATATATATATATATATATATATATATATATATATATATATATATATATATATATATATATATATATATATATATATATATATATATATATATATATATATATATATATATATATATATATATATATATATATATATATATATATATATATATATATATATATATATATGATAATCATCCTATCAAATAGAAATTCATTATTTTTTCTCGGAGACTGATTATTTGGTTTAGTCTCTCGAGAATATTTATATCAGTAAATTTAAACAGGCGCAGACGTAAGCGTTTTGCTTGATCTACGAACTTAGTTTCCACATGTTTTGTTTGCGCTGGCCGATGTGTAACATGACCTACTGAACTTAATTATTAATTGTGATAAAGAAATGCAGTACTTAATTTATGGGATATTAATATTTTTTTAGATAAAAATTTCTTATTGACAATAAAGTACACTGTATTAAAAATTGTTCCACGATAACTCCAAGATCACCAACGGACATATTTTGTAATAGTACTTAACTAGATGGACCGGCGAAAATAACCGGTTTTTGCGCTATTAACCGATTGCCGTGGCAGCCAGAGCAAAGTTTTTAATGTGTATTTAAAATTTCTTAGAAAACCTAGGTGTTCAAAAAAATAATTAATTAAAATAATAAAGACTAACCAAACAACTTCTTTTCATACGAGGCAAGTAAAAACGTATACCTTCTGAAATAACAAAACAACGCGGTAAAGCAGTAAACCATCAACGGATTACCCAATATATTTTTGAAAAAGTTGTCCAGCACCACGTTGATTCCATCAAATACTCAAAGTGGACGTGGCAAGAGACGTTTAATAATATAAAATCCAAACGTCCCATCAGAGCCTAGGTGTTGTGTGGCTCTAGCGAGTCAGTCTCCCTACAGAATAGGAGTATATGTATTGGTACTTTGAAAAACTGCTTGATCTATAGCTATTCTAGTGCAAGAAAATGGATAGATCCAGTAGAATTCTGACCTATGTATAAGTATTTAGGAACTTAGTTTCTCAATGCATTCAAACAATTTCCTAAACCCGTGGACGTTTTCTTCCCGAAATTTAATGGAGCTCTGCTAAGTCGGAAAAAGGAAAGTCGCCAAAATGATAGCAAATCGCATAAACCTGGCCGGGACTTCCAAGCCAACCTGATCGGGACCATTAGGAGATCGAAAAAGCTATAGTGGAAGAAAACGGGACGGCCTAGAATATAGGGTGCAGGTGAATTCATGGGCCTACGCGGTATGGGGGGAGGGGGATGATTATGAAATAAAACTGAACAAAAGCGCAAAGCGACTTGGTTTTGTTAGACTTTTGGCTTTCATATACCGCGATCCGCTAATCTATTTTGACCTTGCAACTTTTATTTTCCAGTAATTTTAATTAAAATTCGGTCCAGTTAAAAACTTGGGGAAAAATATCCCAAGAAAAATGTAAAAGTCGGAATTTTAGATTTTCTGTCGACTACAATTTAAAACGGTCTTAATATGAGAAAGACTTATGTTTTCTTGAGCAGATGTTATCAGCGTTGTTGGATTAAAATAGTTTCTTCATTTATATGAAGTCAACGGCCCAACTTTAACAGAATTACGTCCTAGTTCCTAGTACAATGAATCCAGATGTGACGAAAAAGTCTTAATTTTGTGCAGTGCATCCTAATAATTTATAAAAAGGGGTTATTAGAAACTTAAAGCAAATGGTTCGGTGATTGTAAGTTAAATTATTGTTAAAAATTAGAGTGAAATTGATAAAAAAAATAAATTCTGTGCCCTCCGTATTAATAATGTTAACGTAAATCAGAAGAAAAATAAATAGTTGATATTTGAATATAGTAGTCAAGGGCAGTTTGGCCTCTAGATAAAACCAATAAAAGTCAATAATTCAATATTATGCTAAATCAAAAAGCCCCCTTTAGTCCCTTTCAATCAAATAATTATAAAAATGCGAAATAATCTCAAATGCGTCTTATATATGAGTCTACCAGTGCGAAAACGGCCTAACCCCAAAAGAGTAGTTTTGAGAAAACGTGATTTGAAATCTGTTGGAAAATATTGCTTCGTGTAAATCCTATCCGAAAAGTTTTCAGTGGATACATTTTTGTTTAATCTATTTATTTTAGCCATGCTAAGATTTTAGTAGCAGAAAAGGTGCAAAATACTTATATTTTTTTGAAAAAAAGTGGGTTAGGCCGATTTGCCTTTTATAAAAATTTTCAAAAATTACTAGGCCAGAGTAAAAAAACTTGTTTTGGACAAATATATCGTAAAAACAGATATTATATTTTATGAAAATACAATCTTACAAGAAAGTAATTTACAAAAATGTCTTTGAACCGAATTATTCATCATAGTTCTCCTCCATTTCGATGAAGTCTTCAGATTGGTCGTCTGTTGTTTTCAAATTTTTATAAAAATCTTGGTAAACGGGGGAATGAAAGTTGTTGTTGGAAAGTTGCAATAAGTCCTGCTTTTTTTTAATATCCACCTTGTGTCCATTCGGATAGAGCAGTTGCAAATTATTATTAACTGAAGAAGTGACAGCATTTCTTTTTGCAATGTTCACTGTTTTGAAGGGAACCAAAATATTGTTGGAGTATTTGAAATGTATTAGAAATGGTTCATCCTTTTTAAATTTCAGCCATTGTATTTTGAGCCACTCCACTTTTTCGTCATTTAGAGATTTCTTTCTATTGGTGATTTGGGATTGAAGAGACGCAGTAGAAAAAAATTTTGGCTTTCCATGATAATAAGTTTAAAAGGGTCTTTTTTTCTGGCAGATCTGATGACATTACACCAATGTTCCGGAATGTAAATTTCTTTGAAGAATTTCTTTTGTTTCTCGATGAGCCCGAAGTCTTGATCGAAAGGCAAATACGAGTGTCCACTCACCAAAAATTTTTGATCGATCTCATCTACTGTGAAATTACCGGAACCTACAATATAATTACAAAGCAGCGCGATCTTGATATTCCGGTTTTGGCCGCCGCATTGGTCTGAATAGAGAATGAGTTTCTTCGAGAGAACATGATTTTTCACAAAATGTAGAAGACAAGAGCCTATCTCATCAGGACCTCGTGAAGCTTTTGATTCATCCCACACATACATAAATGCCTCGTTTGTTGCTAGGTTATGGATTCCCAGACAAAATGTCCATAGTTGCCGCTTATAGTACGCAACACCTGTTGACAAAACTGGGGTGGCCAATGTCTTCATTAGATCAAAACTAATAACAGTGATGTTTTTGTCGTTTTTAGCCAACCCCGCATCGGGTTTCATCCCTTCCCTTGCTGATTCAGCCTTACGAAGATGTAGCTCTCGCTCAGTAACACTTTGCTGTTTTGCAGCTTCCTCGGTTGACGGTTCTATTTTTACCTTTAGAAAATCACATTTTCTACATGAATCTGACACAGGAGCATGAAAATGTAAATTGAACTATGTATTAAATATGTTGGAGAAAACAAAATATGACACTGGTTCAGGAGTTTGATCTTTGTAAAGGTTATACATTTTCCCTAAACTAAGATCAGGCGAGAGGTATTTTCTATGGGGGTTCTTTACTCTTGAATAATGTGATTGATATGCGGGGAATCTGTTTATGAAATTCTTGATTTCCAATATTTTGTCCTCGCTTGTCTTATTACCGGGGGCATGTTTTCCCCGTTCATCTACGGGAGGGGTCATACCAGCTGCTTTGCTCAACATAATTCTACTTATTCTTCCATCTGAAACTTTAATAACTTTTTTAAAGAACTCTTTGCAGATTTTTACTTTTTCTCCGTTTTCATTGGTTGCGTAGTACAATCGCGTATTCGAACGTCTTGAAGGATCTGCGTTGGCTTTGTAACACCCTTATTTATTTACAACTTCAACTAAGCCGAAAATGTAAGAGGTTTGTAAATCATGAGTTTTAAGCCCATACAAGTTTTCGAGCAGAGTTTTTTGCAGTTCAGAATTTATCTTTACATGGCACTGATTTGAACAGGGACACACTATTTCTTCAAATAACTTGGCTGCTACTACCTTACCTTTGAAATTCTTATATTCTTGACCTTTTGTCCGCTTCGCTTTCGTAATATTTCTTGGCCACAGTTTCTCACTCCTGGTGCGTTTTCTTGTTTTTGCTTTTGCACTTATAGTAGCCTCTTCACTTTCGGTTTCTGAGCCACTTTGATTATTAGGCTGATCAGGCAGATATTCAGACCCAGAATCGTCGAATGGGTCGCTCTCATACGAGTCTGGAAGAAAAAAAAAACTAACCTCAAAAACTTTGTATTTTTTTACATGCACAGTAGTGCTAAATAAATAAAGTAAAAGTTCTTACCGTTGATGTCTAGTGAAGTACTCATATTCATATATATTTTAACACACACACAGTTTGTTTTAATTCAATTATATTTCGCAAAACACAAAAAACTGTAAGCTCAGTTCAAAATACAAGAGTTCTAACCACACTACACCACAACTTGTTACGTTCTGGACGCGCGTTTCGCTAACCAAGTTAGCATCATCAGCAGATGATATAAACTAAAGTAACTTATCCTAATCGAGACTATTTATAGGTAAATGTGGTCACACTTGGTTGCACCCGACTGCACCGTTGTCAAGTAAACAATAGAGGGGAATATAAGGAATAGGCCCTCGGTATTTATTTAGTGCTTACCACATTTAACTATTTCTATTCTCAAATGCATCCAATAATCTATTATTAGATACATTTTTAATCAACTTAAGATTATTTATTCCTATTCGGTGATTGTTTTCCAAAGCATGTTGGGCAACGCTTGACTTTTCTGTTCTTCCGTATCTTAAATGTGCCATGTGTTCTTTAAAACGAATGTTTATGGAGCGTTTAGTTTGCCCAACATATTTTAGATCACAGTCATTACAGCTAATTTCATAGATGCCACTCCTCTCCCTCAAGTCGACTTTGTCTTTATATTTTTATATATATAAAATACGTTTTTAAATATATATATATCATATATATATATTTATTGGAATATATTTGAAGAGTAGTGGCATCTTTTAACATTTTCTTATGCTTATGTCTATTTACTAGTTTTTGTACAAAATTATCATTATATCCATTACTTTTAGCTATATTTTTAATCCGATTCATTTCATTGTTAAAACGTTCTTTACTTAGTGGAAAATTGACTAACCTGTGAGTTAAGAAATGGAATGCTGCCATTTTGTGTTGACGGCACGGATGTTATATATCTATCAGTATTAGTATAAATATCAAATTCTAATTTATCGTTATTTCTAATAACTAACGTGTGGAGAAAAGGTAATTGCCCATTGTTCTCCTTTTCGTACGTAAAATTAATGGAAGGATGTTTATTGTTTAATGTTTCTAAGAAAGTGTCCAAATTTTCTGTTTTAGTATCAAAAATAGCAAATATATCGTCTACGTATCTATACCACACCCTTGGGAAATACTTGAGTTCTTTTTTGAATTGGGTTTCTAATCTGCCCATAAACAAATTTGCAAGGAACGGAGATAAGCAATTGCCCATCGCAGTTCCCTCTAGTTGTTTATAATATTTATTGTTGTACTGAAAAAAAATTTGATTCATACATAATTTTGTGAAAGTAAATACTCATCAACAATTTCTTTCTTCAAATTATTGAGAGTAGAAGAATTGGCAAATTAAATATCTCGTATGATAACTTTGAGGTTACTAACTCGTTAGAATTCTTAGATAAAATTAAGAATGTTCACTTAAAAGAAGGTGAAATTTTAATATCTTTTGATGTAAGCTCATTGTTTCCTAGTGTACCCATACCACTAGCTTTAGAGTACCTAAAGGAATACTTGAAATCAATAATTTGAAGAAAGAAATTGTTGATGAGTATTTACTTCTCACAAAATTATGTATGAATCAAAATTTTTTTCAGTACAACAATAAATATTATAAACAACTAGAGGGAACTGCGATGGGCAATTGCTTATCTCCGTTCCTTGCAAATTTGTTTATGGGCAGATTAGAAACCCAATTGTCAAGTATTTCCCAAGGGTGTGGTATAGATACGTAGACGATATATTTGCTATTTTTGATACTAAAACAGAAAATTTAAACTTTCTTTTTCATTAGAAACATTAAACAATAAACATCCTTCCATTAATTTTACGTACGAAAAGGAGAACAATGGGAAATTACCTTTTCTCGACACGTTAGTTATTAGAAATAACGAAAAATTAGAATTTGATATTTATCACAGGTTAGTCAATTTTCCACTAAGTAAAGAACGTTTTAACAATGAAATGAATCGGATTAAAAATATAGCTAAAAGTAATGGATATAATGATAATTTTGTACAAAAACTAGTAAATAGACATAAGCATAAGAAAATGTTAAAAGATGCCACTACTCTTATAATACCTGAGGCTTCCAATAAATTCATAGTAATACCTTATGATCCCAGATATACGAGAGGTCTAGAAAAAGTATTTAAAAACGTAGGTTTTATATACAAAACGGAGAATAGTTTGAAAAATCTATAAGACAAAGTCGACTTGAGGGAGAGGAGTGGCATCTATGAAATTAGCTGTAATGACTGTGATCTAAAATATGTTGGGCAAACTAAACGCTCCATAAACATTCGTTTTAAAGAACACATGGCACATTTAAGATACGGAAGAACAGAAAAGTCAAGCGTTGTCCAACATGCTTGGGAAAACAATCACCGAATAGGAAAAATAATCTTAAGTTGATTAAAAATGTATCTAATAATAGATTATTGGATGCATTTGAGAGTATAGAAATAGTTAAATGTGGTAAGAAAGCACTAAATAAAGACAGAGGGCCTATTCCCTATAGTCCCCTCTATTGTTTACTTGACAACGGTGCAGTCGGGTGCAACCAAGTGTGACCACATTTACCTATAAATAGTCTGGGTTAGGATAAGTTACTTTAGTTTATATCATCTGCTGATGATGCTAACTTGGTTAGCGAAACGCGCGTCCAGAACGTAACAAGTTGTGGTGTAGTGTGGTTAGAACTCTTGTATTTTGATCTATCTTCCACCACAGGTTCCAGTGTTAGGATGTAAGCTCAGTGCTAAGTAATGTCAATATGACTTGATTGCGCAAGAACGGCCTAACCCACAAAAGTGTGGATTAGGCCGGTTATGCGTATGTTTTGTTGACAAAATTATTTAAAGCAAAAGTATACTACCAGCGCCATCTTTGGAAGAGTCGCGGAAGGTGGCATAGGCTGTTTTGCCTTGTATATTTATATGCTTGGGCAACAAGTTGGGCCGAATATCTTAAAATAATAAATTTGTGGGTTAGGCCGTTTTTGCACTGGTAGCCTCATATATATATATATATATATATATATATATATATATATATATATAAGAAGCGTAGATTTATAATACAAACAAATGAGTGACTAACTATGGACATTGTGCGACACGCTGATACTGAGGACTCGAATGAGCTGTGACCAGAACACCTAAAAGGAGAGAAAGGCCGTATTCACATTCACGGTGAATATAGGACGTGAGATGGTAAAGTAGATTTGTGGGTATAAGGTTATTTACAGAGCGTCAACATTTTAGATGTAGTATATACAGGAAGGGCAAATAAGGGTTAAGGGTTGGCAACATTAAATCAATCAACGACACCTCGCCCTGTCATACAGGTAGAATGCCACAAGTAGCATTTCGATGTGGGTTAATCTCATTTTCAAAACCACTCAAAAATTTAATATTTATTATATCCAATAGCAATAGTAATAGAAGGCACAGTAATTAAATTTTTCTCATTTTTTTTTCGTACTTGAAAGTTGGGGAAGGCAACAATTTCCATAGTGAATATTATATTAGAATGTTGTTGGCTTAGATGATTTAGAAATATAGTTAAACTTTCTTTTTCATTAAGCTATATTACAAAAGTATCATCTGTATATCTAAACTAACATTTAGGTTGTAAAGGAGCGGAGCTTAAAGTAATTTCCTCAAAAGCCTCCATAAAGACGTTCGCTACCACAGGAGATCCCAAGGCGTCACCTGAGGTTTGCTTGAGGTCTCTTAAAAAATGGAATTTGGGTGGGTTTAAGCGTTATGTTATCAATTCAGTTAAGATTGGAGGAGGTTTTTATGCTGAAATTTCTCAGAAATTATAGAACTTGAATCGTCTATAGCCACATTTGTGTACAGTAAATCATATCGTTTTCTACGAAATGTTTAAAGTTTTTGATATTATAATAAGATCGTCATATAAAGGGGTTAAAAATATTGGCTAAATATTTACCTATTTCGTATGATGGTGAACCTATTACACTGACTGGTATATTAGCTTTATGTATTTTTGAAAGACTGTAAAATCGAGGAATCTTTGAACAGCTTTGCTTGAAATTCTTCTTCTCTAGATTTGGCAAATCCAAAACATTAATAAGGCTGCAAATTTTCCTTTCAATTTTCTCAGTTGGATCCCATCGTAGTGTCCTATAGCTGTCATCTTAAAATAATGTTTCTATTTTCTCTACGCAGTTGTTTTTGTCCATGGCCACCGTTGCATTTCCGGTCGGGTATAAATACCTTAACTCTGGTCACCGAAGCCCATTCAGTGTTTTGATCTTGTGCAGTGAAGATCCCTGAAGATGTCTCGTGCAACGGCAGGCGAAACGTCGAAAAGTAATTCCAATTTGACACCACCAATTTAGAAACCATAGTATTTTAATTTTCGAATAATGTTTTAATAATGTTTTACCTACATAAAAGACACATAAAAACCAAAAGAAATGAGTTTTCTACAAATTAATTTTTTTTAATTAAATAACTTTTTATCTATTACCAATTAGAATTTTTTTATATACTTTTTTTAACAGTTTTACAACAGTTTTACAACATAACATTAAAAAAAAAAAAACAAAATATAATCCAATAATAAATATTTTAGAAAATAAATTCTGACCACAAAAAAAAACCGACCGTGCAATCCGTGCAAACCCATTCCTAAAGAAAGTGCTCTCGAATGAGGGGAAATAATTTTAGCTTGGAAAGTTTCGACTTCTGACCTATTTATCAACGGCCGGTGCCGATGCCGGCGAGTCACCTGATTACGACAGAGCGGGATGGCGATTGCTGATGCACGCGTTTTCTATTGCATTCTTGAGGCGATAAATCTGTAGCTTGGATATGCTTTTATTGGTTATTTAAATCACATGACTAGCGAAATATTCCAACGGCTTCTTTTTACGTGGTGCGTGCGGCTGAGAAAGAAATAGGAAATAGATTGCGATAATCGCTGATTGAGGGCGTTCTGTCTAGGTGAATAAATACGCGTGAGTAAGTTTTTGTTTTGTTTTGATTTGGTAAGTTGGACCGTTCCATTTTTTGTATTTGCTTTTTGCTTTTGAAATGAATCCTATTCACGACATTATTGCTTCATTAATTGAAACGCCTTTTTTAAGAAGAAGCGAAACTGAAAAGAAACCAGTGGCGGCTCGTGAGTATATTGAAGGGTGAGGCTACATGAGGTTAACTTTGTTTAAATGTGAATAAATTTCCACGTCACCCATGAGGTATTATTCTGCGACGCGTTGACCTTTTTTTTTTTAATGGAGGTCATCGCCAATAGCCCTACTAAACCATTAATAACTAAAAAAATAAACTCTAAAAAAAGTAAATAAAAAGTAAACAAAACAAGTAAAATATGTACACCTATCACTAAAATATAGCGGTGATTGCGATAATAAAAACATAATTTAGTTTATTAAAACTTAAAATAAATAGTTGTATGAAATAAGATAAAAAAACTACTTTTTGTACATTAAATCTATACGTCTGTCTTTTAAGGTTGCAAATTTATCTATAATTTGGTCGTAAAAGTTTTGGTCTTCACTAAGTTCTGACAGTAATTCCTGCTCTATTAACATCATTGCTAAACCCGAAAGCCGTTCTTGTGTCATTGTGTTTCTTAAGTAGGTTTTGATCCGTTTAAGACATGAAAAATTTCGTTCGGCCGATACACTTGTTGCGGGAATAGTTAAAACTAAATTAAAAAGCTTATATGCTTCCGCAAAAATTGCTTTAAAATCTTTAAATAACAAAGCTAGACTTTTTTCGACATCTAAATTTGAAAATTGTTCATCCCTATACAATACAGAAAGCTCATTCTTTAATCTATCTCTGTCAAAAATGTTTGGATAATTTTTTAATAAATTATTTAATAAGTCGTCTGGAAAGCATTTAACATATTCTGTTGTTTCATTATGACCTCGAAATGCCAAGTCCTGTTTACCCAAAGTAATAGTAACATCAATTAAATAATTTAATAATAAACGGTTTTTTCGAACATTTTCATTATAAACAATCTTATTAAGACTTGCATTTTCTTGTAGTGCATCCGCAATAGTCGCCCTATTTTGCTCCAGTCTTGTAAGTGCTACCGAATTTTTAACATGCTCTCTTGAACTTTCATGCGATTTTACTGCTCGTGAAAAATTTTTTAAATCCGAATATCCGCCCCCTGAACTCCAATTATTTTTGACGCAACCTAATAAAATACCAGGCCAACAATATAAGCTTTCTTTATAAATACTTCCGCATAGCCACCTATAAGTTTCGTACCAAGATATTTGAAAAGTTCTTGAATATTTTTTACCTTGCCTCTTATCGTTAAATATTGCTAAAAATTTCGGCGTCGGACGGCTACCTAGTATCTGTTTCTTTTCAGTTAGAATTCATTTCAAAAGCAAAAAGCAAATACAAAAAATGGAACGGTCCAACTTACCAAATCAAAACAAAACAAAAACTTACTCACGCGTATTTATTCACCTTAAAAGACAGAACGCCCTCAATCAGCGATTATCGCAATCTATTTCCTATTTCTTTCTCAGCCGCACGCACCACGTAAAAAGAAGCCGTTGGAATATTTCGCTAGTCATGTGATTTAAATAACCAATAAAAGCATATCCAAGCTACAGATTTATCGCCTCAAGAATGCAATAGAAAACGCGTGCATCGGCAATCGCCATCCCGCTCTGTCGTAATCAGGTGATTCGCCGGCATCGGCACCGGCCGTTGATAAATAGGTCAGAAGTCGAAACTTTCCAAGCCAAAATTATTTCGCCTCATTCGAGAGCATTTTCTTTAGGAATGGGTTTGCACGGATTGCACGGTCGGTTTTTTGATGTGGTTAGAATTTATTTTCTAAAATATTTATTATGGGATTATATTTTGTTTTTTTTTTAATGTTATTATGTTGTAAAACTGTTAAAAAGTATATTTCTAATTGGTAATAGCTAAAAAGTTATATAAAAAAATTCTCTTTTCCTTTATTTTGGGGGTGAGGCGCGGCCTCAGAGGCCTACCCTGACGAGCCGCCACTGAAAGAAACAGATATTAGGTAGCCGTCCGACGCCGAAAATTTTAGCAATATTTAACGATAAGAGGCAAGGTAAAAAATATTCAAGAACTTTTCAAATATCTTGGTACGAAACTTATAGGTGGCTATGCGGAAGTATTTATAAAGAAAGCTTATATTGTTGGCCCTGTATTTTATTAGGTTGCGTCAAAAATAATTGGAGTTCAGGGGCGGATATTCGAATTTAAAAAATTTTTCACGAGCAGTAAAATCGCATGATAGTTCAAGAGAGCATATTAAAAATTCGGTAGCACTTACCGAAGACTGGAGCAAAATAGGGCCACTATTGCGGATGCACTACAAGAAAATGCAAGTCTTAATAAAATTGTTTATAATGAAAATGTACGAAAAAACCGTTTATTATTAAATTATTTAATTGATGTTACTATTACTTTGGGTAAACAGGACTTGGCATGTCGAGGTCATAATGAAACAACAGATTCTTTTAACCGTGGCAATTTTAAGGAAATATTTGCATGCTTAATAAAAAGAAATGCCGAACTTACTGAACATTGTGCTAAATTTAGTAATATTTTTACGGGACAATCTAAGACTATACAAAATGAACTAATTGGTTGCATACATGACTATATTCAAGAATATATAAAAAAAGAAATCAATGACACCGATTGTTGTTTTTTTGGCGTAATTGCGGATGATAGTACTGATATAACAGAAAAATCACAGTGTTCGATAACAGTTAGGTATGTGACTTTAAAAATAAATTGGTCGCGCAGTGTTACGATGGGGCTAGTGTTATGGCAGGTGAAATAAATGGGCTTCAAACAAAAGTTAGATCTATTGCTCCTTTAGCTATGTTTACTCATTGTTGCGCCCACAGATTAAATCTAGTTTTACAACAGGGAACAAAACTGATTACCCAAAGTCATATATTTTTTGCCACTTTATTAGGAATACCAAATTATTTCCACCAATCACCAAAACGGTCTTTTGTGCTTAATCAGATAGTAGGTAAAAGAATTCCGCGAGCTGTAGAAACGCGATGGGATACACGGTCTAAAATTTTAAACTTAGTGGCTAATGAATGGGACAATTTAATTATAGTATTTGAAACTATTATTAATGACTTAAGTTCTAGAACAGAATCTATTAATGGTGCAAAAGGATTTCTAAAGCATTTTAATGATTTCGAATTTTGCCTTTTAACGCATATTTATAAACAAATTTTTAGTTGCACTGATGTACTGTTTCAAATATTACAGTTAAAGCATTTAGATATAAATTACTGCATTTCGCAAATAAACCTTGCCAAGCAACGAATTATTGAATTTAGAAACGAGGACCATTTCAAAGAACTTTTCAATATTGCTAAAAAAGCCACTATTCTGCCAACTAACACACGTCGAGGGCAATGTTCTAGCGACTTTGATATTTTTACTAAATATAAAATATTATATTTCGAAATAATAGATTGTATAATTCTTCAATTAGGGACGCGGTTTGAAAATTTAAATAATTTAAATTTCTTTGCTTTCGTCGATTGCACAAAATATTCGAAATATGTTAAATGCTTTCCAGACGACTTATTAAATAATTTATTAAAAAATTATCCAAACATTTTTGACAGAGATAGATTAAAGAATGAGCTTTCTGTATTGTATAGGGATGAACAATTTTCAAATTTAGATGTCGAAAAAAGTCTAGCTTTGTTATTTAAAGATTTTAAAGCAATTTTTGCGGAAGCATATAAGCTTTTTAATTTAGTTTTAACTATTCCCGCAACAAGTGTATCGGTCGAACGAAATATTTCATGTCTTAAACGGATCAAAACCTACCTAAGAAGCACAATGACACAAGAACGGCTTTCGGGTTTAGCAATGATGTCAATAGAGCAGGAATTACTGTCAGAACTTAGTGAAGACCAAAACTTTTACGACCAAATTATAGATAAATTTGCAATCTTAAAAGACAGACGTATAGATTTAATGTACAAAAAGTAGTTTTTTTATCTTATTTCATACAACTATTTATTTTAAGTTTTAATAAACTAAATTATGTTATTATTATCGCAATCACCGCTATATTTTAGTGATAGGCGTACATATTTTACTTGTTTTGTTTACTTTTTATTTACTTTTTTTAGAGTTTATTTTTTTAGTTTTTAATGGTTTAGTAGGGCTATTGGCGATGACCTCCATTAAAAAAAAAGGTCAACGCGTCGCAGAATAATACCTCATGGGTGACGTGGAAATTTATTCACATTTAAACAAAATTAACCTCATGTAGCCTCACCCTTCAATATACTCACGAGCCGCCACTGGGTAATTAAACCTCCAACTTTTTTGTAATATTAGCTGGCCAAAAAGTAGAAATATCTGTCAATTTTGTTGCCACAACATAACCAGATATATTCTAGTAAGTACTGAAGTTAAATTATAGTAAGCATAGCTGTTTAAATTAAAATGCCAGAATATGGCATTTTTAATTAATAGAAATCGAGGTCAGAATATAATCAATAAATAGGCATTTTTCCCAAATTCCAACCAAACATATTTTAGCAAGTATTTAAGTTTAATCATAGTAATAATAGCTATATAAGAATGCTAAATTATGACATTTTAAGACAACAAAAATTGAGAGGTAAAAATATGGCTTTTATTATCATATTTTCAATCAAAATTAAACAAAAATTGGGTAGTTTTATTTCGCTTATTTTTGCTATTATATTGCCAAAATGTGCCACATTTTCAAATTTACGTTTATAACCTATAAAACTATCCTTAACCAAACTGAAGATATATTTAGAAAAACCAAATAAAAATTATTTACCATACAAAATGTCTAATAAAAAGATTAAATATTCCACCACGTGTTGTAGAAAAACGGTATTGGGGTAAACGTCGTTTAATTCTGTTACGCTGGCTCCTGGGTCTTAAATTAGCCATTTTTTAGCGAGTACTAAAGGCAAACAAAGTAGGCATCTTTATTGGTAAAATTTAGTAAAGGTTGCTATATTTTGACTACATTTGAAAATTATTGTCATCTGATAAATATTTGCTTACAAAGTGGCCGATTTCAAGGAATATTTGCTTAAAAAATAGCCCAAAGCTTTTTATGATCCGTCATGATTGAAATTAAAATTAAACTAATTTCCTAGCAGCCATTACATGACCACTTTAAACAAACACATTCTTTCTACCTGTAAATACGTATTTTCATGCATGTTTTTTTTTACGTTATGAACCCTTTAATCAATTTTCTTAGTAAAATATATTTCTAAACTAAAAAAAAAAAATTGTAGCAATCGAAATTTTGAGTTTCAATTAGGGGCGCGTGTTTTACATACCTATTTTAGATTCTTTTAACAGTTCCTGCGCAAGTGTTTTTTCTCCATAACAACCGTCAAACCATGAATTGTTATCTTTGCATTTCCTCTTGGCTCATAAATTCTTATATTGATGGGCTCTGTTAATACTATTTATACTGTCATAGAACTGTTATTTTAGCTAGAAGTTTTAGCTAATTAGCCAGGGATATTAGCCAATATCACAGCATTTTAGCCCATATATGATTATATGTACTACTTGGGTAATATCATATAATTCCGTTCCAACTACTTTAAAATATCATATAATTACACTCCAACAACCGCTTTGATCCAAAATCACGAGCATTAGATTTCTCATAAGGGGAGTCCAACCTGTTCATTAACAACATTATCCTTGCTTTCGACAAATACAACCGCCACTACAAGGGATAAGCATTTCAAAGCGTGTATCTAAAACTTGGAATTCCAGTCGACAGATCCCAATAGTGTCTTTCAATATGCTTGTTTTATTAGTTTGGCATGTTTAAAAAAACTTTCTGTTTATTTTTTAAAGATTTAATTATGTTTTACGGTGTTCTAACGCACAAAAACTCGATTTTGGATATGTGTTGCAAGCATGAACAAAGGAACAACTTGGAACACTATTATTTTTTACAATACGTATGTGAAAATTTATATTTTGAACAGTTTCATACGGACACCAATAGTAAATCTCAGGATTAAAATTAATACGTAAAACAATACCAGAAATGATAAGAGACAGAAAAGTTATGAGCAAATGAATTTGAAAAATGTTGCCTTTAGGGCACTTGTATTTGACAAAACTGAATGCGGCAAACAATAAAATGATGCTTATATCTTCAAGAATATGCCCATTGGAATGTCATTTCGAAAAAAAAAACTTCGTCAATTATACGAGATGTAAAATTTAAAAAATTAAATATTGTTATCACAAATTTGTCTGTGTGGCTTTTCTACTTATTTTGTAGGGTGAGCCTAATTGTAGAATGTCTGTTGATGATGTGATTGTTTTAGAGAAATTAGCATATAATCAGCAAGTTGTAGCTCAGTTCTACAGTTCTGTTTATAATATTATATATTTTGGAAGCGGAATGCGTTCATGGATTAAACCTACACATATATTTACTTTTTGATTTTAACAAATAAGATATACAGGAATTACCATGGTTAGAATAATTTTTGAATTTGTCAAACAATAAAATGGTTTGTAAAAGCTACCCACTTCCGTAAAAGAATGTCCACAGTTTTTCAATAATACAAGTAAAAAAGTATGCTTGCTCAGACTACAACTAGTTAGTTTATATGACATTTAAAATATTTATAGCAAAAGGCGAGGAAAACTTTCCGTAGTTTACTCAGGTAATGGAACAAATTACATTGGAGAATATAACAATTTAAAGAAAATAAACTCGAACGAAATTGTAAAATTCTCTTTAGCTAAACGAATAGAATGGCGCTTTAATCCTCCAACAGTATGGTGGGGAGGTTGGTGGGAGAAAATCGTGAGAAGTATAAAGGAATTGTTACGTTGTTATTGAACGCGTTAACTATTTAGTAAAAATGTTTTATATTGAGACCTAAATGACTCAACAGAGTGTTTTAAATTTATCAGGAATTCCATTGTAAAGAGAAAAACGTTCTAAGAAAATGATCTCTGATAAAAAGCCGTGCTGTGAGGCGGAGGAGAAATGCGTCCGCGATGTCTTAGATCAGCCATGTCAAACATGCGGCCCAGTGAGCATTTTTCTGCGGCCCAAATCAGTTTTGAAAACAGCCAGATAATGCGGCCCTCGAACAAGTTGCAAACCGTTTTTGAAAGAGCGCGCCGCTGCAACAACGATTGGTATAATAAAATGAACAATTGTGCATAGTGCCATCTATGTTTAGGAGGATGAACTACACATACTCAACCTAAAGCCAAACGTTACCTGGCTGTTGCGATAGAGCATATTTGCGATATAGTTTCGAGTTGAGTTGGCACTTATTGTTGCAAAACTTAACAGTACTTGTTCTAATTTATTTCGTTTTTAACAGTCTCTTTCAAAACCAAAAAACCTTTCAATGAGCATCGTATCTTTGAAGAAAAGCGGGAATTAGAGTTTTTTTGCTGTGAAGTGAAAGAAAAAATTATTTGTTTGATTTGTAATAGTACAGTCGGTGTCCCAAAATTATATAATATAAAAGGTCACTATGATATTCATAAAACTATGTTTGACAAGTATACAGTCATGGTCAGAAACGAAAAGTTAAATAAGTTAAAATCACGGTTGAAAGATCAGCAGCTTATGTTTACACGTCCAAAGCAAGAAAATGAATCTGTCCTTCAAGCGAGCTACGTACTGTCGGAGTTGATCGCGAAACACTCAAAACCATTTGTTGAAGGTGAATTTATAAAAGAGTGCCTTGTAAAGGCCGCGGAAATTGTAAGTCTCGGGAGCGTGAAGGCATTTTAAAATATATCCTTATCCCGCAATACTGTCGCTAAAAGAGTTACTAAGTTGGCTGCCAATATAAGTGTTCAGATAAAAACAAAATCAGACTCTTTCATTGCATTTTCTATTGCCTGTGACGAAAGTACGGATGTGTGTGGTGTGGCGCAACTCGCTGTTTTTTTTTCGTGCGGTTGATGCGTATGAAGGATTACTAAAATTAGTACCATTGCATGATACAATAACTGGGAAGGATATTTTCAATGCTGTTTATGGACTTTTGCAAAAGTACAATTTAGATTTGTCAAAACTGTGTTCCGTTGCAACAGACGGATCAGAGAAACGGGCAGTGACAAACCAGATTTTCATCATATTCTTTGTATAATCCACCGAGAAGTTTTATGCTCAAAAGTGATCAAGTTGGAAAGTGTTTTAAAGTCAGTGAAAAAAAATTATAAACTTCATAAGGTCACGAGGCATTAAACAGCGACACTTTTCTGCATTTTTACGTGATTTCGAAAGTGAGTACACTGGTTTACCATATTATGCAGAGGTGCGATGGCTTTCGTGTTTTGGAAACTCAAAGAAGAAATACGCGTTTTCATGGAAACAAAAGGAGATGTCAGCTTATTATGCGATGTACCTTTTTTACAAGATCTTTCATTTATGGTTGAGATCACAAAACACTTGGCGGACTTAAATACGAAATTGCAAGGACCACGTCAAGTTATTACAGATATGCATGATCATGTGAAAGCTTTCAAGTGTAAGATGATGTTGGGAAAAACAGTTAGCAGAGGATAATCTGTCACATTTTCTGACTTGTAAGGCATATCAGAAAACAAATCACAAAAATTTGATATTGTTGGTACATTCGAATTTTATAAGTAGATGCCTGTTCAATACTAAGAAATGAGAAAATTTGCCTGTAAAATCCTGTCAATGTTTGGAAGTACCTATAAGTGTGAACAACTATTTTCTTTGATGAAAGGAAACAAATCTCCCGCAAGATCGCGATTGACGGACGCACACTTGGACGCAGTTTAAAAGTTATTTCCGCCGATAAATTCCCGCTGCAAATAGACAACTTAATTAAAGACAAAAGATGTCAAATATCTGGCAAAAGAATTTAATGTTTGTAATGTCCTTTTTATTGGAAATTTAATTAAACAGACTTGTCCTATAATAGTACTTTTTCTCAAGATTTTCAGTAGTTTGTCTTCTTTAAGATAAGGTTTTGCGGCCCACCTAGTCGATGGTCTTCATGCTTTTGGCCCACCAGTGACTTTGAGTTTGACATGGCTGTCTTAGATGAAGTGAATGTACGTCTGTTCTATAGCAAATTTTGCAAGTGAGATACGAGGGGCGATTGCTAAGAATTATTGTGTGAAACAAGTGAGCAGCATGTAATTTTCTACGGTTTTCCATAGAGAGCCAGTTTGTTTGACTCAAATTATGCGAAACAGGTTCTCGTCGACGAATGTCGTAAATAAACCTCAAACAAGATTTTTGAACGCGTTGAATTCTATCTTTATCTATTTTATAGAGACAGGAGTTATATACGACATCTCAAAATTGAAATGACTTAAGACTAACGAATCTGTTAGACATATTTTTTGAGATCTGGATAGAAGGTGCCTATGAGGAAATAATATCTTTAAATTTGTGTAAGCTCTTTGAATGCACTTATTGATATGTGACTTGAACCTTAAAGTTGTATCAAAATACAAACCCAAGTTACGACAAGTGTTAGAGTGAGCTATTTTCTCTGCACCAACTTTTATTATAATGTTATTTTGCAATATTTCACGATTTTTCCCGAAAACCATAAAAGTTGTCTTTGAAGCATTTATTTCTAAATGATATTGATTATACTTATCGGAAAATTGTATTAACTGAATTAAGTGCATTTCAGTGGGATTAAATGACACATAGAGTTGTGTGTCATCTGTGTATAGATTGCAATATTGCAAGTATAAATGCAAAATAATAGTGGTCCAAGTATTGATCCCTGTGGCACACCACAGTTTAGAATTCACACGGATGACACACGCCCTCCCGTTTCTACATATTGTAATCTATTTTTTAAATAGCTGCTCATTAGTTCAGTTGCGGTCATATCAAAACCAACATAGCGAAGAAATGATGTAAGCAAATCATGGTTCAGTCTGTCAAATGCCTTGCTATAATCTATCAATGTCAAAGCAGTAGCTTTGATATTGATAGTATTATTAGTGCCGTAGTGCAGCTAAACCCTGACCTAAAACCCGACTGGCATGTAGGTAGAATATCATGTTGATCAAGATGTTCTCTTATTTGCTTATTCATTATTTTTTCCATATTTTCCAAGCATCTGAAAACATGCTGTCAATTATACATGCATTTATATTTGTTATAAAAGGAAGAACTCTATTAATGCGCAATAAAATCATATCCAAATTAATTCGGTCTGCCCCAATAACAAGCGATTTCATTTCGAATAGATAATCCCGTACGGTATTTTCGGACACTGAGTTATTATTAGATGATTTTAAAAAGTGTTTACTAATTTCATTTGGATTATTAAAATGATCTGGTTTATATTTGGTTTTTTTGTAGAGTAAATATTAAGTCCTTTTAGTCTTTTCCAGAATAATTTTGAATTATTTATAATAGTATTTATAGCGCATTGGAGATACCGTTTTTGTTCTTGACGAATTGCAATATTTGTTTGATTTTTTAATTGTTCGTAAATATTTTTTTTATATTTTTTGTAAGCTTTATCTTTTAATTGAATCATATTTTTTATAGTATAAGTAAGCCATGATTTTTTAATTTTAATTCAACGATGGGTGACAGTACATCGGTTAGCTTGTCATTTATAGTTTCAAGACAAATAACGTTTTCAAATGGAGTCAGAGCTAAGAACTCATTAAGTTTTTTTTTTCTTTTTTCTACGCTATGTTGTAACTCGCAATACGTCAGGAAATGGTTAGATCCTGGAATCACTCCAGTAAAGAAGAACTAATTTTTGTTACCCTGGTAGGCTGTTTTATTATTTGTTGTAAATTTAGCGATTCTATGTAATCATAAAACGTGTTCGTATATTGATCAGTTACATTTAGAAGATTTATGTTAATGTCTCCATCACAAATGATATCAGAGAGTCGTTTCTCAAATATACTTAAAAAATTGAAAATATTGCCCTTAGGGGGTCTATAAAGCACACCGATTACAAATTTTCTTTTGAAAACAGACATCTGAATCCAAATTTCATCAAGAATATCATTCACCTAGGAGTGACAGACAGAAAATTGCAAGTTATTTTTTATGTAAAATGCCACACCTCCTCCTCTAGCAGGCATATCTCACTTTACAATAAAATAGCCATTTATATGAACTATATGATCTATAACATTAGAGATTAGCCAAGTTTCTGAGACACCTATGACATCATACTTAGATTGATTAATCAGGTCTTTGATATCGGAGAAAATGCGGTGCAAGCGGTCTCACATTTAAGAAAGGACAACTCAGATTTTTCATTGATCAAGCATAATCAGGTATGGGTACCAGCCAAGTTACAAAATACAAAATCAAGCAAAAAATAATAAAAAAAAGGATTATAAAAATAAATTGCAAAAAGAATGTGTTGTAAAAGTTAAATTTACGTGATAGGTTCCGGCAATTATTCGTTTATATTTGCAACATCAGCTTCTTTCTTCAGCCAGATTTTATTTTATATATCCAGAATAGCTAGCCTTTACTAGACGTCATTACTATGATTTTGATTATCTATTCTCAGCAAATTAACAAAACGCACATAAACTTAAAAACAAAAACGCAGAGCCACCAGAGACGCAAAACGCAAACTTTTTCAATCTATAACCCATACTTTAAGGTGCTGGTTTCTCCTAAACGTCTGCAGATGTGTTCAAAAATATTTTTTCAACATATCTTTCCTTTTGTGTCTCTTCGCTATAAACGGTCGTTCGCCATCGATTAGTTCCTCGGTTAATTCAGCAGAGGTGTAATTGACATAAGGCATTTTAAAGACAGGTAATATTTAATAAACGCAATAGCCACTGCAATGCGGAAAGTTAAAACTAGAAAACACAGTGACACAAAAACCAGTGAATACTTAAATCTAAGAAACTAGTTTTTTACTAAACTCAAAAATCACCATCAACAGTATTTAACACTTTGACAAGTAAATGACATAACTCAATCTGATTTTTTAATTCAAGCCAGGTCATGGCATACTAGATTTTCTGCGGATTAATTAAATTGCATTTTCCTGATAAAAGAGATCGAAATCCACAAAACATCAAGAGCTAACTTTTAACAGGCACTAAATAGGCTACATAACTATGTTAACAAAAGTCAAAATAGTCAGTGGCGCACATATTTTTTTTTAGAAAATTATTGTAGCGACAACCCATACCCACGCCCCTGGTGAAGCTGTCTATGCATTTTCATCAGTGAAATAAGTGCTAGTTTAAATAACTTTTCTCCTCCAAATTTTATTCGGATAGCTGCAGTCGTTTTGAAGAAATTTGGAATAAACCGAAGCAATATCGGACCTATGTTGATATGGATTCTTAATTTTATTTTTGGGTGGAAAATCCCCTACAAGCGATAGCTCATGATTTTTAAAACACACCATACGCTGAAACACAATCTTGTTTTCTTTTAAATTTTGAATGTGATATATCATACCTATTTGATTTGTTTCTATGCACACATTGTAGTTCTCGAAATGTTATATACTGTGAATTTGAATATTGAATTAGGCTCTAAGAAAATGATTACTAACCTTTGTATTCGACAAATAATAAACTTTATTCCATGGGGCGAATTATATTACAATGGGCCGGGACGCTTGCGTCCGCTCCCTCTTGCAACCCGCTTCGTCGAAGCTGAAGCACGTTTCAGTCGCTGTTGAAACGACGATAGTCCGTGACGTCTCCAGTAGCTGAAATCGCGGGCAGATTTTCAGTTGCTGAAGCTGATTTACAGGTGTCCGTCCGCGCTCTGCCGTTCGGGGTGAAACGATTTAAGTTGACAAGCGGTGTTAACCGATCGGATTGGATAAACATGGATTGATACGTGACTGAGAAAGTGTTTAATTTCACTTGTTAGCTGTGTTTGTATTAAGGTACGTGCGATGTTTATTAGACTACGAAAATATATAAATAACTTAATTTACACTCGTTGTACCCACTTACTGTAAAACGCCTATTATCACCACTCCTGTTCAAAAAAAAAACGTGTAAACCTCCCTATAAGCGTGATAAATAATTTCTCAATAATTTTTGAAAAATATCTTAAATCTCTTTGGTTTTCGCAATGATCAAAGTACAACGGATGAAGTTTACAAGCTAGCTAAAACAGCCTCAACTAACTTAAATAATAATATTGTTTAGCACTATTTTCGGATTTTCCTAAGGCATTCGACACTGTACCCCATAGCGCATTATTGGATGATTTAAGTAATTGTGAAGTAAGAGGCGTAGCATTAAATCTATTTGAGAGATACCTGGTGGGAAGAAGAGAAATGGATAAGATAGGTGATATAGCTGAGGGTCCATTACCCGTTAATAATGCTGTATTTTCAGGAACGGCTCTTGGACATATTCTTATTGACTGATATTAAAATTCATAATGGCATAGTTGTCTCACATAGACGATAATGCAGTTGCCTTTAAAGGTATGTTTTCGTAAAACCTTAAACGTTCTGCCCAATCTGATATAAAATGATGAATTGGTTCAAATCTTTTAAACTGACTCTATCGAAAAAACACTTTGGTTTTCGCAATGATCAGAGTACAACGGATGAAGTTTACAAGTTAGCTAAAACATTCTCAATTAACTTAAATAATAATGAAAATTGTTTAACACTATTTTCGGATTTTGCTAAGGCATTCGACTTTGTACCCCATAACGCATAATTGGATGATTTAAGTAATTATGAAGTAAGAGGCGTAGCATTGAATCTCTTTGAGAGATACCTGGTGGGAAGAAGAGAAATGGATAAGATCGGTGATATAGCTAAGGATCTATTACCCGTTAATAATGCTGTATCTTCAGGAACGGCTCTTGGACATATTCTTATTGACTGATATTAAAATTCATAATGGCATAGTAGTCTCACATACAGACGATACTGCAGTTGCCTTTAAAGGTATGTTTTCGCAAAACCTTAAACGTTCTGCCCAATCTGATATAAAATGATGAATTGGTTCAAATCTTTTAAGCTGACTCTATTGAAAAAACAGTTTCATAGGAGTATCGCCCCTATTTTATTACTCTGAAATTTAATATCAAGGAAGAAATAAAAAAAATCGAGTCCGCTGAATATCTGGGAGTTATCGTAGCTCAACACCTTAAATGCGATTAAATGTGGCAAGGCTGAGCAATAACATTCGTAAAATAATAAACAAATTTTATATTCTTCGCGAAATTATTGATCACATATACAAAACTCTTATTCAATCTTTATCCAGATATGGCTTATTTGTTCGAAGTGGTTTCTATAAAAATTTTTTACACTAACTCAGTGTTGTACAAAAATGAAAATTCCAGTTGGAAGAATTATGTTGGTCACTCATATAAGTTAACAGAGACTTAAGAATACCTAACAGTAGTAACAATATTAATAATTTAAGATTTGTTGGCTATTTCGAACTTGAATTTTATAACGTTATTCAGAAAGACATTAAATATATAAAAAGAAAAACAAATCTTCAAACAGGTGGCAATATCCGTTACCTAAATAAAATGCCCTGTATATTATTGTATTTTCGTATTGTCCTAAACATTCTAAATACTTTTTGTGTTGTTTCTATAGCTAAATTAAACTGTTTTCGAAATAATGGCGCTTGAAAATTGACTCTTGTAAGCTCTGTAACTCCCAAACAACTTAACTTGCAACGAATGAGATTGCACTTTCCTATCTTAGTTTTTAATTATCTATTTCCTGACACTAATTTCTACTTTGACAGGAGGTGTCAAAATTTGACATTTTCCTAGAAATTGGTGTGGGGAAATAGATAACTAAAAACTGGGATTGGAATGTGAAATCACTTTTGTTGCAAGTTAAGTTGCTTGGGAGTTACAGAGCCTCAAAGGTTAAAAATGCCAATTTTCAAGAGTCATTTTCACGAAGACAACAATCAACAACTATCAGTATTCTTAAACTAAAGTAGTTCACCACCCCGTTCTAAAGAAACGTTTTACTCCAAGTTCGAACTTTGTTACATGGATGGCGACGCCTAAATCCATACAATATCATTCATCAATTACAATTATAATTATTTAAAAAAACGAAAACCCAAATTACATCTAAAGATATTTATTTCTTAATATTACAGAGTAAACAAGAATTTAATTTTAGCAATTTTGAAAACCTGTTTTGCCTCCTTTATGCAAGTTTTGACCTTTCGATAATCTTGTCAGGATGCTGCATTTTCGACTTCAAACCTATATTTTTGGGTCCAAACATATCTTTTCTGTTGCTGTAAATAACAAAATACTGGCATTAATGCACCGAAATTTTTTTTGCATGTAAGGTCGATATTTTGTATTAATACTCATATCTAGGAATTTATGTTTATGAAGCACGGTTACTTTGATAAATATTTCTATTATATATATATATATATATATATATATATATATATATATATATATATATTGTTTTTAGGCCAATACATGCTTGTTACTTTATTTTAAATTTACCCTATGTTTTTTGTATTCCCCTTTAGCCCTGGATATCTAACACGTAAGGGCAATATTAGTACAAATTCTTTCACTTATCTTTGGCCTATAAAAACATAAAATTTCTCGATTTAAAATCAATATTCATACCTTTTTTTTTCTTGGATTAGGTAGCAGTTGCATATTGGTGTAACTAAATGGGTTCTGTGTAGTGTTTTGGAAAACCAAATTACTTCCGTAAATATTTCCTTTTTCAATCATTTTCTCCTGATTTCATGAGTATTTAGACCCTTTTATGTCCTGAATTGTTACTCGACCATTTTTTTTGTCTTCTGTGAATTGCCGAAAATATTTCGTTATGAGTAAACGTTTTTTAATGGTAAAATAACAAACTTGTCACTTTCTATGCGCTGTCTCTCGCTGCATCCGATATGCCCTCATTCAGTAGGCGCATGCTAAGATCCCAACTGTTGCCAAGTTTATTCTCAGGTGGTTCCCGTTTGAATTATAAACCAATCAGTAATCGTTTTTCTTGCCCTACAATCCCTATTTTAAATCATTCCGAGTTCCTCACTGATGTCACCTGGGGTAATCTAACCAATGATAGTTCGGCATCCGAGTTGAGTAAATTCTAGAAGGTACAACGGAGCTGGTTCCACGAAGGAACTACTTTTTCATTTCACTTTTCTGGTCTTCTGTAACATCGAAAGGTCTTCAGCGCGAACTGGGGAAAATAAAATCCAAGTTTTTCTTGGAAATCCGTTAGTGGGATTTCTTCCCAGCTTCGTAATAATTTACTTGGGGTTTTGTATTTATGAATTTTATAATATTTTATAACCTCCAAGTAATCTCTCTGAGAGAGGATGTTTGGTGCTGGAGTTGGACCAGGCCACCATTTTTCCACTTTGTGAAGAAGTCTTCCTGTCCAGGGCGAACTAAACCCTATTGAATAGGGTCCTTAAGGCTCCCTTTGACGTGAACGAGTAACGTTCCGCCCAACAACTACTTGTACAGCTTCCACCGGTTGCAGTGCAGAATATTTTTTATTTCATACTAGTGTTTTTTTTTGTATTTTTTTGTACAGGCATTTTCAAAAAAAAAACAACTTTTATTAAATAGATTTTACTGTTTTAGAGTGTGTTTTATTTAGCTCACATTTTCTCTCCTTTTTCAGGATATTTTTTTTATAACTTTATAAATAACTTTCTTTATTTTAAATTCCAATTTTTTTTTATGAAAGTATCAGGAACAAGTTAGTGTCGAACACATCTAGGGGCTTTCCAATTTAGTCGCTCACCTTTTTTTCTTTTAATTTTTTTCCCTCGCCCACTCTCTGGGATAAACGAGCTTAGGGCATTGATATTGCACGCTCTGTTGACCACGACCTTGCCTCTTGATACTTTTGCCTTTTTTTTAATAACCTTTGCGAGTTTTTTTTTATTTCAGTAAATTAATAAAAATATTTCCTATTTTATTATTTAAAAAAAATAAGATTGTAGCAATCTTGCACCCTACGATTATAAACCAGAGCAAGGGTTGCAAGGAAACATAGTACAAAAAGTGTTTAGATTATTCAGAGCTATACAAATATACAATAATATTCAAATCATTTCGTTTAGAAAATGGATGTTGCCAAATAAAAATAAAGTTTATGAACATTTACAGCCAGAAACAACATTTCAAAGTAATATATTTATTTATTCGCCAGGTACTCTCTCTCTCTCTCTCTCTCTCTCTCTCTCTCTCTCTCTATATATATATATATATATATATATATATATATATATATATATATATATACACAGTGTGACAGGAAGTTGAAAATATTTCAAAAAAGAAATACCCCTTGACCTTACTTAATCCAAAAATTAGAAATTTTTATCTAAATGGCATCATCAAAAACTTTTAATGAACGGGTTGCGTGAATAACCCTGTATATATATATATATATATATATATATATATATATATATATATATATATATATATATACATATATATACTAGTTGAAACTGTCTTACTTGCAACTAAATTGAGGTTCAAAAGTTCTTTCATAAAATGATTTTTGGTCTTCACATTTAAAGCAATTTACCATACAGTACAATGCTTAAAGTCACTAAAGTCCCTTCTTTTTTTGTCTTTGACTATAAAAACTATTGGTTCTGTATTTTTTCTTTTACAGCTTTACTGATTATTAAATTTCAGGTGTCCAGTACTTACAGTCTTGTTTCTATTGATGTAAGCTCTTTCGGCAAGTTTTGTTTTTCTATGGTCCTCTACTAAACTTCCTATAATACTTTCGGTTTAAAAATATTCCATTATTGAACAACACTGACACGAAACATCACACCATCAAACAATGTCATCACAACGCAAATGACATTTATTACCTAAAATTTTTTTGGCACTTAGTGCCTTTGGTACGCTTCAATTGTTCTAATATTAGAAGTAAAGCCCGCTACTCTTCTATCCCCAAATAATAAAATTCATTTCATTCGTCAACATAGTGTGGAGCTTAGACTATCAAAACGAGAGACCCAGCTATTTACATTTAACACGGGATCATAGATTGAATTTTTTTCCTCTCCACAACATCGATAGGTGTAGGTTGTTGTCACGTTTTAAAAATTGTCAAAGCCAAGTTTTATCGAATTATTCCAATATGTTTATATACTTTCATAACACAGTTATATGTATATCAAAAAACGACACACAATAATTAACATTAGACTATAAAACATTGTTTTATTATCTAAATTAACATTTTACATAAATGTCAATTTTTTTATTATGAGGAAGTATTATAATCCACACCCCAAAACCATGCAATAGGTAGACCACCTCGTCCAAGGCAAGACGAATACAATACCACAGTTGTTAGACTGGTAGACGATGAGTCAGTAGTTTTTGTTTGCCCGGATTCTTGAGCCGGCATCATGTATATCGAAAAGTGAGATAAGCAGTCGACAATATACGTTTGATAAAGAGGCATCGTGTTTTGATTATCGGATTCGTTTATAGTGCAGCGGCGGGATATTTCTCGAATATATATACTTTTTGAGAGTGTCTACGCTTTCGTAGTTTTGAGTTATTCTTTTAATTGCTTTTTCGGTGACGATTAATTAAAGACATTTTTTCCGGTGCTATAACGTGGTGCTCACGGGACCTTTAGTGACGTGATCGATAAACATTTATTTCTTACTCTTGTGGTGCTTAATTAACGTAGAAAATTAACACGCCTTGCAGTTCGTTTATCAACGTAATTATTTTTTGAGTTCTGCGCTGAATTAACGTATAAATTTAGTGCTATCTTGTGTGTGTTTGTTTGGATGTATTTAGCATTATAGTTTGGGATTAAATATAGTACACTGACAATTGCAAGTACATTAACATTGTTAATACAAGTTTGCGGTAATTAATAATATCCAAGAGCTTTGTTTATGTTGTCTACGTTTTGCTTATTAAGAATAAAGCATACCTAATTAACGTAGAAATTAGAATTAGTAAACTATTGGCAACGTGATCAATAAACATTTTTTTTGCTCTTGTTGCATTTAATTAACGTAGAAATTAAGACGACTGAATAGTACGTTTATTGTATTTTGCTGTTTTGAGTTCTGCGCTGAATTAACGTATAAATTTAGTGCTATTTTGCGTGGGTTTGTTTAGATGAGTTAAGACTAAAGCATGCCTAATTAACGTAGAAATTAGGGTACGTACTTTTCTTTTTTATTTTATATATTTTTGGTGTTATTAAATATAAATTAAAGTTCTGGCACACAGGGTGTTTAGTTAACGTACAAACTAAGCAAACAATTTTAACGTTTAGGTGCAGTTTCGCAAAAGAAATAACCTAAAAAAAAAGTAGTTGGCCCGGTGGTGAAATAATACTATATTATACCTAATTTTTTTTTTATTATTTGGGGATATATAAGTGAACATGGGCAGGCCCAGGTCCTGGTCAACCAGTTCTAGTTTAAGCTCTGGCGAGGATTATGACTATAAACGTGGTAGGAAACGCAGCTCTCGACGTACTAGTGCTAAAGAAGGCAACAATTCTCGCGTGAAATCTACGGTTCATCCTGTAGATCCAGGCGAAGGATCTTCTACTCAAAGAAGCTACACTCCACCACCAACAAGCAAAATAGAACGACTCGAAAAACTAGTTGAACGGCTTATAGAGCATAGTGCAGCCACTGGTGCTGTGCAAAAATCCGAATCACACAAAGTCCTTATAAAACCTGATTTTATACCACCTTTTGCTTCCGGAAATCCAAATCTCAGTTGCGCTAAATGGCTTGAAAAGATGGAGCAACTTGAAAAAATTAATAATTGGGATGAATCTACTATGGCATTCCATATGCAAGGTCGTTTGACTGGCTTGGCACGAAAATGGTATGATAATTTGGCAACTTACGATATGTCTTGGAAAGAATGAAAAACCTTATTACTTAAATCTTTCCCGGAACATCAGGACTACGCAACTACCTTAAGAAGACTAGTAAATAAGCGCAAATTTCCTACAGAAAGCTGGGAAGAATATTACTTCCAAAAAATGGACTTAATAAATGCTTGTGAAATTAAGCCAAAAAAATGCTGTATCTTGTATTATCGATGGAATAGGTGACCGTACAATACAAGTAGGTGCTCGGGCTGGTAGGTACGAAACCCCTGACGCACTTTATGCTGGATTTTTGTCATCTCTAAGACCTGAAAATACTCAAGTTGTATTTGGAAATCACGGAGCATCTAGAAAGCGAAGTTATTCCGATGAATCTCACAAGCCTGTGATTCCATCTAAAAAGATGCACATCAAGGTAAAGGGTGAACAAAAATGTTATAATTGTAAACAAAGGGGCCATTTTGCAAGTGAATGTACAAGACCCAAATTAGTCTGTACTAGATGTAATAGATTAGGACATTTGGACAAGGATTGTCACCGACGGAACTTAAAAAGCCAATTTATCGAGTCAACTAAAAGCCAACAGCATAACAAGGCCTATTTTTTCAACTGTTCTATAAATGGAAATCCATCTCAAGTTTATGTGGATACTGGGTGTGGTGCAGTATTAATAAAGGAATCTACTGCAAGAAAATTGGGACTTACATTTTCTCCTAGCACAGTGACGATAACTGGCTATGGTTCATCAGTAGTATCTGTTCGTGGCGAGGCTGAGGTTAACATTTCTATTGACCTTGCAAAGGCTAACGTAAAAGCTTTTATAGTTCCTGATAGTGCTCAAATTATTCCTATCATGATAGGTCAACCATTTTTAAACTTACCCAGTGTTGTTATGATTGTCGCCAACGAACAAGTGCGAATATTGACTCCGGATGATGACATAAGTCAAATCTTAAAATTGAAGACGAGAAAAATACCTCTTTGGACCAAGGAAAAAGTTGTGGTCCCACCAGAAAGTTCTGTTTTGGTTGTTGCTACGTCCCGCAATGGTTTTTGCGGTGAAGTCTACGTTCCTGGTAATCTACGTGCTGTGCCTCACAAGGAGTATTACGTTGGTGAATGCATCACGCAGAGCGAAGATGGTTATGTGTCTATCACCAATGTCTCAACGCAAGAGATTAAGTTTACAGACCCTACAGACTTTCTCACAAGGAACGCGAAGATGTCAAAAACATAGTTGATGATTTGCTTAAAAACAAGATTATTCGAGAATCTGAGTCGCCATATTCAAGTCCTATATTGTTGGTCAGAAAAAAGAATGGCGAACAGCGCATGTGTGTCGATTATAGGTCATTGAACTCCAAAACTGTCAAGGACAGATTTCCATTACCTCACGCTGACGATTTTTTAGAAAAACTCAAGGGCTGTCATTTTTTTATAAGTTTAGATCTGGCGTGTGGTTACCATCAAATTCCCATAGAAGAATCGCCCATTGAAAAAACTGCTTTTATTACGCCCGATGGACATTATGAGTACCTGCGAGTACCTTTTGGTTTGTGCAATGCTCCGGCCGTATTTCAAAGAACAATTAATAAAATATTAGGGAATCTGCGATATGGAAACGTTACTGCTTATATGGATGATTTATTACTTCCATCAAATGATTTTGATTCGGGGTTAAAGCTCTTAGAGAGTGTCTTAAAGTCAATTAAGACTGCAGGGTTAACGTTAAGACTTTCTAAATGTCAATTCTTCTTAGACAAAATTGAATACCTTGGTCATGAAATTAGCAGAGATGGGGTTCAGCCAGGAAATCGAAAAATTAAAGCCGTCAAAAACTATCAACCACCAACCGATGTTCATACGACACGTCAATTTTTGGGACTGGCAAGTTATTTCCGTAGATATGTAAAAGATTTTGCAACAATAGCACGACCTTTAACATCATTAACGAAGAAAGATGTAGTTTTTCAATGGGGGTCTGAACAACGTACAGCATTTGAGACTCTAAGGGAAAAACTTACATCTAGACCAGTATTGGCTATTTATGATCCAAAATTGAGAACCGAGATTCACACTGACGCTTCCAAATGGGGAATTGGAGGTATTCTTCTACAAGACAATGACGGAGGACTAAAACCGGTTATGTATTATTCAAGGCAAACTAGTAAGGAAGAACAGAGATACCATTCCTATGAGCTGGGGACGATAGCTGTAGTAGATACCTTAAAACATTTTAGAGTATATCTAATTGGCATTCAGTTTAAGGTTGTTACTGATTGCAGTGCTATTAGGACAACTCTTAGCAAACGTGATTTAGTTCCCAGAATAGGAAGGTGGTGGCTCTCCATACAAGAATTTACTTTTGAAGTGGAATACCGCCCAGGCACAAAAATGGCTCATGCTGATGCTTTGAGCAGGAATCCATTAGTAGAAAATGAATGTAGTATTGACGTTCAAGAGACAAACATAACATCTGACGACTGGGTTCTTCATGCACAAATGATGGATAAAAGATGCAATTATCTTATTGAAGTGCTTAAGAAGATGCCAGCAGACAAAGAAGAACGGTTGATTCATGAAGAATATTGCTTGAAAAATGGAAGATTATACAGGAACACTCCTAAAGGTAAAAAGTGGGTTGTGCCTAAGGCTGCAAGACGTCAAGTGTTACTACACTTCCATGATGGCAATGGTCACTTGTCTGTTGAGAAAACTCTTTCTGCCTTAAGCAAATTGTATTGGTTTGCAGGACAGAGAAAATATGTTTATATCTGCTTGTCTACCCTGTTTATATAATAAGGAACCTCGAGGAAAACGAGCTGGTTATCTACATCCAATTGAAAAGATTGCCACTCCCTTTGATACGCTTCACGTTGACCATTTAGGACCTTTTGTAACTTCAAGAAAAAAGAACAAGTATTTAATTGTTATTGTAGACTCTTTTACGAAATTTGTATTTTTGAAAGCAGTCAGAACAACCAAGACAGGTCCTCTAATTTCATTTTTGGGCAGTGTATTCGACAACTTTGGTGTTCCGAGACGAATAATTACTGACCGTGGGAGCTGTTACACAGCTAAGGAGTTCAGAACATATTGTTTTGAATTAAATATTAAACATGTCATGAATGCTACAGCAACCCCTAGAGCAAATGGTCAAGTGGAACGGTATAATCGGACTATTTTGTCTGCACTTTCCACGTCGATGGAAGATGAGGAAAAATGGGATACTACTCTTCCAAGGATACGCTGGGGTCTAAATTCTACGACGAATTTAGCAACGGGGAAGTCCCCATATGAACTACTTTTTGGATACGCTCCAAGAGGTCTTGGTAACGCAATCCTTGACAATGAAATTACTGTAGAACCACAACTAGACAGTAACCTGGAAGATACAAGAGCTAAGGTAAAAGCTCATATCGCTGAGAACCAAGTTAAACAAAAGTCTCGGTACGATGCGCATCGTTCGAAAGGAAAAGCATTTAATGTTGGTGACCAGGTACCGATAAGAACGGTTCTGACAGGTAACGAAGGGAAAAGCCAAAAGTTGCTTCCAAAATATGGTGGTCCTTATGTAATCTTAAAAAGATTGGACCATGATCGATATGCCATTAGAGACCCTGACGGATCTACTCGCTCGCAGAGAAAGTATCAAGGGGTCGTGTCAGTTGATAAAATGAAAGCTTTCAACGTAGAAGTTAGTTCTGAATCCAACGAGGAATCAGATGACGATGACATGAGTACTCATAAGGAAAGATAACTTGCCTAACAGACGTTGTTAGGGAGTTTTTTTTTGGGTGCTACTTAACAGACGTTGTTAATTAGTACCTTAACAAAATAATGTTACATTATTGTTTTAATGTATTTTTATTTCTAGTTTATTAATTATTGTTTCCACTGTTTATGAAATTATTGATGCATCAATATTCGCTTGTTACCCTGTACCTGTATATTTTTTAAATAGGGACTCCTAGAGAGCAGAGTAGCAGTGCTGGTTTAAAACAAAAAAAATAAATAAATAAATAAATAAAATCATAATTAACTTCATCCACTAATTAGTATTGTTTCTTATATCTAGGGTCAGCGGTATGATCCACGAGGACGTGGAACATTGTAGCGTGGCCGACTATTATAATCCACACCCCAAAACCATGCAATAGGTAGACCACCTCGTCCAAGGCAAGACGAATACAATACCACAGTTGTTAGACTGGCAGACGATGAGTCAGTAGTTTTTGTTTGCCCGGATTCTTGAGCCGGCATCATGTATATCGAAAAGTGAGATAAGCAGTCGACAATATACGTTTGATAAAGAGGCATCGTGTTTTGATTATCGGATTCGTTTATAGAAGGTTCAGTTAAAAAGACTTATTTTTGAACCCAAGTCTTACCTTATAAGAAATTACAAATACAATGTGTGTGGTGGAATTTGTTATGAGGGATGTTCCGGGCAAAGAATAATGCTCTGATTTTTAAAATTTTACTTTTCTAACATACATACATACATATATACATACATGTACCTTTATACTTACGAAAATACATTACTATTTTTAAATTTTTGTTTTATTTATCGGTATTATTTTATAATTACTTATCCATAAAAAAATTAATTATGATATTTATTATTTTCCTCTATTAAAAAAGATTTTTTTTTGTAGGAAATGGAATTTTACTGACTTTTTCAACATTATGTCGCTATTTGAATTCGCCATATAGGATATACCAAATTTCACTCATCTCTTTTTCACACTTGATTTTTATGTAAGATTTCAACTTAATTGTTTAAATAGGATTTTGATACTGATATTTTAAACAAACATGTAATGTCATATTTTTAGTATATTTGTTATATATAGACGTTTTTACCGCAATTAATTTTACTTATATTATATTTGTTTAGCATGTATGACGTTTACATATTGATAGTTACATTTTAATGTTTTTATTAGTGTTAAATTTTTTACTTTTTATTTTTTGATTCTGACCTTGGCAAGATTTTGTAAATTGTGGCCGTAATATATGAATTACTGAATTACAGAATTACTGAATTTAGGGCTTTAGGCTCTTCATCAAAATTTTACCAGTTTATTCCTAGGTCACACTTGATTTTTGGGCAAAATTTGAGGTAAATTGGATTAATAACTCTTTAGTAATATTTTTTTTTAAACAATTTTATTAGGACGCCCTTTTTGTTGACTTTTAATTTTTGACTTAAATTTGGGGTCGATCGGTTCAGTAGTTTTTTATCTATGTCGCAAACAGACAGACAGACCGACGGATTTGAGAATTTCAACATCCCTGAAACGTGAAGATCTGTAAAAATCTCGGAGGGTGATTTTTATACGATTACAATACTTTCCTCTTGCAAGGAAAGTGAAAATGAACCACAAAATATTTATATCACCTGTTTTCTGAACCCCCCAGTCCGAATTTCTGACTATGCGTCTGACAGATACTTAAAATTGGCAGAAATACATTAAATTGCTTGCTATAAACATATATTAACTTAAAGAGGAACGAGCCACCGCTGGTTTAATCTATAGCGAGAGCCAACAGGGTTGCTATTTTTGGGACCGGCAATGCACTCATAGCACGCGAAAAACCATAATTAGATCCAACTTTCTAAACTATTTATGAATGAAATGTTTAGTCTATCCTCTGTTTTATAGTCTAAGGTGTAGAAGGTCCAGTTTATTTATTCGATTTGTTGCGAGGCGATACCGTCTTTTGAGCGAGTAATCAAGTAGGTTTTGATCTCGGCGATCCATTCGTCCGAAACTTTTGTATTTGTGTATTTTCAATCATTGAAAGGCATGAAATAAAAACTGATGAATAGTGCCAATGAAATATTCGTCAATTCGTTGATTCGCCCATTCCCCCATTGATATGGACGGACGATTGAACGAATCGAACCGACACAAATCGAACCGACTAGAATCAAACCAAATAGTGAGTAGCGGGCTTAAGGGTTCTAACAATGTAATTTTTGTTGTTATTAATTAATTAATTCATTCAAGTAATATTCTCTGTTTATACTTATGACTAAATATCACGAAAATATGCGGATGTTGGTATTTACAGCAAATTGCTGTTTCTATATGAGCAATTTGGTTTGAGGTGCGTGAAGAACGTTATCACACCAGAAGTGAGTTGGAATAAAAACCCTTATTTTATAAATATAGTTTCAGCTTTGATATAAATAAATAATGAAATGCTGGACAACCCCTTGTTAAATTAATTGCCCTAATTTATTTTTAATTTTGTAGCCTCTTTTATTTTTTGAGATGCAATTTTTTTAGTACTCTAAGTTTTGATGAAACAAGTATCACTTAAGCCCAACAGCCTTTCTGATATCGTAGTACTAACGTTATCGTGGTCTGCCGATGGTTCTTCGTACATCGTTCTGACTGTGAAATCTGACCGTGTGTAGGTGTTTGATTACCTTAAAATTATTACGAAGTCTGGCTTGTTGTTTCATAGTTGATAGGTCTAAATATACCTTTTAAACATTTAGACCTTTCTTATTTTTTTTTACTTTTTTATCATTTCCCTCTTTAAGTTGATTTATAGTATTTTTAATATTTACGTCTAGCAATTTTTTGGAACCTATAAATGTATCCTAGAGTCTTTCTTTGCTATTCTAAGAGTTTCATCTCTTTATCCTTATAATCGGTTTTTTAAAATGAATTCCATGCTTTATTATGTTTTATTATATTGTGAAAAGAACTAGTTACAAACCACATACGATATCAAAAGAAGGAAAATGTTAGGTTGACAATAAAAATAAAACAAATATTGGAAAAACGAAAACACCTTAAAAGTTAAGACAGGTAGAAGCCATCCAAACTGTAACAAAAATAGAGAAACAAGATATCAAAGTTGCATGAAAGACAACTAGGAAAAATTAAAAAATTATTCGAACTACACACATGGAAAAAAGTTAGGGATAATGAAAAAAAAGGTCGTTTTTGCAAACAAAATATATTATTTATAGTTGGAATGATTAAGCATTTGCCTTCATAGCCTAAAATTATATTATTTCAAAAATAATTTCGTGATAATAATACAAAATAAAATTGACTACTGAAGAAGATACAGGGTGAAGTAAAAGCATATGTTTTTTAGTGCATTTTTGGACACCCTGTAGCATAAACTGCCTGCAATTTTTAAACTGTATATCGGTGACTTTGAAGCCTGATTCTTTTAAATGATCAACGTATCTTTGTTTTTAAAGAAAATACAGCAATATTAGTATGGTAATGTTTTACCCGTATTTCTCTTACCCACCCATAAAAATGTGAATATTAAAAATTCCATTCGAAATAGGGTTCCTGACTTTTTTTTCAAAATGGTAAAAACATCATTTAGCACCGATTATTGTATATATGGAAAGAAGTTATTGATGTTGAAGTTAAGTTAGAAAAATATCTCTTTTACAAATTTTACAAATTTATTCATGGTAGGTAGTAATAAAGAAATTATAAATTTATTCAACAAAACTAAAAAAATGGGATCAACTTAATGGAAAAAAGAAAAACATACATATAAACAACTAATATTCTATATAAAGACCGCTGTTTTCTGTCACTGCTTGAATACGTGTAGGCATGCTCCTTATGCAATTGTCAATAGCGTCTTGAGGTAGCTGATCCCATATAACAGGTAAAATTATTCGTAATTCCTGTGGAGTGTTCGGTGGATGATGGTGTGAAGGAATGGCTCTCTTCAGAAAATCCCAGACATTTTCAATAGTATTAAGATCTGGTGATCTTGCTGGCAATCTTAAATGATTAATCTGGTTCTCCTGGATTTGATCAAGTACAATCCTAGCTCTATGCGAGCCAGCGTTATCATTCAGAAATATAACATTAGGTTCAAAATTGCACCGGTGTTCTTCAACGATATCATTTATGATGTTTCGATAAGTCTCACCATTCAGATACCGTCGCGTAAGTACAATTGAGTACGACCACCGTAAAAAATCCCAGCCCAAACCATTATTCCTCTACCTCCGTAAGGATGAACCTCTTGTACTAGACAAGGTCGAACGCGTCTTCCAATGTCTCTCCAAATCCTCAATCGCCTTGTATCACTATGCAAGCACAGTCTGGTTTCATCCGTGAACATGACATTGTTCCATTCTTCATTCTAACCGATTCATTCTCGACACCACGCTAAGAGATTTCGACTGTTTTCCATAGTAAGAGAGACAGAAAGCCAAGGTCTTCTTGTCCTTAAATTGACCGCACGTAAGCGGTTTATGACAGTTCTATAACTGACCTGAACTCCACTGGCTCTTCTTAAATTTCGGGCTATTCCCGAAGCTGGTCTAGTCATATTTCTTCGTGCTGTTAAAGTAACGAAACGATCCTGCATTCTGGTGGTAGATTGCGATTGCGGTCTTCTCTCAGTATTAATACTAATGACATCTGTGATGACATTTCAAGCTTGGATACTTCAAATTTCAAAGCATTCTAGATGTCCCGTTTTTATGGGCATAATAGAAGTACGGGTAAAATATCACCATACTAATACTGCTGTATTTTCTTTAAAAACAAAGATAAGTTGATCATCCAAAAACAAAATGTTTTTAAAGAATCAGGATTCAAAGTTACCGATATACAGTTTTAAAATTGCAGGCAGTTTATGCTACAGGGTGTTTCAAAATTTCACTTAAAAACATATGCCTTGACTTCACTATTATCATGAAATTATTTTTGAAATAATATAAATTTAGGCTATAAAGGCTAATTTTTAATTATTCCAACTATAAATAATATTTTGTTTGCAAAAACGACCTTTTTTTCATTATACTAACTTTTTTCCATGTGTGTATTTTATTTTGGAGCTCGTTATAAAATATTTTTTTTAGTTCGAAGAATGTGAATTAAAATTTAATCACATTTGCAAAATTTGAGAAATGCCTCTCCATCAATTTGCTTTCACTGGTTTGATATAGCTCAAAATTACAACTGGCCAGTTGCGACACGCCATTATGGCAACATCATTTGAAAATACCGAATGGTATTTTGGAGAAACGTGCAGAAGAAATAAATTTACACAAAGAACGGATTAATTCCCGGTATTTACATTTTACCATCCGTGGAATTTTACAATGTAACAATTAAGTATTAATAAAGGTATTACCTTAAAAAAAGAAGTTTATAATTTCTACAATTGCAAATCCAAAAAAGGCAGAAGGACTTCTAGTGCCATTATTAATTAAATATATAATAAAGTTATATCATTTTATTTACTTATTTCCTTTTTGCCTACAAACTCATTTATACATGAAATAGCAACGTAAGTACAAAGAAAAATGCGTTTTAGCGATACTATATGAACTATAAGTTAAAGCATACATAGGTATACATATAAAATGGTATACAGAGAAACAAAAAAGGTATAAAAAATCAGACTAACCTAAAAAAGTATAACAAATTTAAAATTTGATTAAAACTTAGACAATACACAATACATTACTGGCAAAACAGATTAAAATATATTAAAAGATAATTTTAAATGAGTCTCACTGTTCCTAAATAAAGTTTTTTACAAAATATTAAATATATTATCCTAGAAATAAATCTCTCTGGGTACAAGCCTGCCTGATGAGGGTAGAGGCCCAGAAATCATGATTGCAGGAGGGTACCTGACATAATCGAAACCAATTCTTCTTGTAGGCCGTTTTGCACCTGCAGAAAATCGGTTTCTCTGTACGGGAATTGTCTCACTGTTACTACATCTCTTCTAAATCAGTAAAACCGATATTTTCAAAACTATTTCGAAGTTTTGATTCTCACCTATATTTGCCTTTTTGACAAAGATATTCTTGCTTTAATACGTAGGGTCGAACTATTAACTTCCTTCTTTTTGAACTTGGTTAATAATGTTTGAAATTAAACAGTTTTTGAGTTGACGTCAAATCTAACGCCTTTGTAAAACTTGAAACATGAAAATACGAAAAAAATTATAGAATATCAATGATAATTTACAGTACTAGAAAGACAGATACTCACACCACATTACAGTAAAGTCCCACATTTTTATGGTGTGTTAAAAATACACAAATCTAATATTTATTTACTATTAGACAATAGTAAATGGTATAAATTCAACCACACATTCTTTAGAATCTTGAATCCACAATAGCACAAACAAACTCTTACGTTAAAATTCACCCAAGAAAAACTTTAAGAAACTAACATGAACATTAATTACACACTGGTAAGTTTTGATGTCGGAACCAAATTAAATATTAGTACAGTACTAGAACTACTTACAAACTTTGTTATTGTGTTAAAACATAAGTTAATACAG
This sequence comes from Kuschelorhynchus macadamiae, assembly GCA_030620095.1. NCBI lineage: Eukaryota > Metazoa > Arthropoda > Insecta > Coleoptera > Curculionidae > Kuschelorhynchus > Kuschelorhynchus macadamiae. The sequence continues at coordinate 334,347 of JAUTXW010004949.1, forward strand.
GGAATACTTTTTAAGTCGATACACATCATAACTTTTATGTACCTACAATATAAATATAAAATTTTAGTAAATTGTGTAAGAATTTATATGCTTACTTTATAAAGCGTGTGTGTGTGTGGATTTAGGTAACATATGGACAACTTTATTATTTCTGATTTTAGGGTCAAAAAGTGTTTCTTCATGAAACGTTTTGCTTCTTAATAAGAGATTAAAAAAGACGCGGTATTATCTATATCGTATGGGACAAATAAAAAACAAAAAGTTTATAGAGTTTATTGCGTATATTATTCAGTTATCCTTTTCTATAATTTAGATTTAAAATTATTAAAAATAGGTAAACTTTGTATGAAGAACAAAAATAAGTTGCGATTATAACACTTTGTAAATAGAGCCTTCAAAAAAAAAATACATGTTTCATTATTTTTGAAAATTCATGTTCTAAGGGGATGAACGGAGGTGGCAAATTGTGTATAGAGAAACATTAATTTTGTTGTCTCGAACTGAAGCTTTGCAAAGGTATGTAATTCGAATGACAATACCATCATTTTATATCATCGAGCTGATCTGCTCATGACACCATCTCCGATTCTAAAAATGGAGGAGGTTACCAATTCGACCCTGTGTACTTTTTATGTATGTATATTGATTACTCTGCGATAGTTTGACTAATCTGATGAAATTTTCAGAGAATATTCAGGAGTTTGCCGCAGTAGTCCCATAGCAAGCATATAGCATATTGAAAAATGACGGAATGGCGTTATGTTAAACTGTTTACGCGTTGCTACATTGAACACTATATGTGCTCACCATTCTGTCAGGAAAAAATATGTATGCTACCTGTAATAAGACATCGTATTATACAATGATGTTACATAGATAGTGGTCCCAGTGGTTATTTGTTAAACCTGACTTTAATAAGACTCGTACAAATTGAACTATGAAGAATGAAGTAAAATTTTCAATATAAAAAGAAATAAAACCGAAACGAAAAATGCAGCAAAAATTGAAAAATAATATTTAATTCCATCTTCAAAATTTTTAGTCTCTGTAAATTATTTAATCAGTACTTATATTTCCTCTTTACCTACATGTACGAAGTCGTAGAAGCTAATTTTTATAACAAAAAGATTCCTCTATTCAAATACAGGATTTACCCAGCTTTAAAATTACATTTTTTTATAAAAAATATTAAAAATTGAGGATTCATGATTATATCAAGGGTCTGTTAAATTTGAAAATAAAATGACATTAAAATAAAAAAATTATCTTTTGTTATTCATAAATCTACTCCAAAAATAAAATTATGGAACACAGGAAAAATTGTAAAATTGTAATGCTAATGCATTATAACTATTCCACCTTCAAATTAGGTTGGGAATGGATTGGATTTTTCTTTTTGGCCTTTACCATTTAGCATTCGGTCATTAATCGCCCGGTAGGATGCCCGTTTGGCGAGCTCCCGGAACACCCCGATTTTTCTAAATATATTTTGTATCTCAGTCAAGGCACATTGTTTCCGCTATCAAAGGGTTAACTCCTATGACTTCTACTGTTATCAACGTATATCCATTTCTTTCGAAGCGACGCCGGATTTGCGCACTCCCGTGGATCTTTCTAGTCACCGCACGACCTTTGGACTTATTAGACAAGTCTGTCCGTAGGAAGAAATCACAGTTCCCACGTTCCCTAGGACTCTCAGTCTCACAGCTAATAGCCCGTTATGTAGGACGGTCTCCCAGTGATGTTTCCACAACGGTCTTTGGACTGCCCCTCGAAACACCGTGAAAAACTACACTTCTTTCCCGCCGTCAGGGAGCCTTACTGGGCACGTGTGTTTAGCTCGCTAATCTGAGCGGAAGTCCAAATTAGGTTAGGTAGATATGAAACATGATGCTATTGATAAGATAATCCCACGCGCACGATTTTGTCCATCTCTCTCGCACGTCTGACGTTGACTCATAGCCGATAGCCGCCAACATTAAATTAAGAGTGATTCATAGATTAAGCTGGGCCTCTCTTTGTGCTAGATATATAGTTTATTTATGCCAGCTTTAAAATTACATTTTTTAATTAAAAGTATTCATGAATTCAGGATTCATGAATTATCAAGGGTATGTTAAGTATTAAATTACTAATCATATAAAAAAGAAAAAAATATCTTTTTTCAATCATAAATCTACTATAAAATTACAATTAATACCAATTTTTAAATAGACGGAGGTCAAGAGTACCTTAATTGTATTTGTCTAATTTAGATTGTTGAAAAATTTTCCCGATTGTCATTATTTAGTAAAATCTGCAAAAAAATTACATATAAAAACAATTAAAAATTCCATAAGACTATTTACGTTTCATGATATCCATTTGTTTTACATATGAATTTTATCTAAATTTCGTTGTAATATAATAAAAATTTCTCCAGAACGTTTTTTCTCAAAATTAAATCAATTTTTGAGCCATTATGTAACTATTAGGTATTACGAAAACATTCATGACTGGAGGACAGTTTGGAAATCATACTTCTTGGATTTAGACCTCGTCACAATGGAATTCATCTTCGACGTTTCGCCTACGGTTGCATGAGGTATCTTCATTCAGTGTTTCTATCTCGCGCAGTAATGATTTTTGGAGATGCTTTCTGGAATCGCAGGAGAATCGTCAGAAAGTATTTTTAATTTGACCCAAGGACCACGATTTCCTAATTTACGTATCACCTTTATTACTATATTACTTAATTTGGAGTTTCATTAGTTACATTGTGTTATCTAAGTTATTAGATATAATTTTAAACAATACAGTTTTAATAACGGTAATATTAATTACACTATACCGAATCAGATAAAAAGTGTTTTGCAAAAACACTATGTATATTATTTATATATATATATTCTCTTACATAGTTTACAACCAACAACAAATTTACTGTTTTCCTAGCTTAAATATTATAAGAGGTATATTAATGAAATGATAAACTAGGCGTACCTTTAGGGAACAAAATTTCTACTATTAATAAAACCAGATAATATAAAATAAATTACTTTAAATGGTTACCTGTTACCTATTCCAGTGTGGATTAAGGAACGATATTTTTATATTAAACAGGGTAAGTTGACTAATAAAAAAGTGAGTTGTGAGCGTTGTTGTGTAGTTTTAAAATAAAGATAAATATTTTATAATTACCACCGTATTTGAAGGGATTTAAAAATTATATCCTTTGCTCAGGTGCAATGTTCGTCTGAATTCGATTTAGAAATAATTATATATTTCTGAAGGGCCCGTTATGATTAAATTCCGTGGCAGACGATAGCATAAGGTCTGACATAAAAATTAAAAATTTCATCCATGATTTATTCTCCGGTTTTTTGATAAAGAATTTCAAAAATTGTCAATATTAGCGTATATTTCAACTTTTAAATTTTCTAGGATCTAGGATGCAGGTTTCAGCTATTTCTTGCAAATGTTATAGAATATTAACTATTCTAAACTGTACTTAACTTAAAAATTGATTTATACAGGGTGTTAAACAAAACTCAAAATTTCCAATATTTTGTTCCGAAAATTTACAAAAGCGATTTTTAGGTTATAATTACTAGATCAGCTTAATCCTTGGTGAAATCGTAGTAAAACAATTTGAAAGGTTTTTTAAAATTTTAATATTTTGTGAGATACGATTATTTTTTGAAAAAATTAGGTTTTTCATACATATTAAACTGTATCTTTCTATTAGCCATTTGATGCGCAGATTTTCTGACAGAGAGCCATTAAGCCTTATTTCTTTAATAATCTGTAGGATCTGCACTATGCAGAGAATATACAGGGTGTGCAAATAATTATTAGCGAACCAAAAGATCATGTATATATATTTCAACACTATGAAGAATTTAAATTTAAATGTTTTTATTTAAGTTTTAGGCAGTATTGTACATTTTCTCCGAACAGGTTTTTTATTTTCTCTTTAACTTTGTTTAAAAAAAGAATTCGTCAACACCGGATGACATGGGAGGCATAACAGGCGGTCATTTTTATAATTTTAAAAATAGTTTAAAATTTAAGCCATTTGTATAATTCTATAAGAGGCAAATTTTTTGTGAAAAACAAAACAAAAATGACTCCTACTTTACTAGTTTAAAGTAGATCCTATATATTTTTGACTATAAAATAACCATTTATTTTGAATAAAAACTATCCTGATATGTCAAAATGGCTGCAATTAGTGCCATCTTGATTAGAAAATTGAAAATCTGAAGCAAATTCCATGGGCATTTGTCGATATTACTTGCAATTACAATATACGGAGGAGGTAAGCAGTTAGAAAATTTGACTGGGTTTGTTGCGTTCAAACCTCAAAAAAAGAAAAAACTTGGTTATATTCCAGATGGTAATGAAATTTCATTTACTTGGTTGGTTGTAAGCCATCTTTCTGAATGTAGTTTACATAAGTCTACTGAATATTTTTAACAAAAAGCAACCGATTAGACCATATATATATATATATATATATATATATATATATATATATATATATATATATATCACTATCGCAGCTCAAATCTCTCAATAATAAATCAGGTTTTTAAGGTCATCTTCATTTTCAATTTCAACCCTATTATACACTAATGTTTCCATGTGGCCCCAAAAATAAAAATCAAGGGGGTTTAAGTCTGGTGATCTCGGAGGTCATTTTCTACATTCTTGGGCATTTCGACCTATCCACCTATTATCAGACGTATCATCCAAATATTGTAACACATTCCTATGAATGTGGGTAGGAGCTCCATCATGAAGAAACCTGGCTCGCTGCGCAAAAAGGATATCTTCTAAAAGAATGGGCAAATCATTAGTTAAAAATTGGAGGTATGCCTCTTCTGTTAAACGCTTTGGTAGCTCAAAAGGTCCGATTAACCAATTGTGGATTATTCCACTCCAAATATTTATTGAAATCGGCCTTGTTGAATCGTGTGTGGATTTTCTTGAGCCCAGGTATGAGAGTTATGATAATTTAAAATTTCATCTCTCATAAACCAAATAATGTTTAAAGTAAAATTTTCGTGCTCTTGGTTTTTTCGGAGAAACCACCGGCAAAATTCTCGTCTTCGAGGTATGTGCTCTAAAGTCAAAGCCTGTACTTGCTGCACATGATAAGGGTACCCCCCCCCGATTAGTTTGACGGACGTTTACATTTCCCGTATCGCGAACTGTTTGTAAAACCGCCACAAATGTTCTGTCATTAGGACATTCCTGTTAGGATATCTTTCCCGGTATGTTTGGGACGCCAAATGAGCATTCTGTCTACTCTCCAAAAATAAGTAACATATCACCGTTTTCAATATTCATATACATTTATAAAGAATTTTTAAATCCCGACTACGTATTAAAACGGTCTGGAATTGCCTCATACGGCAAAAAATGAAGGCGAAAAAGCCAAAAAACAAGACAACTGCAACTTATATGTTTGCGAATTTTAATGTTCCATGGAGCCTGCTTGTTTCTCTACGGTGGGCAGTGTTGCCCTTTTCAAATAAGCATTCTTTGGTAAAATAAAACAATTTATTCGTTTTTTATTTTTTAAATGTAGGTGGTTCAGATATTTTACTAAGAAAGAATTTGTAGGCATTTTGTAGAAAATCACATAATTAATTGTTTTACATAATAAAATTAATAAATGTGTTAACGATGTACTTAAAAATTAGTAAAACAAAATACAACTTTAAGACCGTTTTTCTCAAAAATTGGAAGGAATTGTCTCTATGTTATTTAAGCATATTTTAATCACAATGGTCCATAGTATCACGTGTTAAAATATTCACATAACATAAAATAAACCCCTAATACCCTGTATACGTATAATTGTAAAACAATTTTTGTATCTCTCTTCTCTAATACACTTTTTGTAAAGAACATTGCCCCTAAAATAAAAAGATAATATATAACACCAGTTCTTAACTTTTAAAGTCCTGAAGCTGACATCAGAAAGATCGAAACGTCGACTAATTGCAACAACAGACTTTCTATGTGCATTTTATTGGCCGTCATCCAACCTAAAATGCCTCCCCAAAATTACTATTGTGGTCACTAAAAATAAATCAGAATAAATAGATACGTCTGTTTCCTAGTAATTTTTGAGCCTCACGAATATCTCTATTTGTTCATCTCATCCATCTCAATAGTTTCGTTTCCAAGTCACGACATCAAACCAAGAAAAATTCGAGACAAGAATAAAATCCTATAGTCTAACGTCGTCTATTCGAAAATAATTCGACTTTAAAGCTATAGTATAATATAAAGTTGCTCCTTGCCTCTTGATATTCGCTATCAAAAAAGCGGAAAATAAATCGTGGATGAAATTTTTATCATTTTTATGTCAAACCTTTTCTGAAAATGCGTTTAATAATGACGTTATGCCTTCAGTCTACCACGGTATTTAATGGGCTTTTTAACGAGCCCTTCAGAAATAATTATTTCTAAGAAAATCGAATTCAGACGAAACTGGGGAAATTTAAAATGGTTTTGAAGGGGAATGGCTTTATTATTTTCTGATACATTGTAGCAGAACAAAGGATACCCTCGAAATATAATTATTGTAATAATATATTTATTTTTTTTAGAACTACATGTTAAATTAAACTGAAATATATTTTATAAAAGCTTACGACATTTTTAGAACAAACAATTTGTTTAAATGTATTTCCCATAGATAAAAAGTAATCAAAAGCTCCTTTCTATTTTTGGGGATAAGAAAATAATTAGTCATAAAAACCAAAAAGCGTTTTTGTGTTTTAAATATTTTGGCCAATTTGGATATTTTTTTTGGTTAAAGCTATCTACAGACGTGTTATCACTATTTAGTATTTATTTCTATGTAAGCATTTACGCGGAAAAATAAAGATGTAACAAATAATTCAAGGCACTATCGTCAAGTTGGCAGAAAGCTATCGCAGAGTTGCCGCTTATAAGAGAGCATACTCCATATGTATTTAAACACTCCTAACAGTAGTATCTTTTTCAATATATGGAATATTTATTATTATTTTGTTAAATACGAATTTTACTACCACTACCCTTACAATGACCTGAATATCAATTTGTCATTAACGTATCTCAATGGTAAATAATCGGAAAATAACCTTACGCTGTATCCACAATAAACGAAAAATGGATAGAAACAAGATAAACGTTAGATATAATACTTGATACCATACATTTATTTGAATAGCTTATTCCAAGCCTCCATAAACGTGGAACGTATATATATATATATATATATATATATATATATATATATATATATATATATATATATATGTGAAAAACTTAAGGGGGTGATTGTTGAGTTTAAAAAAAACTTCATATGAACATATGTCCTAAACCTTATAACTTTTGAGATACAGGGTGTTAAACTTTTCAGAAAATTTTTTTTTTTTTTATAGTACTTTTGATATTATTCTAGATATCTTCGTGAAATTTGGTACGTATTTTCTACGCATCAAGACACATTATCTGGTGTACAAAATTTTTTTTATTTCTACCAGTGGCGTCCGTACGGGATTTGCACTGCATATTTTTGAAGAAAAAGATGGTACGCCACTGACATTTTTTCATTTGAATATAATTTTACATAAAATTTCTCTCTTGCGTTTTTCTCAAGCAAAATTGGTTTTGCACGAATGATCATTTTGCCAAATAACTTCTAAATCGTAGAAAGACTAAAAAGTTAGGGAGCAGAATGGAGGATTTCATTTTGATAGTCAAAATTCAAAGTGTTCAAAGGGCAGTTTCTTATTAACTTTGGGTCAAAAGTCAACAATTAGAAAGATATTATTTTTTCGTTTAAAAACGTAAAGCGATAGAATAATGAAATTTTGTGGAGTATTACTACTAAAATTAGGGTATGCATCAGTATTTAATTCCGCTGCAATTTTCCTGGTACTTACCTCAGGTTGCGCTTCAGTAATATTTAGGACAGCAACTTCTAGTTCGGGTCTTCGAACTTCGCGGTGTGACAGTATCAAAACTTCTTTTTTCAAAAGTTCCAGATTCATGTATTCTTTAATGAAGACTGGTAAACATGCTGTGATAAGGAGGTCTACGATTAGGATACGCTTGTGTATAAAGACGCACGTTTGTACATAAAATGCATATCTACCATTTCTGCATTCGTGAAATTAACTATTATTGTTCTATTGATTTAATTAAAACTCTTATTACTGAAGAATTAAACAGATCAAATAACAAATTTTTGATTAAAGCAATCGTAAAATATTGTATTTAAACTAATTGAGCAATATCAAATTATATATATATACACATATTTAAATATTATATATTTATTATATATTTTGTGTATTAATTAATAACAATCTAAGAAGAATTTTAGGGAACACAGTTTCTATTATTACTAAAATCAGATAATTAATAAAAAATTTGCCGAAATTGTTACCTGTTACAGATTGCCGATTAATGGGCGATATTTTCATATAAAACTGGATGTGGATTATTCATAAGAGGTAATTTGAAATCCTGCATATTTTAACGAGATGTTTTGGAAAAACAAAAGTGTATTTTGCATAATCGGTTTAAAGAAGAACGCCTTAAAGTCTTAGAACATCATTGCATAGAAGCTTAGCAATGCTTTAATGAAATATTTTAGGAAAAATACTTTGATTTTCTTAAATAATTCCCTATTTCTTTTTCAATTAACGTACTTATATAGGAGTTTTACGGTTTGAGTAATCTGTTTGACAAATCACAAAGAGAAGTGTTCTAAGGTTTCGGCAGTACCTTGTACCAGTACCCTATATAGAAAGGATAACAGATAAAAAATGAAAGCAAAGCTTATTTAGAACGAAAGCTTTCACGGCTGTATTCAATTAAGAAATCATGGTTCTTGGGATTAGATCGCGTCAAAATGGAATCACTTTCCGACGTTTCGCCTTCGATTGAACGAGACATCATCAGGGATCTTTACTTCACGAGATCGGAACACTGAATGAGTTTGGAGAGACCTAGGCCGCCTATTTATAGTCGACCTGCGTTTACTGATTCGTTCACTACAGGAACAAGGAATGCAAACGGAAGGTTTGGAAAGGAATAACGCCCTTTAGCATTCGCAAACATTGTCCAATTTTCTTGTATGTGTTGAAGATTGTACGTATGTTGGACCGGCGAAGTAACCTTGCAATCTTGTCTGAGGTTTCGTGTATAAATGGAAGAACTACACTAATTCCTAATTAGTATCATGTCGTGGAGTAGGATTATTATATTTTCTAATTGATCGTATATAATATCGTCAATGTAATATCCATTCCCTCTTAAAGCTTGAGTAAGTTTCTCTGTTTTCGATTGTAAAGAATTTTCTGCTGGATGATGATGGGAATTTGCATTTAGGTATCTGTTCGTATGCGTTGGTTTTCTATATACAGAGTGTCCTAAGGAACTATCCCTCTTCCTTTGTACAAGAACATCTAGAAAGGGAATCTTGCCTTCTGATTCAATTCGCACTGTAAATTTTATATTAGCATGTTGTTAATTCAGATGATCAAGAATACCGGGGAGGTTTTTTGGACCATGCGGCCATAATACAAAAGTGTCTTCTACTTATCTGAACCAATATTTTGGCTTTAATGGAGACGCCTCTAAAATTCCAAGAAGATATTGGCTACCACTGGTGTTAGTGGAGATCCCATGGCTGCTTCTGAGGTTTATTCATAAGAAGTTCCTTGAAAGATAAAATATGTTGACGTGAGACATGCAATCAGATGCAAAAGTGAGTTGTCAATATTATTATGGTAAAATAAGTCTGATATTATGGAAAATGAATCATTTATAGGCACATTCGTCCAAAAGTAGTTGTATTTTCTTCACATAGAGGCATTTCCCTTGTCTGCTGGAAGAAATAAATGTCTGTATTGTTGTTTAATGTTTTTATACCCTATAACGTCAGTTTCTTCTGCTGAAAGTCTTCTAATTGTCGCTTCAACGGATGAGACTATGTCTTCTACGGGTATGTCCTTTGATGTAATGGCGAAGTTTTGGCCTTTAGAGAGGACGAATTGTTCTGCTTCAGTAAGGATTTTGGAAGATAAATTTACGGTGTCCTGTGGCCTTTATTGGTTTATGGTTGTCCAGAAGTTCTTCAAACTTGTTCTCTTGCTTAATGGTAATTGCTTGATGTATCCTTTCCGCTTGTTCAAGTATAAAAGCTAATTTTAAATGAATATTTAATAACGTTTATATCCAAATCACATCGAGTAGGTTTTTATCCTTTATCTTACACTCTAAAAAAAGTATGCATAAATTTTGCACAATTGTGTAGATTTAGTGCACAAATTGTGTCTGAATGTGTACTTGGAACTTTGTGCAGAAAAATGTACGTATGATTGGTCATAATTGTGCATATCTTCTGAACAATACTGTGTTGAATTGACATACAATAATATATAAGATTTTTGCACGACAATGCATATTTTTTGGACAATTTTATATAGCAAATATTTTCATAGCATCAATATGCATTTTCTTCAAACAATATTGTGCATAATTATTGCACAAATTCTGAACATTTTATGCCCAAAGTTGTGCAACAAATTAGATTTTTTTTTGAATAATATTGTATATTTTTTTACCACAAAATGCGCATCTTTTCTAAAATATGTGTGTGCATAATTTTTGTACAAATGGTAAATATTTTAAGCACAAAATTATGCGTTATTACGAAAGCGTAAAAGGGCCACAATTTTTTTATTTTTAATTTTGTAACAAATTCCGACTTCTATCTCAGAATTCCGATTTCTATCTCGGAATTCCGACTTCTATTTCGGAATTCTGACTTCTATCTCGGAATTCCGACTTCTAACTCGGAATTCCGACTTCTATCTCGGAATTCCGACTTCTAACTCGGAATTCCGACTTCTATCTCGGAATTCCGACTTCTATCTCGGAATTCCGACTTCTATCTCGGAATTCCGACTTCTATCTCGGAATTCCGACTTCTATCTCAGAATTCCTACTTCTATCTCGGAATTCTGACTTCTATCTCGGAATTCCGACTTCTAACTCGGAATTCCGACTTCTATCTCGGAATTCCGACTTCTAACTCGGAATTCCGACTTCTATCTCGGAACTGCAACTTCTATCTCGGAATTCCGACTTCTATCTCGGAATTCCGACTTCTATCTCGGAATTCTGACTTGTAACTCGGAATTCCGACTTCTATCTCGGAATTCCGACTTCTAACTCGGAATTTTGACTTATAGTAGTGTTTTCACATAAATGTTCCAATATTTGCTTTGGATGCGTTGTCCAGCGACTGCACATTTAATAATTATCCTTGTGATAAAGACATTTATGACTTGTGTAAAATATTAATTGCTGAAAATGTCTAGAAATAGTATCTAGTATGACGAAATCTAACCCCTGAAGGTGTAGAAGACAACTAAATTTTAATAAATGAGGAAAAAATAAATAAATTATTAAATTCTATCCCTTGTAGCGACATCATGGACGGCAATGCAAGCCAAACTATTTATAGGATGCTTTTACCAACATATCTATAATCAATATCAAGTATAAATAAAAAATGCAGCGAATCTCTAAAGAGTAGATAATTTAAATAGATTTTAATAAATAAGAAAAAAAGTATATTTTACCCTAAGTAGACTCCCTCGGATCGTAGTGTAAGCCAAAATATTTATAGGGGGCTGTTATATAAATATTAATTGGAAGTTGTTTTCAATAGGTCTAATAATAATATATAGTATGCATAAAAGTGGCAGTGAGGTCCTTAAGGGTAGAAGACTCCGGCCTGCTGAGTCTTTCCAATATATTAATGATGTGTCTATTACAAACTTTTACGACAAGTAGAAGAAGATCCAAAAGGGGTAAGGAAACTTAATAGATAAAAAACGTAAATGACTGGGACTATTAGTCAAAGAGTCTATAATCAGTAATATAGTCTACTGTATTAGATATTTTGTCAGCAAACCACGTATATCAAGGTACCCATTTTGATATTTTGGACAAATTAAAAGAAATACGTATTCCTTTTGTAGGGTGTGATTAACACGAAAAAAATTTACGACTACGATCCTTGAGTTGTACCTTGTGAGTAGAATGCTCTTTATTTGTAAAGAAGTTTACCGAATAGATAAAGCTAAAAGAAAGAAAATAAGGTGCTTGAAGAAACAATCAAAATTATAATTAACTTTTCACTGTGTTCCTGTATCTGTTTTGATAGATTGATGTCCTTCCACAAAGTTAGAAATAAGAACTACAACCAAAACTTGATTTATGAGGATGTGATTTGCTAACAATTTTTTTTTGCTGAAATCATGTTACAGATTTTTGTTTTCAAACTTCATAAAATATCAATGTCTTCATTTGTGAAGGAATTCTAATAAATTATAGTTTAAAAAACTGAAAAACATGCTGTAATAGTAAACTGAACTAAAAAAAAACCCTTTGGACGAGAATAAAGTGATTAACAAGAAAATTAATGTCATTGTGAAAACAGCATGGGTCTGATATCAGTTATAAATATTTTGTCGGTATAATTTCTGAAAGTAAAGTCAGTATGAATATATGGCATAAAGGCACAAAAGTATTTTTTTTTCTTTTTAGTTCAATTTACTATTAAAGCGTGTTTTTTAGTTTTTGAAACTATATATTTTTTTTTTAGTTCCGTTTACTATTTGAGCGTGTTTTTTAGTTTTGTCAAACTATAATTTATTTTTCTTCACTACCTCCCCGTGCCGAAAATGGGTAATTTGCGCGCCTGCTGCCTTCCTTTTATATGGTAGCCATTTCCCAGGGTCCCTATCCGAGATGAAATTTTTTTAACCTGATGATCCTGTTCAGGATAATGGGACAAACTTATCAAATCATTGCATGGTCATCGATTGTAATCTGGCGTTACAAAGTGGGTGAAAATCAAATGAAATAATCGTTTATCGAAATATAAGTTACTTTAATAGAGGATGCATAAACCTTTCATAGGTGCTAGTTATTTACTCATGAAAAGATATTTTTTTAAACAAATATATTTCTTTTCTTCTAAAAGAAAAACAATAATAATTATATTTAAATTTTATGTATAATAGTAAATAGTTGGTAAATTGGGAAAAGAAAAAAACAATACTTGGGAGTAAATGACGATAAGCCTTGATGAAGAGCGAGGAGACATATGCTCCCACACTACTGTGCATATATTAAAATCTGAAAAAAAGAATATGAATATATATATATATATATATATATATATAAAAATGCGTGCACCCCCTCTATGCTATTGCATTTTTTTAACATAATATAGATCAGATGTTCTTACTAAATGGCGTTTTATTATTTCTACTATCTATGAAAAAGATAAAGCAAAGTATAAGGTTTTATTTTTCATGTCAACCATATTCAAGCCATCGGAACCGACCCAGTCATTCAATTTTAATTTGGACTTTATGCACAGTTAATAAATTTCTTGTAGTTTTACTTAGCTTCATCCTGATCCCTATAATTAAAATATTAATTTCATTTAGAATGACCGCTTCATTTGACGTTTAAAGAGTATAAAAAAGTTATAGCGCTTATAAGCAGTCATGTATGAATTACAACGCAGATAGAAATTCCGAGTTAGAAGTCGGAATTCCGAGATAGAAATCGGAATTCCGAGATAGAAGTCGGAATTCCGAGTTACAAGTCAGAATTCCGAGATAGAAGTGGGAATTCCGAGATAGAAGTCGGAATTCCGAGATAGAAGTCGGAATTCAGAGATAGAAGTCGGAATTCCGAGATAGAAGTCGGAATTCCGAGTTAGAAGTCGGAATTCCGAGTTAGAAGTCGGAATTCCGAGATAGAAGTCGGAATTTGTTACAAAATTAAAAATAAAAAAATTGTGGCCCTTCTACGCTTTCGTACGTTATATTAGAAAATACTTTTGGTATGTGTTTGTTTTCTAAACATTTTTCGATAACTATGAAAATATGTGAAATAAGGAAGCCAAACCACAATCAACGACAGAATCTTTAGTCAAAAATTATGTCAAATAAAAGATAATTTTTAATAAAAAAATGGTTTTATTCATTGTAGCAACTCCAGCTGGATGTAGATAAACTTTTTGCTAAATCACTTTTGAAATCTCGATTTACGTAACTAAAACAAAAAAAAATCGGTAAAAGTATATGGTTTTTTGACGAATACATAATACTTATCCAAAACACAATGTTTTGTAAGTTGAGTTAAGTTTTTTTATTTTAAAACATAACGGGTTACTGCAATTGCCATATTCTAAATTACACAAGAGCCAAATATAATTTGCGTTTTTTGAAAATGAAGCGAGTTAGAGTTTGAGGCATATTTAATATAAATGCAAGTTCTTTCACATTTTAATGTGTTACTCGGGAACTCATTATGTTTTAAGAAGAGTTAAGTATCTTCAATTGATATATCTTCTTTGTTTTTATATAAGATATTATGAGAATATTTTTATAAGCATTCAATAAGACTATACCATATAAATTAATCCTAAAAAGCAACACGTTTATTCAGCTTATTGTCTTTAAGTTCAGAGTTATTATACCCTATCAGAAATAGAGTATTTATATATCATGTCAATCGGTATAAGTACATACCTGTGTATAGCTTAGTCCTATTTGCCTTCAAGAGCACATAACTGCAGATTTCCCGGAGCAGACAAGATCTCAACACTATTCCCCAAAAGTATTTTTTTAATAAACCTGCACTCTATAAATCAAACAACCTTTTATGTATATTGCCGGTATGATAATTTGTCATTTCTGTTGAATTATGTTTCCGAATTGCGCCCCAATTGAAAACATTTGATGTTTGCGGTCTAATCAGGGCATGGATGCGTGGGGTTGGTAAAAAAATAATCATTCAGAAAAAATAAATTATTTTGTTCTGAAGATCTTAACACGACGATATTGGTATTTTTACACAAGTTTTATTCTTAAAATATGAACAATGTTGTAGTTTAGTAATGCACAGCAAAAATTAGCCCTTTTAGCATAGCTTTGTGGATAAAATATGTACAATTTTGGTTAAAAAACGCTACACAAATGAAGGCATCTGTTTTCAATACTCCTGTATGTATTTTCTGCACAATTGTATAACATTAATGTACATTTTTTTCTGAATAAATTATCCAGAATTAATGAATAGCGATTTCTTACCATCTACCAATGCCATACTCGCTTGTAGATGTTCCTTGCATTGTTTGATGTTATATGATGTTTCATTGTAGAGATTTTGGTACTACGTCTTCATCTCGGCAACTAAGGAGACAGGCTAGTTGGTAAAGTAGCTTCTTCTTGTTGTTCCTGAAATTGCCAAGAGTTGGCATCTTTCTTGATTTCCTTCCTATATAGGTTAGCTAACATAGAACGAGAGCTTTCACGCCTGTGTTCAATAATTCATCTATATTGGAGAAACTGGACGATCCATATCGACTAGGCTTAAGGAACATTAGCGATGTATGAGAAATAAACAAATTGAACAATCTGCTGTTCACTGACTACCAACGTTCCACGGACCATGTTATAAATGTTGAAGAAACTAAAGTTCTATTGAAATTTATAAGTATCCTAACAATTTTAATAGAGAACGGGCTTCAGTCTACATCGTACGTGGAACCGAACTGGGTCACGGTTTGGTAAACATAAGTGGAATATAAATAGCCTGCCTAGGTCTCTCCGAGCTCATTCAGTATTCCGATCTCATGAAGTAAAGATCCCTAAAGATGTCTCGTGCAATCGAACGAGAAACGTCAGAAAGTGATTCCATTTTAGCACGGTATAATCCCAAGAACCACGATTTCTTAATAAAAGCAGAGCTTTTCGATTTTTTTATTCTTAACGCAGCTAATAATCTGAATTCTTCTATAAAACATAATATATGATTGCGTGCTTTCATTCTTGTTTTTCCTATGTTAATATGTTTTACAAATTGAGGGGGCTAATTCCAAAGTGTACAATCTCCAGTTTTATAAAAAAATGACAAAACGAAAAAAAGGTATAACTTTAGTGCACTACCATAATTTTTTTTTTGGCTGTTTCAATCAGTTAAGGTAAGTATTTAGTATTAGTTTGTGAATTTGTAGAAAAAATAAGTTATTTTTGTGGCGGTATTGAGAAAAAAAAAGATTTGTACTTTATAGAACTCATTGATGGAGATTGTTCACTTTGGAAATAAGTCAACGTCTTTATCTTTTCTGTATGCTTTTATTTAAATTTTAATTGAAACATAAGTCGTGGTTCAATTTTTTTAAAATTATTAATAAAACATAAAATAAATAAAATGTTTTTATAAAAAAAAATTAAATATTTAGGCTGCATTCTTCTTCCATTGGCTCGCAAACTAAAGGTATTTCTTCAGCGTTCCTTCTTCTTGACTTTCCCCTTCCAGCACAAACTTATAAAATTTCAATTTGGGATTATTTTTCCAGTCGTCCCCATAGTGAGAGCGCAGAAGGTTGTTTACATCTAACTTCTTCTTTTTTTGTTATTGATTTCCCCATTCCTAAGTCTGATAAGCACCTTCACCTCGGACTACAACTATCCCTTTTGAATTTTTGGTAATCACCATTCTTTTCATTTTTGAAAATGCGAAGTGCCATTGGCCAGGTGTTTTTGTGAAGTTACTCGCTTCATTCTTCCAATTTTTAATTTGAACATCATCGCCAACTTTTAAAACGGTTCCATATCGTGAAAATAGGTTCAGATATTCCTCTGGTTCTAGAATAATTTCCTTCTTACGAATCTCCTTTTCTATATGACCAAAAACCCGGTCAGGGGGAATAAATGAATGACCCCTGACAGGAAAAATAACCTCAATTTTATCTATTACATTTTGTTTGGAAAGCCAATTACAGCACATTGACATCAGGGTGGTATTCTTATTTTGCCCCCCGCACCCATCACACATAAGCCTAACAGTGTGGATACCCGTAAAGTCAGAAGTGTCCAGAAGGTGATAGATGCAGGAAGCAATCTCGTTTGATCCTTTGTTAAATTCATTCTCAGTCCAACAGAAACAAGTAACTGTTGACGGATTCAGTTGGGTTTTTGAAGTGCCTCGCACCACTGTCAAGTTATAGATATACAGCTGCCTAGAATAATAGGCTTGTTGATCAGGCACCTTAGGCAAAACCTGATTTTTTTGGCAGTCGAATGAAAAAATCACAACGTCATCCTCTGCTTCTCTCAAGAGCTGGAAGTACGCTTCAGCCCGCATTTTATGCACTTTTTTCTCGGCAAGCAAGTCTTTTTTAACATTCTGGTCATTACAACTCTTTATCTTCTCTGTCAACTGTAAACATGTTGAACATACGTCAGTGCGCGGATTTTCGAAGAGGTATTGAAAATATACCTAAAATAACTATGTTTAACTAATAGTTCTTTGTTTTCATTTTGGTATATGGCCCACATTCTATTAATATTTAAGGAAGAGTCTAGGTACATCCTTTCACTTTGCCCCCTGCAATAGTGACTTTCTATCACCTTAAACTTATTAATAAATTCCATAATCGATTTTCTACGGGCTTCATATTTTTCCGACAGCCTATCACCACCCCGATTTTCCTTCGCTGGTAATAACTTTCGAAAATGACTTTTAGTCACTGTGTCAATCCTTCTTCGTGTTATTCCCAAAATATTCATAAAAGACTGTTTGCAAATTGGCACAAGTATTTTCTGTTGACTAACGATATAAAAATGCGCTTGGAATTTGTTTTCGCTATGTCTCGAATTTTTTGGCCTTTTTCGCTTCACCGGAATATTCTGACAATATTTTAGAATGAAGTTATCTTGGTAAACCTTTTCTTTTACTTCATAAAATTTTTCGAGAAAATTATGTACTTGAGCCATTGTTAGCAAACTGCACTGAAACGCAGAGGTTTTGTGGCCACAAGTTGGGTAAATCGGAAGTAAATGTGGACTATACCTAAACATTTTCTCATGGAATGAACTCTATTACACCTAAAATAATGCTACTTCTTACCTAAGACGTTTCTTTTGATTTTTCTTCCATCCAGAAGGATTTCTATGCTTCACTTTAAACACTTAATAACTACAAAAACATAAGAGCGTACAAACAGCCTCATTACTTTTCAGCAAACAACACAGCAATGACGTTTAGAAACCGTTAATAAACGGAGTGTAAACAAATTTAGGCGCCAATCGGATATTGTACACTTTGAATATTAACTTTGAATATTGCCTTAAAATACATTGGAGATTGTATATTTTGCTTTCATTGATGATCGAAAAGTTTGTACAATTTGAAACTAAAAAATGGAAGGAGATTGTACAGTTTGGAATTAATCTCAAATTTTAACCCTAATTTTATGCTGGAGAATGACCGTTTTGACGCAAAATAATTTTATTTTTGAATCTAGCGCCACAAATTACACCAGAAGCGACATCTATCTCATTTTTATCAAAACTTGGAGATTGTACACTTTGGAACTAGACACCTCAATTGACAAATTGTTTTTTTTTAGTCAATTTATTTTTATTAGTGGTCTTTCCCTAATTATGGTCAATCAAAGTACAAGCAGCCTGCTTGGCATCATTAGCATACATCCATGCTCTGTACAACGATATTTTTTGTTTAAATGTCCTTTTTTTACATCAACAATGAAAAATTTTCAAGGACAGTTCAGCCTGCATATTCAGTTACATTCGTAATTTTCTGAATTATTTTTTGTGAATCTACAGTCTGGTAATTTTGTTAAATTCAGAAATAGCCAAAAAGTGTCTTCCTTATGCCATTTTAATAATTCAACCCTTATCGTTAAAGCATAATATTTTCTATTATTGCTATATTGAATATTGATGCTAATACTAACCCATGGACGATCGGTAATTCGTTATGTCATTATTTATTGCCTTTCTGGTTTTATTATTCTCTTCACAGGACTAGTTCATTGTTCATTAATAAATAATGAACTAACCATACTATTTGCAAATTGTATACAATTAGACATTTACTATAATGAAATACTTCAACAATGAATTACGAGTCGAAATTTGACGGTAAATATATAGTTTTGAAATTACACTTGAAAAATTAAATAAAAAAAGATCCCTATATTTCAAGACTTGACGGTGTGGATATTTACAAAATACCTAAATATTTTTAGTTGCATTTATAATCAACTGTTAAAGATTTTTAATTTTTTGATAATTCCCTCTAAACATTATTTTACATCGGCATCCAACACAAAATGCAAATAATAACGATTGAACCCAAACTTCAGCGAATGCTGTTAGAGTTTGTAGAAGAGTCTAAGGCTAAGAAGTGCGGCAGGTATGTCACAACGTTGCCATCCTATTCATCTAAAGGGTAATTTCTTGATCTACATTTAAGACGTTAAAGATGTTTGTAGCATTATAAAAAAAATCAAATTGTTCAAACGGAAGCGGTGACGAAACCGAAGAAAAAACCGCTTTGTGTTTTAAATAGGTATAGGTTTTACATGACCTTACCGATTTTGGATAAAAGGGTATGGCGTGTTTTATAATTTAGTTATTAGTTTAGTAGTAGTAATACAAGGTAGAATGTTGTAATAAAAGTAAGTCTAATACATTTTCCATAATATCTTTTTAGGGCGCTTTAGAAAAACTAAATCAATACTGTATGTTTTCTCCATTTCATTTAATACGCAAAACCAGTGGCTAAAACTAAGGAATAAAATATGTACTTTAAATTTTGAAAGCTGCCACATCACGCAGTGAAATGCACTTAACTTGGGCCTATTTTATGTCTATTTATATCAATAATCTTCTGCCTCTAGATATAAATGGCACAATAATATCATACGTTGATGATGCTATATTGGTTTGTAACACTTGAATAGAAGTAAGATAAAGGCCGATTACCAGTTTCGTTAAGTTTTGGTTAGAAACTCTCAGATTATTTTTAAATTTATCCTAAATTAATAGACCCAATTTTAATGAGTTTGCAAACAAACGACCATCCAACTAAGTATCTTGAATAAATATTGTTCAAATTTTGAAATTTTTTCCTCAAATTAACTTTTTTTTAAATAAAAATAATAAAATCCTATTAATCATTTATAAAACTCATATAGAATCCTTAATTTGCTATGGTATTTTGGTGTAGGGGGGTCTATACAACAGCGCTCTTTCTAAATAAAATATCACACAAAAATATATTCCTAAAGAATTTATACTAAAAATAGATTGTACCCATTAGAAATAATATTGACAATCATCATTAATTATTTACTATTATTTATTACTATGGAACAGGCACTGGAATTAATAACAACATTACAGTGAGCTACAATAACATCAATCTAAAAAAAAGAACAGTTTATTTGGGTCCAAAAATATACAATATGATTCCAATTAGATTAAGAAATATAGAAAATAAACATAAGTTGTCATGAATTCCAAAATTGTGAAGAACGTTTTAAAACATCGCCAGAAAGACTAAGAATTTAATATATTGTTGTTTAGTTTTGTTGTTAATTGGATAAGGAGTTTTTTAATAATAATTTTTTAACGTTTCACTGGACCACCATTTTGTTTCGCCATATAGGATTTTTACCAAAATGTTACCAGATCATCCCCACATGACCCTTAATGTTCACATAAAATTTGAAGTCAATCCGATAAGTAGTTTTTTAGCTATGCTGCGAATAGACATTGAAAAAACTAGGGTCCCTGAAACGTGAAGATCTGAAAAAATCTCGGAGGTGAATTTTTAGAATGTCTGCGGTAATAACAATTTACTTTGGTAACTGGCCCGACTAATGTAAATAACAAGTTTTATTAATAAATATCGTGAAAGTTCCTGAAAACTAAAGTTTAAATAGAAGTTCTGTTAATAAAAGGTTAGGTGTATTTTAATATCATGTTTCTTTCTTTAAAGCTCTAGATCCCATACGTCCCTAGTCGTGCCCAGTGGCGGCTATTCAGGTAAAGTAGGTGAAGTGCTACTTCACCAGGAAAAATAAACAAGCAAACATCTAACTATATTTATTATATATCTCTTAAAATTTTAGCTTTTACATTCATTTATTCACCTAACTGGCAAAAAATAAACTGTACATCTCGAATAAATATTTCACTTGACCGTCGGCGGCATGTCTTTTTAAAACCTTCAATTGAACTTTATTATAACAACTATAACAGTGGCGCAAACCGCTTCGACTTGGCTGGAGGGGTTATGTTTAGTTTACGTTTTTCCTACTACGTTGCCATGACAACGCGTACGTGATGACGTCGAGCGCATGGAAGAATAATGTTAAACAGCACTATACAACGCTCTCGGTGAATTGCTGCGGCAGTACACTACACCCACGTGTCGTTCAGGTTGGGGTGGTTGCTTGACAGTTTTGTGTTATATTTATTTATGGTGTTGTTACAACTTTATTTGGTGTCGGGTTTATTATTGTACATTATTAGTTGACTATATTATTTACGGTTCAAAATGAATCCGATCACGGATGTGGTTTGCATTTTGCTGGAAACCCCATTTAATGGATGGAAGGAACAAGATCGGAGGGATGTATTAAATGTAGGGCAGCCAAGGTTTGACTTGACAATTTCCGCAAAAAAAGAAATAAAAAAGTGGCAGAACATTGAATGTAAGTTTTAAGTCATCTTGGTTTTCGGCGTACAAATGGTTATGTAGTAGTCAAATATTACAAAAATTGTTTGGCTGGCCTTGTTTATTATTTTCCAATAAATAATCAGTGTGGAATAAGGAAGGATTTGCAGGTGTGTTAAATATATCAAGGTCTTTGCATAAACATGAAGACTCGGCGGAGCATTTAAAATGCGAATTAATTCTGAAAACATTTGTAAAAAATCAAAGCATTATAACTTACGCTTTAAAAAAAATGCTAAACTATATAAAATACATTTTAACAAAAACGTCCGATTAAATAGACTATTTATATGCTCGGTAATTGACGCAGTTTTGTACCCTGCAAAACAAGAGTTAGCTTTTCGCGGCCATGATGAGAGCAGCGAGTCAATAAAGCTTTTAGGTTTATTAATATCGAGAAGTTCTCAAGAACTAAAAGATCATCACGAAAAAATTAAAAATGTTTTAACTGGTGACTCGAAAACTATTCAAAACAAAATAATTGAATGCATTTCTGATTATTTAAATAATCATCTAAAAAATGAAATAATGAACACACAGTTTTTTCTGTGCAAGTGGATGACACCACTGATATTACGCAAACCTCCCAGTGCTCCATGATTTTAAGATAAGTTAATTCAGAAGGTTCAGTAGTCGAGAGATTCTTAAGATTTTATAATGTCAGTTTCGATAGAACGTCGGAGAATTTATATTGTCTATTGGATCAAATTTTGGACCAATTTGACTATAAACATAAATTAACAGGGCAATGTACGATGGCGCAAGTGTGATATCTGGGCATCTAAATGGCCTTCAAAAAAAATAAAAGAAAAAGCCCCGCAGGCTGTGTTTGTCCATTGTCTTGCGCATCATCTTAACCTTGTGATGCAGCAAAGTCTACAAAATATTTCTAAATGTCGAATTTTTTTTGCAAGCCTTAGTGGTATTCCCTCATTTTTTCATCACTCAGCCAAACGAACGTATGCTCTTACATCTGCATCTACGAGGCGTATACCAACAAAAGAAAGGATTTTTAGGTGAGATGAACGATTTTGAATTCACGTTTCTGGCATTAGTGCTTAATAACATTTTCTCAATCACAGACATACTATTTGACGTTCTTCAAAAAAAATCGCTTGACGTTCATTTTTGCATATCCAATATAAAACGCTGTCGTAAGGCGCTCTGTAAAAAAAGAAATGAACA
The DNA here is from genome assembly GCA_030620095.1 of Kuschelorhynchus macadamiae. Lineage (NCBI taxonomy): Eukaryota > Metazoa > Arthropoda > Insecta > Coleoptera > Curculionidae > Kuschelorhynchus > Kuschelorhynchus macadamiae. The sequence continues at coordinate 357,177 of JAUTXW010004949.1, forward strand.
TTTTTTTAATACCATGTTTAAGGCAAATTCTATTACAGAAATAAATCATTACAAACGTGAGCTTGCTAAGCTTTCATCTGAAGAAATTAGGCCTAAGTATAAAACCCTTTTTTATGAAATAATGGAGCATATTTTAATGGAAATGACATATGGGGAAATATTTTCAAAAAGTCAACGACTTAAAAAAGATGTTTTTACCGAAGCATATAAACTGTTTTCTCTTATTTTCACAATACCGTCGACAAGTGCTTGAGTGAAAAGAAGTTTTTCTTGCCTCAAACGCGCGTGTAAAAACTTATTTAAGAAATACAATATTTCAAGAAAGACTTATTTTTCTAGGCAATATTTCAATTCAAAAGGAATTTCTGGAGGAGATTAGGGTAACTCATCCATTTTATGAGGATGTTATAAATAAATTTGCTGCTATGAAGGATAGGAGAATTGATTTAGCACACAAAATTTAGGTAAGTCGTAAAAAAATATTCTACCCCCTCCAGCCGCCACTGATCGTGCCTGAAATATACGGGGTGCGACAATATTCAAGGACTTTTGTTTTAACCTTGGTCACCTTGTAATACATAAATTGTCGTATTTTTAGAATTTTTTGCCGGGTAACAACGCTGATAGAAACATCAAAGTGTTCACCGCAAAACAGATTTCTTATTGCATACTAATTGAGGTATGTATTTGTTTAGTATAGATAAACGAATTAAAAAATAAATAAAAATTATATGCCTTTATCGCAAGAAATACATAATTTTTTCAGGTACACCTACGGAAGCGTTAAAGGACTTTGAAAGTCCCAAACTTGGTCTTTAAGGTGGGTTCTAGGAGCTTTTTATTTCCTCTCAACCTCTGAAATAAAAAAAAATAATTTAAAAGGTGATTTAGTTTTTCAGGATTACATGCTCGATGAAATATCGCTAGTGGTGAAAAGTAAACTCATGTCGACATTTTGTTTTTTAGCCTACTTCAATATCCTAAATAATTTTAATATTGCAGAGCATTACTTGAGGCATTACATTTAGCCAACATGTTTTTGCGTCTTTCCATATGACGTATTGTTATCAATTGCTTTTTTGATTTCTATTTTTATATGCCAATGAGTTAGTACACAAAGTGTAAGATGCCTTTTTGATATAACAGGGGTTATGCGAAAAAAATCTACATCAAGAAATGCACACTGACCTTTTTTGTAATAAAAAGAATCTTAGGAAATATTTTGTGCTTAAAGGAATTATTATATGTCAAATAAAACGTATCGCTAAGCAACAAAGTTACGGTAATTTTTTGTATGTAGATATTTTTGACATTTCCCGGTATCATGGCAAAAAGATACCTACAGTGTACACTGTGTCCCAGATTGCTTGTAAACACAGGGTTTCTCGGTAACCAGCAGAGATAGAACTTTGCGGTTTTCGCGACTCTTTGTCAATTTTTCGAGAAACTTTGAATGCCGCAAACAGAATTGTGCCAGATTGTTTCGTTCCCGAGATACAGAGTGAAATAGAAATTTTACGCTTTTGGGGGTGGTATCATATTTCGGACACCCTGTCAGATAAAGAAAAGGTAAAAACTGCTATGGATAGATAATTTTACGTAGAGTCCAGTGCTGTAGTCGAATTTTTTTTAGACAAACCGTTTTTGAGATATAGTCCAAACTTAGTATTTTTAAAATGGGACACCCTGTATTTTTTGGTTCCAAAAAATTTGCCTTTTTTTTCTCTTTAAAATGATGTATCACACTATGCACTTTTGACGTAAACTAAGCCTTATAAACGCAATATTAAAAGAAAAACGTAAGTTGGCCATGGAAATATGGCATGGAAACAAAAATCAAAACTATTTGTTTCTTAAATATATCAAATATTGCCGTGTTTATCCTCTTATCATACCAGTTACCAATAATTCTAACAGGTAAATTAATAGATATTAAGAAGAAATGAATAATTTTGAAAATAGTCATAAGTATGATATGATGGTTTGTTTTATTGAATGTCATGAAAACAGTGATCAATGAACCTCCTTTCAAAATTTTTTTTCAATTCCACTTTGAGTTATGGACTATTTCCAAAAGCTTTTTTTATATCGTAGATATCCAGAAAGGCCTCAGCCACACAAGGCAATTTTTCGCCGAATTAAATTAAATTTAATTAATGATGGATCATTTTCAAAGCACAGGGCTAAAACATATAATAAACGAAATCACGAGAACAATGAGATTGTTGTATTAGCAAGTATTCAGACCAATCACGCGAATTCATGTAGGCATATTCAGGAAACAGTGGGAGGTGTCAAAATCACAAACGCAAAGGATATTAAGAAAACATAAATATAAGCCTTATAAAGTAAATGTAGTACAACAATTGCATCCTGGAGATGCAGAAAGGCGTCTAAATTTTTGTAACTGGTATCTTTAAAAAACCCAAAATGACCCTGACTTCGGTAGCAAGGTTATATGGTCCGACGAAGCCTATATAAGTTGTAGTGGTATTTTTAACAGGCGTAATAATAGGCACTGGTATACGGAAAACCAATTTTTAACAAGAGAACGTCAGCAGCAAGGAAGGTTTGGGTTTAGCGTCGCTTGCTTGCTTTATATATTATATTATATACTACCGGATTTATTGGATAACTTGTCGCTAGCAAATCTGCACAATATTTACTTTCAGCAGGACGGTGCTCTTGCCCACAATGCGCAAATTATAAGGCCATTTCTATTTGAAAATTTTCACGATCGCTGGATTGGTACAAATGGACCAGTAAGGTGGCCTGCTAGGTCGCCAGACCTCTCAATATTAGATTTTTTCGTTTGGTCTTACTTAAAACACAAAATTTACCTGAATCCAGTAAATACGATGGAGCAGCTGCAAAATGCAACCATTCAGGCATTTAGATCATTGGAAGATAGACCTATAATAATGATGAATGCTCTAAGAAGAATTCGCACTGTGTGCCAATTATGTGTTCGTGAGGGGGGCGGCCATTTTGAACAGTTTTTCTAGTTATGTAGAATTTGTTTAGTATTGTGATTAAGTTTATCAAGATTATTAAGTTTATTTATTTCACAGTAAAAAAATGGTTATTAATTTTTTATGTTGTTTAGTTTTGCTTCTGGACACTTTTAATATCTACCCATATTTCCATGGCCAAGTTACGTTTTTCTTTTAATATAGCGTTTATAAGGTTTAGTTTACGTCAAAAGTGCATAGTGTGATACATCATTTTAAAGAGAAAAAAAGGCGAATTTTTTGGAATAAAAAAATACAGGATGTCCCATTTAAAAAATACTAAGTTTGGGCTATATCTCAAAAACGGATTGTCTAAAAATTTGTGCGACTACAACACTGGATTCTACGTAAAAATATCTATCCATAGCAGTTTTTATCTTTCCTCTATCTGATAGGGTGTCCAAAATATGATACCACCCCCAAAAACGCAAAATCTCTATTTCACCCTGTATCTTGGGAACGAAACGATGTGGCACAATTCTGTTTGCAGCATTCAAAGTTTCTCGAAAAAGTGACACAGTGTAGCGAAAACCGCAAAGTTATATCTCTGCTGGGTTCCGAGAAACCCTGTGATTACAAGCAATCTGGGACACAGTGTACTTTAGTGAAGGCACGTAAACATATTGGTAAAATTTAATGTATGAAATAAAGCTCTGTAACTTTGCAATTAATTTAAATATTAAAGTAAACCAAACATTAAAAAGCCGACAAAAGATTAGTAGCAAATTACTAGGGGAAACTGACACATTCGTAGCCTAGTACAGAAACAATAAAAATTGTGAATTGAAAAATATTTTATTATTCTGCATAGCCTCCCTTAACTGAACATACTTTTTTCACTGACCATATAGAACCACTAAGCTTTGCAAAAAAAAAAAGTTTCTTCTTGGTCTGCCAACCTGTTTGGATCTATAGATTCCATCCCGTTTCCTTTAGAAGAAAATCTGCAAACTTTCACTAAGTCGAACCCAACAACGTGCAGTTTATTCATGGCAATGTTCGATTCGTATGGTGGCACATTATCTTGCAAAAAAAAACAACATTTCTGTAAATAATGCTGAATAATATCTCATGATATTTCCCCTGTCGAGGCAATCAATGAGGATGATACCACGACTATTTCAAAAAAACTGAATCAAAAACTTTTCCAAAAAAGTGCTTGGGGTCATTGTCTTTAATTTTAAGAAAATACTGGTAGGAGTTTTGAGTGTTTGTACCCCAATTATCAGGCCATATACGCCACCTTCTTTGCCGCCTTCTCTTCAACAACTTTACAGCTACGGCACACATTAATATGTCCCCAATGCCTAGCCTTTACTAGGCATCATTACTATGATTTTGATTATCCATTTCAGCAAATTAAAAAAACGCACATAAACTTTAAAACAAGCAAGACAAAATTCGATTACATAAAAAGGCGATAAATATAAACATACGAGTATGGTTAGTTCCACAGGCGACGCAAAGCGCAAACGTTTTCAATCTATAAGAAGACGTTCATTCTATAACCCAGGTTTAAATCTTCGTATCTCGTAACCCCTATAATAATAATGATGGCTCTATTTTATCGATTTTGTCACTTACGGCTGAGCTGCTTTTTTAAATATTTTTTGCTTGATAACGCTGAGCTTTTTGATGTAAAACTTTACACTGTGACTTCTAATAAGTCATAATTTGTTGCAATGGAATCGCAATTTCGTTGATGCACCCTGAAAGGTCAAGCCATTCAAAAATGTCCCCACTGAACTTTCTTTGTCATGACGTCATTCTTGTGTATTAAAAGGTTTACCTAGACATAAACTGCTATCTTTTTAAATATTCATTTGAAAAGAATATGAGTATAATGGAGTACACAATAAAGTTAACGAATAAATGACATAGTGAAGGGAGTCCTAAAGAGACTTTAATACATTAAGGGACATTAGAATAATTAGATATTCCAAGTGGATATTACTTAAATTGAGATTTGACTTTGTTAGAATGATGATGAAATATACCAATTACTTAGTATACATATATTTTTATCAAAAAAGATATTTTTGAAAGACGATTATACTTATTGTTATTATTTATTTTATTTTTCACGGATCTGCTGGTTCTATAAAAGTTTTAAATATAGAAAAATTCACTTTGACCAGCGGAAACACTGCAAAGTTATGGCTACTTGCGTTGGTCCGATTTCGAATTTCGCCTGCTGGGAGAGGGTCGGGAAGTACGCTGAATGCTTACCGATGGAGGTGGGATCAGCAAGCGTGGCGGTGTTGAGCAGTACCTTGCCACAGAACAGCACCACGGTAAACGAAATCTGAAAAATCAGTAACCTGCTAGACAAGCAGTGTTTGTGTGGGTGACTACCCCGGGAAAACACTGCTCCGTTTAGAGACGGGCTGCTAACAATAGGTAAAGTGAGAGACACGAAAGAAAACCGGGCGATCCTTAAAATAAAGGTTCATGGTCTTAAGCAAGCGGAAAAGTTAAATTTGTGTACGCAAATAAATTTTATGTTATTTTATTTGCTGTAATAGTTGCCGCTAGAAGGTTCTAGCTATTGCCGCTAGAATGTTCTAGCTATTTGCTTTTGCGTTGCGTTGAATTTGAATTATTATTTCGAAGTAACGATGGCGAGCAAAAGAGGAAAAACAATTCGAAGTGGTGCACGTGAAGTTATTGCGAGCGTTATAGAGGCCTGTACTAGAGAAGCTGAAAATAATACTTTGACTATTCCAATTCAAAATCGAACAGAACGCGCTGTATTTTACACTGGTATTTCGGAAAGTAATGTAAGAAAAATTCAAAGAGAACATAATGAATGCTCATGTTCTACTTCACCTTTAAAATCTCCTGGTAAAAAATGACCCCGATTATCATACAAAGATAAAATTGACGATGGTGATTTTCAAGTAATTCGACCAACAATAGAGGATTTTTATATAAACAGGTTCGAGCATTTGTTTTTTTTTCGGGTATATATAAATCAAATGGTTTTGTTTGACACAAGTGCCAAAATAAACGAAAATTGCTCATTGAGAGACCAAATATTTTTTCGGGTGAAATAACGTAAGGCAATATATGCAAGAAGGAAAGATTGTGAAAAACAATTCGAGTAGATGATGATATGACAGTGAAAAATGCTGGCAAAATGAAAGTGTTACAGGTGTTGTTCAGGAAATCTGCTCTAGTAGTCGCTTTATTATAGTTCATGCTGGTTCAGAAGCCGGATTTGTTCCAGGTGCTGAGAAGACTATCATGCATAGATGAATAGATAATTTTGACTATTCCACATTCCTCCCAAATCAGTCGTGGTAACATAATGCGCCGTATTTTACACTGGTGTTAAAGTGAAAGTAAATACTCTACAAAAGCTCATATGAAGAGAACATAATGATTGATCCAACATAGAGAAAATATCTAATATCAGCCAACAAGCCTAGAGAAAAAAGTATTAAAATCTCCTGGTAAAAAATGCCTCAACCCGATTATTATTATTGACGATGGTGACTTTTTTAAAGGTTTAAATAAAATAACATTAGGAGCGATTGACAATAGAGGTTAAACATTTTTATATAAACTTGAAGAATGGCAAAATTGAAACGGTTATTGATGAAGTTATCACACGTGCTTAAAGAACAAAATAGATTTTCCGTATGGGTATAAAACCGTTCAAAAATCGGTTTTTTTCATTACGTAAAATTGAAATGGTCAATTGTTCAATATAATTAATTTTCTGTTCAATATCGGGTGTTAAAAAATATCTAATATTGCAATTAATATTTCAAAACCTACAGAACTCATATTTTTCCAAAATTAACACATCAATCTAGTTATAGTAGGGGAGCCAGCAGTGATTCCAGTGAACAAGATTTATCAAAATTTTAATTTATGCAGTTTGACTTTGGGCTATTAGGGTAAGCTAAAAGTGACCGTTTGTCTCCATTTGTTATATTACTTTGTATAGGAGGCGTCATTGTGAAGTACTATACAGGGCGTTTGCTAATTGCGTGCTAATGTTAAAGGGGGGTGATTCTTGGACCTTTTTAACAAAAAAGTTTAATATGAACCTAAAAGTCTTAACTTTGATGATACAGGGTTTTAAAAAAACATTTTTTTAAATCCTAATTCTGATGCTATTATAGATAAATAACTGTGTGAAATTTGATACACGTCTTTTATGCATAAAAGGGCATTTTTTATTAACAAACAATTTTTGAAATTTCTATCAGTGGCGTGCATATGTAATTAACCTGGGTAAACCCGTATGCTCCTTAATGCATAGAAGACGTGTATCAAATTTCATGCAGTTATCTACAATAGCATCAAACATTAGGATGAAAAAAAACGTTTTCTTTTTAAACTTTACCATCCTGTATCTCAAAAGTTAAGACTTTTAGGACATAAAAACACCTCCTTTAACATCAGCACGCAATTAGGAAACGCCCTGTATAGTACTTCACAATGACGGCCCCTGTATAAAGTAATGTGACAAACGGAGACAGACGGCCACTTTTGGCATACCCGAGTAGCCCAAAGTCGAACTGCATAAATTAAAATTTTGATAAATCTCGTTCACTGGATCTGATGCTGGCTGCCCTTGTAAAATCTGGACTTGTAAAACGCTTATCACCATACTGGGTGGTCCAATAATAGTGGACGTAGGCAGTAGCCCGAGAACCGTTAACGACAGAACTCAAGAAAAATATATTTATAGGTAAATCGATCAAGAAAAATCAAAATTAAATCGTTTTAAAATTCGAAAGTTCGCCGTTTTTGCAACACAAAAGAGATATAGGAGTGCGGTACACGAAAAAAAACAGACAAATATAGATAAAAGTTCATTAAGCATAGTTACATTTTTTTAATTATCTGAAGTGCGTATAGTCAAAAAGGAGTGCCATATTATTTAAAGAACGATGGAACACCACTGGTTTAAAGAGATTTCTTGGCCGACTTTCCTAAACCGAATGACTCCGCCCGGTTTTCTTTCGTGTCCCGCACTTTAGTAGTTGTTGTAGATACAGTAACGACCGCGACAGTACTACCATGTTCTCTATAAATGTACCGTGAAGTGCAAATTCATGTTTCGGTATTTGGAGAACGTCGACGGAAACAGGGCATGGGTCACCACAAAAGGCAATCACGGTTTAATGTGTTCGTTATATGACTGTGATTTTAGGAGGTTAGGAGTTTAAAAAATACTGAGAGTCTTTTTATAGGTCTATTACTTGGATTTTAGGATTTTTGCTTTTGTATTTAAGATAAATAATCGTGCTGGTTATGAACTCGGGCAGTCCACTCGGGTCTTAAAAGGGTTTTGTATAGACGTTCGAGGCCATTAGTTTTGGATAATGTCTGCGCCCGCTGCTTTCCAGTTTTGATTCCACATAAGTTCATGTGAGGTATTTGGGAGGAGACGGTTTTTATCCCTTACTCAAGTTCAGTATCGATTTCGTTTTCCCATATTGATTTATAAAATTGCAGAAAACTACTAATTGGTATAGATGTGTTATTTTCGTTGGAATTATGGTTTCCTAGGGATTGATAAAACTATTTTTAGGACAATTTAAACAAGCGATTTTCTTCTTTACTTTTTGATCTGTTCTCCTGTAGACTTCTGAAGAGTGTGGGTGAATTTGACCCCCTCAGAGATGGTTTTGGTGAAACCATCATTAATGTTTTTGTTCGTTACGACTGCTTTGATGTGGTCATATGCTAGTTTTTCTCTCAAGGCGTTTGTGCGGGATTGGGTGTGTAGTTAGTTGCTCTCTCGCATTTTCACCTTGGTTGGCGATCGTTGTGAGTTTGGGCCCTTTTTCTCTGTCTTCTGTCTACCAATCCTGTGAAGCTGATATCTTCTTCCATGGGTTCTTCATCGATGAAAGGTGGAAAACTTTGGCACTGATATGTTGGTTGTTTGTTAGATCTGTTATTAACCTGTTCATTTCAAAAAGGGTTTCGTGAGGATTGGCATTGTTTGCTAGAAGTGGTTGGGTTTGTTGCTCTAGTTGTTTTAGTCTGGTTGTTAGGGTTTTGTTTTCCTGGAACGTGTCTTCAATTTTCCTAAATCGTTTGGCAAGGCAAGGACATCGCCTAATTTCTCCTTTTTTGGGACCAATTTGAAAAACGGTTGGTTGAGCCGGCCTCCGCTAAACTAATGGTCGATTGGTTAGTGTTTACACTTTGGGTGACAGACATAGAATGATGCATTTCGCCATCGCTTAATAACTTAAATATCTATATTCTCGGCAGAGTTCGGTTATGTTCGTTCATCACTGGGAATATCTCGCGCGAGGTGAAAATTAGGCTGGCAAATGCCGGCATCGTCCGGTGAGCCATGATACAGTACTACTATGATAATAGATCGGCGTAGTTTGGAGAATGGAAATTAAAGAGTTCCCGATGTTTTCGTTACGGAAAATGGAAGAAATATCAAAGGTATACATTTTATTAACCATATTGACACTGCCTGTTTAATCGGGAACTGATATAGGATAATAGATAATTAAAAAAGTGAACTCCATTTCGTTCCAAGTTAAGTCGTTTAACAGTTACAGGGCTTTGAAATGTCAAAAATGTTTTTTTTTTCGGAAGGTAGATGTTTCGAGCTCATATTTTTCTAGTAGAATTAAATTTAAAAGTCCTCACTTTCGTACAATGAAATATTGCCACCCTTGATTCTTGGGCATAATTTAAAACCATAAGTAGTTTATACATTGACACACACCGCCATTCTGTTACGTCATGTTCAATTCGTATCAGTTTATCCCTATATCTTATCTAATTTTTTTGCAAAATTTAAAGTCACTTGAATAAGATTTTCTTACGTTAAATTTTTTAAAATTCTATTTGGCTGCCATTTTGTTCTGTCACTTTAAATTCGTACGACAACTTAACTAGTTTATGTCTATATCACACATAATGCTTGCACAAAGTTTGATATTAATCCAATAAGTACTTTTTTCAGGTTGATTTTTAAATATTTTATTAGGCCGCCATTTTGTTTTGCTACCTTGTATTCATTTCAAAATTTTATTTTAGTTCATTCTTATGTAACTCTTGAATTTTGTACAAAATTTAAGGCAAATTAGATAATTAGTTTTTTAGTAATATTTTTTTTAACGCTTCACTAGATTGTCATATTGTTCCGGCATACTGGGTATTTACGAAAATATTACCAGGTACATCCCCATATGACCCTAAATTTTTGACTAAATGTTGAAGTCAATCTTATAAGTAATTTCTGAGTTATGCGGCGAACTGACATTTTATTTAGCTTTTATTTTGTTCAGTCATCTTGACAGTTTTACTAATTCACCTTTATACTACAATTAGTTATGGCACACGATTTGAAATCAGTTCATTAAATAGTTTTCCAGGCTGAATTTTTAAATATTTTATTAAGTCGCCATTTTGTATTAGTAATTTAGTAATAATTCTTTTAACATTTCACCAGTCCGCCATTTTGTTTTGTCACATTGGATTTTTACCAAAATGTTAGCAGGTCATCCCCATGTGACTTTTAATTTTTGACCAAAATTTGAAGTCAATCGCGTAAATAGTTTTTTAGCTAAGCCGCGAACAGACAGACAGAAAGACAAACAGACTGACAGACATACAGACCGACGGAACTGTGATTTGTTCACGATTACAATACTTTAATTAAAAAGTTATACTAAAATTAAAAGGAAAGTTTATGTTTTTCTAAGGGTCAAAGAAAAATTTTTAAAGTATTAAATTCATTGTTTCTCTAGATTCTTCCAATAGGCCACTGTGTATGGATTTATGGATTTAACTGCATTGTTTTGGGTTTTTCACCAACTATTTTAATCTCTTCTATTGGAACGCGTTTTCCTGTAAATGGATCAGAAAAAATTGATAATATTTGCCTATTGCACTGGCTTCCGTTCTATATTATCCTGTATAATCTTTTCAGGCTTTTCCGAAGTTTATTTAGACAAAAATTAAACATTTTGTAACAAATGGTTACTGGCATTTGGCTAAAGTTTAAAATAATTTATATTTGTTGTATAAAATATGCAATAATATTTTAGCGTGGCGTATGCTATTTCCTATGTTAAAAAAGCCTTTAAAATGCTTCTGATTTGCTAGGTGTGTCAAATTCTCGTTATAATGCGATAAGAAATTGAATACCCAGCAATGTGATTATGGCAGGGCAATTTCGACGCCTCGATGCGATCACGTTTCCTGGATTTTTGCCGCAAATATCTAGAGATCCGATGTCATATTCTGTAAGGGCTTTATTGTACTTTCCCGTGAAAATGGCGTGGAATAATCTTGTTTATAAAAATCCTTAGGTTCTAAATGGTTTTATTCTTCATAAAACTTAGGCTTTTTGGAACTTGACACAGCCAAATTTTATGTGTTTAGATATTGGTTATAATTTAATACAGAGATGCCCTTAATTGGATAAACTTCGGACTATTCGGTGTCTTGTACGAGACACCTCTGGAAATCATGACTCCCTCAATAATGTTTTGACATCTATACATACAATTATAGTATAGATACAGAATTAGTTTTATTGTAAACCGCTTGGGTGTTTGCTTGTTTTTGACTGACAAAGCAAAAATAAGTGTGGTTGTTTTGGCAAAGATACTTCAAATAAAAAAAAGTGAAACAAATGGTGTATGTTTTAAAATAGGATTTCTTCAATTATTATGTACCGCATAAAAAGTACTGGGTGGTCCAGTAATAGAGGACGTTGGCTGTAGCTCGGGAACCGTTAATGAAAGAGCTTAAGGACCGACAGACCGACGGAATTGAGAAAACATGTTTTTCGGCATCTAGGGGCCCAAAAACATGAAGATCTCCAAAAATCTCGGAGTGATTTTTTCACGATGACAGTACTGTCCATTTTTATCACCATTAAAAGCATTTGAGGAGAAATTTGAAAATTTCTGAATTCCATAGGGGGATAAAAAGTACCTTTTTGTCAAAATTTTTAACCTGACACACTTTGAAAAAGTGGCAGTTCTCTTTAAGAAAGAAAAATTTGTACATTTTTTTCGATTCGATTTTACTGAATTTCCCGATTTCGGAAAACTTTTCTATTATCGGCTTTATCAAAAATGTTATTCTTCATAAAAAGTTTTGATTATTTTATAAGGTAAAATTCATTGTAAAAAGCATGTGATTTGACATACAGGGAACGAAACAAGTATAAAAATAGGAATTTGAAGTTGAAAAACAGCCTGATTAAACAAATCAAAAAGTTCTTTAGTAATAGACGCAGTTCTTGAGAAAATTAATGATGAATATATAAAAACATTACATTATTTGAAATGAACCTTTTACCTCTAAATTACCTAAAAAGTACACCCTGCTACAACAAAAAAAAAAACACTAAATGACTTATATATTTCTCTCTAATTCGGTTATGTCACAAATTTTGATGTCACTTTATATATTATATTTTGTGTAAACTTATTTTTTTAATAAACAAAGCTGGGTGACCACATGTACTCTCCTCTTTGTCTTTTGTGTTTTTTAAAATATTAGTTTGAAATTGGCTAACTAAACAAATACCTGCCATTTTTTGTCCGATTTCAAAACATAAAAGATATATATATATATATATATATATATATATATATATATATATATATATATATATATATATATATATATATATATATATATATATATATATATATATATATATATATATATATATATATAAGTAGGAAGTTTAACGGCCATTCGGACAAATAATTCTGCCTTTGATAAGCTTATTCAGGTATAGGGTCCAAAAATCATGGACCATTATACCGACAAGCCTTTAAGCATTTTTCATCATCTCTTCCGGCACAAGCACAATTGATGACGTTTCGCCTTCTTGGGGCTCATCAGTCAAAGACTGAAAAGGTGTCATCTATGGGTATCATTGTGAGGCTTGTTATTTGAACCTCTAGTAGTAATGTAGTAGTATATAGATGTAAAAGTTAAAAACACAAGCGCGATATGCGTAGGCTTTCAATTTTTTGTTTGCCGTGCGATACCAACTATCTTGTTGGCGAAACGACGGCTCCAAAGGATGAAAATTCATGATACCGGCTTTTTTAGGCAAAAGTTTCAATGAGAAAAAGAAAGTAAATAATGTCCGTAGATATATATCGGACAAATATATATATATATATAAATAATATCGCATAGCAAACAAAAAATTGAAAGCCTACGCATATCGCGCTTGTGTTTTTAACTTTTACATCTATATACTTCTACATTGCTAATAGAGGTTCAAATAACAAGCCTTACACTGATACCCGTAGATGACACCTCTTTACTCTTTGGGTTAATTTCTTACTGCCTTAAAGTTTCATCGTATATATTCAATCTGCCGTTGAATATTTTTCATCATCTCTACCATATGGCTGCATTGGCCTGATGGGCCCCAAAAGAACGAAACTTCGTCAAGTGTGCCGGAAGAGATGATGAAAAATGCTTAAAGGCTTGTCGGTATAATGGTCTATGATTTTTGGACACTATACCTAGGGATGGCAAAATAAAAAAATATATCGATATATTGAATCATTTGATATATCAAAATAACATATCGATACACTCGATATATCGACTGAAAAATATCGATATATTCTTAATAAACAATTTTTTTTTAATAATTAAAATAGGAGATACGTTAATAAAACACATAAAACAAAATTAACATTTATTTCTTTGAAAAACATTACATATACTTAAAACAAACCAAATTTACTCGAACTTTAAATATTTATATAAAAATGTTTATGCTACATTATTTGTAAGCTTTCTGGAAGAGAACTCAGAAATAATAATTTAGACAATCTTTTGCCAGTTAAACGGTTTTGTCTTTTTGTTGCTGTCAAACGAGCTTTGGAAAAGAGTCTCTCACTTGGGACGGAAGTTGCCACTGCAGAAAAATATTTTATTGCCACTTTAAATAGATTTAGATATACGACCTTCATTTCAATCCAGAGTTCTAGGGGGTCTTCCTTTAAAATCCTTACTGGAATACTCAAATATTGAGTTACTTCATCGGCCCCGACCTCAGAAGTCACAGTTCTCTTTTTTGTGTGAGCAATTTTTTTGTGTGAGCCCATAGGTCAAAAGATTCTTCTTCCTGCTCCGACACAACCACATCTGAATCAAATGAGGAGGAAAATGATCCGTTTTGAGCAATTTCAGATTTCAAGTATCTTATTGCAGTTGATATTGCAATTGGATCTTTAAAATGTAAGTTTTTAAATCTCGGATCTAAAACTGTTGAAATTGCAGGCAAAAGTAATTTTTCAATACCACTGAATCTCTTATGAAACTCTTTCAACAATTCTGTTCTTAAGTTTCTTCCAACTTCGTAATTTAATTTTGTTTGTTCATTCTCTTTCAAAAAGGTTTCAAAAAGGCAAGCTGCAATTGGAATAATTTTACTAATTGTTATGTAATTTTGCCCACTAATTTCATTGGTTATTTGCTCCAAAGGGTAGAGCAATCTTCTTATTTCTCTTAATTGTTCCAGCTCTGTGCCTCTTAACATCATTGGAGCATCTACGTTTGAAAGGATAATAGTACTAATTTTAGGCACGTTCTAAAAATCTATGTACTATATAGTATGTGGAATTCCACCTTGTTTTAACATCAAGAATCATTTTTTAAAACTTCCTTCAGGTGTTCCAGCCTCCCTTTGCATTTTACGAAGTAGATCAGTTGCTTTCACACTTCTTTTGAAGAAAACAACAATTGATCTAAGTTTTCTATTAGTTCGTTAAGACCTTGTGTGTTCTTGATACTATTCTCACAAACAAGATTGAGCATGGTACATGTTTTGCATTTCCAAATGTTTCATTAACTGCTTTAACAATATTGGCAGCATTATCTGTAACTTCGGCAACTACTTTATAAAGGTTAATTTCCCATGTATTCAAAGTTTCGATTAATTGCGATCCAAGATATGCTGCTGTATGTGATTCAAACAATTCTGTTATCCCAGTGGTCCCTGAAATTAATTTAAGATCCTTAATAAAATGTATAGTAATACCCATGAAACTTTTGGTTTGCATATCAGCAGTCCAGGTGTCAGTGGTTAGGGTAAAATACTGCACAATCTTTAAAATGTCCTTTAAGAGAAGTGAAGCTGATTCATACTTCTCGTCAACTCTGTTCTTTATTCTGTTTCTGCTAGGTTTTCATTAAATTAATAAAACCTCTCCCTTCAACAGTGCTGAAAGGCATGTTGTCCTGTACTATAAATGTGACTATAGCCCCTGTCAATTTTACATTTTACATCAATATTTTAATTTCAATTACTGCTTAAGTTTTCTGTTGAAAAGAACATTTCCAAATTTTATGTATAGATCCCTAAAACAATTTACCTACAAAAAATGCATACTTTCATGAATCATGATTTAACTAATTAATAAAAAGCAAATGGAGATAAAAAAATAACAGTCATTAAATCACTGTTCGTGATATATCACTCATCATTAAGTTTTGTGAGGAGTGAGGACCAAAAGCGATTAAAGAAATATTCTGTTCATTATTACCTGAATAAGAGCAGACCTTTTTGATTGAACTTGCAATTGATGGCTGTTTTAGTGAAAGTAAAATTAATGAGCTTGAGCTTAACCTTAACTGTCGTTGTGTTTGTCTACTACCACCACTGATTATTAGTTCTGGTTCTCGTTCTGATGTGGATGCCTCTGATTCTGATAATTCCATTGTTATGGTTGATGTTGATTCTTTTGATAAAAAAGATTCACTATCACTTATATCTGCACCATCTGCCAAATTTGTCATCTGAAATTGTAAAAGATAAACAATTATGTTTGTGTATTTAAAGTTTATAATATTTTATCTTACATCGTATTTTTTTTAGTACGGGTTGGATAGTTGTGGTCTGCTTTATATTGTGACTTCTGTATTGTATTGTATTTTGGTGTTGCAGTTGCATTGTAGCTACTTTTGAAAATACAATTTTGCTCTATTTGTTTTAAAGAATGACTGCTTCGTAATCTATAATTCACTGATGTGCCTTTACGTTTAGAGAATGTAAATAATTACCAAAGAATGTAAACAGTGAATGAGAGTGGGTTTGAGAGATTGCGTTTTGTTTTAATTCTTAATACATTTGAGAAACTAACTTAGTATGTTTTTAGATTTTTTAATCTAACAAATTTCTCAGAAATAATAATATACTATTAAAAAATTATATGGAAGTAGATGCTGCATATTGGGCTACCGATTATCAACTATCAACACATAAGAGTGCGTCCAGACCGCTGCACCGAATGATCGCAATACCCTAGTCTCTGGTCTGGCATGCAATTGAATCTCAATCGTTCAAATGAATCAATCGCATTAGATCTACGTGGCGAACTGCAGATTGATTATCAGGTTGACACTGAGGAACGACCGAGAACCGAGAGTCTGATGGGATTTTGTTTTGGTACGGTCGGATAATCGATCGAGAGGTGATCGAATCGTTATGAACAAGCGGGACTCGGTCGTTCAATAATTTGAAGTGATTGAATCAAAGTGAACGAATCAATCACGATTGACGCACCACTAGTCCGAATGGCCGTTAAACTTCCCACTAATTTATCTACGGACGTTATTTACTTTCTTGTTCTTATATATATATATATATATATATATATATAATCAACTTAGTGGATGAGATATAAACGTGTCTTTTGATACCTCACTGTTGAAAATCGGTCCAGGTGTGTAGCTTTTAGTAGTAACAAACAATGGATACATATGCAGACTTACATAATTACTCTCATTTTTATTTGTATCCTAGTACTAGCAGTCGGGTAAAGTAATATTACACATCAAAGCTTATTTTATGTCGTTATGGTTATATTTCATATGTGGCTTATGACTTATAAATCATTAGTGAGTTATAATAGGCCATTTTATTTGTTTAAATTTAAAGCATTTATAGTGCCATTAGATATAATGTAAATGTTAGATAAATAATAATTAATATGATCGTGTAAACTGTACAGCTGCAAACAACATGTAATTTTTGTTGACTTCAATCCTGCATTTTTCCAATATACCCATATATGTTGAAATATTTTCGGTGCAAAGATAGACCGGAAACATAAATACGATGATTCACTATCCAAAATTGCAATCTCGTACTTTCATATCCATATAGTTTTGAAAAGCAGCAAGCGTGTGCGTCGATTGCATGTTTGTTTTTCACAGATGTCACGTTACCTGCAATTTATTTTCGTAGTTGCCTGGATCCTCGATTGTTTGCCAGCGTGCATATTTTGCACGTGACATATTACAAAACTTTTGCGGCGCTGTGACTGAGGGGACGTTTTTCACTTAATTAGGCAGGTAAAAATAGCTGAACGGTTGCAAAAGTTTCTGGCAAAGAATTGCCAATAACGGAAGAGCTATAAATACACTTTGTGAAAATAGATCTAATATAAATGTCCCAGGCAGACATAAATTGCTATGAAGTTTCTTAAAATTTAACTATCTATAATTGGTAAATGAAATGGTTTATTGTTAAACGGTTTTTTACATTTTTAACGACTTCGAGAAAGGAGGAGTTTATCAATTTGTATTTGTTTTATGTATGCACTTCGATTACTCTACGATGGTTTGACCAAATTGGATGAAAATTTCAGCGAATATCCAGAATATTACCAGAGTAGTCTTATAGAAAGCATTTTTAAAAAGATTAAAAAATGGCGGACTGACGCCATTTTCAGTTTTTTAGGCAAGCTCCGAAGTCAATATATATTGCATTTACCATATCATCAGGAAAAAAATATGCCTGTTAATATCGTGTTTCGTATGATTTTCGGGATTTTTAATGGCACGAAGCTCAATTTTATCCTTTTTTTTAAATTTGAAAATTTTTATAATATTAATACGGTGGTTTTGGCAAAATTTTATATGCAGTAGGCCGAGTAGCTACATATTTATTTTATTAGGGACCTCCAAAAATTTAACCTAAGTTCAGGCTTTAAGATTTAAAACTTTGAATAAATAGAACTAAAAAGGATGAAAAAATTTATAAAAAGATAGAACCGACTTATAAAAAAGCATTAAACTTTTAATTCATGTATTAAGTGTTATTCTTTAATGAGATCAAAAAGATTGGTAAGGATCTTTCGGTCTCTGTTTCGTAAATGGTCGTAGAAAATACTTACTTTCAACACGCACGTACCACCACAGCGAGCAACATGTGCCGACATACTAAACTATGATGCGATCGCCTGCTATAGAAACGATGAAAACCAGTGTGTATCGGGAAGATTCGCATCTGAAATCTTTTTGTAGATGCGTTTATATCATATATTACCATATTTCCCTTATGACAAAGAGAAAACGAATTATCGCACAAAAATCAACTTTTTCAACCCAATTTGCATATCTAGGGGATTAGTAGAATTTTGATATATCCCTCATAACTCTTAACTCTAACTAATGAAAACAATTACTGGTTAAATTTATTAATTTTTCACACGATTTTTTGATGCATCAGCTGAATTATAAAAATATAAAATAACTGTAAAAAATTCCGAATTTTTGCGCTTGACTGTTTCTCACTTCTTGTCCTTTCAACTGTAATATATAAAAGTAAAATAACTCACCTCTCTAGTGCGATTTGGCACTTGTATTTTTATCACGTCTTGGAAGCGTAAACAAGAAAACCAATAGTGTGTGTTTTCGACGGTTTCTTTGTTTTCTAGGGATGACAGGTTACCAAATATGTATTTTCATTGCGTTCGATTTTCCTCGAAATTGCAATTTCTGCTCATGTTTGTGACATTTTTGAATCGCAAATTAATAGTAAACTGCTTTATTAGCTCCTCCTTATCGCAAAGAAAAATTTACTAACTGAATAACCTCTTTTTTTTAATAAATTTAAACACTGAAACAAAATTTCTATTTTCCTGAAATTTCCAAACGTTTCCTTGAAATTTGGGAAGGGTTAAAAAGTATTTGCCTATTTTTGGCATTTTGACATTAAAATTACATTCAATTACAAATCAACTTTAAAAGTCAAATTTAATCTTTTTCGAAAATTTCAATGGAAATTTCCCCCATTTACTTTTCCGAAAAAGTCGCATCTCTCGTAAGGCAAAGTCTAGCTTAGAAAGACTACAGTAAAGGTAGTTTTAGATGCTAAAGCAACAGTGGAAGTAGATGCTCAAAACTTCTGCCTTTTTTACCTTGCAACATATCTTTTAAACTGCAAATGACAACGTTGCATATTACAAAATATATATTTTAAAGTTTGGAGGTGTTCTATGTGCTTCGTTTATTGTAGTTGCGAAAAGTAAAAAATGTAAATGCAAGTGTTGAATGCAGGGATTTATGAAAAAGAAGTACAGCTGCTATTCTTTTATGGACAAAATAATCTTCGATGAGGGTCTGTTTTTTCTTCTTCAAAAAACATTTATTCAAGCGTTTATACTTTTACAACATTAACATATAAAGATAACACCCAATAACTATAAAACAAACACTTGAACAGGTTGTCTCCTAGTTAATGCTTTAAGCATTGGTATCAGAGAGCATTATTATTATTATATACCTTGTATGGAATGCAACCAAAAACGCAATTACTTATTTTCTTGTTTGAAATATCTTTTTCAACTTTAATTTATTGTAAGAGTTTTCATTTTTTATTGTTTTCTTTATTGCTGCTGGCAGTTTATTGAAAGTCTCTGCTGCCTCAGACACAGGATCAGGCAAAGCTTAACTAGTTCCAATATTACTTAAATAAATACTATTGTAATTCCTTACGATATACTCATGGACTTGGTTATTTTGATTTATAGCAGTATTGCATTTTTGTTTGTTAGTGATAACTGTATATATTAGTTCTGACTGTTCAATTTGTAAGACTTCTATAATAGGCTGGATCTGTAACAAGTTATATAAGTCCCTAGTTTGCATTCTATGGTCTAGATTAAATAGGAACTTTAGGGCTCTGTTTTGAAGTACATTTATTTTATTAAAAATAGTTGATCCACATGTTCCTTATACTGGTGAAAGATCGTATTACAGATCAAAAGTAAGCTTTATATATTTTATATCTTGCTCTATTACTTAAGAACTGGTTACATCCTGAAACTGCACCCCAGTTTGGCCTATCGTCCAATAAAAGCCCAAAATATGTTATGATATTTACTTTTTCTAAAAGATGTTCATTTATCTTAATATTAACATGGCTCACTATTTTATTCTTTTGTTTAAATGACATAAATTTTGTTATGCCCAGGTTTATTTTTAAGTTATTACTTAGTACCTATGCATAGTACCTTTCTAAATCAGTATTAACAATATGAGTCAACTCTTCGCCATTACTACCACTATACACTAGCACTGTATCGTCAGTAAAAGAATAATATTGAGAGTCTAACCTCGATAATTGTAAGCGTAGAACAAACAGGGTGTACAGTAGTGGACCCGTAACAGAGCCCTGAGATTGGAGGTTTTTCCCGAACTTTACTGAGATGTCTTTAACAAATTTTGAAAGATGATGAAATGATGAGAATTGATGAAGTTAATCAAAAAGTTCAAAAATTGGTCAAAAGAAGACAGAAAGTATTTGCAAATAAGTAGCTTATATGTCTTAAAAATGAAAATTTCCCTCTAAGTTTATGGTATGTAAGTGTTAAAAAGAGGATAGTAAAAACGATAAATATTCAGTCTATATGCCACTCTGTGTGTAGTATAGGTTAGCCAACTATTTTGGTATGTTTCAGGAGTCCTGTTTCCACTTTTTTTTTATTTTTGTATGTTTTTGATAGAAGTATGATATTAAACTATTAATTTTATTCAAGACATGCTTTGGTGCTATGCGTATCTTTAAGATAATTCTTTAACAGTATTATTTCTCGTAATCCGGCTGTTCTAATAAGGGTTTTCAGATCGCGATAAATACGAAAAAATGTCTGTAGAACTCTATAAATGTAATAGTTTTATCATGGTTCCATTCTATTTTAAGCACACAAATTGAGGATGCAAAAGATAACGCATAAGTAAAGTCATTTATTACTTTTCTACACAAAAAAAGTTTTATTCGTGGAAATAGAATTTTACCGAATATTTAAACATTTTATTAGTCCACCATTTTGTTTTGCTATCCGTTTAGGTTTTACTCTAAAATTTTACCAGTGTATCCCTATTTCACTTTTGATTTTTTTGCAAAATTTAGGGTTCATTTTAAAAAATTTCTTAATAAAAAAATTTTGATTGGCCGCCATTTTGTTCCGCCGTATTGGATTTTTACAAAAATATTACCCTTCGATACCCATATGTCTCTTAATTTTTGGTCAAAATTTAGTCAATCGGGTATCTAGTTTTAGAATTATACCTCGTAAAGACAGACCGATAGAGAGAACATGTTTTTCGAGATCTAGGGACTCTAAAAGACAAAAATCTGTAATAATCTCGGAGGGGGACTTTTCACGATTACAATACATCCTATTTACGAGTGAAATAATCAGCAAAGAGTATGTTACATTAAGTTGGCCTAAAATTTTGCATAATATTCAAAAATGTAGTAAAATTCAAGGTGTAGCATATAAATTAATATTTAATTATTTCTATCACAATTTTTTTAAATACGATAGTCCGTTTTTCTTTAAAATTTTCAAAAATATTACAAACATCTCCAGAACTTTTGTATTTATTTTTTTCATCGGTACGAATACGGGAGATATCATAAGATCTGCTCAAATATATCTGTATCACCTTGTACAAATCGAAGTGGAGAAAAGAAAAGTGTGTATATAACAATAACATGTGTGTGAAAGTAGAAATTTAACAACATATAAAAATGACTAAATTACATTTTTATTCTGCATTTTTTTGGTATCAAAATACATAAATTAGTTTTTTCCTAAATCTAGAACATAAAATTTGCCAGACGAAAAGCAAGGAGCAATACACTTTCGCGCCCCGACGGACATAGGCATACTACATATCAATTTTTACGAAATGTTTTTTATAAATAACTTATGGATTAGAAGTTTGGGAATCTTGGATTTCTTCCTACACGATTTAAAAGCCATAAACATCTATTTTTATTTCAATTTTTTATAAATGTAGAAACAATTTTTGGTTCCTTTAGAACAGCGGTCGCCAACCTTTTGAAGGTGTTGAGAAATAAACCGTGAGCTATCTTCTTGCAACCAGCGTTTAAGCCAGACTAAACGAAATAATGCGCAGTTGTATTTGACATACATGTTTTTATGTAATAAATAAATACGTAACTAATACTAATACATTCCTAAAAAATAAACAACATTTTCATATAGCCACAATGACATGTCACATACGACTTAATAAAAGTAAACATTATAATTAAAATTTTAAACAAAAACATGTGATAAAAAATGCGTGCATTCAATGAGAAGGTTGACATTCGACTCATCGAGAATTTTTTTTGATATTCGCAGTGTAATTTGATACAGCCATTCGAACACAATTATCCAGATGTTCATCTGTAAGGCGATTGCGGAATTTGTTTTTAGTAAACTTCATATTTCAGTAAATAACTCTTTCACTTTTAAGACAACACGACATAGAATTGAATATTTTTCATTACTTACTATAGGCCAGATACACTTTGTATTGAAACTAACGATTTCAATGCTAAATCACTTTGAAATGCAATCACCTCCATTTTAGTGGCAGCTATGTCTTCGCCAAAGTTCTGCATAATACAAGTTGCAAAATGTTGGATATCAATTTCTATGAAGTGTGAAACAACAAATTCAGCCACCAATGCCATTTTGTTCAAATCTTAAAACCGATTTTTGAAGTTATCCTTCAAGTTAGAAACTATTTCTACATGAGATTTACTGTCATAGGGTTCTATTTGATTTTGAGATACCTTCTCTGAAAGAACAGGAAAATGCTTGACATCACGGTTGATTAGGGTTTGTTCACAAAACTCAAGTTTTTTTATGAATGCATTTACATTGGAAATCATTACCGCCAGTTCATTACCTTTTTCCTGAAGTTGCAAATTGAGTTCATTAATATTGTTTGTAATGTCCACAAGAAACCCAAAATCTCTAAGCTACATTGAATTTTCCAGTTCCTGAATCAGTTGGCCGCGTTGTTTGAAAAATTGAGCTATGACAGTTAGGGCTTCGTTAAAACCTATTAACACTCGTTCTCTACTTAACCATCGCACTTCAGAGTAAAGAAGTAGATCTCTATACTGACAATCAATTTCATCAGCTAAGATTTTGAATAATCTTTGTAACGCGTGAGCTCTAATCTTGTTTACAATTTTTACTACCAATTTCATGACGTTTAGTTTAAATATATTTCCACATAATGCTTGCTGATGAATAATGCACTGGTAACACAGAAATTCTGAAAAGCGTTCATCTTTACGTCAAAATGCTACTAGACCCTTATCTCAACCCACCATAACTGGAGCTCCGTTAGTTGTCAAGCCTACAAATTTTGAAATTGGAATTTTCTCAGAAGATATAAAATTGTTTAAATGAGAAAACAATTCCTGTCTTCTTCTTCAAAAGATCTCTATTCATAAAATCACTAAAAACCATCCTGGCAAACACGGCTATCTGGGAGGTGTCAACCACATTTGTTGATTCATGCAGGGGGGCAAACACAAGTTAATAAACGGTGCGAAAATCAGGGACTGATTTTTGTGTTCGTTTTAAAAAAAAACTTCATATGAACATACGTCTTAAACTCATAACCTTTGAGATACCGGGTGGTAAAGTTTTAAGATAAAAAATTGATTTTTATAAGTTTTGCGAAACCACTCTGTATATTTTGGTGAATCTTGGAATGCAATTTCTATGCAACAAGAGGCAGTTTCTGATGTACACCAATTTTATTTATTACTAACGGTGGTGTTCGTGCGAGATTTTAACTGAATATTTTTTAATTAAAAATATGGTATGCCACTGCTTTATTTGAAAAGAAAACAAATTATTTTTGGAATCCTCATTTATTTCCGAGTAAATTTGATCTCTTCACTTTTTCTCGCCCGACGTTCGGAGTTTGCTTAAAAAAATATTAATCATCTGTTTGTTTGGTAATATCGAAAATATCGGTAATTCAATATCTGATGTCGTGTTTGATACCTGCAAGCCGTTTTATTTTATCGAATTAGATACTGGATTTACTTTATTTAAAATTTGAGGTTTTTGTTGAATAGCATTCTTATCTTTATCTTTCTTAAGATATAAAACTAATAAATATCTTTTAACCTCGATCACTGGATATGAATCCATTAGATTTTACCACGCGGGTTCATTTAAAATCTTTGGTGTACAAGACTCCGGTGTAAGATATTGGTGACCTGAGAAACCGCATCACTGGTAGTAATTCAGATACGTAGACAAATGCCCAAGCTACTAGACTCTTGTATAATTTTATTGCAGGGGGTGGACACTTTCAACATTTGTTATGATTCTTGATTAATTAGGTTTCGTAGTTTTAAATACATTATGTATACAATATGTACCTTTTTTTTGTTAGTCTATATTCTGCACATATGTGCATGTATTTTTTTCAAGCACTGGAAATATGTTAGTTATATTCTGCACATCACACAGTCAAACTTTAATAAATAGATATTAAAAATGTATATAGTTTATAAATGTAAAAGAATACATACTTAAATGTTTTATCTAAAAACAAGTGAATATCTATCGACATGAAAAAACGTCAAACTGCACATTATAACAAAACCCATCACACTAAACTAGTAAGAAGAGTAAGTTTCGGTTTAACTCCAGGCTTCCGCTAAACTGAAAATTCCATGTTGTGAACTTACTAGATCAATATTTTTATTTTTAAAATATTGTTGTTAATGATTTCGTTAAAGATCACAGGTGGTAACTTCTCCTCTGCCCCTACAGCGCTTCCCACTTAAATAAACATTTTAACGGCTATAAGTAGTTTTAGTTTAGGGTTCTACAGCAAAGTTTAATATTAAGCATAGCAATAAAACTCTTTTAAAGTTAGTATAAAACAAATAGATAATCTAGAGCGCTTTTGGATATTTTGCAGAGTATAACATTCTAATTAAAAGTTTCTATGAGCAGAAGTTAATTAGGGCTCGAAATGCAGTATATTATTTTTCTTACTTATTATAATAATAGTTCGGGTAGCATATTGTTGTTCACTGCCGCAATGAGAGCTCTTGTAATCATAAGCATTGTATTGATTTTGTAATATTACAAATAAACTACTGAACAGTTGCTAAGAATAATATAATTTTTGCTACTGTTTTTAAAACCGAATATTTCTGTTTCAGACTAAACAAATCGAATTCGGATTTTTGCCTTAAAAATAATATTGTATTATTTAAGTCAAGACCTAAAAAAGAATATGTAGAAATTGTCTCTGCTGGTTATACAGCTTGTTACATAAGATCGTGCAAAATTAAAAAATATTAACGTTGCCTCAATTTTGCAAAAGTTATTTTTTTCTTATCTAGTGCCACCAGTATATTCTTCGCGGCTATGAGGGTGGGACGATGTGTCTTCCCAAACTCGCACCAATAGGACTCTGGACGATGCTGTTCCAAATCTCTGGTCAATTTTGATTTTCTTAGTACACTTTGAAGATTTTTGATTGTCCGATTTTGCCGCAAATCGTTGAAACGAAACCAGAAATTACACACGATGCGCGACTGTTGGCAATATCCTACCGACTGCACCAGTTAACACCTCGAAACACGAGAAATTATTTTTAAAAAATCAATTTTATTTCATAAGCGTACAAAGAGAACTGACTACAGGATGCATTTTAGTTATATTTATAAGTTCAGTAATGCTTATGTTGCATGAGAACGAAAAGATAGAAAAAGTCTAAGAATTGCAATTGCATAAATGCAGAATTGCATATCTCACGGGAACGTAACTTGTGTCATAGTTAGAAATTGGTAAAATATTGGAAGGAATCCTATATGATGGAACAAGATGGCGCTCAATAAACTAAATTGGGTCATATTTATTTTATAACAAAATAAAAGATTCGTAACGAGGGAAGTTTTCGGTAAAGGAAATGTACCAATTTTTTTTGCTATATTATTTGGTATGCACAGTTTTTATCACATCATGTTGTCATTAAAAACCTGCTAGTGTTTTATTGGTCATAAAACAGGATTTAACTTGTTTTTAATATATATTATGCATTTGTATTGGAAACTCCTAAATGTCAAAAGAAAATAACAAGAAACGTCTTTCCTTGTAAGCCACCCATGTCTGTACCAGCAATACACCGTGTTTCAAAACCTATGGTCTTTTAAAAAAGAAGCGCTTTTTTTTAAGGATTTGTATGTAGTTGTTTTCATGCTACACTTATTCTATATCTGGCATTTTTTAGTTCCATACTAGTTAGCGGACTGAAATTAATATTATATTTGTGAAGAATTTTATCATCGCCGGCACGTTCCATAACGTTTTTACTATCAAATAGATTCTTCACTATTTTGCTTTTGAGTACTGAAAATTCAATCTTCTAAAATATGTTGCGAAAGCTTGAATAGATGTTTTGTTGCCTAATGTATAATTTTTCAGGGTACTTGATTGACTATATACAAGTTTGTATGTATAATGCAAAACAATTTTATTTGATGTGCTGTGTGGTATTGACATATATTGTTTTATTATTTTATTTTATATAATGTCATATAATTTCTTCTTAAAACTTTGTATGTATAATGTATAATTTTATTGATGGTTGACATATATTGACTTAACTGTTTCTAGTTTTTGATCTTTTTATTTGTGATAAGTTAGTATCCTAATTTTTGAGGAATTTATTTTACACAAAAACAAATTAAATTTTATAGTTTACAAGACCTTCGACACAGGAAAACTAAACTATATTTCTGAAAACTCGAGATTACCTAGTAAATCCGAACAAAGCTCGAGAGAAAGGAAATATAGTAAATAACTACTAAAATATATAATAAATTGGGAGAGATAAATCAAATTATATATCGGCTTACGTCCGGATTATAGTTTTGAACGTTTATTTATACGCTGCAGAAGTAAAACATAAATATGTCAAAGCCAATAAAATGGTTTTCTCATTTTTTGAACCCCAGATGTTGCGGTATTTCAAATAAATCATAATTTTTGTTAAGAGCTGATAGTCTTTTGAATTTGACATATAAAAAATAGTTTGACATACACCTTTAGGACAGGGTACTTTTATAGAGAACATGGTAGTACTGCCACGGTTGTTATTTTATATACAACCACTACTACCTATTATTAGCAGCCCCTCTCTAGAAGGAGCACGATCTTCCCCGGATGGTCATCCATCCAAGTACTCGCCGCGCGCGCGGATGCTTTACTATGATTATCGCCGAGATCATACCAACGCAAGTCACCACCGCACTGTCTATTAAGGCAACATAAGATATGGAAAGCTTTGACTACAACAATAACAAAAGTATGCTTTATTTCCGCAGGAGAATTGTTACAATTTTATGGATAAAGCGAAATTTAACTTAAAAAAATAATCATACAATGATAAACGAATATTAATCGAAAAAAAAATCGTATTTTTCGATAGGTCAATTTAAATACATACATTGTAAATATACCAAGTAATGATAGCTATAAAACCACCACGAAAAAAGAAACAATCGTTAGGACATAACATTGCCGTAAAGCGGTTAATGAATCTAGGTGACTTTAATAATAAGGAAATAAACAATACATATGCAAGGTGAATAATTTCTATGACATTTAAATTAAAATTACACGACGTTAGACTCTATTTTGTTATCGTTATACAAGCAAAATAAATGAAGTTACATAAAAAGTGTACTAAACTATTATAGTAATTAAAGCATATTAAAAAAAAGAAAAATGTATAACTTTATTCTAATACGTAACAAAATAATTAACTTTAACAGACTATCAGACAGTTCATTCCCCTATAAAATGATTTTTAAATTCTATGCTAGAAGCTGGAATATAACACCCACACACATTGGTTTTTTTCGAAAGAGTGCAAATATAGGGATAGTTTTTAAATGTGCTGGAAGATGATTGCAAATTTTTATGACGTCGTAAATAATTGATTTTTATATTAATTTTGTGGAAGGAATGGGAAGGTATATGTCATTCCTAGAGTTTCTGGATATACGTGTTGTGGCCTTTCCGGGAAAGTGTTTATATGTTTTCTCATCAAACAGACGGTTTCTAAAATAAATAATGCAGGAAATGTTACTGTTTCATGTTTTTTGGCAGTATTGGCAGTGAGCTCTATTATTTAGACGAAACAAATAGCGAATTGCTCTCTTTTGAAGCCTAAAAATACTAAGCAGTCCCAAAAGGGAAGGCAATAGTTCTTTTGAAACTGATCGAATAGAAAAGCAGGTGGTAGAAAGTTTTTTAGTTAAGGTGTCAAAATGCTTAGACTATTTTAGGTTATTATTTATATTCAAACCCAGGAATTTAACCGATTCAACGTATTTAATATTGCTGTTAAGTAGCTGAAGTAGTTGTAAATTCCCCTTATAATATAAGGCCACCGTTTTATCCACATTGAAGCAAAGCAAATTGGTATCGGACCTGGTGATATCATTAATGTATAACAAAAAAAAGAATAGGTCCCAAGACCGAACCTTGAAGGACTCCACTTTTAATCAATTTACAATCAGAATCAGAACCATTTGCCCTTACAAATTTTTGCCTATTCTCGAGATAAGATTTAAAACAATTTAAAGAAATACCACAGATTCCATACAAATTTAGCTTGCTTATCAAAATTTCACGACTAATACAGTCAAAGGCTTTTGCATAGTCATAAAAAACTGAGGCGGTGGGGTGGTTGTTATTGAGGGATAAGTAGACGTCGCTAAGCAACGAGAACATGGCTTCACTGGTGCACTTGTTGTGTACAAATCCGAACTGATCAAGGGATATTATCTGATGTTTAAACGATTTTTGATAGCATTGGTAGTAGAGCAATTGGGCGATAGTTGCATGAATTAGTTTTTTCGCCCCCTTTAAGTAGAGGAAAAATTATAGCTGTTTTAAGGCGTTCACCTTTTATAAAGTATTCGTTTATTAGTGTTGTAAGGGCCTTTATGACTGGAAGCGGCAGGTTCAGGAATATTTTAATTGATAGGCCATCAGGGCTACACGAAGATCTGATTGTGATGTTTATTTCTTTCAATAGTTCCATGCTGCTAACAGGGCTTAAGATAAATCTATCATTGACATTTTTCGATGGACGGAGAAACGAAAGAGGGCCCACACTTGGACAGATACCACAGGTAACATTTTTGCTTACATTAATAAAATAACCATTTAGGTCGTTTGGCCTTGGCATGATCTGAGGGTTTGATTTGTTTCTGAAGTCATTGATAATGAACCAGGTTTCCTTTGTAACGTTTTTAGACTTTTTTAGACGATTTTGATAGTATATATTTTTTGCTGACTTGATTAGCTTAATATATAGATCCTCCTATAATTAAAGATATAATTTAGAATAAGATAAGTCGGTGAATTTTTTTATATATAAAGGAGAACGCATATTTTTAGCAGAAATGCGTAGTCCTTTCGTGGTCCACAGTTTATGACGCTTAGGTTTGATAGTCTTAAGCAGGAAGGCCTTATTAAAAGCACTTAAAATTTTACTTAAGAAAGCTTTAAAATTCCAGTCGGTGTTTAAGCAAATATTATGAAATACTAAAAAATTGAAGGCCGAAAAAATTCTGCCTTTATATCAAGGTCTCTGTAAGGGCCTAAGAGGAATATCATATTTGCAAACAATTGTTTCGTTATCGGAAAGACCTGAGCTACAAACCTGAGATTGAACCTCTGATGGAGAAAAATCAGATGTTACGTAATCAACGATAGAATAAGAGTATTTTGAAATTCTAGGTTGGAGACGATACATGCGTTGCAAGACCGAAAGTGTCGAATATAGAAATTACATATTTCTGGGTGGCACACACAGTAGCATAGTCAATATTAACCTAGTATTCTATACAGTTTTTTAAGAGGTAACTCAAAAGTTTAAAGTTTTAAAACATTTTTATAATAATAGTTAGGTTATATAGTTAGGTAATTATAAATCTTTAAAAGAAGGATTTAATGCTAATGTTGATTTTGAGATTCATATCCTACGTCACTCTGAACTGAGTTGATTAAATATATTAAATAATATTTTTATTTAATATATTTAATCAACTCAGTTTATATACGTTAATATCGTGTACTTTTAGAGCACAGCAAAGCGCTAAGAATATTTATTTGATTCCTGAAGTTCACTACTGTTAACAGGAAGTTTTACAAAGAAAACCTGTGATAAAAACTCAAAAAAGTTTCTGCATTACTTTTTAATAACATATATCTGAAAATTATAAGAAACTATTTTAAATTTGTTCCATCCAAGACTATCGAAAAATTAAGTTGGGTTAGGTGAGGTTACGTTATAATATCATGGCTTTCCTAGAAAAATTGTCTCTAAAAATCAAGTTACACGATTCGATGCTGTCGAACACCTACAGAAAACTCTAAAAAAATAATATTAAGATTTCGACAAAATGAAAATTTTCTCCACAAACTTCCTAAGTTTTGTTACTTATTTTTTTTTAATTTTTAAGAAACATGATCTGTCTCAAATCGTTAAACGTCGGAATTATTTACTCTCGGTTTCCTAGAATCCTAAATCCAGACATTATGAAAAATCGGGTTTTTGATGCAAAACTGCATGACATGCATTGAAAAAAGTGAGTAATTCTACTGGGTAGAAACTTCTTTACAGATCGGACCATCCAGGGCAACTGACCAGAGATATGCCCTCTATATAATAATAAAAATAAAATGCTACTTATCCAGACCTGCTGACATAGAAACAAAGTATACAAAAATAAATAAATATAACCCTAAATATTTATGGTAACCAAAGCAATATTTCAAATATACTGACCGAGTAACATGATAAAGAAAATAAGTACATGAAAGATGACCCTGTTAATTACCTGGGATAAGCAATATTCGAGGGGGATGTATACAGATCCAATTAACCCTACCCCATTGAAGAATGCACTACAATGTAGTACATAAAAATTCAAATTTATGC
Source organism: Kuschelorhynchus macadamiae (assembly GCA_030620095.1). Lineage (NCBI taxonomy): Eukaryota > Metazoa > Arthropoda > Insecta > Coleoptera > Curculionidae > Kuschelorhynchus > Kuschelorhynchus macadamiae. The sequence continues at coordinate 388,271 of JAUTXW010004949.1, forward strand.
CTTATTTGATAAAAAAATAATTAAATTTTACACTTTTGTAATTCGATTTCGAATAAAAAAATCACCTCTTAAATGAAAGCCCTTAAAAAAGACAAAGGCAAACCGAAAACAGTTGATAAGAAAATCGATTGGAGAAACTCGTTTATCTGATTACCCTCAACTCGGCAGAAAACAGCAATGTTTATCGTAACAAGAATGAAACCTACAAATCCCAAATGTCAGTCTAGACGATACTTTTGCTTGAATATATCCTTTGGGTATCGTAAATTAAATCATGCTGATTGATGTTCATTTTGGGAAAAAAGTTATGGGAATTGTAATATAGATAGATTTCAAATATTTTGTACCACATCACCGTCACTTGGGGGAAAATAATACTTATTGTATAGAGCTTGATATAAAATGTATATTTATACAACGAAAAATGCAGGTGAGAATATCTTGGCTATTTTGATCATTGTATAAACTCTCTGAAGAATTATTTTTACATAAAAAAATAGTTTGAGTCATTAGACTATGCAATACATTTTTCAAAGAAAGTTAGGATTATAATAACAAATTATGTTGTAAAATTCTGTAGTACTTATTTCTTGAAAACCTATTTTGCATTGATTATCATTTAGTTCCACATTTTTTATTAGATTTTTAAAATATTTCTAGAATAATTAGCAATATTTTTGAATTGTATTTATATATTTAAAACAATCCCTACAGATGGGTTAAAAGTATAATACTTACTAAGTTATAGTTGTCACATATTTGAAAGAATATCCAGGACATAATTCACTTCACGAAATTGTCTATATTTGTTTAAAAGTTTCCATCAAAAGTATGTTATTTAATAAATATAAAATTTTTCTTGTTATTTTATTAAACAGACATTATACTACTACTATAAAAAAACCGAATAGCATTTTGTCTTTATCCTATGTCGGAAAATGATCCTAAAATTTTGTAGTTAATTTTGCTGTGCCGCCCAACTGCTTAAAGACCCTCGATGAAATCCGGCGGGTTTAATTCAGTGGCGGCTCGTGGTGAATTATATTGGGAAGTCAAAAACAAATTTAAAATTAGGCATACTTAAAATAAAAATAAATATCTTATCTTTAAATTGAGTTTTAAATTCTCTCTTCGTTCTTTAGAATTGGAAAAATGCTGAATGACACGTTCGTTAAAATTGCACGCACATTCCTTTTATAAACGATTTCTCGATACTTAACATTGCTAAAGCGGATAGTCTATTTTGGCCCAACACCTTAACAGAATTTATAAGCCCTCGAAAAACCCTAGGATTTTCAGACAAAGCCGTTTCATCATGGCCACGCAGTGCCAGCCCGAATGCCCCACAAAATTATACACAATCTATAATTTTGTTTAAAATATAACGATTTTTGGATACATTTTTATTAAAATCTCTAAGGGATTTTCTATAAGCTTTGTCTAGCTGAGTGCGAATATCAACACTTCCGACCGTAGCATAGTTCACCGAACATTTCATGTGATCTGCAGAAAACGCATGTTTTTTTATTTTTTCTTTTAAGTGTTTTAAGCTTTTAACACCGGTTTTGCACCATAATGAGTTCGACGAGTCCTTAGAAAACAACAAACAAACATAACAGTAAAATGAGTTAGAGACTTCACAACCACATATCCATTTAGCTAAATGGTACATACTTTTGCGAAAGTTTCGGCAAATTGCCACCACTTACCTTGAATTCGGTTATTTTCTCAAAATTAAGTTCCTTAGCACTCTTTAGTTGTTTAATTTTTTGCACTACCGACACCTTGAAATTGGTTATTTTTGCAAAATTAAGTTCGTAAGCACTTTCTAGTTCTTTATTTTTTTGCACTAGTAACTACCAACATTTTATTTCCTGTATATTTCCAACTCACATATGGATCATAAAAATAAAAAAATATATATTACAAAAAACAGTATATTATTACAGCATATTTTTGTAGATAGAAAGTAAACGACCCGATTCGTATAAACGTTCGATTTATTCTGCCTACCAAAATTTTATAATACAAATACGTGACTAATCACACTATGTAAGTTTTTATCGCATTAACCCTGAGTCAGCGGCTCGTCTTCTCGACGTCGGCTTTGGATTCCGTAACAGTCGGCCTTCCTGTCCCTCTGGTGCCCTCGCCAGTCGTGTAGTACCCGTAGGTAGTTGTAGCCCTAGAGAAACAAAAGCAGTACATTAAGAAATCACAGGTGCTATAAAATACATTTTAATACGATTCTCTTTGACTTTATTTATCCATGGTTCTCACGTGTGACCTTAGTTACCACACTTATATTTTTCTATTATTGGTGTGACCTTAGTTACCACACTTATATTTCTCTATTATTGGTGTGACCTTAGTTACCACATATAATTTTCTCTATTATTAGTGTGACCTTAGTTACCACACATATTTTTCTCTATTGTTAGTGTGACCTTAGTTACCACACATATTTTCCTCTATTATTAGTGTGACCTTAGTTACCACACATATTTTTCTTCTTATTATTGTTAGTAGTGTGACCATAGTTACCACACATATTATTTGTCCTCATTATCATTACTATTTTATAATTAGGGAAAAAAAACTGTTACTAGTTTAACTCAACATAATGTATTATATTAACTACAACACTTGGGAATTTCACAGCAGTTCCAAATAAACTCAGTTTTATATAACCTACCCTTCCAACAAATCAATTAACTCGTCTGTACTGTCAACTTCGCTCTCACTTTCTGTACATTCAACAACTCCCCCTTTCCATTCTCTCAGACTATCAGCCGCCACTATGATTCTAAATCTCTTATACCCCTTTAGACCCTCTAAAGCTATAATTTCGTATCTGTCATTCGTCAAAACCTTTTGAATTTTATAAGGGCCACCGAACTTTTGATAACCCACTTTCCTACTTACATTTTTTTTATTTTTATTTGCCCCTGACCATAAAACTAGATCGCCCCTTTTATAAGTAGTTGTAGGTTTGTGTTTGGCATCAAAACGCTTTTTCATTTTGTCTGCCTGTTTGTCCATTCTCACCTTTGCTTTTCGCCTAGCATCTGGTGAAGCCTCCCACTCATTATCTCCCAAATCAGCATGACGGTTCTTTTCATAACCAAACATTAAGAGATGTGGTGTGTAGCCTGTAGTATCATTCACTGTATTATTTATGCCCCATAAAACATTTGGAAGGGCTTTTTGCCAGTCACTTTCATTTTCGATTGACGTATTTATTCCGTTTAGTATAGTGCGATTATACCGCTCGATTTGCCCATTAGCTCTAGGGCAAGCTACGGCATTTAGGATATGTTTAACTTGATATTGAGTTACAAATAGTGTAAATGCCTTAGAAGTAAAAGCTTTTCCACGGTCTGAAATAATTCTTTTAGGTGTTCCAAACATACTAAACAAGTCGTTTAAATGTTCAATAACTTCTTTAGCATTTGTTGTTTTTGTAGGCCTAGCAAAAACAAATTTAGCAAATGAATCAATTATCATAAGAATATAGGAATTAGCGCGATTACTCTTGACAAATGGACCCAAATGATCCATATGACAGGTATGAAGAGGTTCACATGGTTTACTTATGGGAAATAACTGCCCCTGTTGTTTTCCATATTGTCCCCTTTTATAATGACAGTCTAAACAAGCAGTTACATATTTTTTTATAAATCTGGTCATATTTTTGAACCAGAATTTCCCCTTAATAATTGTTTCGCAACGTCTTAGCCCCACGTGACCGATATCGTCATGATATTTTCGCAATACATTAAATCGTGCTGATTTAGGAATAACAAGCTTCAGCTTACCATCCAGAGTTTTGCGATATAATTTATGTTCTTTTACCTCATAATTATTTAAAATTTCCTTATCATTTGCCTTCGTCAATTTTTCCTTTATAAGTCGGATATCATCGTCCTGCTGTTGCAGTGCTAAAACCCAATCAGATGTTTGCATAACAAGTACATTGCAGACTGGATTCCTACTTAACGCGTCCACGTGCCTCATTTTATCACCCGATCGATGTTCTATTTCAAAGTCATAGTCTTGGATACCTAGCCACCATCGGGCAACCCTAGGTAGTAAGTCTTTTTTCTCAAAAGTGTTTCTAACTGCGCTACAATCTGTAACTATTTTAAAATGAATTCCCATTAAATAGACTCTAAATTTTTTTATTGACTCGACAATGGCTAAGGTCTCCAATTCATATGAATGATACAATTTTTCATCACGCGATGTTGATCTGCTAAAATAGTAAACAGGTTTTAATTCAGTATCTTCGTACTGTAAGAGAATCCCTGCAATGCCCTTGCTACACGCATCCGTATGTAATTCCGTTTTTGCTTTAACATCATAAATTTTTAAAATCAGTTTTTTTATCAGTATGTTTTTTATTGTATTGACAGCCTCTTTTTGCTCATTTCCCCAAGACCACACTGTGTCTTTACGTAAAAGCATTGTAAGTGGAGCCACAATTTTAGCATGATCTTTCATAAATTTTCGAAAATAGGAACTAAGTCCCAAAAATTGTCTTAATTCATGTATATTTGTTGGATGTTTGAAATCTTCAACTGCCCTAACTTTCTGTTCGCCAGGTCTGATTCCTAGCTGTGAAATTTCATATCCAAGAAAATTAATTTTAGTCTGAAAGAATGAGCATTTGTCAATATTTAATTTTAAATTGGATTTGGCAAATAATTCGAAAACCTGTTCTAAAACTTGTAAACCTTCGTCTACAGTGTTTGATGGAATTAGAATATCGTCGAGATAAACAGCGACCTTGTCATATCTTAAATTTCCCAGAACATTATTAACCATTCTTTGAAAGGTTGCTGGGGCATTAGCAAGCCCAAAGGGCATTCTAAGGAACTCATACTGACCGTCCGGTGTGACAAAGGCGGTTTTATCTATGGAATCAGATGCTACCGGAATTTGATAATAACCTTGGGCCATATCCAGGCTACTAAAATATGTCTTATTTTGTAATCTAGATATAAGGTCCTCTATGTGTGGTATGGGATAGTTATTTATTTTTACCGTAATAGAATTTAATTTTCGGTAGTCCACACAAAGGCGATAATCTCCATTTTTTTTCTTTACAAGTACAACCGGACTTGAATAGTCAGATGTTGATTCCCTCACAATGCCCCCTGCCAGAAGGTTATCAACCTTATCTCGTACGATACCTCTCTCAAACTCAGACAAACGATATGGCCTATGAACAACTGGCCTATCGGATAGTAAATCTAATTTAAACTCTACCGTGCCGTTATTGCCCAACTCGGAAGTATTGCTTGCAAAACATTCACTAAACTTGTATAAGAGGTCGTACACTTTAATTTTATCACTTTGTACTAAGTTTCCACATTTTACTTTATCGACCTGTAATGATAAAGATATTAGCTCATTGCTTTCATCTATGACTGGAATGTTGTCCGGACATTTTATCTTTAAGCCCTTAGTTAAAATTTTGTCCTTTTCCAAACAAATAGGTTTATTACCCCAATTTATAATATTTAAAGTTTGAATAGGCCCACTGACAATACAACCTTGAATTGAACAATTCTGACTACAAGTAAAAAGTTGTCCAGGTATAAATAGAATATTTTCAATATTATCTAACTTAACTAGTATTCGCTTGGAATTACAAGCTGGTATGTTTACATGTTCATAAACTTTAATGGGTATCTTTTCTAAAGTATTATTGGAAAAACAAGAAAATTCTGAAGAAGTTTCTTTTACTGGTTTTAACTGAACTTGATTACCTGTTATGTTTAAGGCAACTTTATTGCTATTTATAATTGGTTGTCCAATAATAACGTCAAACGAAATCATTTCGGGGTTTACAAAAACTAAAATCGTAATAATGGAAACTTCTCCAATTCCTATTTTTACTTGACTAATCCCTTCTGGTACTACCAGACAACCACCAAACCCTCTTACTAATATATCAGTTGAAATTAATTTTAAATTTAATTTTTTTGCCACTGAAATATGTGCAACATTCAATTGACTACCCGTGTCTATGTACCCATTGAACTGCTGCTCATTAATTTTAACATCTATATTATAAAAAGAATTGGAAACTTGCCTTTGTAACATCCTGACATCCTTGGGTTTTCCTTTTCCATTTGTCCAACAGTTTTCGGCCAGGTGTCCCGCTTTCCCGCAGAACGTGCAGGTCGTCGACGAACTCGCCCTGGTCCAACAGTCCTGGTCCTTGTGTCCTATTTTGCCGCATTTTGAACATATCGCCTTCGTTCTTGACCAACAGAGCTGCTCCGTATGTCCCTTCTTTCCACACCGAAAACATCGAACTCCTGGGTCACTACTCCTCGTACTTAAATCCTGGTTAGATCTTTTCAGTAAACATTGTCTTGCTTTATGTCCCATTTTCTTGCATAACCTACATCTAAGTTGTCCTGATGTACTTGGCTGACTGTCAAAACTTGCTAGGCCAATTTTTTTATCTAATGGCTCGCTGAAACTCTCAACTTTACTAAGGAATCCATAAAAAAGGTCGTCTGGTGAATGATAGTTCCCTGCTTTGGCATTAGCTTGTAACTGCATGGGTAGGCCATCAATTATGCAAGAAACGGCGTTTACTCCGGATAAACCACATTTTTTTACCAACATATTTTTATAGTAAAAATAGTGCATCATACTTTCTTCTTTTTTCTTGCTTCGGGCTAACATTTGCTTTAGTAAATCTACATAATCCGTATGTGAAGGAAAAGCACGTGAAATGACCAATTTCCATTCATTCCAAGTTAAATTATATTCTGTCAATCCATTATACCAAACTTTTGCCAACCTGGTAAGTCGCGATTGCATACAAAATGATCTTTGTTCATCGATCCAGTTGTTAATAAACCCAATTTGTTCGATTTTATGCAACCAGTTTATTGCGGTAATTTCGGATTTTTCCGGGTCGAATTCAGGTATTAAATCAGCTTTTCCTGTATATTTTAAACTGGTGCTTTGTGTAAATTTACCATGTTGGCTCAAAATGTTACTCACTTTTTCTGCCACAAGTTTGTCAACCTCGGAAAGGCTCACAGTTTCCTCAGTTTTCCGCCTTTTTGTTGGAGCAGTTACATAACGTCCCACTTGTTGTTCGGTTTCACAATCACTTAAACTATCTGAGTCACTCATTTTACTTGCGAATAAAAATAACACACAAATAATACACTTTAGAGACACTCTGTATAACAATAACACTAATTAATAACTCTTTAGTAGGTTTTCATCTCCACTTCTGAACTATTACAGCATATTTTTGTAGATAGAAAGTAAACGACCCGATTCGTATAAACGTTCGATTTATTCTGCCTACCAAAATTTTATAATACAAATATGTGACTACTCACACTATGTAAGTTTTTATCGCATTAACCCTGAGTCAGCGGCTCGTCTTCTCGACGTCGGCTTTGGATTCCGTAACAATATATATATCAATTTAGATCGATTTAAAACGTGCGAAACAATATCGAGTTAGAATATCGACCGCGCGACCTCTGAAAAACTGAACTTCCGCATGCCGACGTGATGCTGCGACCGATCGATCGAATTATGAGAAGAGACCAGCTGATGGCCCAAATCGCGATTTCATATTCCATTTGCTATCACGTTCGGCTGCCGCTCGGTAGCTGTGAAATCTTTGGGTATTTTCGTTAAGCTTTAAGGTAATCAGGGCAATTCGGACTGCTCAGCCTAGCTTAGTATAACGTATTTTATTATGCCTAAGGAACGCAACGAGACCATTCAAACCGCCGCGCGTGGTTAATAGTGTAGCGTATTTAACTTTTCCCAAGATTCGCGTTTTGTTACAACTATTAGGAGGGACGGTAAAAACGAATAATTTATTTTCCGAAATATTTTTGGAAATGACCCTATGGAAACGCCGTCACTGGTTTAATTCATATCATCATTATTAATTGTTTAAATTTGGCTTCAATAGTTTCTACGGATTTTGCATTAAAGGGGAAAATAAACGCGATCAAAAAGCATCTCATTTAGGGAAGAATGTTAGGACTCCGGTCGGTTTGATTATTGTTTCTATTTTATTCGTTTTGGAATTTTAGTTTTATGGTGCTGGGCTGAATATTATAGGATTGAAATATACCCTAAGAATACATTTACGAATACAGGGTTGAGGATAAGTTTCCCACAAATCAAACTTACATTGTTTGAAATGGAACGCCTTGTATGTTGTTTTATTTTCAGATTCCTCCTTCTTTGGCCATTCATCTAATATAGGACTTGTGGGGTCTATGCAGAGTCATTCAAGATTCATGGTCACTTTTCAAAAAAATCAATTTCGAAATGTAGTTTTATTTCAACTGTGGTATTTTTCTTTAGTATTCTTTAATAACGGTATACAGGGTAAATAAAAATGCTGGATTCAAATTTTCTCGATTCATTTAAATGGAACGTCCTGTATAATATTAGATTTCCAGATTCCTCCCCTTTTGGCCATTCAACCAATATAGGGTTTGGGGGTCTATACAGAGTCGTTCAATATTTATGGCCAGTTTTCGAAAATATAAGAGGTACATTTGACGTTAAAAGACCATCTATTTTTACTAGTTGTGTGAGTAAAACGAAGTTTTTCAGTAGCGTTATAACGAAAATTATGTCTATTGACATTTCTATTTTGTGGAATGTTGCTTCGTCAGTAAATAACACAAAAATGTCATCAAATCTTTCCACCCTTTGAATTTGTTGTTGTGCCCAGTGACAAGGGGTCTTATTTTTACAAATGAAAATAAACTGTCAAAAACACAAATTTGAGTTGTCAAGTAATGCTAGTGCTTGAGTTTTGTTTTAAAAACTAAGTACAGTTTCTATTGTAAGATGCAAAGATGAATTTTAATGGCCAAGAAATGTATACTTCCGTATACATTTTTTTTTCTAATTCCAACAATAACCGAGCTATTGGACTTGAACGCACTGTTGGACCACCCTGTATATAAACAAACATGAACACAGAAGAAAATTCTGCTGTGTCCGCTTATGTAATTCCGTGGTTCTTTTTAACTATATATGATTTTGAAATCTTAATAAATTATCAATTTACTGCTATCGTTTTAGATATTTAGCAGTATCAAAATTTGCAATAATTCATTTATTTATTTGTCTATTATTATGGAGATGGCTGTTTTATTTTACGCCCTAGACATTTACCTCAAATTTACAGAATTTCTTTTCAACTCGCAAAAAGGATATCTGAAGATATCTTCGACATTCGAAGGCGAAACGCTTTGGCACTATTCTAATCTCGGTATCAATAATTTCTTAATTGACCGAATTTCATTAAGTTTTCGTTCCCTGTTGTTTAAACCGACTTTTTCCACAGATTGGATTATTGTCTTGGACCGGGGACAAAGCAGTTTTGTTTTGAGAACCAAGTATTACCATAAATAGTTATAGGTTCTTCCAAGTTTGTATTTCAAAAACAGACTAGTTTTTTAGAATTATCTGTTTTATGTCGAATGTTTTTTAAATTCTATATAGCAGTATTTCTATTATTTATATATGATAACTTTTAAAGATTACTCTTTGCTGTGTAATCGTACACCAGAGTCTGTCCAATTGTTTAATATTACTTGCTTTCTGCCTTTGAGAATACAGGATAGCGATGAAAATCACTAGGGCTCCCGAATATCTGCCTCTGTCAGATTCCTACTTATCTTGCTTTATCTCCATTTCGCTCGGTGTTCATTCATTCGTGATTAGATTGTGCTTTACCACATATGCGATATGCATGGCATACGGTTTAATAAATTTTTACATAAATTGAACTGTTAAAATGCGATTTTTGCAAGATGAAACGCATAATTTAAAGATATTTTTAGTGCAATCATAGTTAAACACTGTTAAAATGTAAGTTTTCTAAACTGTTAAGGGTCAAAATGGCTTGTATTAAGTCTAATTATAAAATCAATATACCTTTGGATTTATATTTCCCTTGTCACTTTGATTTATGTTTATAGTTTAAGAAGTTAGTGGATAGAATCAATATAGTTTGATTATTGACTGTGTTGGCACAAACTTAAATCCTTATAATTCTATGAATAAATAACAAATGTAATTTACAAAAAGAATCATTAAAAAGACATTAGCCTGTATCATGTACAAGCATAGTCATGTCTATTATTGGAGAGAGAGAGGGGAGAGAGAGGAGAGAGAGAGGGGAGAGGGAAAGAGGGAAGAGAGGGGGAGAGCTAGAGGAAGAGAGAGAGAGAAGAGAGGAAGAGTGGAAGAGGAGAGAGGGGGAAAGAAACAGAAGATAAGACGAAAGAAAAGCAAGGGAGAGGAGTGAGGGAAGTGGTGGAGAAGGGAAGAAAGGGAAGGAGAGGGTGACAGAAGATAATGAAATGGAGGGGTTGATGGTGTAATACTTAGGGTTGAAACAAAGGGTAGCAAAATGAAACTACATGTTCACCTTAACATTACCCAAAGTATATTCTCAATCTTTTTTAAAATGCAATCTAATTGCCATATACGCTCGGGAAGGTGGTTGACCTGCTGACATAGCAAAACAGGTTATTGCGTGGTTACCCATTATTGCAACAAGTTGAATTTGATACAATACATTTTATATAGGGTGTTTTCTCTATATATTACACCTCCCCGGGCAATTAAAAGAATTTCAATTTATTTTCAAAATTTTAAATTCGTAAATAAAATACAATTACTAGAGACAAATGTTACAATACACTATTTAAACCATTTTTTTTTTTTTTTTTTTTTTTTTAATATTATCTTATTTATCTAAATATATGAAAAGAAAAATAAAAACTCAGATATAAGAGAAGGAAAATAGCGTCATATACTGAAAGTAGGAAAGAAAATAGATAGGTATTTTAGAAAAAGGTTATTAGAAAATACATGCAATAGTATAGTAATATGGAGCCCTTATTATTATAACTTAATTTTAATTAGCTATTATACAACTTAGTTCTATTTTTATGGACTAAAATATGTTTCTTATCTTTAATTATTTTTACATTTGGTGCAACATCTTCTACCACTAAATATGGCCCCAGGAAGCAAGGGCTGGTAATTTTATCACCAGTTTCGTTTTTGATTAAAACTCTATCGCCCTTTTTATACTGAATGGGGTTTACTTTTAAATCAAAATTTTCTTTTCTTTTAGATTTAGAAAGTATTAAGTTATTTCTTGCATCATTTTGAGCTGTTTGTAACCTATATTTTAATTCAATGGGGTAGTTATCAAAATTATAAATAGGATCAACTTCATTATTTAAATTATTTGGTAATTGGCATTTTTTTCCAAAAACTAGTTCAAAGGGAGAGTATTTGGTTTCCGTATGTACTGCAGTATTATAAGAAAAACACCAGTACGGAAGCCATGTGCTCCATGCAGAATCATGGTTTTGAGTTTGAATTCTCAAATAAGCACCTAGAACTTTGTGAGAGGCCTCTAAACTCCCGATACTCTCGTGATGATACGCCGTAGAATGAATCTGTTTTATACCTAACAAGTTACATGTTTCTGCCATAGTGTGAGAAATAAACTCGGTACCCCTATCTGAAGCAATTTCCTGAGGGATACCATATCTTAAGATAAAGTTATCCACCAAAGATCTTGCCACAGATACGGAATCCTTGTTTTTAAGAGGGTAGGCCTCTACATATTTTGTTAACTCACACTGAAGTGTTAAAATATAAACAAATCCATTTACGTCTACCGGAAGTGGACCAACAATATCTAAATATATTTTTTGAAAAGCTGTTTCAGCTGTAGTAGTTATTACCATTGGCTCTATAGTATAATGATTCGAATGTTTTTGACTTTGACACATGTCACACCTTTTTACAAAATTTCGAACATCACTATCCAGACCTGGCCAAAGGTAATACTTTTTAATATTATTTGTCATTCTATTTATTCCAGCGTGACCACTGGTTGGTAGTAAATGAAAATCATTAAGGATTACTCTTTTTTCGTCTTTGTCCATTACTTTTTTAATACCTTTTACAACATTTATACGGGGCCCCTCCAATTAGTATAATTTTTTATTTTACTACCAATAAATTTAATAAACTCTGTATTATCATTATTTTTATTAATAACTAATTCTTTAATTTCAGCCTTTTTACTTATTTCTACCAAATCTTTCACCATTTCGTCTCGCGCCAATGGTGATAAAGCTTTTTGGTCTAAGTATAAGGTTAAATGTAATGGAATATAATAAAAGTCTCCCACTTGTTGAGTGACATCTTTTGACAATTTTTTAATTTTTAAGGATGGTATTATAATTAATTCGGTACAGTTAGTGGGTTGCTTAAGAATTTCCACAATATTCGGGTGATCAAGCCAAATATTTTCAGTACTTTTCTTAATTAACTCGTCTTCCTGTCCGTCTCTACGTTTACTCTGTGCTCTGGTTAAAACTGCAATCATACCTTCATTCATATCTTTTAATTCGTTTGAGGACAAGATTATTCTCGATAAAGCATCGGCTGTAACATTATCTTTTCCTTTGATATATTCGATATAAAAGTCATATTCTTCTAGACACAAACGAAATTTTGTCAATCTACTACCAGGGTCTTTTTGCGTAAAAAGATAAATTAATGGTTTGTGATCGGTTAAAATTTTGAAACGACGGCCATACAGATATGGTCGAAAATGCTTTACAGCCCAATAAATTGCTAAAAGTTCTTTATGTATAGTAGGGTAGTTAATTTCTGCTTTATTTAAACTACGACTAGTGAACGCCACTGGTTTATTATTTTTATTTGATAACACTGCTCCTATAGCAAAAGCAGACGCATCTGTTTGCAAAATAAATTCATTTTCATTCGAAAAATCGGGATAATCTAACACCGGATGCTTAATCAGCGAATTTTTAAGACAATTAAAAGCTTTATCACATTCGTCCGTCCACTCAAACCTAGCGTATTTTTTACATAATTTATTTAGAGGAACAGTAATTTCTGAAAAATGTGGTATAAATTTTCGATAATAATTGGCAAAAGCCACGAAGCGTTTAACTTCATCTGCCTTTTTTGGAATAGGATAATCTTTTAAAGCTTTTATTTTATCAGGGTCAGGTGATATTCCTTCAGAACTTATTATATGACCCAGATACAGAATTTCTTTTTTCAAAAAATCGCATTTAGCAGGATTTAATTTTAGGTTTACTTTTCGCAATCTAGAAAAAATATCTATTAGATTTTTATTGTGTTCATTAAGGTTTCTGCCAAATACTATAAGATCATCAAGATAAACAAAGCACTTTTCGTAATTTAAGCCCGCCATCGCTATGGTCATTAACCTTGAAAAGGCACTAGGGCTAATTTTTAACCCCATTGGTAACCTTCGCATTTGCCACTGACCGCGATCTGTAGTGAAAGCTGTGTATTTTCTGCTTTCTTCCTCTAATTCGACCTGATAATAGCCCTGGCTAAGATCTAGATGTGAAAAATAAAGTGCACCTGCTAGGGAGTCTAAAATATCGACTACACTCGCAATCGGAAATTTGATATCTAATATATATGGGTTCAAAAATCTGTAGTCCAATACTAACCTAGCTCTTCCCTCATTCGTATCGTTTTTCTTTGGTACAAGCAACAAAGGTGAAGACCACTCACTCTGCGCACTCTCAATTATTCCATCCTGACACATTTGAGAAATTTGCCTATTTATTTCCTCTTTATGTACTTGAGGTAACCTATATGGCTTTCTATAGACCGGCTGAGTATCTGGTTTAACTTGAATTGACTGTTTATATAAATTAGTAACTGTAAGCTTATCTCCTGGCATATGAAATATATTTGAGAATTTGGCACAAATTTGCTCTATAGAATCTCGTTCCTCGCGGTTTAGATGATTAAGCTTAAGAATTTTAAATAGTTCTTTAACTCGAGTAGCCGAATTTTCTTGGCTGTTAAATTGATGACACTCATAATTGCTTAAACTTTCCGCTTTTGGCGAAAAATTTCTCAAATGTACCTCTGTCTCTCTTGTATTCAAAATTTTAATTGGTACTTTACCATTTATCGGTTGTGCAATTACACCAGCCATGAACACACCCTCACATAATTCACCTTGCATAAGTACACATTCATCCTCTAACCCTGTAGGAACATACTGTATAATTTCGCACCTAGGGGGAACACTTAATATATTCTCACTATCCGCATTTAATTTTATTGTATTTATTTTATTATACTGATTTAAAATAGTTAAGGTATTTTCTTCGTAATCTAATTTAGCCTTAAAAGTTTTCAAAAAATTTTCTCCAATTATGCCATCACTTTGACATGGTAAATTATTAAAAATATAAAATTTTTGCTTAAATATCGCATTTTCTATACAAAGATCTAAATAAACATATCCCACAGATATTAAATTACCTCCTATGCCTTTAATTTCAATATTTTCTTTGTGTAACTGTATTTTTGAATTTAAACAACTTAATTTAAGGGCACTTAATGATGCACCCGTATCTACCAAAAATTTTAAGCTTTTACCATTGACACAAAAAGAAACAGCATTCGAGTAGTTTTTTGAATAGGTAAAAATATTATTAAACTGTTTATTTTTAGTATTTTTAGGCACGAAAAAATGTTGAATCTTGTATATCAGCTGAGGATTGTTCTGAATTTCCGGTGTGCTCCGCAAAATGCATTCGGTGACCTACTGCCTGAGATCCTCTCCTATTACCGCTCGTAAATGTACGACCACCGTGATTTCTAGAAAACCGCTGATTATTAAAATTACCTTGATTAGTCGAAGCGTTTCGTCGACAATTTGAATTGTTATTTCCTCCGTTATTAAAATTCTGATAATTATTATATCTACCAGAATTTCCTGTTCTATTATTTGGTCTTCTGGAAAAATTTCTAAAATTTCCCCTTCCTCTGTGAGAAAAATTAAAAATGTGTCCTGAATTATTTTGATTACCCAGCTCTTCATCTTGAGCTGCCCTTATTGCGTCCTTTAAGAATTCAAAATTTCTGGAAGATATAATTGTGCCCAGCCTTTGATTTTTAAGTCCGCATGCAAACCTTTTTATTGCAACCTTTTCGTTAATAGGTCTTAGAATATCAAAAGCATTGGCATTTCCGTCTGCTTGCGTAATGGTTAAATTTACAAAAATATCCTCTAACTCTTTACCAAAATCCGTTATACATTTTTCACCCTGTTTAGCAGAGAACAAGCGTGCCTGAAGGGCCGTATCTGATTTTTTAGTTAAGAGATGTTTTCTCATATCTAGAATTAAATTATTTACAGAATTATAAGTCAAACCTAATCGTAATTTGGCGTTGTTAGAAATACGCGTTTTCAAAACAAATTTAATTAAAGAAGGTTGACTATCATTATCAAGCGTTGACGAATAAAAATCTAAAGCCTCTATTAATTTAGAAGTTGTAGATTCTGTATCATCCATGACCGGTAAAAGGTTTGTAGCTCTTTTTAGATCAAAAGAAGACATTTTTAATTTATCTTTATTAATATTTTTATTTCCAAACTCTAAAATTTCCTTATAAAGTTTTTTAATTTCTGTTATTATGTTATTAAAAGTCAAAATATCTTCTTTGTCTATTTCAGACTTTTCTATTTTTACGTTTAAATCAGTAATTTCCTTACCTAACTGAGAATATAAAGTTTTTGCCACTTTAACTTTTGATTCGACAATAGGGCTTTTTCGTCTTTCGCTATTTAATTTTACCAAATTTGTTCGAATATATTTAAATGAATGTAAAATTTCAATAAGTTTGTCTCCCATGAAATTAAAAATTTAATTCACTTATTAAACTTGCTAATTGGGTCCATATTTTTGCGATTATAATTATAAAACAATAACATAATATTATAATAATTAAACTTACATGCCTGCATTATTATTTACATTTTCAGTTACATTAACACATAACAAATTTTCTAACTCCATTTATAATTGTCTTTACTTTTTCTTTCTTCTTTTTTTTTTTTTTCCTACAAGAAAAATACCGGCCTAAAAAAAATTTAAGTTTCTTCCATCTTTAAATCATCCTTGGATTTTCGCAGCTCATTTTTATAAATTTCTCTTCTAATTGTCTGCCTTAGTTTCCTTTGAACATGTCTAATGGCCCATACTACTGCAACAATTGCCGTTGCCACAACCAAAATTATAAGCAAAATCTCTGCTAAGCTTAATCCCTTATTTTGGTCAACTATTTCACCCCTTGCATCGCCATTGGAGGCCTGATTAATTACAATCTCTTCTTTGGACTTGGCATTACCCATCTTAATAACTTCACAAAAAAATCGTCAAGTGGCAGGATCGCCATGTAATACTTAGGGTTGAAACAAAGGGTAGCAAAATGAAACTACATGTTCACCTTAACATTACCCAAAGTATATTCTCAATCTTTTTTAAAATGCAATCTAATTGCCATATACGCTCGGGAAGGTGGTTGACCTGCTGACATAGCAAAACAGGTTATTGCGTGGTTGCCCATTATTGCAACAAGTTGAATTTGATACAATACATTTTATATAGGGTGTTTTCTCTATATATTACAATGGGGAAAGAGAAGAGGTCGAGGAAGGAAAAGAGGGAGGTAGATAAGGGAGAGGCGGAGGGCATAAGAGAAGGGAGATTGAGACTAATTACTCTTATTTGGTTCCTAGAGTGATAATATTTTCTAATATATAGAGATGTGCTAAAGTTGAGATTATTTAAAGTAATGCTTTTCCGTATACTACATTTGCAAGCTTTCTTTTTGGTGTTAAATCATATATATCATTTTTTTAACGAACTTTAGAACAGGCAACATAATATATTATATAATAATTGTTTCTCTTAAGACTTGCAGTATTTTAAATTCAAACTAATAACCAGAGGAAACATTGAAATGATTCAAAGGATAAGGCTGACAATCCGAAAGGCGAAATGCTGTTTCTTTTATAAAAACTATTTTCTTTCAGTATTTTTTACCTGTTAAGATAATTTATTTCCCTTAAGTTTTTTATCGTTGTTAAAAGAATTGTTATTTTTAACATCCACATCCAAAAACAATCAAATACTTTTTTATTTATATAAAAATATATAAATATATAATACTTTTGAATTCCATTTTAAAATAGCACGCATTGTAGGACAGGATTTACTATTCACATAGCACTGTTCCTTATGCAACAATGACAATTTTGAGATACGTTTGAATAAAAATAATCGGGTATTTTAAAAGGATTGATACACTTTTGACTACTTATAACTTTTTCAAAATTAAAGCTAGGATCACGCGGTTTTCATTTTTAAAAAAACTTCTTGTTTTTTTTAACAAGATTTTTTTGGTTATTATTGTATCATTAAAGCCTGATGAATACAAAAAACAAAAATTAAATATAATATAGAAATAAACGAATAAGAAAATATTTTTTAAACTATTTTATTGGGCAGGTATCTTTAATTCATACTAAAATGTTATCAATTCATTTCTATGTAATTCTTGGTTATTGTGCCAAATTTGAGGTAATTTGGATAATTATTTTTTTTAGTGATTTTTTTTAATTCACCAGGTTACCATTTTGTTTCGGCATATTAAATATTTACCAAAATATAACCAGGTCATCCACATAAGACCTTTAATCTTTTTAACATAAAGCTATGTGAAACTTGATTACGATTACAAACATTTTATTTGGCTGCCATTTTATTCCGCCATCTTGAATTCTTTCCATAATTTTACCAGTTCATCTTTATATCACCTCTTGCACAAAATTGAAACCAATCTAATAAGTAGTTTTCTCATGCTGATTTTGTAAATATTTTATTAAGCCGGCATTTTGTTTCGTCATTTTGGATTCGTACCAAAATTTTTCCAGATGATTTTTACGTAAAACTTAAGTTTTGTGCAAACTGGATAAGTAGTTTTTTAGTAATATTTTCTTTTAACATTTCATCAGGCCGCCATTTTGTTTCGCTATCTTGAAATAGTACGAAAATTTTACGAGTTTATTTCTAATTTTGTAAGTAGTTTTTTTAGCGATAACTTTTCTACCGTTTTACCAGGCCGCCATTTGGTTTCGCCATCTTGGACTCGTACCAAAATTTTACCACATGATTTTTACGTAATATTTGATTTTTATGCAAACTGGATACCTAAGTAGTTTTTTGGTAATATTTTTTGTTAACATTTCACCAGACCACTATTTTGTTTCGCCATCTTGGATTCGTTCGAAAATGTTTACACGATTTACGATTTCTACGTAATATTTGAATTTTGAGCAAAATTTGAGATAGTAGTTTTTTAGTAACATTTTTTTTACGTTTCACTAGGCCGCCATTTTGTTCCGCCATATTAAATTTTTGCCAAATTGTAACCATTTCATCCCCTTATAACCAAAATTCGAAGTCAATCGAATAAGTAGTTTTTGAGCTATGCCCGTACAGATCAATCGACAGACCGACGGAATTAAGAAAACATATTTTTTGTCATCTAAGGACATTAAAACGTGAAGATCTGCAAAACGTGGGAGGGTGATTTTTTCACGATTACAATACTGCCCTTTTGTACAGTATTGCAGATGTTTAAAGAGCAATCTCCCTAAAAATGTGCCAAAATATCACACTTGGCAACAGTGTCACAACCAGAAGTTTAAAATAGGCCGGGCAAAATATTTCTAGGTAGGGAATTTTTTTTATAATATGTTAACTAAATATCATATATCAAAAAAGTACAAATATTACATAATTATATTTAATTCTAGAGAATATTTTAATAGCGTTAGTTAAGTTAATTATCTCGAAAATGCACAGAAATAAAATAAATGCCATAAAAATGTAATATGATAAAGTACGCCAAAACCTGCAACTAGCCAAAACAATCATATTAAGATACTATAAGATTATTGAAAATCCTATAATAACAACTTATAACAAAAGTTAAATAACCTACGAAACATTAAAATAGTTGCAAACGTCAATTTTTGTTTAATCTAATAAATCCAGAAAAACTAAATTTACAAATTACTGCAAAGAAATGCTGCAAGTGACGCTTTCATAGCTCTCGTGTGTCTGTACTGGACATCCCAAAATCGAACCTTATCGTTAAGATCTCAGAAATGTATAGGGGAAGGGTGTACAAAATGACATAGTGGGTTCAAATGACATAGCAGTGTTTTTCCGACTTGTCGCGAACTCTTCCGATCTAAATAATCGTAACGAAGTTCGCCGTGTTACTTATTAGCGCTTCAGAACGTTTAGTATATAGAGATGGTTCGTTGCTCTCAATTTATTTTTGGTTCGGAAAAGTTTTTTAAACAAAGCACAAAAGTGGCGTGTTTTTAATCATCACTGCTCACAAGGTAAGTTGGCTAATTTAAATTATGTCTTACTGATGTCTGCCCAGTAAATTACATCTTTTATAATATTTAAAATATTTAGTTTGTTTACAAAAAAACAAGTTTTATAAATTGAGTTATAGTCGGGTAAAATAGCGTAGCCTACAGGTGGCTAAAATGACATAGTATGTCATTTTACCCGATTTAATATGTTATTTAATTTTTTATTTGCAGAACAATGCCACGTGTCTACATTAGAAAAACGAACAGGCAATCATGGTCCTCAGCTTCGATGGAAAGGGCTATAGAAGCTGTTGCGAATAATGAAATGGGATGGCTTAGGGCATCTAAAGTGTATGGTATCCCTCAAGCGACACTTAGAAGCCTTGCTCAAAACAAAAATAAGTCTATAAAAACAGGAGAAAAACGGCTTGGGCGATTTAAATCAATTTTCTCGGAGAATGTAGAACGGGAGTTAGTTGAACACCTGAAGTTAATGGAATCTAGATTTTTTGGGTTAAGAAGAAAGGAGGTTTTAGAGCTGGCTTATCAATTAGCTGTTAAAACTGGGATTCAGCACACCTTTAATGACGAAAAGATGAGCATTGGCAAAGATTGGTTACGAGAGTTTAGAAGAAGAAATCCTGACATTTCCTTACACAAGCCAGAGGTAACATCTGCGGCAAGAGCACAAGCTTTTAATAGATCACAAGTTGCCCAGTTTTTCACTCTTCTGGAGGGTATTATCAAGAAGGAAAATATCGACTACATGAGGATATATAATGTTGACGAGTCTGCTCTTTCTACCGTACAGCGTCCTCAAAAAGTGTTTGTAACTTCTGGCAGGAAGCAAGTTGGTGCCATTACTAGCGCCGAAAGAGGATCGCATGTTACCTTAGTTTGCTGCATGTGTACTAATGGCAGTTACATTCCACCTGCCCTAATATTTGCACGTAAAAACGTGAAAAATGAGTTGCTGGATTACGCCCCACCCGGAGCAATTGGCATTGCTCAGGAATCAGGATGGATGACGGGACCAGTATTTGTACAGTGGTTAAATCACTTTCAAAAATATGCGAAAGCCTCACCTACAGAAAAAGTTCTTTTGATTGTGGATGGCCATTCAAGCCATAAGTACTTGGATGCCCTTATTTATGCAAAAGAACATGGAATTGTGCTTCTTTGCTTATCACCACACTGTACGCATCGACTGCAGCTCTTGGATGTATCCTTTTTTGGTCCCTTGAAAACATATTTTGATCAAGAAATTACCAAGTGGCTTAAAAGTCATCCGGGAAGGGTAATAACACAATTTCAAATAAGTGCTTTGCTCCATGAAGCATATGGAAAAGGCGCAACGGTTCAAAACGCTGTTAACGGTTTTGCAAAAACTAGAATTTTTCCATTAAACGCAGATATTTTCCCGGACTATATGGATGAAGCATCTAAAACAACCAATATTTCCATTAGTGATGACAATCTGCCTACTACAAGCAAAGAAAATAATAAAACAGGAATAAGTGAACAAAGTGCTGAAAATCAAACGGAAGATGAACCAACAACTTCAAAGAAAACAAACAGCGTGCTTAACATGACTGTAGCTGATTTAAGTCCGCTTCCAATCGGTCCCTTTGTTTCTGGATAAGGAAAAAGAAAACAAAGGAAGAGGAACAAAACTACGGTGCTAAATTCCACACCAAATATAGAAGAAGCAAAAGAAAAAACCATTACAAAAATTGTACCTGAGAAAAGAAAAAGGAGAGTAACTAGAAAAATACAAATCGAAACTGACACTGAAGAAGAAGAAGACCCTTTCGCAAACGACGACTATGTCATTTTGTACACCCTTCCCCTACGAGATATGAAGTAAATTAAATGGGGGCAATTTAGGGCTAAATAATATGTCGTCGAGAAATTCGAATATTCCCTAACATTTCGAGAGAAGTCCGAAAAAATTCAAGAAATTTCTTATTTGTGGATATTTTGGAGAACTAGACGAACACTTCAGCTATCATGAGGTAGAACTTATTAAATACGGTCCTGGATTACATTCTATTGGGTTTTAAACCTTTTTGTCCATCAGAATATTAAAATAATACAAATAGACTTAAATGTTGTCAAAAATACATTATCAAATTGAAAGAGTACATTTTTTTTATTACATCGCAAAAAAATGTTCTTATTACAATACTTCAAAAATAGTAAATCTTGGGTGGTTAAACTAAATGGTTTATTAAATATGTCAGGGAAATGCTTTTCCCAAAACTTAATAAATACCTAGCGCATTTAATCTAATTATATGTACAACCAGTACATCAAAAATAAATCTAAATAAATTTCCAACTCTTATTAAATGCAACTTTCGCTTTATAAATTCATAAATCATTCCTTTGATACAACGAAACTGTATAGACCAGACTAAAAAGTAACAACCCTGTTAAGTTTCAGACTCTTATTCGATGCCGCTAACTAGACAAACAAAATAAGTCAGTAAATATCCTCTTTATTCACACAAAATATTTCTTCAAAGCTATTCCTGTGAATATAAAATGCATGTAGTCCATTTATAAGCTATCCATCCTAAAAATATTCTCTACATAAAACAGATTTAAGCTACAGAATAATTCATTAAATAAATAGACCGTCGTTTTATTTCAACAATAAATTCTTTTCGAAGAAGCCAATTTCCAACCAAATATTATTTTTTATCTTCGCCGTTTCCCTGAATTAAACATAACGTATTTCATAAGAAACGTTTCTTAAATGCCAGTATTAGCATCCATACTTATTAAGTTAGAAAAATTACTTGGGCAAATATGCGTAGAAATATTCAAATTACAATAGACGTTACCCCGTCATCCCTGTTTCAAATGATAGGACAGTTCCCAGTCCAGGGTTGTTCCTAAGATATTTTTGTGTGTGTATTTGACAGCTCATAAATTGGGCACTTTTGGGCTCTTTTGCTAAATTAGGTTAAGCGATGTTGTCAAGTAGTCGAAGTATAAATGAAAACGCAATGAAACTATTTTTTTATTATAAATGGCCAAAATTGTACAAAAAAATAGTATTTGTTAAACTTATATGTTAAAATATAAATGATATAAAATAATCTGTTAAATTAAGATTACAAAAACATTGGCTAAATTAAAAATAGTAATAATACCTTTCTATTGCGTCCTTGTCTAACTCCCTTTGATATCTGCGTTGTGCTGCCGAATCGTTTCTAATACAGTGAAAAGTTTTGCGCCATGGGCAAATCACCAACAACTCCAGAAAAACGGGCGACGCCGCGACGTTGCTGAACATGTTGAAACGCATCTAATTAAAACATTTTTGAATGTGTTCAGATTATTTGTTGCGTTTAGATTGACAAACAAAAATATTTTTTGGCATTTTCGCAACTGAATAAAAATAATTAACTTAAAATTAATTGAAGCAAATATTTAATATAATTACATACCTCAACATGTAGACTAGTCTGTCTACGGAATGTTTCGATACATAATATAAACGATATTATTTAAGCAAGCATAAGAAATTATATCATTTACCTTAAGTTTTTATAGACACATAGTAATTGTACAAATACTATGTGTGTAAATATATATATATATATATATATATATATATATATATATATATATATATGTATTCAAGGGTGTCCCACGACGAACTGCGGCGATCGATTTATTTCTTGTATAATATCCTGTACCTAAGTTCAACTGTTTTTGAGATATTTTGAATTTTATGTAAAAAATGACCTTTGCAGGTCTAGACTTAACTATAAATATCTGCTTATCGAAGTCTCTATTATTTATTTGCGGTTGGCTTCCTTGTCCAAAAGGGTACACTTTAGTAGCCTGTGCTGATATTTTTATAATAAATAAATATAGGGTGATCAAAAACTGACATTATAAATATACTCTAAAAATCGTTAACAGTTACTTTTTTTCAAATGGAAACCCCCAACTTTTATAATTTTATCTTATTTAACACTTAAAATAAGGTTGACTTTGTATAAAATTGTCTATTCCAAAAATCTGTAGTTTTTTAGTTATTGACGGTTTAACATTTTTTATTCTAATAATACCAGACGGCTTCTAAGTTTTCTTCCTAGTTGGCCCTGACGGGGAGGCCTGGCGAGAACAAACCAATTGGTTACTATAGAAACGTAATATTTCTTGTCGTTTGACAATTACCTACTAAAATATTATTTTATTATAGTAATTATAATAATTATTAAACTAATAATCACGCCGGGGCGATTAAATTACACACACACGAGGATTATTTAAATTTGTTTATTATCTATGGGAAATCTAACAGAGTTTTAACAAGAACATGCCAGATATTTGCTGATAGATATCCAGATAAACAGAAACCGTCACCGAACAG
This sequence comes from Kuschelorhynchus macadamiae, assembly GCA_030620095.1. Classification (NCBI taxonomy): domain Eukaryota; kingdom Metazoa; phylum Arthropoda; class Insecta; order Coleoptera; family Curculionidae; genus Kuschelorhynchus; species Kuschelorhynchus macadamiae. The sequence continues at coordinate 411,984 of JAUTXW010004949.1, forward strand.
AGTTAAACAAATGTTGGAAAACTATAAAAATGTTGAAACCGTGAAGACAAAAATTAATTAAAGAAAGCATATTCCCATTATAGTCTAGTCTACACAAGAGCACAACTTTTTCAATAAATGTTGAAAATGCCCACCTTGTACTTCCAAACATTTTTCGCATCTCCGAATAAATCCCTCATGGGTGGCCGCTCTAATTAAAGCTGGAGATAATATTTCGAACGCGTCCCTTACCCTTGCCATACAGTCCTCTTTCGCTGTTACTGGATTAAAATAAACGATTCCTTTTATCGTTCCCCATATAAAATAGTCTAAGACTGTCAGATCGGGGGAACGAGGAGGCCACAGGGAATGTCCATTGTTGGCAATCCACTTGTCGTAAAACGGAGCTTGTAACGGTTCTATTCTGCCAAAGTTAAATTACTTAAATATTCGTTGTCCAACTCTTCATGAATATTCAGATATCTTTCTCCTACAAAAGTTTATAGACATAATTTTACGGAAAGAAATGATTTTGATAATATTCATCGGTTTATTGATTTAATAAGAACCAAAATACATCAAAATTCAATTAATTTAATCTGAAGAGTGTTTAATAAAAAAAAGAAGGTTTAGTATTTTAGGACTTTCTAAAGTACTTTGTATAAATAGCTTGTAAATATCTAACTAAAGATAACTTTCCTATAAAACTTGGGACGATATATTTTTTCAGATATGATGTGTTACGGTATGTGAACCAATATTTGTATGAAGTAGTGTAATGTGACCTGTATACATAATTTAAATTTGCTAAATGATTTATCTAATTTTATATTGACGCTAAATTGATAAAAAAAATTATTATAATTTTACCTAAATAGATTATTTTTCCTTAAAAAAGTCCTTGCGTTTATATAAAATGGCAATGTATAACTTACCATTCAAATTTTCTTCGTAAAAATTTAGTTTTATTATTCCATCGTTCTTTACTGCACAAAATACATTGAATTGCCAAGATTCTTGAAAGTTCCACGATCTTATTGCATAAAGATTCGAATTACTCCAAAAATGGGAAACGTGTCTATTGAAAAGGCCATTTTTAGTAAAATTTGCTTCATCGGTCCAAATTATATTGTCCAAAAATCTAGGGTTATCTTGTACCATTGTTAAAATAAACTCGCAAAACTGGACTCTTTTGGAAAAATCAGTGTCTTTTAGATGTTGAACCAATGATATTAAATAAGGTTGGAAGTTATGATTTAACAGAATCCTATGCACTGAGTTCCTCGAGATTCCTGATTGTCTTGACACGTTTCTTAGGTATGTCATTGGATATGCTGCAAAATATCCCAGAATTACAATCTCGACATTTTCATTATCAACAATGGGCTTCCTCTTATTAATTTTTGCCTTGACGTTTCCAAAATTTTTATAGTTTTCCAACATTTGTTTAACGCTGTTCGGTGACGATTTCTGTTTATCTGGATATCTATCAGCAAATATCTGGCATGTTCTTGTTAAAACTTGTTAGATTCCCTATAGATAATAAACAAATTCAAATAATCCTCGTGTGTGTAATTTAATCCTACCGGCATGATTATTAGTTTAATAATTATTATTATTACTATAATAAATTAATAAATAATATTTTAGTAGGTAATTGTCAAACGACGATAAATATTCTATTTATTATTCTATTATATTCTATAGTAACCAATTGGTGTTGTTCTCGCCAGGCCTCCCTATCATGGCCAACTAACAAGAAAACTTAGAAGCCATCTGGCATTATTAGAATAAAAAATGTTAAATCGTCAATAACTCAAAAACTACAAATTTTTGGAATAGACAACTTTATACAAAGTCACCTTTATTTTAAGTGTCAAATAAGATAAAATTATAAAAATTGAGGGTTTCCATTTGAAAAAAGTAACTTTTAACGATGTTTTAAAGTATATTTATGTCAGTTTTTGATCACCCTATATTCATTTATTATAAAAATATCAGCAGAGGCCACTAAAGTGGATCCTTTTGGACAAGGAAGCCACCCGCAAATAAATAATAGAGACTTCGATAAGCAGATATTTATAGTTATGTCTAGACCTGCAAACGTCATTTTTTACATAAAATTCAAAATATCTCAAGAACAGTTCAACTTAGGTATAGGATATTATACATGAAATATACCTAGAATTTTTCGAGGAATCCAAAAATTCGATAATATACAGGGTGTTCTATTAAAAAAAAAGTTGACGTCTACTTCCAGTATAACCGGAAGTGCCGCCATCTTGAAAATAGTTTGCCCATTTGAATTGAATTGTCCCCATCGACTTTAGTTAGCTGCCAAAATTTCAAATTTTTCCAAAGCCTACTTTCTGAGAAATCGATAGCCGCTGTTCCTCTTGGGACACCCTGTATATATATATATATATATATATATATATATATATATATATATATATATATATATATATATATATATATATATATATATATATATATATATATATATATATATATATATATATATATATATATATATATATATATATATATATATATATAGACTAATCTACATGTTGAGGTGTGTAATTATATTAAATGTTTGCTTCAATTAATTTAAAGTTAAATATTTTTATTCAGTTGTGAAAAAGCCGAAAAAGATTTTTGTTTGTTAATTAAAACGTATCTGACTAAAACTAGTATAGTATTTTTCTTCGTATATGGATGTTTTGCATACAGTGCTGATTGTGCACATTTGCACATGTTCCTAGTCCCCGCTTCGCTAGTGTTAGCAGTGTTTCTTTCGTTTTCACTGTATCAGAGGTTTTCATTTTACTAAGTACAAAATCGAATTTGTGCAAAATAACAAGTGTTTCTTTCGGTCTCATCTAGGATCATCTTTTACGTACCAGTTTCTGCTGTTTTTTATGCCGAAAGTATTCAAAAATATTCTACAGTCTAACTCAGTAGCGGTTTATTTCTTCTGTCGTTTATATAAATGTATTTAGCAATTCCAAGTAAACTTTAAGTGAAAAATTACCCTATTAAGTTACAATCCGTTGTCTATAACTTCCCTAGTAAAAGAGAAATATTGGAATCCCCTACCAGGTTTCTACAGATCTTCACGTCTTAGAGTCTCCAGGTTCCAAAATGGTATATTGTGCAACAAGTTTAGAAACTGACTCTTTGCACACGAGTGTGAGGTTTGTGCACGAGCCGCAGGCGAGTGCTACAAGTCACACGAGTGTGCAAAGAGTCATTTTCAAACGTGTTGCACACGATACTTTTTCTACGATTGCAGAAAATAAAAATAATACAATTTTGATTATTTTTATTCTTTCAACTTTGACAAGACTGTGAGAATTTTTTTCAAACACCGTGTGAAAATTTTTCACACGCTTATGTCAAAATTAAATGACGAATAATATGAGCTTGAACCGAAATTCTATTCACAAATCTTAGAAGGTTATGGCAGCAAATATTTCCCATCAGCAAGCAACTGTGTGCAAAAATTTCACACAGCAGTTTTCACACATCATGTGAAATTAGTAATTTTCAGATCTTGTTTGGCGTGCGTTTTTAGACAGTTTTCATAGCAGTCGTAGAAAAAACATGTTTTCTCAATTCCGTCGGTCTGCCTGATGGTTTGTAGTATTTTGTAAGAATCAATTGATTATATTTTTGTACGAATCCAAGATAGAGAAACAAAATGGCCGCCTAGTGAAAAGTTAAAAAAAATTGTTAAAAATGACATCTAAATTACCAATTTTGCACAAAAATAATAGTAAAGTAATATATAGATTCCAAGATCGCGAAAGAAAACGGCGGCTTATAAAATTGAGAAAAAAATCAGCCAGAAGAAACTTCTTACTAGATTATGATGTGATATAGAGATGAACTGGTAAAATTGTGGTGGTATGAATTCTTCTTGACAATATATTAAAAGTTCAGTTTAACTATACAAAGGTATAATTCATTCTGTGGGTACCAATACACCTATTATATACTACAGATACAGTGCCACCTAGATCTTCAATAAAATGCGAGAAAGTGTTACAAAAATAAGAAGAAATGGAGACTTGTCTAATTTTATACAGAGTGGTGCAGATGTAATACTTGCTCTACTATTAAATACTTCTTGTGCAACAAAGAGTGTATATTTGTCAGTATATATTTATTTGTCAATTTAGCTATAAGCTGATTTAATAGACTTAGTATGGACGAATGAATGAGTAAAACTAAAACTTTATTTTATAACTGTCAACATATGTTTTTTCTTTGTTTTACAATTTAATTATTCAAACAATTTAAATAAAGGTTAAAAGTAACTTCAATCAATAAGAATCTACTTATTCACGAAAAATAGTAAAATATATTTATAGAAATAGCTCCATATGAGAACACCAACGTTCCAATTGGATGTACGATAATTAGATGCAGTGGTTCTTCGAAATTAGTTGATAATGAATAACTTATTATTTGTTCTCTTCTCTTATGACCTGTATTTTATTTAAATAATTGATTTACGGTCCAAAATAGATTTGTCGATGAAGAAAACTAAAAATAGGTATTCAGTCCAAATATATCTTTGTGATAAGTTGCTTTGTAAATAACGGGAAGAATAATTTTTTACAAGACTGGGAATCCTATAAAGAAATATGTAATTGTACTACTCAGACGGTTAGGAACGAAAAAAGGGATATTTGCATTCAGTTAATGTATAAAATAATTTAAAAAAAATTTGACTTAAGAAGTCTTAATATTCGTACATTCAAACAACCTGCCTACCTCCAGCAGTTTCGAATGCTGAAGCTGTGAATAATTATTTTTTAGTTTTCTTTAGAAATGTAAATAATAACTGTGTTAATAAAATAAAATATTATGAACAAAATAAGTACTCTCAAAGTAACATTTTTTCGTTTTCACTTACATCAGTTCGGTATGTGAGTGAGTGAGTGATATATTAAATAATATCAATAGAAATGCTTAATGATTAATTACTTCAGGTCTTTTATTGACAAATATGTTGTTCATATTAACAACGTATGGTAATATTTCCCAGATGCATGGAAAATCGCCTTATGTAAACCGTTGCCAAAAAATAGTAATCCATAGGAATTTTCTGATCTTCGGATAATAAGCATATTCCCATTATTATTAAAGATTTTTGAAAAAGTTTTATTTAATCAACTAACAAAATATTTTAACCATAATCATTTGATTTCTGATACCAGTGTCGTTTTAGGAGGGGATTTAACATGGCATGTGCTTTAGCTATCATCACTGGTGATATCATTGAGGCTTATTACTCTGCATTAGTCAGTGTATTGGTATTGCTTGATTATTCCAAGCCATTCGATACGATTAACCACACATTGTTATGTGTCAAATTAAAATAATTTGGTTTTGATGGTTTTGCAGTTCAACTCATAAAATCATATTTAACAAATAGAAAACACCAAATATCTCTCAACAATACTTTATCATATTGTGTAAATATATTATCCGGGGTTCCACAAGGGTCAATTTTAAGCCCTTTGTTTTTATTGTCTATACGTCAGATATATTAAAATCTTTAAATTATTGTAAAATTGTAGCATATGCTGAGGACACACAAATTGATTTCCATTTTTCTAAAGATTTATATGAACCAGCAAACCACAAAATTAATAGTGACCACGATACCATTAATCGTCTTTCTTTTGAATATAATTTACTTTTAAAATCCGAAGGATCCAAAGTTATGAGTTTTGGTAGTAAAAATAATAAAAATACAGCCTACTTATTACAATAAATAATACGACGTTATCCTCTACAGAACAAAATAAGAATTTAGGTTTAACTCTTGACTATGACTTGCGTTTTTCAGGTCATGTTAAATTAGTTTTGAGAAGGGGTTACTCGAATTTAAAACTTATATATTATAACAGGAGCATTTTGGATAGAAAAAAAACAAATGTTATGTGAATCACTGGTTTTGTCACATTTTAATTATTGAAATTTTTTATATGGACGTTGCTTAACTTCCAAATATTTCAATTCTCAAAATGATAGAAATAGAATTCAAAAAATTCAAAAATCTTGTTATCGTTTAATACAAAGAATAAGAAAATATGAACCTATAACTTATAAAATCAAGGAAGATAAGACCTTGTTGATGGAGTTTAGAAGATTGTTGCATTTAGGTTCTTTTACTCATAAAATCATTATTGACTCTGGTTTTTGCGTCATTCAAACGTTCATTCTAAAACCACAAGGTTTAATTACAATTTTGTATTACTTCATCACAAAAAAGCTTTGTTTTTCAATCCATTTCTCTTTATTACTCACTACCTCAAACTTTTAAGTTATTGAATATAAATAATTTTAAATATAAATTAAAAAAAATAGTTTTTTTGCAAACAATAAGAAAAAAAAATTAGTTTGGCCAAAATTTCTGTTATACAAGGCGTTTTTTATTTATTTATTTACAAGGGTTTGACTAAAGCATAAAATCAAAAAAGCAAAATTGGCAAAGCTATAGCCTCCATTGAATTGAAAAAGTGTTCGACACGCGTCCCCACTTGCTTAAAAGTAACATTCTCAGCTTCAGTTAGGCAAATACACATTGAGTATAAAATAAGCAAAACACATCTCTCACTCCTATCTCAATAGTTGTTCCAGTCCTCCAGTTCGTACAAAATACTAATTTTTAGACTAAATATATGTATATTTAAAAAATATGAAGCCGAAAACAAAAAGTACATGTTTTTGCAAACGAACGATAAAATAATTTAATTTTTTGGTTGCGTTTTGTGTTTGTTTTCAGACTATTGAACACAGAAAATATTTGAATGAATTTCATTTGCTGCGTTGATGCAGTATTTGTTTTAAATTGGAATCCTCTATTAAATTACTATGTAATTTAGGGCGTTATTTTAGCTATTTTAACAGCATCTAAACCCATTATTTTCCGTAACAGGATAAATATGAAAAACAAGTTTTTGTACTGTATGAAATTTGTGTGGGCGAATTAATAAATCTGCAATAATGATCATTTCATTCTGATGCAGCAATATGACCTCAATTTTCAATCAATTTATGGTTATCGTAATCGTTATAATAATGGCATGAGCGGGGTTAATAATATCCAAGTTTAATACTTTGCTGTCGGTAATGGGGATCATGTAATTTGATAACTAAAGTCAAAATATTTTAATATAAATAAAATTTGAATAACTAAACTTCATTATGTAATAACGGTTTAAATGGTAATTGCCTGAATTTGAGAAAAATGTGTCTAAAATTGTGAATTTTTATTGTCTTACAATCTAGTACAAACTTACAGTTTTAATATTCTAGCATTTGTCAGAAAATGAAGTAGTGTCAGCATACTTCGTATTGAAACTCAAAAATTAAACTGTATTTGTCAATTTTTAGAAACAAATTCGCGTAACTCGATATTATTTTTTAAGTTAATAACATATTTTTTATAATTTCTATGTTTTGTGTTAAAAAGCTATTTTGTCCTTTCCGTTTATTTGGATACTATTCCTTGCTGATAAGGTTCTTTAAGATTTTATCATATAGTTGACTTAGTGTACTGGTTACTGTTATGCCTCTATAGCTTTTTCGATCTTTTTTGCAAAGTTCCTTGAGAATAGATTTTATCCCTGTTCTTAATCCCACGATGTTAAAATAAATATGTCATCCACATAACGAATCCATAATCTGGTTTTTAAACTTGCTTTCTCAAGAGCTTCTTTCTCGAAGTATATCATAAACAAATTCGCGACTACTGGTGATAGCGAGGACCCCATTGGAGCACCATCCATTTGTCGTTGAAAGGAAAATAAATGCTTAGCAATCTTGTCCAATGCTTCGTCGATGGGCAGCCTAGATGTCAAATCGTTGTATCCCAGTATTCCCATCGACGAAGCATTAGACAAGATTGCTATGAATTCTCGGATTATTCTAGTCTTATAATGTTCTATATTGGCAATCTCCCTACACCCATCGAAATTTATTCTATGACCGGTTTCCTGATAATGTAGGAATAAAGCTAAGGTTGTTTGTTTGTTTCTGATGCTGAGTTTATGCTCTTCCACTCTTGCTGATATTCGCCTGTTAGTTTGCCCCACGTACGTCTTTTCACAGTCCTGGTGCGGAATGCTGTATACTTCGTGGTTTTCCAGTTTGATTTTATCTTTTGGACTTCCAAGTAGTTTACCTATAGTTGTTTGTGGCTTGTGTATTGTTTGTATGTCGTGTTTCCTAAGAATACTCCGATTCTGTCTATTCTGTTCTGTATGTATATGTATATATATATATATATATTTATATATAAATATATATATATACATATATATATATATATATATATATATATATATATATATATATATATATATATATATATATATATATATATATATATATATATATATATATATATATATATATATATATATATATATATATATATATATATATATATATATATATATATATATATATATATATATATATATATATATATATATATATATATATATACGTGAAAAGAACATTCGCCAAAATATATATATATATATGTATATTATATATATATATATATATATATATATATATATATATATATATATATATATATATATATATATATATATATATATATATATATATATATATATATATATATATATATATATATATGTATATGTGTGTTTTCATTCCGGGTGTACATCTGTTCACTACTGTCGTACTGAAAAGAACAGTTTTGCTGACGTTTCGTCAAAATTACAATTGGCATTTTCGAAGCTTTCTTTCTCGCGTCCGAATAGAGACTGAAGTGTTGGTGACGCTTCCTTTTATACCCCCACTCGGAGCCGAAGGTTATATCTGCGCAGGCGTTAGTCCTTATTTATGTTTGCGGGATGGTGCTGTTGTTGCGCTAATTGCGCTTGAGTTTTTGCGATTTTAGATTTGTCAATTATTGTCTTCCATACTGTTGGTAGTTTTAATGATTCGTCCCTTTTATTCAAATCACCCTGTTTTTCAATTTCTATGGCTTCTCGGATTATTCTGGTCTTATAATGTTCTATATTGGCAATCTCCCTACACCCATCGAAATTGATTTTATACCCGGTTTCCGGATGATGTAGGAATAAAGCTGAGGTTGTTTGTTTAATTCTGATGCTTCCACTCTTGCTGATATTCGCCTGTTAGTTTGCCCCACGTACAACTTTTCACAGTCCTGGCACGGAATACTGTATACTCCGTGGTTTTCCAGTTTGATTTTATCTTTTGGGTTTCCAAGTAGTTTACCTATAGTTGTTTGTGGCTTGTGTATTGTTTGTATGTTGCATTTCCTAAGAATTCTTCCGATTCTGTCTATTGTGCCTTTTACATATGGTAAGACTACTCGTTTCTTTCCCGGTTCATAATTTTTGTTGTTCGTTGTTCGGGAAACCTGTGCATTAATATCTTTCTCTATGGTGCGATTTGTGTAGCCATTTTTCTTTAAAAGAAACGAACTGTTCTTTTCAGAACGACAGTAGTGAACGGATGTACACCCGGAATGAAAACACATTGTATTTTTCCATCCGTGAAGGTGTAAAAATCAACACATATGTATATATATATATATATATATATATATATATATATATATATATATACATATATATTTATGCTATTTATAAATTATATAGTATCTTTTTAGAATTTCGGTTGCATCCATAAATGACCTTTGTCTACCGTTTTAAAATATCGTTAGGCTTACAGTGTTGCCGTTTCTACTCAAAACAGGTGGCAACATCGCGATTTTAAAAGGAATGCCCTTTATTTTTTCATTTTTTCTGAAGCTACACGTGTATCTATCTGTAGCCGTTTTTCAGGAATTTATTTATTTGAAATTTGTTTAATGAAAACAAGACTTCAAATAAGTCTGAATTTCTTCTAACTCTAAAGCAGTTTTGGAATTTGGTCTACGGTTAAATAATATATTTGGGTATTTGTTTTTTTTTGTCTTATTTTAATTGAAGCATACAGGGTGCTCCAGAAATAAATTTATGTTGGTAACTTATAAAAGCGCGAGAAAATGTTTTTTTTTAAATGGGACACCCTATATATCAATACTGATTTGAGAAGGTAATAAAAGCAGCTTTCTAATAATGTATACTTTCTCTACATCTAACTCTTCACGTTTTTGATATATAAGCATTTCTTTATGAAATACAATAACATGTCATTTTCAATAATACTAGCAGTAGTGTGCCATGAAAACAATCGTTGTTTGACGCCGAGATAGTTGGTTTGACAGAAGTTTCATTCTTGAGCTTCTGATTTTAAGTCATAGTTAAAATGGAAGTGAATAATAGTTACTCGAATACAGTTATAATGAATTTATTTATTCTGCATGGTCAGTGTAATAAGATTATCGAGAGAACATGTAGAAAATTTAATACAACGTATGAAGATTTACCACAAATGAATATCAGAAAATTCATTCGAATCCAGAATAATTTTAAAGATTTTGGTTCTGCTTTAAAACCACCAAGAAATTTGTACAGACCGGTGACTTCCAATGAAGAAAATGAAATTAACGTTTTGGCATACTTTTAAGCATATCTTCACTTCTTCATACCCCTGAACATTAACAAGACAAGAACGAGCACTCGAAGCTCCTCCCTTTGATATGCGTATCTCACTCGAATATCGGATGCTTTGCTTTTTCGATCCCTCAAAGTCGCTGCCGGGCGAGATGCATAAACCGATTGTCCGTCGTAGAATAAAGTATTGAAATATACCACCGAACATTAATATATACCAATTGTCTTTATATCTGCCGGTACGCGGCGTGAAACTAATTTTTTATTTTTTAAAAATTGAAATAAGCATTTAACAATTTACTTATTGTTTTGTGCTTGGTAAATGGCTGGACAATTATGATTAACTCCGTTCTATCTTTATGGAAACTTTAAAACGCAAAAAGTATACATTTCTCTTAACAAGAAACCTTAATCAGGATTGCCTTGACAAATTGATAGACGGACCGACGGAATTGATGAAACATATTTTTGGCATCTAGAGGCGCTAAAACCTGAAAATGAGTTAAACCCGAGAAGGTGATTTTTTTCACGATTATAAATATTTTATTTGGCCGCCATTTTGTTCCGCCATCTTGAATTAAAATTTTGATTAATTTCCTTTTTTACTTAATTTTTACCAACAGTACTTTTTATAATTATATTAAGATCGATCAATTAAACAACTTGACGTTTTTCCCGTTTTTCTTTTAATACATATAAAGCAAAATTGGTCACAATAACAATTACGGCTAGATATTTTTAAACTGGTTTTTAAATCACCCCGGTTAACGTTCTGTGTCCATACGAGGCGCTGAAGAAGTTTTCGTTAAAGAAACTTCAAATAAATTAATTCCTGGAAAATGGCTACAGATAGGTATAGGGAAGTATTCAGAAAAGTTGATTAGAAACACGTGTAGTTTCAGAAAAAGTGGAAAAATAATGTGCATTTCATTTAAAATAGCAATGCTGCTACCTGTTTTGAGTAGAAGTAGCAACACTGTAAGCCTGAAAATATTTTAAAACGGCAGACCAAGGTCATTTATGGGTCTAAGCGTTTCAATTAAATAACGATAAACGGTTTTATCAAATTTTTAGGTCGAAACTAAATGCGAATTTTCGCTTAAAAACATCCATCTACCCATTCTCCAGAAACGTGTAAGGTTCCATCCATCGTGAGTCACCCTGTATATATACAAATGTTGAGCCTTCTATTTTTAAAAAGTGTCTGTCTATGTCTATTATTCACTAAAACTTGTATTTTTCTGACATCATCTGAGGTCATTGGACTATTTTGCATGCGATCACGGCCATCTAGGTGCAATATTGAAAGCGTCGCTAAAAAATCAAGTGGGCGTAAAAACTCTTAAAAATATCACATTCTTATTCAGAATTGTCTGAGAAAAAAAATCAACACTTGTCGTTACATTCTTTGAATATCTGAAATCTTTGCCAGCCTTAATACCTATGTGAACTTTTCCTGTAGCAGTATGTCAGTATGGAGTAGAAACTAAATTACTTGATATTTCTTACAGGATTTATCTTGTTCTTATGCAATGGCCCATAAAAAAGACTTTTAAACTAATTTACAATTCGGATTATTACAGGCAAAATACGGATCTTGAGACCATTTGTTTTAAAATGCCCCTATTGAATTACTAATTTAGTGTCTTCATTCCAGGTATTTTAATAGCTTTCAAACGCGTCATTCTCCATAATAGAGACGGCTGGATATAAACTTCAATTTTAATACTGCACGAAATTTGTAAGGGCAGAGCTATTAATCTGCACTAATGATAATTTCATTTTGACGCCTCGAAACGGGCATGACGTAAAATTTCATTCAAATTATGGTTATTGAACACTTTCGTTTTTTTAATGGTGGAAATAAATACCCTTGGGAAATATTATAACAGAGATAAAGTTACTAGGACGAATTATGGTGTTACATTGAGGGTTAATTAAGTTTTTTATGTCATGAAAGGAAATAATTTCAGTTAATAATGTATTATTGTAAAAAAAATAAAAAAACACACATTCTGTGTGCGCATGCAAAGGAGGGTAATGCGTTTAACGGTCATGCATGTATGAATGCACTACTTTTTCGTAAAACTACAGATGCTGTTTTAGTTTTTAAGATACAGGGCTAAATTAAAAATGTTGCATTTTCAAACACCCCTCGTATCTCAACTATCAGATAACTTATCGAAAATGTGAAAACTGTTTCTTATATAACTTTTCCCGTAGAACTCAATTCCGCCTTCGGAATTAGTATACATGATCAGGTCAAAAAGTTATGGGACCCCACTTTATTTTTTAAATGGAACACCCTGTATATTTATAGACTATACAATTTGCCTTTTTTTTACCTTTTCAAAAATATATAATAGTATGCACTTTTTTTCAGTAATTCGCAAATAAATGACAATTTTTTGGAATTAAATGCATAATTTAATAGTAGGCTATGGATATTGTTTATGACAACAAACAACATCGGTTTTTTCATCGACTTCTGATTAATAAAGCCAGTTTATAAACGTTTTTTTGTTGTATAAGAAACAGTTTTCACATTTTCGATAAATTATCTGATAGTTGAGATACGAGATGTGTCTGAAAATGCAACATTTTCAACTTAGCCCTGTATCTTAAAAACCAAAAGGGCTGTGATAATTTTGTTAACGGCATCGTTAGTTTTACGAAAAAGTAGCACACTGTCGCGAAAACCTCAACTTTCTATCTATAAAAATACCGGAGATACCCCGCAAAAGTACCCAAAATGGGACACCCTGTACATCGTGTTCCATATAAAAGTACCTACTATGCTATCTGGAAATTCGTAATAGATACGATAAAAAGTTTCATATAAAAGTTTCTTTAAATTTGATTTTTTTTTTAAATATAATATCTCCATGTAAACAGAGTATCCCTATTTTGTTGGGACGACATGAACTATACATTTTAAACGGGTCATTCTGTATCTTTGTCCATTATTTGATTCCTTGTCAAAAATAAACATAAGTTATGTGCGATTTTTTGAAAGCGAACTATTTTTCAAATCACTATAATAAATAGCAAACATCTAAAACTAGGCGTTTGGGTGGTAATTTCCATTTATACAGGGTGGACATACTAAGAAGTCAATCTTTTTAAAGTGAAAAAAGTTGATTTTTTTTAAATAGAGCACATACATTTAGCATTTACATAGTAAAATTTTCCAGACGAAATAAAATTTTTTAAGTCGGTTGTCGGAAAAACAAGGTATCGATTTTGATATTAAAGATGATTTCCCGGTTAATAGAATCAGCAAATTAAAAAAGCCTTTCAATGAAAAATATGTCTCTATGCTCAGATATGGCAATATTAAATACTAATTATTTTTCCTGGCCTAAAAAACAATAGCTTAAAAAATATTTAAAGTAAACGTAGACAATTCGATGATGACCAACGATCAAAAATAAAAGAATTATATATTTTTTAAGGAATTAGCTCATTTATAAGATGAGTTTACAGGAATCTTTTCAAAAAATGCCACTGACTGATGACAGTTTCGGATTCGAGAATTTCAACTGATGAGAATAGTTTAGATGAAATCAATTTAGGAAATAAATGTCAACGTGGAGAGGAAGAAACTCTTTGTAAAAACTTCGTACATTGTTGATATCTCGCCATAGTTGAATACAACATGCATACCCGTACTTATGCTTAGCTCACCAATTTATTTTAACATTACTTGTTACACAAGTATCTTGCAAACCTAGTTTTTCAACTTTAAAATATATCAAAAACCAAGGGCGGCTCGCGAATTTCCAGAATTTTTTTATATGTGGAGGGGGTAGAATATTTCTTTACGACTTACCTAAATTTTGTATACTAAATCAATTTTCCTATCCTTCATAGCAGCAAATTTATTTATAACATCCTCATAAATGGATGAGTTGCACTAATCTCCTCCAGAAATTCCTTTTGAATTGAAATATTGCCAAGAGAAGTAAGTCTTCCTTGAGATATTGTATTTCTTAAATTAGTTTATACACATTTGAAGCAAGAAAAACTTCTTTCCACTGAAGCACTTGTCGATGGTATAGTCAAAATAAGAGAAAACAATTTATATGCTTCGGTAAAAATATATTAACTTTTATTTTATTTATTTTATTTTCTCCCTTGCTCTTGCAGCGTTGACTTTTAGAAAATATTTCCCCATATAACTGAAACAAATTTTCAAACGGGCCAGTCGGAAAATTTAAACTATATTTGGAAAATTTAGCAGAACCTGTCAAAAATAAAAATGTAAGTTTTTTACAGTCTTGAAATCTTAGTGTCATTTCCATTAAAATATGGTCCAATATTTCATAAAAAACGGTTCTATACTTAGCCCTAATTTCTTCAGATGAAAGCTTCACAAGCTCACGTTTGTAATGATTTATTTCTGTAATAGAATTTGCATTATCAAACATGGTATTGACAAAATGTTCATTTTTTTTTACAGAGCGCCTCACGACAGCGTTTTATATCGGATATGCAAAAATGAATGTCAAGCGATTTTTTTTGAAGAACGTCAAATAGTATGTCCGTGATTGAGAAAATGTCAAGAAACACTAATGCTAGAAACGTGAATTCAAAATCGTTCATCTCACCTAAAAATCCTTGATTGATTTTTTATCAGATTTGTCACAGTTTGTAATAAATTTAAAGACGTCTTTTAATTTATTCCAGTCTTGAACAATCACATTTACTAACTTTGAATTTGAAGTTGTAACAACACCATAAATAAATATAACACAAAACATTCAAGTTAACTGCAAAGGAACTCACCGGTTGCAGCGAAATCCGCGAAAATAAAAGTAAACAACCACCGCAAACTCAACGACACGTGGGTGTAGTGTACTGCGCCTGCAATTCACCGAGAGCGTTGTATGGCACTGGGCTCGACGTCATCGGATACGCGTTGTCATGGCAACATAGTAGAAAAATCGTAAATTAAACATAGCACCTCCAGCAAAATCAAAGGGGTTTGCGCCACTGTTATAGTTGTTATAATAAAGTTCGATTGAAAGTTTACGTACGGTTTATTTTTTACCAATAAGGTGAATAAATGAATGTAAGAACTAAAATTTTAAGAGATATATAAAAAATATAGTTATAGATGAACATTTTTCCTGGTGGAATCACCTACCTCATGAATAGCCGCCACTGTCAAAAACAGACTTCGAAATTCCTTAAGTGAGGAGCACTTGGAATCATTCATAATTATGAACATAGAAAGAGAGATCCTTAGCAAACCAACCAACTAGCTGTAGCCTATTAGGCAGGTTGTTAAGATACTACCTATTATCTTGTCAAACAGAAAAATGATATTATATGGTGATGTTTTTAATACATCGAAACTTTTTATTGCTACCTCTTATTTTGTTTACTCTATTATTATAGTATAATGAGTTACGAAGTGGTTACAAAGATTTTTACACAGTAGAAATTTATTATTTCATATTATTTTTATTTTGTGTTCTTAAACTATGACTGATTTGTTTTTGCATTTGTTATGAAATCACTGCTAATTCATGTCACCCTCTCCAGAGATATTCATGAAATGATAATGCAATAACTTATGTTTGTATGCAAGCCCCTGGGCCGCCAGTTCTCGGAATTCAAATCAATAAGTCATTTAATAAATTACCCAAATATTATCATCGGTCTAAAACTGATTACGTTAATACCCTCCGCTTGCTACTAAATAACATTTGCCAATTTCCACTGTTATTATTCATTCAGGTATTCCTATTTGCATTAGTTTCAATCAAGATATGAGATCTGCATATCTACACCATTAAGTGCAACGATTTAGAGGTCAATATGGAATGCCTGAACACATCTTTGAGGTCCGTTAATACATTATGCATTTCTCGTATTGTGAACAATGTTCGTCTCGCAATGATTAGATATAATTTATCAATATTAATTCCAATTTCAGTTAATACAAAGACGATACGGCTTCACACTACTATCTAATTGCTAAGAAAAGACGTGTATATATTTTTTACTTTTCTTTAGAATTTTTACCTTTTGAAAATATAATATGGTCTAATACTTCACTTGAAAACACAATATGGTCTAATACTTATTATTGATTGATTGTTAGTCTAACGCCGACTTTTGTATGTAAAATTTTTAATAACCTTTTTTTCAACCGCTTTTCCTCAATTAAGACGTCATTTGTTTATGTCAAATTCTTGAAAATTGCCTTGCTAACAAATTCTAAATAGCTTTTTTTAAATAAGGAATATGGCATTAGTTTTTATCCAATTAATAGACATCTCTCCTAAATCTTTTTTTACCACTAACTATGTTCTTTAATATTTTGGCAACATATTAAAAAACGTAATCTTCTGGTGTATTTTTTCCAACGAAACTTTTTATATATATATATATATATATATATATATATATATATATATATATATATATATATATATATATATATATATATATATATATATATATATATATATATATATATATATATATATATATATATATATATATATATATATATATATATATATATATATATATATATATATATATATATATATATATATATATATATATATATATATATATATATATATATATATATATATATATATATATATATATATATATATATATATATATATATATATATATATATATATATATATATATATATATATATATATATATATATATATATATATATATATATATATATATATATATATATATATATATATATATATATATATATATATATATATATATATATATATAATATAATATATATATATATATATATATATATATATATATATATATATATAGTGTGTCTACTTAAGTTCTCTACATATGGGAAACTTTTTTATTAGTAGTTTTACGGAAAAAAGTTACTGTTTATAAAATGTTCAGTTTTCTGCCAAAATAATATTAAAATATTCAAACTTGAGATTGCATATACAGGGTGGTCAAAAATTCCAAAAAATCGAAATTGACTCAAGAGAAAAGTACCTTTAATTTTTATTTTATAGCAAAATGTAATACAAAATCTTACTTAGAATAAAAAAACATATCTAGCACTAGATTCGTTGCTTCCTATCTGAAATCACTTCTTAAGGAATGTAAAACTTTGGCTTCTTACTACTACTTCTTCTAAGTCCAGTTTCTTACTTTTGTTCCTACCTACATACCAGCAAAATTTCCTTATTTATCGATTGTTGATAATGGCATTGTCACTGCCATTGTCAACCACAATACTGTATTACTTTATCGAAACATTAGTTTGAATATTATAGTAAAAAGAAATGCCGCTGAAATTAAGCAAAGAAGATAAAATTGAAATAATTTTAATTGTCGGAGAAAATTATAAAACATTTCGAGAAGCTGCAGACATTTTTAACAACAGATATCCCGATAAAATTATACATTTCACAACAGTGGGGAATATTCTAACTAAATTCAAGACTTTTGGAAATGTAGAAAATAACTTCACTAATTTTAATTCTAATAAACATTACATGTAATTAACTTAATTTCAAAAACAAAACAAAAACAAAACTATGCTTTATTGCCGCAGAAAAATTTTACAATTTTATGGACAAAGCAAAATATACCTAAAAATAAGACATATCAAAACATTAATCGAAAATAATTTCGACAGGTCAGTGCTTTTTTTTAAAAATGTAAATTATCAATTTACCAAATCGTAAAACACACGTTAGAATATAACATAACATTGCAAACAGTAAATGAATCATGATAACCTTATAAAAGTAAACAAACACACATGTACGAGGTGAATAATTTCGATGACATTGAAATCAAAATTGCAACTATGCGACCTTAAACTCTATGTTATTATAGTTATACAAATAATTGTGATGTTAAACAGAAGGTATATTGAACTAGTGTAGAATGTAGTATACAAAAAGAATTAAATTGTTTTTAATCCAATACCTAACAAAAATAATTAAGTTTTAAGTGAATGTTCGACAGTTCTTTTCCCTATATAATGATTTACAAAATTCTATGCTACGAGTTAGGACATGACTCACAAAAGATTTAAGTAAACAAGCGAGTTTAGTGACAATTTAAAGAGACTTACTCACTGAAAAAAAAAATCATTAACGCTGTAAAATGGTCTCTCAATGAGGTATGCTTTGGTGTTTTTTCGAAATTGTGCAAGCATAGGGATAGATTTTAAATGTACTGGCAGATTGTTGTAAAGTTTTATGGCGTTGTAAATAATTGATTTTTTTATTAATTCTGTGGAAGGAATGGGAAGATAAATATCATGCCTAGAGTTTCTGGTAGGACATGTTGTGGCCTTTCTGGGAGGGTGTTTATATGTTTTCTCAGCAAACATACCGTTTCCAAAATAAATAATGCAGGAAGTGTTAATATTTCATGTTTTTTGAAATAGTATTGGCAGTGAGCTCTATTATTTAGACCAAACAAATAACGAATGACTCTCTTTTGAAGCATAAAAATACTACGAAATTGCTCGGTGGTACAGCAGCCCCAAAAGGGAAGGCCATAGCGGAGGTGGGATTCAAATAAAGAGAAATAAGTAAGTCTGGCAGAAGGAACGTCTAGTTCTTTTGAAACTGATCGAATGGCGAAGCAGGCGGTAGAAAGTTTTTTAGTTAAGGTGTCAATATGATTATACCATTTTAGGTTGCTATTTATATTTAAACCCAGGAATTTAACCGACTCTACGTATTCAATATTGCTGTTATGTACCTGAAGTGTTTGTAAAGTTCCCTTATAAGATAACGCCACCGTTTTATCGACGTTAAAACAAAGCATATTGGAATCGGACCAAGCCTTAATTATAACCAAGTCTTTGGAGATACTAGAGTGTAAAGACGTTGTATCAAAATCACTCCATGTTATGCTTGTGTCATCAGCAAAAAGGGAGATTCTTCCATTAATTTTAAGGTTCGTGATATCATTAATGTATAACAAAAAAAGAATAGGTCCCAAGACTGAACCTTGAGGGACTCCACTTGTAATCAACTTACAATCAGAATCGGAACCATTAGCCCTTACAAGTTGTTGCCTTTTTCCAAGATAAGATTTGAACCAATTTAAAGAAGTACCACGAATTCCATAAAAATTTAGTTTGTTTATCAGAATTTCATGACTAACACAATCAAAGGCTTTCGCATAGTCACAAAAAACTGAGGCAGTTGGGTGGTTGTTATTGAGAGATAAGTAGACGCCTCTAAGCAACGTGAACATGGCGTCACTGGTGCACTTGTTGGGTAGAAATCCGAACTGCTCCGGGGATATTATCTGATGTTTCAGGAGAAATGGCATAAGACGGTTCTTCAGTAGCCTTTCGATGATTTTTGATAGCACTGGTAGTAGTGCAATTGGGCGATAATTGCAAGAGTTAGTTTTTTCGCCGCCTTTATGAAGTGGAATAATTATAGCTGTTTTAAGGCAATCAGGGAATACACCTTTTATAAAGGACTCATTTATTAATGTTGTAAGGGCCTCTATGACTGGGAGTGGCAAGTTCAGGAATATTCTAATTGATAGGCCATCAGTGCTACACGAAGATTTACTTTTGATATTATGTATTACCCTCAATAGTTCAGTGTTGCTAACGGGACTTAAGAAAAAGCTATCAGCTAAATTTTTTGAAGGAGGGAGAAACGAAAGAGGGTCCAAACTTGGCGAGATACTAGAGGTAACATTTTTGCTTACATTAATAAAATAATCATTTAGATCATTAGCCCCTGGCAAGATCTGAGTCACAGGGTTTGATTTGTTTCTGAGGTTATTGATGATGGACCAGGTTTCTTTTGAAACGTTATTAGAGTTTGTTAGACGTTTCCGGTAGTGTAATTTTTTTGCTGACTTAATAAGAGTAGTGTAGATCCTCCTATAATTAGAGATATAGTCGAGAATAAGAAAGGAGTCGGTGAATTTTTTTATATATGAGAGCGAGCGCATATTTTTAGCAGAAATTCGTATTCCTTTCGTGGTCCACGGTTTATGCCGCTTAGGTTTGATATTCTTAAGCGGGAAGGCCTTGTTAAAAGCACTTAAAGTTTTATTTAAAAAAGTTCTGAAGTTTGTGTTGACATTATCAGATTCAAAATTCCAATTGGTATTAAAGCAAATATTATGAAATACTGAGAAATTTGCGGCCGAGAAAATTCTGCCCCGATGGCGAGATCTTGGTAAGGGCCTAATAGGTAAACTAAACCTGGAAATTACCGCCTCGTGATCGGAAAGACCTGAGTTATAGACCTGTGATTGCACCTCTGATGGAGAAAAATCAGACGCCATGTAATCGATGATAGAAGAAGAGTTTTTTGAAATTCTAGTTGGCGAGGATACTAGAGCGAGGAAATTAGATATTTCTGGATGGCACAAACAGTAGCATAGTCAATATTAAAGTCCCCGCATAGAATTTTTTTACCTTTAATCGGTAGGCTGTCTAGCAAACTTACCAGGCTATTTAAAAATGATTGTACATCAGAGTTTGGTGATCTATAAAATACAAATTACATAAAGATCAAGGTTTTGATTATATACTATAGAGAATTCAAAAGAGCTATCCGCTAACAAATGATCATATTTAGATACCGACATGAAATCTCCATTTAGGGATAGAATCAGTGTTCCCCCATGAGCTGAGTTTTTTCTGTCATATCTAGCTACTGTGGTATAACTCTCAATATAAAAGGGTTCGTTTAGATTCAGCCAGTGCTCAGTAATTGCAACAAGTTGGGGAACTCCAATTCTTCCAAAAATAGGTACAACTCGTCAGTTTTATTTCTTAGAGAAGCAATATTAATTAGAACCATATTAAGACTAGTAACAACAGGAAGTTTTGAGGAATCTAGTTCCTCAGGACACGTCGTGTTTTCTAAAAATTTATTTTGGGAGAATTGCTGGTAAAATAGTTTTTATGGCATTCTATGGTCCTCTGAAGATGAATCGATCTCTCCGAAGATATGTAGGATCCATAGGCTGCAAGATCCGCTTCCACTTCTGCTGCGTTAAATCCGTAAGCAGCATGAAAATCGAAATATATCTTATGTAGGGTTCTATAATCTATAGGAATGCCTTCAGAAGCCAAAAACAGCCTGGTGCTTGTATTTGTAAACCCTTCAAAGTGAATTGGCGCAGGTTGGTCGTGCAGGAAGGCGAGATATAACTTGAAGGCCTTTAAAATGGCTGGTTCTCTTAGTCTAGACATGAGGAAACGGTTATCAGAACTTTTTTCGGTTCGCGTAAGCTTCACTGTTGGGGGAGACATTGGATCAAAAATAGGTTCTTGGTCAGTAGGAGCTTTCTTGGAAAGACTGTAGCAGTTGTCGCTCAACAAGACATTTGCTTTGCAGGCAGCAATAGCCTCTTTGTCAGAAGATATTATAGTGCCCTTTTGAGAAATTGGAGAGGAGACAACCAGTGAACTGACGGAGCTCGAGTTGGTTGGCAGTTTTTTCGGTGTGGAGGGAGGTGGGAGGTTCGGTGTAGATTTTTCTGTAAGTTCGGATACAGCTGACCGTTTTATTACTACGCCATGTGGCCATAGATTGCTGTCTAAAAGCTTTTCAGCTGACTTTTTTGACTGAGTTCCAATTTTAAAATCAATATTTGAGATATGATTGATTAGGTGGTAGCATCGAATAAACTCTGTAGTCCCAAGCTTTTCCTTAACGTAGTGAACTATGTTGTTAGGCGTAAACCCTGCAGGAAGATTTCTTACGACTACATAGTGCCACCGTTAATAATACACTATTACAAGCCAGCTTGCTGGAGCCTTCAGTAGTACTGGGAATATCCGTAGGTGTTACCTCAATTTGTGTAGAGGCGGTGGAGCAGGTAGTTTCCATAGTTGGTGTAGGCAAGGGTATGGTGGTAGGGTATGTATTTTTGATATGCTTACACAGTTACACAAGTTAGGTTGCTCTTAATGTTAGCAATACCTGCTTTTAATTCAATTGAAGAGGAGTCCTGTACTTGGATTTTTATCACTTCTTCGGCATTGTTGAAGAGGATTTGGGAAATATTGAAAATATTCTGTTCCATATCCCTTAGAGACTTTAATAACATATCTGGTTTGTAAGCGGAAAACTCCCTCGAGAGATTATGGATATCGTCAATTTTTTCTCCATGAGATCCCACCTGGATTCACTCTTCACTAAAATGTCATACATTTCAGAAATTGTCGGTACACTACTTGACAATTGAGATACACGGTTTGCGACTGAATCAAAAAGTTCATGTGGAATCAAATTTTGAGATACCTTTGTGATTTTATCGTTGAGATATTTCAAACTAGGGGAGTCGCACAGGGCGCAGAAAAATCGGAGGTGGGTTGATTTTTGTAATATCAAGATTTTTGTGGTAGCCTTATCAAGGCCCGTGCAATTCATGCAAATAGATCGTTTAGACTCGCCACTACAACGAAGTTTATTGTATTTGTCTTTCTCTGAAAACTCTTTACGGCAATTGTCACACTTGTATTCAGCCATATTTAGAAAATGAAAAATTCGAAACAAAAATACACAGCGAAAACAAAACAGAACAAACACACGTACTGCGAAGCAGCTCGACTGCGAGGAACGCAAAACAAAGCACACCCGAACGGTACCGCAGTCGAACTTAACAAGTTAACAATAAAAACTAACTGTTCCGTCATTGCACATTTGCATCAACATATCCACCATCTCTTTCCATACAGGTAAGAATAAGCAATTAAAAGCTTTATATCTCTCTGTCGTACACATATTAAAGAAATAATAATACCGACAATGACGGAACAAAATGGCGGTCAAATAAAATGAACGTAAAAATGTTTTTATTCAATTGACTTTAAATTTTGAAAAAAAATGTGATATATGGATAAACTGATACGAATTCAACATGACGTAACAAAATGGCGGTGTATGTCAATGTAAAAACTACTTATTGAATTTATTTTAAATTATGTTTAGGAATCAAGTGTGGCCTAGGTAGAAACTGGTTAAATATTGGAAGAAATCCAATATGATGAAACAACATGCCGCCCAATGAAAATGTACTGAACTAAACTGGGACACAGTTCATTATTCCTAATTAAAGGAAATATTCATAACGAGGGAAGTTCCGGGTAAAGGAAATTCACCGATTTTTTTTAAAGAATTAATTAATGAAAAAAAACCTAATTATTTCCTTTCAGAATATATGAAGGCCTTGGTGCAATAGAGTGATAAGCCACATTTGATAAAATTTTGAGGAGAGCAATTTCTAACTTTTGCAAAATTTTATAATTAAAACTTTAAGATTATTTTGAATAATATCTTTTGCCCCTGTAATGTTTATTTATTTAACAATATGTTCAGTATCTTAGATGGTTTAAAAACGTTATTGTTCCAGAAAAGTATTTTTTTTTTGAAAAATATGCCAGATTTTTGAGGCTTATCACATTATTGCTCGAAAAAAATGTAACATATAATCTTTTATTATGAGTAAAAAAACTTAGAACAAATTGTGGAGCTACAGCAACAGCATCATAGTAGCTCAGCTACATCATTTGAGTCATCTTCGGTAGGCACCAATGTATTAAAATATTCATGAAAAACGGGTGGAATATAGGGAAGCAGACTCTTTACATCAACTAATTTTTTCTTATTTATATTAAGCGGCCTTAGATATTTTGGTCCTAGATTTTTCAGCTGAATATTCATTGGTCGACCAACTTTCATGAACTGCACTTCTTTGGAAAAGTCCTCATTTACGGCATGTTTAATAAAAAAACTAGACGTGTGGTTGTTTTTGAACTGAAACCCAATGGCTGATGAAAAATCGACGGGTTCACCTGACTTGGTCTTTTTAACCTTTGTCACATTCTGTAATAAGTTTCCAACATTTAAAATATCACTTTGTGATAATACAGTTACTACAAACGGATTTTTTTTGTTGGATTTTTTCAAAATATCTATCCACATGGAGGGGCTATAAATATGTTGCACTTTTTTCTGACATTTTTCGATGAGTGCAAAATCTCGGTCTGATGGCAGGCGGGTGTGCCCAGCTACCAAAAAATAATAAGTTATTTCCTTAAGTCTTCCCTCTCTTATCATCTGCAACCACATTGCCATCATTGCCCAATTCTTGTTTTGCCCTGGGCAGTTATCTGTAAAGACAATAAGCTTTTCTATATTTTTTGGCTGTAGGCTCAGAAATTTTAAAACAACGCTACAAATCTCATCACTCCCTCTGTGCCCAGTTTCTTCACCCCAAACAAACATGTATCCTTTTCCATTACTGCAGTCATGCACTCCACAGTTGTATAGCCACAACTTACGACAATAAAAGGCTGGTCCAGATGTCAACTTAGGAACGGGCAAAGCCTGCTGGAGATCAAAAGAAATTACTAAGGTATTTGAGTCTTTTTTTTCAGATTCAGATTTCAGCAGATCCTGCATAAGTCGAGCACGAGTTTGATGGATCTTTAAAGAGGTCTCAATTACTTTGGATTCATCTTCTTTATTTTCGACACGTAGTGCGTCAATTTTAATTTGGGATTCGTCACATGTTTTACATGTATCTGATTTTGGTAGTAAAAATCCTATGTTGAATTCCCGACAAAATACTCTACGGTACGCATCGTGACTCACGGGATTTTCTACACCCCTTTCAGTGCACCATGAAAGATAATATTCCTCATATAAACGGGCGATCGATAGGTCGCAATCAAGATAGAACTTGCCATCATTCACGGATCGGCTGTAATGGCTCTGGTATTTCGGTATGCTATTAATGTGATCTCTAACTGATTGCAATCTATTTTCGTCAATTTTGTTAGGCCTGTTTGAATGTTTTCCCCTTCGATCCATTTTAGGTGTTAAAGCCCCTTCAGAAATTTGAGCAATAATACCATTAAGCCTTCCTCTGGATTTGTGTAATCCATGTACACTCTTAAACTCTGATTTGCAAAGCTTTACTTCTGAGTTATTAACTTTTACAGTATAAATAACTGTAACTTTTCTTCTTGACTCCTGTCTTTTAGTTTTTTTTGGATAAACTCTTTTTTTTTATATAACTTGTATGCAACCAAAAAGATAGGCATTTTGAGTATTAAATGAACCAATATCCCAAAAGCTATTGAAAATATTTCCCTCTTGTCCTTGAAGTTTGGTTCTACAGTTGGCTTTGCAAGTGTATGGAGGGCCAAGTACACGTCCGGCATATTTTTTATTATTGGAGTCGCTAAGATATTCCCTTCCTTCATTTCTCCTACGCTTCCTTTTATTTCTCTTATGTGAAGAAGGAGTTCGCGTTCTCCACCGTTTTCTTGTGCTTTTCACTGGGCTCTCTTCGGACAGCCTTTCCAAAGATAACTGGGTCTGGTTTAGATTGATATTGACATTTATTGCTTCATCCTGAAATAAAAAAACATTTTAGAGTAGGTATTTATAGTGGCTTTTCATATTCTAGTCTAGATATTTTCCTTCATTTTAACAGACACCTACTTCAAAATGCAACAAAACTAAATTAAAAATCTATTGCTTCAAAAAGATGATAAGCCACATGGCACAAAAATGCCTGCAAATACTGTTTATTATTTACTTTCAAATTATTCCACATATTCACAACTTAGATAATTATAAATTTAAGAGAAATACGCCAAAAATTTCATTACATTTTTTAAAGGAAATATTATAATTTTTCAGAATATTTTTTGTCTATAATTTGTTGACATCAAAAATGTGATAAGCCACAAATTATTTTAGAGCAGCTTACCTTTGAAGAAGAATTCACATCGTTTTATGTGTATCTTTTTATGTCCTGCAATGTTAAAATCACTCTCACTGCTTGATGAATTTTCTAAAGCTATTATTAAAAATATACGTTCACTAAACGAACATGATTGATGATAATTTGTGAACGAGGCTTTAGATAATGTATATCTTTTTACAATATACCTACTTACAAAGATAGTAACAATAATTGGGGTATAAGCTTTATCCTATACTAGACACCTTTTTGCCCAGTGCAGAGTTGCCAATCATTTTTGAATAACAATTAACAACTGACAAAGGGTCAATCTTAATTAATTACGGAGAATTTTAATTTAATTCATTTACAAATCGCGCACTTTATTTTTTAACTTTCAGAGCTGTAATAAAATGCAATCCATTTAAAAATAATAAAATTACAATCCATTTTCGAAATGCCGTGAAAAGGGAAAACTGTCTTTTATCACCCCTGATTTATTAGTGGATTTATGTTATGGAATCTGATAGATCTACTGTAACTATTATATGATAGAACGCATAGTTTCTAAATATTTGTGGTAAATATTAACCATCATTTTTGTCGAATATGATCTTTTACGGCTTTTGCTTGCCGACGGTTTGCATATGATTGCACAAGGCATCTTCAGGGATCTTTATTTCACGAGATTTAGGCCGGCTATTTATACCCGACCTGTGTTCACCCAACCATGAACCGGTGTAATGGTCGGTTTCCACGTAAAATATTAATTATTAAAATTATAAGGAAGGTATAAATTTCAATAGAATCTCCAAGTTTTCGTTTATAGAATCCCGAAATCAACACAAGAACTTTGGCTTCTTATACACTTATGACATGATCATCATCTGGCACAGAAGTAACAAGTAATCAGCTATTAATTCTTCGGTTTACAGATACGTCGCGATTTGTGGTAAACATTTTTTGCAATTGGGAACGGAGAAATTGACTCAACCTTTAAGAGGGAATGGATATTAGAAGGCCAATTAGAGAATATAATAATTGTACTCCTCGATAGGAAACTAATAAGGCGTTATCGATAGGAAGGATAGGAACATACGTACAATATTCAACACACACACAAGATAGTTTTGCAAACGGAAGGAGTATATGCAATTCCTTGTTACTGTGGTGATGTCTATATTGTTGAAACGACGACCATATCCACTAAGCTTAAGCAACATGAATGGTGTATTAGAAAAATACAAGTTGTTTCTGAACAGCCACATTTCACTGGAGATGTCATATAAAAGAAGGCAAAGTTCTTACGTCGCACAGTGCTTTGAGTAAACGAGATAATGGGACAGAAATCATTACTCTTATTGTAGTTAACGGATTTAAACCAAATAAAAACGGTTACGTAGTTTATATACATCTGACACATAAAAAAACTTTTTTTGTGTTTGTAAGAAATGGCAACACTTACACCCAAACACCTTCACATATAGTAAGGGCCAAAAATGGAATAAAAACGGAATTTTAAAGTTGTAAAAAGACAGAATGAACTAAAAAAAAGTATATTCAAAAGAATTAATAACATATAAAGCTACTTATAGTAAATAAACGTAATTTATATATTATAAGGAAATCAAACATAAGATTCTTTAATAAAAAAAAAACAAGTTTTTATCATTGGTGTTAAACATCACACAATATAAGTTTGTATACATATATTTTATAAATTATATATTATGGATATATTTCTTCAAAAAATTCCAAAATTAAAATGAATCAGAAAATGAAGTTTTTTGAATAGATCGTTAAAACTACCGGGATAAAACAGGTATTTTTTAAACTGAAAATATCATATGTTTCACATAATCTTACGCTGAAGTAAATATATAAAAAAATTACTCGCTATCCGAAAGGTCAGTACTGTGTGCTTTTTGCAAATCAAGTTCACTAATATCTGAAGAAAACGTATCTGAATACTGTTGCAAGCAAAGAGGCTCTATTTCCAAATATTCTATGATATCCATTTATGTTATCTTCTCGTGATTGGGAAGTTGTAGCTTTTCTCAAATATAATATAAATGGATCTGAGGTAAGTAGAAGACTACTCATAATATCTTTATTTGTGTTTTTTTCCAGTGTGATTCAGACGCACTTTTCGGACTTCTTTATGCCTTGCTTCCAGAGCATCTTCGGCTAGGTGTCTTATAGGCAAATCAAAATTCTGAATAATCTCAGATCCATGTACAAGAAGTTTGTAGACACTACAAGGCATATAGTACCAAGGATATAAACGAATGTTAAGATCCCTCGTATTCTTCAAAAGCTGTTGAAACAAAAGCAACTTGATTTTTTGCCCTATAGACACAACTCTTAAAATATGTGAACATTTTAAAATTAGTTTTTTGTTAATGCCCGTGATGGACGAACTTAACTCTGGGTTTTGAAAAAACTTTCTAGCCGTATTCCCATCATTCGTGGACCCATAGCCTGACTTTGGTTTGGCAACAATTAACCCCATTTGAACTTTGAAATCCTTCTGGATTTTTTGTTTTTGGTTTTCAACAAGTTTTTTGTTTTCAGGGCCTTTGACTTGCCAACATTTAATTGGAAGTCTATACGCAATATGTAATAGACATTCAAAACAACGGATCCACGAATGAAGGGAAGAAAGACCAAAGTTTAAATTTTCAGTTTTTGTCACCCTTTCAAGAACTTGATCTGTGTTCATCTCCTTGGGAGATGCACTGCAAATAAAGCATGTTTGCGTTGAATTTGTTTCTGATAAAGTGTTGATACAGCTACCATCTAGCATTTTAATGTGGAGAATATATTGCACAATGACATCTCTATCTTTAATTCGGATCTTAAAACATTTTAAATTTTAAATTTGCTTTTGAAGCTTTATGCTTTCGCTTTTAACGAGATCCGCATTTTCTTTTGAGAACAAAAATTTTATTTGCCTGCAGTAGAAAGTGAAAGAAGTTCGCGGATTTTTCCACCAAATATCGCCTTCTTCATTAATGAGTTTCAGGGGAGACATAGCAACCAAAAACAAATATTCGTCAGTCATTTCGGAACTGCTAAATTTTTGTTTGTTGTTGCTATGTCCTGAACTCCCATCGAACCCGTATTTACAAACAGGGGTAAGATTTGAGTTTGGTTTTATATTTTGAGATTTTGTCTCTAAAATCTTTAAAATGCTCTTAAG
The DNA here is from genome assembly GCA_030620095.1 of Kuschelorhynchus macadamiae. NCBI lineage: Eukaryota > Metazoa > Arthropoda > Insecta > Coleoptera > Curculionidae > Kuschelorhynchus > Kuschelorhynchus macadamiae. Next base: position 441,486 of record JAUTXW010004949.1, read on the forward strand.
CGTGTTCTCCAATAAAAGCTGCAACTCAATTTCTGACCCTTGTTCTGTATAAACTATATTTTGTGGAATTAATTCGTTTCGAAAAGACACAAGTTTATGCAGGCTAGGCAAACAGTCATCATGTAAATTATTAATTACTGACCTGAGCAAATTATATTTTCTTTGGGAAAGATCCAAATCGAAATAAAGTGCCAAAGTATCTTGCAACGATAGAGACTTTTTGGTTGCAACCGTATTCGTATTATTATTTTGTCTGGTTGACTCCTGCACAGCAAAAGACAGTTCTTCCAATGAATAGTTGGACACCAAATCGGCAACTCATCGTTTTCTCGTTTTCTGGCTATTTTCCTTGAAATTTTTTCTTGGTCTACCACGGCTAATTCTTGGGGAAGTTACAGACGGTTTCGTTGCACTAATTTGAACAAATGACTTGTTCAAAAAAATTTCAGATTAAGCCATTTTTTCTGCTGAGTTTCAAACTTGCTTCTCGTTCGATTACTTTTTTGCATTTCGTATCCATTTGTGCGCAAAAAAAACCAGCGGATTTCAAAACAGCTTTTTTGGCTTGTTTTCTAGATGTCGAAATATCCAACAATTGTACTATTCTTTCAAACACTGATACTTTTTCCTTTTTTTTTGGAGCCGAAATCCACGAGTCTAAGTCGATATTTTTTATGGAAACAGTATTACCTAAAATAAATAATTTTGTCGTAAGGGGCAAGTTTCGGCAAAAAAGGACTTCGTTTGTTAAAACAACATAGTTAGGATTATGAAATGAGCCAATAAAAAAAAAGCGTTTTGAGGTCTTTTACGAAAAACTTACATGTTTATAAAATTTACATTATTTACTAAAACAAACAAAAATTTCTAGACAGACACAAAAAAAATCATACATACATACATGCAAGTTTCCATAATAATCGTAAATTAAAGTAAAAAATATATGGTCAACAAACACTAGGCACGGTTCAAACGAAATGGCCACAAAGAAAGTATAAATACCAACAAATTCTTGAGGTGGTCTACTTTGAGATAATTTTACTGATAAGGGAATGAAAAAAACAGACAACATATTTTCATATTTATATACATGATGTAGTCATAACCAGAAATGGTACAAGGATTTTAAAAGTTTCATGTTTTATTTTTCCATTTTTGTTCACTGTTCGAAGCACTGTGCGTCGGTCTCAGGATTCTATAAACGGAAAATTAGAGAATCAATTGAAACTTATAAGCATCCTTATACCTTTAATAGAGTTACGGACTACATTATACGTGGACACCAACCTAAATCTCTCCGAGAGCATTCAGTGCTCCGATCTCGTGAAGTAAATATCTCTGAAGATGCACAGTGCGATCGAATACGAAACGTCGTAAAACGATTCCATTTTGGCACGGTCTGATCCCAAGAACGATTATTTCATCGTTTGTTATGTTTTAAAATTAATAATATTGTGAATTATATATTTTACGCAACTTTCAAATTTCCGGATTTATATTTCAGGAAAATCTATTAATTGCTGATAACATTTGCAATGCAACATCAAAAAGCTGTTATTTTGGCACTAACCCACAACCTCGAAAAATGTATTATTCGTATCTTTACATGTTTTGTTTTTCTATGTTATATTTAATAACAATCTATTTTAAATTTGCTTTAACATTGGTATTTTGTGTAAGACTAAAGTGAAATAAACTGATTTGTACCAAATATGTAACCTGCTTTTTGATGCATACAGAATTTCAGTCCTCATCATATAAACGTACATAATTAAATGTGTATTGCATTCCATTTTAGGCCCATTTCCTTTACAAATGTCAAATTAAAAGCGTGCATTCAGTGCGTGTTATTCGTGCTACTGTCAAATAATACAATAATGGTTTTCCAGATTGGAAAGCTAAATAAATTAAATTTGCCTTTGATTAGAGTATTTTGCTTGTGCATTTTACAATGGAAAATTTCCATGGTTACCATTCATTTTTAAGTGGCAAAATAAAACAAAAAGTATTTTTTGCGAAAAATGCACTTGGCCAATTTCCACTTCTGTCAGTTTTATGAGAAATTGATAAAGCTGTATAAATATTCCCTAATACTGATAATCAGCTTAACTTTGAATTTGTTTTCGTGACATATAAAATTTCTCATATATAGGATGTTAGAGGTTTGACTATAAATATTTTAACATAATGAAGGATAACAAACATAGAAAAAGACTCCAAGTCTCGGTCTCATTAAATTATAATTTTAAAATTCACAACAAACATGACACGTGGTTCGCCCTTTCGAGCATCATCAGACCTACAAACAACAGAGAGAACCTTAGTAAATAATCACACTCACAAATCCTAAAACAATAACTTACAAATAGAATAAAACACACTAAAGCACAACAAAACAAACAACTACTTATACATATTTGATGGACATTAAAATGAGGTTAAGTCTCACGTGAATAAACAAAATACAATATTAAAAAAGTATTAAAAAAAGATTCATGTCTCTAGACGGGATCGAACCCAAACCACCCGAGTGAGACGCCGAAGCAACCACTCACAGATTACTTGACTAGTCAAAGAAAAGAACCAAAAACTCTCACTCTATGAATTAGTGAATGAAATGAAGGTTGCTTACAATTGTTATTACATTAAATTGTTAAGTATTAGGGTTGGTTCAAAATTAAAAACATCGTTAACGCAAGTGAGAATGGGACTTTTTATAGCTTTGGTTATTTCCATTTTTTCTAGCAGGTCAAGCTTTTTCCCCTTCGCACATTCATGTAAAACATCAACGTCAGAAATGTTAAATTCATGACCTGACTCCAACAAATGATTGGCAAAAGCTGAAACAGTCTCAGTTACATCCGTATTTCTGAATTTGTTGACAAGGCTTAAATGTTCTCTCACCCTTTTCTCAAATTTTTCGACCTGTTTGTTCCACATAGGTCGTGCAACATTCGCTACGATTTAGTGCATAAACCCCAGATCTGGACAATTTATCGGTTGTGTCCTTTGTCCTTACTAAATGTCTCTTGAGAGTATTTACTGTTTTGAATGAAATATTGACATTTTTAATATTTTTAAAAAAATTTGCCAATTGGAGAGAAACACTTCCGAAAAAAGTAATGCACTTGAAAAAATTTGTCTCATCGTTAAATTTTAATTGTATGACAGTATAGGACATTTTGTACTTGTTTATAAATTTGTAATATAATTTAGTGATGGACTCCAAAGAAAAACCGTTATTCATAGCAATCTGCATTATAATATCACGCTCTTTATTAAACGCTTCCCTTGACAATGGTAAATTACACAACCGATAGAAAAAGGAGTTGAACGCGGCGAATTTATGTATGTAAGGAGAGTTTGAAGCATACTGAATAACATTATCCGTGGACGATGTTTTCCGGTAAACCTCAAACTCTATCCTACTGTGTTTCCGCGATAGTAAAAGGTCAAGAAACGGTAGTTTTCCTTCATCTTCCATTTCCAATGTAAACTCAATTTTAGGATGCAAGGAGTTAACGAATTGTAAAAACTCTTCCAACTGATTTCTGTTGCCATTCCATACAATGCAAATATCATCCACGTATCTTTTATATGCTGTTAGGAAGGAGGCAAAATAACTATTCATTATCCTGTTTTCCAAATTGTTCATGAAAACCTCACTCAAAAATGGCGACAAACAAGAACCCATAGCCAGCCCAGACCTTTGCCTATGTAACTGTCCATTAAATTTGAAAAAATTTTGGTCTAAAACTAAGGTAAGAAGAGAAGTGAGGCCATCAACGAGTAACTGTGGCAAAGAAGATCTCGCCAATAAATCCCTTACCAACTGAATACAGTCTGCGGGAGGCACACTAGGAAACAAATTCTTGACATACAATGAAACTAATAATGCATTGTGCGGAATATCAACGTTTTTCAGGTGATTGGCAAAGTCGATGGAATTCCTGGTAGAATATGTGCTATGAAAACCCGTTACGTCCCTAAGAACTCTATTTAGCCAAGCTGAACGTTTATAGCATGGGGAATCAATAAATGAAACCACTGGCCTCATGGGCGTGCCATCTTTATGAATCTTTGGCAAGTCATAAAGTAGTTTGTCATGTTAAAACATTCTAAGGTTGTTAGAAATGTGTCCAGATTACTTTTTAACCTCGTAAAAAATGAGTTTGTTGGGTCTCTGTTTATTCTTTCAAAATCACCAGAGTTCAAGAAACCAATAACCTTGTCAACATAATCAGTTCTTTCCATAACTACCAAACAAGAGCCTTTATTGGCCTTGGTGCAAATCAGATCATCGGATTTGATTTTATGTGCCAGAGATTTTAGGTGTGCCCTGTTGTAGTTACAGCCTATGTCACTCGTAAAATTAGAGTTCAAAAAATTTATTATTTTAGCCCGCAATATATTTTTGTTAGAAATGTCGGTCATTTGAATAATACATTCGGCCTCTATAGCCAGAGTTTCTTTAATATCAGTATTGATGTTGTGGGAAAAATTATACTTAAGGTTAGAATTAAGTATATGTTCCTCTTGAGGAGTAAAAGTAACACCAAACAAATTAATAAAACGCTTGTGAAAACCAAAATTTGTGCTACCCAAACCTAATCTGTATTCATCAATATTATTGGATAAAAGATAATTTCTTTGGGCTAATTTAAGACATTAAATTTCTCACAGAAAGACTCAACCTCATTTCTAAAGTCATGATCTAAAACTACAAATTCAATGTAGAATAACAGAAATGTTAAAGTTAGATAGAGATATTTGAGTTTAGAGTTTACTGAGTTCAAAGTTTTATAATGTTGTTTAATCTCTTTCTTGATCCAAACGGTTTGAGCTTTCTTCAATGCAGCTGATGCGGCCTTAGTATGAATCTTGCACTTGATTGTCACGAATTTAGGTGTCAATTGAAATAGTAAGCATCGTTGAAGGAACCAATTTTTCCGATTTATGGATGGTTTGGAACTAATTTAACCTGTGTTAAACTAAATATAAAAAAATTATACTTAAAACTTAAAAGATATAAAAAAATTCATAACTAAAACCTTTGTTTTTAAATTTAATACAGTTTTTTTGGTTCTGTGTTTTTACTTTGTTAAAAATACTTCAACTTTAATAATAATTCCTTTTTATACTTTTTTAATGTTGTAATAAAAATCCAAGACCTGCCAAAACCTCTCCGTACCGATTTTTTAGCTTTAAAAACTTATTAATCTACTTTATATTTTTTAAACAAAAAGGGCCTAAAACATTTTTTTTGAATTTTAAAATATTGAGCACACAACCGGTATTCGAGGTTTTTTCTTAAGATGCCTCGACTATTTGTACGACACTCATAAAAATCAATTTGCATGAGTTAATATTCTGGTAAACTAACTTCAAACTTCTGACTTAAATCAAAACTTGGCTTTAAAAAAAACACAGTAAGTTAATTAACAACCAATAATGAACTGGAGATTGGAATTTCCCGGTTGAATAATGTTTGAAAAATATTCATGAGAGCTTTATCGAGTAATTTGAATATTGACATCAACAAATTGGCTGATGTGGAAAATTCCCATTTTTTGCTTAATGCTGACATGTAACATTTTTGAAGTAGGTTTATAGCATATGAATTGGTTCGCGAACAGAGTTATTTTAACATTTTATAATGTTTATTTGGCTATTATAAAACTAGTTATAAAACGAACACAAACATGAAAAGAACTTACTAGTCGGGCTTGCATTGTTAATTTCTTGATTTCGACTAGCTTGTAACTCTAGTCGTTATCAAACGCTTTTAAGTCGGAAAAATAAATCTATTACTTCATTTGATTATACGAGGAAAAATAGTAAATCGGAGATGAAATTCGGCTGTGCCTTGCTATCTGTTAATCTGCCTTCATCGGCTTGATTATTGTGTGCATATGTCTCTGGTAAGTTTGTAAGTTTTTTGCCTAGTCGAGCGTATGTAAGTGGATCGAATTAGGTCGTTGTCAATTATGTCCCATTTTGTATAGTAACTTATCATTATTTTCTGTCTGTATTCAAAATTTATGAATCCTGGGTCATTTTGTAATATGCTATTCTATATCTATACTTCTATACTAATATATAAAAGACTTAGTTGACTGACTCACTCATCACGTTCCAGCTCAAACCACTTGAGGTAAAAGGCTGAATTTTGGAACACAGATTGATTATAGGGTGTAGAGCTTCGATAAGAAGAGGTTTTTCCAAACTCAAATTCCAAAGGGGTGAAACCACCCTTTAAATATTACAATATTTTGTATTTAAAAAATGGTCAGTTTTACGGAAAAACGTTTGAACATGTTTTTTTAATTTATTTTTTTACATATTTTAGGATTTTTTAAAAATTCATACAGGGTGTTCAAAGGGATGAAACAACCACTTAAATAATACAATATTTTTTTATTTAAAAACCGTTTAGTTTTTCGAAAAAAATGCTTGATCACGTGTTTTTTAATTTATTTTTTTATATATTTTAGGATTTATAAAATTCATACAATGTGTCCAAAGGGTTAAAACCATCCCTTAAATCTTATAATATATTTTATTTAAAAAACCGTTAGTTATTCGAAAAACGCTTGTACATACTATTCTTTATATTTTATTTTTTTACATATTTTAAATTTTCTTAAAACCCAGACAGGGTGTCCAAGGGGCTGAAACCAACCCTTTAATATTATATTTTTTAAATGTGATCAGATTATTTGTTGCGTTCAGATTGACAAACAAAAATCTTTTTTGACTTTTTCGCAACTGAATAAAAATATTTAGCTTTATATTAATTGAAGCAAATATTTAATAAAATTACGTATCTCAACATGTAGACTAGTCTGTCTACGGAATGTTTTTATAGACACATAGTAGTTGTACGAATACTTCCATCCTATCGGGATATAATCATCAAAAATGTTGGCTCAAGTGGGAATAGCATAGGAAAAAGTTGAACTAATTATAACTTTATACAGATTTAATTCTCCTATGTAACTTGTTTTTGCCTTGTAGTAATGGATAGAGTGCCCTAATTTGACCATTGGCTTTATTAAAAATCTGACCATTTGAGAATAATATTGGCAACTTTAATAAAGTTGTCAGGTTTGTGGTGGAGAACACAGCTAACGCTTTAGCTGGATTTATTTTAATTCGCCATTCTTCGGCCCAGTTTATTGATGTGTCTTTGGATGCGAAAAACTATGGTTGATTAGATTTAATAAAGTTCGACATAATTTATTTCTTATTTAAGTTAAAATTGGTGATATTTTTCATAATTCAATTTGTAAGCTGCGGAGACATAATTTGTGTAAAATCATGAAGAAATTTTTGCAACTTAGTGTGCAAAACATTGATGGTTTCGAATACTTGAGAAGTATTGTTAGGATGTAATGTATTTGATAGTTTATTATTATCCTCAGAACCCCAAACAAAAGTGGTGGGAGCTAATTGTTTTTTCTTTGTAAATATATTTTTAGGGTGTTTAGGATATCCAGAAAAGATGGCAGGATGTTCTCCTGAGCAATTAACACAGATTGGATTTTCAATACTTTTAAAATTGCATTCACTATTTAAATGGCCTTTGGAAATTTTACGCACATTAGCGGGGTTGTGCATTTGGTTTGGGAGTGGCCGTAAATCTGACGTTTGTGATATTGTGTATTGGAAGTTTTAGAGCCGATATCCATGCGAAAAACTGGTGTTCCCGCACTAGTGGCGAAAATTTTTTCCGCACTAGTTATTAATTTACTAATTAACCGTCTTTGATACATATCTCAGAGTGTGTAGCTGGCTTAATGCATTTCGTTTTGGTTAGCTACCAGGTTTCCAGGTTACTAAGGATGCTTAAAGTCAATTGTCAGAAATCAACAAACTGACATTTCGATATATTTGTTTGCCCTTAATTACTTTTATATTTGTGTATTTTCCATAATTTTGCATTATTAAGATGAATTTGACAATCTGGCCATGCAAGACGGGGTTTCAGAATATATTATAAACGCACCAAAAGAAGTAGATTTGGATTTGCTTCCAGAAAAATCCAAAGACAGATACGTTCAGGAATACGAAAAGTTCATCAAATAGTGCGCCAACAAAAAAACAACAACATTAGCAAAGAAGAGGCGCCTCAAGTTCACTTTCAAAAAATTTCAAATAATTTTCAACCTTCTACAATGTGGCCCAAGTACTCAATGATAAAATCTGTGCTAAAAATTAAGAAAAACGTTGATATTAGCAGGCATCTTAAATTGATTGCTTATTTAAAAAAGAAAATGGGAGGTTTTAGACCAAAAAAATCTAAAATTTTAAACCAGGAAAATGTTTAAGCATTGCGTCTGATGATACTTATTAACTAATCATAGTCGCAACGCTAATTGAACAAGAAGATTTGTTTCAGATGAAAATACCAGATATCAAGACTTGTCGGAGTAGAAGCTTTGTTATAACTGAAGAAAAAAATATCAAGAAGTACATGTCTCTGCGTCCCAAAAGTACACCGCATCAAAGGTTTTTTGTCAATTTCCAAAAAGGGAAATATACTACTCAAACTGTTGGCATTATTACGTTTGGTAAGATGCCATCGGACGGGGCTGCTTTTTTGAGACTTCCAAATCCAGAGACTTTTACTAGACACTGTTACAGACGCTCTTCGGCTACTATGTTGGCCGACGATGGAGTGGATATTACTAGTTTGAAACGTCTCGGGGATGGCAATCGACAAAAGTTGCAGAATCATATGTGGGCGAATCCGTGGAGAACAAAGAACGTATCGCCATTCAAATTTTATGTTCTACAGGAGAAAATTACAAGGAAAATTCGCCTCTGCCTTCGCCCTTGTTTTCTACAAGTTTCGCGTATGAAATTGATAGTATTGATGACATCAATAGACCAGTGAATCAGCATCAATATGACAAGTTAAGAAGAAAAGGTGTCAACGTTATTGCCAGCACCAAAAAGGCTAACCATCAAATGCTGCTTAGTTAATAATACACGTCCGTAGATACATAAATAAGAAAGAAATTAACAGCCATTCGGACAAAATATTCTGCCTGTAGGAAGCTTATTCAAGTATGGGGTCCAAAAATAATGGACCATTATACTGACACTTAAAGTCTTGTAGCAGGACATTCGGTTTTGAGGCTACCGCCCAATCACCAGAAACTGAATGTCATCGAAAATATGTGGGCGTTAGTTGAAAATTCGGTAAATGCCCATGCCCATGTAAAAAACTTAATTCTTTAAAAATTTAAAGAATTAAATGAATAGAAGTATGAAGACACCCAGATTGAAAGGGAGCATTTATTGGATGCCGGGTTAGATACTAAAGACACCGATAGTAGTTTTGGCTTCAAGCTATTCTGCCATCGGATTCCGATTCAACCTATTAATTCTAATTTAGCAATATGACCTATTAAATATTCTCTTTTAAAATATTTCTAAATAAATATAATATGGTAGGTACAGTATTAATATAATTCTTGGTCACTTTATAAAAACTCAAATTTTAATATTTTGTATGATTAAGAGCTCATAACTTGCACTCCTAGAAACCTCTTTATACCAATATTCAGTCGAATCTGACGAGAAATAACACAAATTGTTTTTGTGAGTAAATCTGGTGTTATTTCGGCTGATTTGATTTCCGATTATAAATTGGTGTATTGCTCTTTAAATCTGGAAAGTAAGTGCACACAGCCAAGGATAATTTCGTATCGATATTTTAGAAATTTGAGCATTAATCAATTTCAGCAAGATTTGCATAATCTGTCTTGGGACGATATATTATATGAAAACAATATTGACACTATTAATTGTCTCCTTGTTTAACAAACATGCGCCAATTCGTGAAGCTAGAGTAACTAGGCCCAGAGCCCCTCGGCAACTACAAATTTAAAAACATTTATGAAACAAAGAGATTCCGCTTATCAAAAGTTTAAAATAACAAAAAATATTAATGACTGGAATCATTATAAATTCTTATGTAATTTTATCTATGGTTAGAAGAGAAAAAAAGCTTATATAGATTCGCTGTAAATGGACTTAAACCTCCGAAAAACTTGGCCAGTTCTAAAAAACCTAAACATATGTCATATAAAAAACATACCAATAATTAATTTAAAAACTTAAATTTCTCGATTGCTTTAGCTGATAATTCAGAAATTAATAAAATATGAAATAATATTAAAATAATGCATGTTGTCAGGATGAAATTACTCCATTAAGGATAAAATACTGCAGCGCGTTTATGGACAAGTACATAATTAGCTGCTGTATTGAGTTACATTATTTTCCAAGTCAATGGAAATTTCTCAGTGATCTTAGGATTATACAGGAGCGTTCAGTGAAATTTTTACCTCTTGTAATATTATTCGATTCTTCGATTACTTTTTGCAAATTCGTCAATGACGTCACCATAAAAACGTCGATGCTTCGACATATTTTGGAGAAGTTTATTTTCAATGGACAACAGCCATGTATGCGAAAGTCTCTCCTGCCCCGTTGAATTTCTCACGAAATTTTTTATACGTTTAAGTGTTGAAAAATTGCGTTCTACTGATGAACTTGTAGCAACACAATTTTGACACTTCGGTGAGGCATCTTCCAGCTCCTTGTCTTTTAAAAATTGTATTAGTTCCTTAGCGTTATTTTTTGCACTAATGTCATCAGTTTCGAAAATCACTTTTAGTTCAGATCGCAGTAACACTCGGTCGAAGAACTGGTCATACTGAAGAAGAAGAGATTTAAACGCATCTTGTGGAAAAGTTTTTCCTTTAAATGCATCAAACTTGCAGAGCTCGAGGAATTTAAAATCATTTAAACCGTTAAATATATAGCTTATTTGTTGCTGAATTTGATCGATTATTTCATAAAAGAGGCGTCTGTATGATGTTTGAACATCTCCCACCTTTTTTTAGGCAAAAAGCAATATCATTTGTTTTGGTTTGTAATATATTAAAAACATTGTACGAGAATGGAAATATTTCTGAAAATATGTTCAACAAATAATTAAAATTAAAATCTCGTTTCAAACAATCGAAAAAATCCCCTCGAACTATTTATTGCTTCTGAGTCACTCGTTTCATTATTTTCTATTATATTCTCAAATAGTTCAATCAATGATTCACGATTTTCAGATACTATTAAAACAAGTCTTCCAATATAGTTCCACCTAATAGGAGCTACTTTGAGCAATCGTTTGTGGACAATGAAGTCCAAAGCTTGTGTACGTTTTGTTGACTTGGAAAAAAGCAGCTATGCCACTTAAAGTAACGAAAAATACTTTACACTCTTTAATGTGATTGATGGACTAGGATAAAACTAAATTTAATTTATGAGCAAAACAATGGACAAACACAGCACTTGGGAAAGTTTCTCGAACTTTAGCTTGCAGACCCTCTAATTGTCCTGCCATCACTGCAGCTCCATCATAGCTTTGAGCAACTAATTTTCTCTCTCCATTAATTTCTTTAGTAACGTTATAAACTACGGTATATAATGCATCTGCTGTACCATTTTCGGACACATTCTTAAAACCTAAAAATCGCTCTTGAATACTTCCGTCTGTTTTAACGTAGGGTATTACTATAAATAATTGGCCAAAATTAGTGATATCAGTTGTTTCGTCCAGAACAATAGCAATGAACCGCGCCTCGCCAATCTCCTGCTTAATTCTTTTTAGAATAATGGTTGCAACAGCCGAAATTAAATCGTTTTGGATTCGATTCGACGTTCCGCGAAAAACGCTAGACTGCTCTAAATCATTTTTTAAGCAATCATCATATTTAGACATTAAACTAAGTAAATCTTGAAAATTTCCTCTATTTGAAGAAACCCTTGTTTCGTCATGACCTCTAAATCCCAAGTCGTGCTGTCCGAGAAAACAAATAACATCGATAAGTCTTCTTAATATTTGCCTATTTTTAATGGTGACTAATTTCCAACTGTTTTTTAAGGGCGTGTTCAATTCTGGTTTTGTCGAAGACTTTTTCTTTTATGACGGCCTGTAAATGCGCTTTGGACATAATTTGTCTTTTTACAGCTTTGTGGAAATTGTTTAAATCGGAAAAACCGGTTTTATTCCAGAGACCTTTTTCATTTTCAAAAAGTAAACATGGCCAACAAAATAATTTACTTATATTTTCATACCCTGTTAGCCATTTAAATTGTTCGTATTGTTTTTCCGGATAAAAATGTCTAATACAGTTTTTCATTTTTGTGGTTAAATCTTTCATAGGCGGTTTTGCCTTTCCTTTGGAAATTATTTGAAGTTTAATGTTGAAAATCCCTTTATTATTAAGACACACACACACCACACATTCTTCTTACTAAAGTCTCCAACATTTTCAACGTTATTACCGACAGCCGAAGTTGACAGTATTTGCATATCCACGTCCGTATTATTGTCTTCCGTATCGCACCATGCACGACGCGACGTACGTATCACACAACACACGGATAGCCGTTTAAACAAGAACCTACACCAACGATAGCTTCCGCCACCACTTAAAGCACGCGACTGAAATGCAAAAATTGCAAACAGCCGGTGGAAAGTTCAATAACCTCTTGCGCGATTCACAGGAAATCAAGCATACAGGACTTGGCTGCAGAGAAGCTAGCGGCCCGCATAGGTTCTATTCGATATTCTATTGTGGCTGGGTCGGAGTCAAGGCCGCATTTATTATGGGCTTGATAATTAAGATAATATTTTAGCATTTGTAATATAAACTAAATTAATGGTTTCCTATTTCAAAAATTGGATTTTAGAAGATGTTTTGTAATTTTTTTGGGGCAGCACTGCTTCCCTTGCTTCCATGGACTGCATGCCCCTGGGATTATAAGTAATTTGCCCGCTTTGTCGAAAATTCTTGAGAACGTTTTACATAATCGGATGTTTACATATTCCACAGCTAATGGAATTCTTCCAGATTTTCAGTGTGGTTTCCGAAAAGACTTAAGTACAGAGGTTGCTTTAACAAATGGTATTGATGATGTTTTGCGTGCATAGGAGAAAAACTTATTACTGCTCTAGTCTTGTTAGACTTTTCTAAAGCATTTGATGCAATTAACCACCAATTCGTATCTAAATTGAGATATAACAGTGTTTCGTAATTTCTTCTTTTTTATCGGATAGTTTTCAAAGAGTATTTTCCAACGGCAAATTTTCTAATCAGGTGCAGGTATTATCAGGGGTACCACAGGGCTCGATTCTGGGTCCTTTACTTTTTACTTCCCTCGTAAAAGGGAAGTATTGTAATCGTGAAAAAATTACTCTCCGAGATTTTTTCAGATCTTCACCTTTCAGGGTCCCTAGATGACGAAAAACATATTTTCTCAATTCCGTCGGTCTGCCTGTCTGTCTGTCTGTCCGTCTGTCTGTCTGTTCGCGGCGCAGCTAAGAAACTATTTACCCGATTGACTTGAAATTTTAGTCAAAAATTAAGGGTCATATGGGGATGACCTGGTAACATTCTGGTAAAAATCCAATATGGCGAAACAAAATGACAGCTTAGAGAAATGTTAAAAAAATTATTATTAAAAAACTACTCATGCAATTTATCTGAAATTTTGCAAAAACATTAAGTGTTACGTTGGAATCAACTGACAACATTTTGGTACGAATCCAAGATAGCGGCTTAATAAAATATTTAAAAATTCAGCCTGAAAAAACTGCTTAATGGTTTGATTTCAAATTGTGTATCATAACTAATTATGGTATAGGGATCAACTAGTAAAATAGTGGTCCTAATTCAAGATGGCCGAACAAAATTGCGGCCAAATAAAATGTTTGTAATCGTTAAAAAGTTACCCTCTTATTTACACACATCTTTACGCTAGAGTCGCTAGATGCCAAAATATATGTTTTATGAACTCCGTCGGTCCGCCTGTCGGTCTTTCTGTCTGTCTGTCAGTTCGCGGCATAGCGTTAAGACTACTTAACCGACTGACTTCAAATGTTGGTCAAACATTAAGAGTCATATGAGGATTACCTCATATGACTTGGTTAAAATCCAGTATGACTGAACAATGTTAAAAAAAATTGTTAGAGTGGTGTATTATTTGGGGTTAAGATCCAGAAAAAAACAAGTTTTTTTAAATTATCGACGTTTTGATTTTAATTTGTGCATCCTCAGGATATATATAGATTCTTTATCCTGCAGGAAATGCATATTATCAGTCTTTACCTACTCTGTAGATCCGCAGATATTTCCTAGAGATTAAGTTTCATGATTTTCGTTAACAAACCTCTTGTTGTTGTTACAGTGGTGTATTACTTGGAATTAGGGTCCCGTAGAAAAACAAATGTCTATTTGTAAGTAGTAGACGTTTTGCAACTTTATTGTTGCAGCCTCAGGACACATAGTTTCTATATCCTGGATGAACCCCATGTTTTTAGTCTTCGTTTTACAGTCTTTATTACGTTCGTCCGCAGATATTTCCCAGATATTATGTTTTCATGGTTTTCGTTCTTCTTGTTGTTATGTTAGAATGGTGTATTATTTGAGGTTAGTTGGTTCCAGACCAACGGAGTAGGTAAAGACTAATAGTATGGGTTTCATGTAGGATATTAAATCTGTGTCCTGAGGATGCAACTATAAAGTTACGAAACGTAGACATTTTAAAAAAAGACTTCTGTTTTTTTACTGGATCCTAACCCCAAATAATACACCACTTTAACATAACAACAAGAGGATCGATAACGAAAACCAGTTAGAAATTTAATGTAGAACACGTGTCACGTTTGTTGTAAATTGTAAAATTATAATTTAATGAGACCGAGACTTGGAGTCTTTTTCTATGTTTGTTATTAAAATAAGAATGTTTAACCAAAGTTAATTTAATAATAAATTTTGTTCGCTTAGGAGATATTTTTTATATTTTTGCTGTAAAATAGTACAGCGTCAAAGCTAAAGGAGCTCTAGAACATGGCACTCTGCTGATGTGACATTGTTAATCCCTTCTGAGCACGAATTTTAAGGGAATGCGCATCCGTACGAAAACTGAGACGTTCTTTAATTGAGGTAGGTGAATTTGTATCATTAATATTTTTTATCAAATGTACAAAAGCGTAGCTTCCTACTAGAATCAATTCTTGGCTATTCAAATCATATTCTCTAAGACTATATATAAAGCGGATACAAGCATTCTACACCCTCTGCACACGCAAACGACTCTCACTAGTCAAGTAACAACCATACACAAAATCACAATAATTAAAATTAGATAAGACTGAGGTTTCGACAAAATTTTCGTCATTCCTAAATTCAAAACATGTCTGTTACTCTATAAAACCTTTAAAGCTCAATAGGCTTTTTGAAATACTTTCTCTAAATGTCCTTCAAATCTCAAATTTATTATTAAATTAACTTTGGTTAAACATTCTTATTTTAATAACAAACATAGAAAAAGACTCCAAGTCTCGGTCTCACTAAATTATAATTTTACAATTTACAACAAACGTGACACGTGTTTCGCCCTTTTGAGCATCATTAGACCTACAAACAACAGAGAGAACCTTAGTAAATAATCACACTCACAAATCCTAAAACAATAACTTACAAATAGAATAAAACACACTAAAGCACAACAAATCAAACAACTACTTATACATTTTGATTGATATTAAAATGAGGTTAAGTCTCATGTGAATAAACAAAATAAAATATTAAAAAAGTATTAAAAAAGATTCATGTCTCTAGGGCGGGATCGAAGCCGGACCGCCCGAGTGGGACGCCGAAGTAATAACCCACAGACCACTGAACTAATTAAAGAAAACAACCAAAAACTCTCACTCTATGAATTAATGAATGAAATGAAGATTGCCTACAATTATTATTACATTAAATTTTTAAATATTAGGGTTGGTTTCAAATTAAAAACATCGTTAACGCAAGTGAGAATAGGACTTTTTATAGCTTTGGTTATTTCCATTATTTCTAGAAGGTCAAGCTTTTTCCCCTTAGGATATTGATGTAGAACATCAACGTCAGAAATGAAAAATTCATGACCTGAGTCCAACAAATGATTGGCAAAAGCTGAAACAGTCTCAGTTACATCCGTATTTCTGAATTTGTTGAGGAGGCTTAAATGTTCTCCCAGCCCTGTAGAAATTTTTCGACCAGTTTGTCCCACATAGGTCGTGGAAAATTCGCTACAATTTAGTGAATAAACCCCAGATCTGGACAATTTATCGGTTGTGTCCTTTGTCCTTACTAAAAGTCTCTTGAAAGTATTTACTGTTTTGAATGAAATATTGATATTTTTAATATTTTTAAAAAATTTAGCCAGTTAGAGAAAAATACTTCCGAAAAAAGTAATGCACTTGAAAAAGTTTGTCTCATCCCTAAGTTTTGAATATATGACAGTATAAGACATTTTGTACTTGTTTATAAATTTATAATATAATTTGGTGATGGACTCCAAAGGAAAACCATTATTCATTCATCTGCATTATAATATCACGCTCCTTATTAAACGCTTCCCTTGACAATGGTACATTACACAACCGATAGAAAAAGGAGTTGAACGCGGCGAATTAATGTATGTAAGGAGAGTTTGAAGCATACTGAATAACATTATCCGTGGACGATGTTTTCCGGTAAACCTCAAACTCTATCCTACTGAGTTTCCTCGATAGTAAAAGGTCAAAAAACGGTTTATTTTTATACATCCGTTGTAAATTATAAAGTTATGAATTTTGGTCGGGGTCTAGTTCAGTGGAGTAGCTAAATAAGTTAGACTGGGCCAAGCAATGACTATTAACTGCAACTTATTTTTAACAATCTATGTTATAATACTATGTATATCTATTAATCCGTAATTAAAAGGGCTTATTTATTTATTTAATTTCGTATATCAAAATGTTACATTCTGTAGTAACGCAAACTGTGTACACATGCCAAATTTGAATTTGAAGTTAATTGATTCTGTGTAAAAAATTCAGATCGGAACCACACAAACAACAATACGCTTAAATACATGCAGTTGTGAAGCTAAGAAACGCTCTATGATAATTTTTATTCAATTAACTACTGAGTTAAAATATATTTTCACATAGATAATAAAACACTCAGTATGTTTTAAATTTTCACATATATTCATAACTTGTGACGATCGTTTCGCTAACACTGTAGCTTCATCAGACAAGAGGTACTTCTACTTACATTAACAGAAATGAACTAAATAAATTTCCAGACATAATAAATATATATTTTTTATGAGTCTAAAATTACATACCTACTTTTACAATACTGGGTCTGAGAGTTTAAAACTTTGGAAAACCCATGTGTTTACGTAAATAAATTTAACAGAGGTGAACCATTTGTCTCTGTTTGGCCATTTAGGATATACTGGGTGTTTTTAATTTTATTGATTTCTAAGGATTCTAAAAGGGTTAATTTTTTGCTTTTGTTTATAGTGTGCAAAATCTTAAATTCATCATTAAACGTATGTTTATTTTTTAATAAATGTGAGGCCTATGTGGAATCGGTTCTGTTTTTAATAAAACTTCTTTTATGTTCTTGAATCCTTTGTCTAAAACTTCTGCCTGTCTCACCTATATAAACTTTTGGGCATGACCCACAGTTTAATTTGTATACCCCGGACATATTATTTTTTTCAATTTTTTCTTTGTTGCTTTTTCCTAAACTATTGTTGGTTTTAAGTGAAATGTTAATAATCTTTTTACGTAAAGCTGCGGCTACTTTCTCAACTGGTTTACCAATATAAGTTAAGGTCTTTTATTTCGTTTCTTCTTTAAAATGTTGTGGGAAAATTTCTAAAAGTGATTTTTTATTAATTTTTTGTTTTAAAATGGATTCAATAACGGAGACCGAATACCCATTGTTCACTTCAATTTGTTTAAATATGTTAAGTTCTTTTTCGTAATTTTGGTTATTTATTATATTTTGGCAAATTAACTTAATATTAAAGTTTATTGTAGTTCGACGAACCGCTATTGATTCTAAGTCTCGCCTACTCGTATACCCGGTCGCATATTTGTAAACAACGTCCATGATCGCGATTCGGTTCTAGCCCGAACGCTGCTCCGTAAACAGCATACGATATCGCAAATCCGTCTACTAAATAGCATCCGTGATTGCAAATTCTAAAAGTATTATAAGTAAACAACTTCAATAGTTTTTGGCACTTTTATTGTAAATTTAATTAACAAAATGTATTCTAGGTAATAGATACGTAGACTTAAGGGAAAAAATATAAATATAAACAAATAACTTAAGTACATTTTTATGGCACGAAGGAACACGTTTAACGTACTGCATCATTATAACTTTAGATTATAATGATTTGTAAACAATTTGTGGTGATACGAATAAAGAAATCACAGGTTATGCAGAACTAAAAAAATTGCACAAAACTACAGAAAAATATATTTTTAAAGTTTACTGTAAAACTGACCACGTCACAGTTGGCTAAAACTTTTTTACAGAAATAATACTTATAATTTTAAAAACTAGAACTACATAAAATAACACCAAAATAATAAAATGTATTTTATTTTTCAATTTTTCTTGCACCTAAGGGCTTATTGTCTTTAATGCATTCTTGTAAATTATGAGGGGCCAAGTTTCGTTTAAAAGTGCTATTTGATTTTTTTCCTGACTGGAATCGTCGCCTTCCTGTGAATTTTGTTTTTCTGCGCACAATAGCAGTCGGTTGAACTGAAATTTTTATACCTTTACGAGAAGTGTGAACTAGTCGTTTTGTTTTAGTGCCAACAGGCTTAAAGGCAGTATGTAAGCCACTTAAAAGTGAAGAAGAACTTTTAATATTTTTATTATAATTATTCATAAAGGCATTTATTCCTTCTTGAAAGTTTTCTGGATCATCCTTTAGATTTTTTTCAATATCAGAAACGAATTTGTTTGCAAATAGTTTCCATTTACATTCAAAATCATTACTAATGTTTGCTTCCTCTAAACTTTGATCATTATCATTTTGTTCAAATTCGTCATCGCTATGGTCACACAAAGATGATGTTGTAGGTTTGTTCAATAAAGAATTATTACTTTTTGTTCCTCTTGAAGGGCAGGATTCCGCGTCCTTTAGTAGCAATGGTTGTAGTAGCTGCTTAGGAGGGCTGGTTCCAGTAGCTATTTTGTATAAAATGGTTTTTTGAACATCCGACAATATATTGCATGCTGAAGAAATGTGGTATTTTTTAATGATAGCTGATTGGTGTTTACATATTTTCCCTGTATGGCCTTCAGGACAAGAGCACGTACAAATTTGCATATCCACATAATATTCTGTACTGGTAGACAAACTTAACACTGAATACTGAAAATTATTTAACTCCTTTATGTTGTCAGGGTTTACATCTTTATTATTTGCCAAATATTTTCTAATATCCACTTTTTCCATCACCACATCCAATAATCTTTGTTTATAATAGGCATTAAAATTACTTGTGATAAAATATACTAATTGTACAAGGTTATAAGCCTTTGTTCTTTCTAAAGGAATGTCCTTAAACAGTCTAAACACCACTTCAATTATATTATTTGTATTGGAGCCTCGCGTAAGAAACTGTTTTCTATAGAAAAGACACCAAGCAGCTTTTCTAACAAATATTTTTTTAACATAATTTTGATATTTGGGATACTTGGATGTTTTCTCGAAGAATTCTGAGATATTGGATTGAACTTGATCCTCGCTCTGATTTGACATTAAAATATTTCTGAAATATCTGTATGCATCTTGCCTATCTTCAAGCTTGATGTTGTTGCTAGCTGTGCAAATCCATTTCCAAACCGATTTTAACACATGGAATGTGCAGAGTAACAATGTTGCGTTTGGCCAATATATCTGAAGTACTTTACGCTCTTTCAAATCATCGTCAGTTATAATAACGGAGGGACTTATTTTCGTTGGCATGATTTCTATTAAATTCTTTACTGCTACATCAAACACCTCAGTTTTTTCAGAAGTCGTAATGATACACCCAACCGGAATACCTCCTACCGAAGACTGCGTAACAAAAAAAAATAACTTGTGATTTTCTATATCACAATTTCCTGTGGCATCCACAAATAATATTTCGGAGGTTTGAGTTAATAAACTTGCTGCTCTTTGCATCATGGGTGTACCGGGTGGTCGAAATTGGTCTGTTTTAACAGAGAAAACCTATTTCCTGACTAGATAGAGCAAAACTGACTTAGGTGTCATGGGCTCGATTTCTGAGAAATGTTTAATGGCAAAAACCGCCTGCCGATATTTTCACTGCCAACTGAGATATAGGGCGTTTTTCAATTTTCGGCCATTTTGAAAATTGTCCATAACTTTTTTATTTTGCGGAATATTAACATTCTGCAAAGACATTCTAAAGGCACTTTTTTATGTGCAATCCAGTGGCGTACTCAGATTTTTTCTATAGTTGTCCGTTTTATCATAAATAGGCAAAACTTTTTTTTTTCAAATGGAAATCATAGTTGGCTATAAATTATAAAAAATGCTCGCGTTTAGCCCTTTTCAGTGATATAAAGTTGTAGGTACTTATTTTCAAAAATAACGAAAATATAGGTGTTTTTGGTTTACATCGAAAGGCCTTGGAATAAACGCGCGTTCAATATTTTGAATATATTGCTGTCAGATTACTGTAGTCTGGTGTAATTATTGCGTTTTGGTGTTATCTTTATAAAGTTGTGTTAAGTTGCTGACAAAATATGTTTGAGAATTATGAAAAGTATGATATGTTAAAATGTTACATATTATCTAAAAGTTCCTGAAGCAGCTAGTGAATTATATTTTAATACATTTCCCGAGCGACGTTAACCGGATAACCGAATTTATCAAACATTAAAAAGTAATTTAGTAAATTACGGAAGTTTGAAAAAGTTAAGAACAAGACATTATGAACTAAAGGAAGAAAAGGAAATCCAGCAGCTAAATATAATTGGTGAGGTATTAGATCACTGGCACCTCCTCTCGAACATTGGCTAATATAACGAATGTTCCAAAGACTACCGTTTTAAAAATACTCAAAAAACATAAATTCAAACCGTACAGAACGAGAAGAGTTCATCAACTCCGTGAAGGGGACGCCGCAAGAAGATTGAGATTTTGTCAGTGGTATGAGCAAAAATTCATGGAGAATGAGAATTTTCCATTAAATATTATTTGGAGTGATGAATCCAGAGTAGATACTTCTGGTATATTTAATAGATATAATTCATATCACTGGTCCACTGAAAATCCACACGTAGTTGTGCAACAAGACCGGCAAGGTCGGTGTGGATTCAATATATGGGTGGGGATATTCCGAGGAAGATTTGTGGGACCTTATTTTTACGATGGAAATTTAACTGCAGATGATTATGTAAATATTTTGCGCACATATATTGTCCCTTTGTTGGAAGACATACCTTTAGCTGATGCCAGAAATATCTACTATCAACAAGATGGTTGTCCCCCGCACAATGCAAGGATCACAACTGATCTTTTAAACTTCGAATTTCGAGAAAATTGGATTGGTACGTGGGGCCCCATACCTTGGCCTGCTAGGTCCTGTGACTTAACTCCCTTAGATTTTTTTTGTGGGGAAGATGAAGGACTTCATATTTAAAGGAAGAACCTTTCACACAAAAGAAGAATTGCAAGAGGCCACTAGGCAAGCTTTTGCATCTATTAGCCCAGTTGAACTAATAAATAGTTGCAACTCGGTACGCAAAAGATGCTTAGTTTGTATTATTTGAACAACTTCTCTAAATATTTTTATCAGTAACGTATCTTAATAAATACCTAGATTTTCATAATTATTTTTTATTTTCACTTGTAGCTGTAAATAGTAGTTTAGTTTGTTAATTTTGTTCAACTTTGCTATGTAAACAAAAAAAAAATAAAAAAAATTAATAATAAATAATTAAAATAACGTTAGCTAGTGTTATTTAAAGTTGTGTTTAAGTTGCTAACAAACTATAAATCTTAACAATACATAATTGAGATATTGTCATCACAAATCAAAGCCTACTTCGATGTAAACCAAAAACACCTAATATTTTCGTTATTTTTGAAAATAAGTACCTACAACTTTATATCACTGAAAAGGGCTAAACGCGAGCATTTTTTATAATTTATAGCCAACTATGATTTCTATTTGAAAAAAAAAAGTTTTGCCTATTTATGATAAAACGGACAACTATAGAAAAAATCTGAGTCTGCCACTGGATTGCACATAAAGTCTTTGCAGAATGTTAATATTCCGCGCTGTCTATATTCAGTTGGCAGTGAAAATATCGGCAGGCGGTTTTTGCCATTAAACATTTCTCAGAAATCGAGCCCATGACACCTAAGTCAGTTTTGCTCTATCTAGTCAGGAAATAGGTTTTCTCTGTTAAAACAGACCAATTTCGACCACCCTGTACATAAAGAAACCGTGTAGTGCTCGGAAATTTCTTGTATTTTAAACAAAGTTTCGGTAGAGGATAAATTTTTGTTCAACGTATCAAGCATGTCTTTTCCAGATCGAGCACCAAATGATTCTTTGAAATACTTTTTCCATATATTGGAAAAATCACTTTTTGTTGGAAAATAATGCCTGTCGGGCATCATTTGATCATAATCATTGCCAAATATTTCCATTTTTGAGAAACAGAAACTGTGGTAAGCCGAAGACACCGAGTGGCCCCTGTCAAAATACTGAAGAATTTCATGAATGGTTTCATTTGCTATAGGTCTCTTTGATAAAGCAGCCGCGCTGTCAATTGTATGATTATGATCGTTTGTAAATACAATTAAACATGGCCAGGATGCAATATGAGCCTTTTTTGGGGAGGAACACGATTCACAGAGACTATAATTTTAGCAGGACAATTTAGATGCATGAGCTTTTTTTAGAGAGTTTGGTTTCTCGGGTGTTAAAGCGGCAATAATAATACCGTTTAAGCAAGTTCTTCTTTGCTGTCTTTAAAGGATTTTGAATGGTTTTTTGTATGCTCCAAGCCGTTTTGGTTAGTATTTGATAATCTGACATCCATTTCTGTAAAAAAATATTTATTTAAATACAAGAAAAATATTTTCTTAAGATTTTCTTGAATTTTTTCTAAATTCCATGTCACATGAAATTTCCTAGGGCTAGTCTTAAATAGAACTTGGCCTACGTCAATTTAAATAAAAAAAGTTACAGCATTTCAAAGTTAATAATTTTGATGTCTTCCTGAATCGGTGCCACCTGTCATATGACGTCACCAGGGTGAGGTCGTGACAACGTCGCTTTAGGTTTACAAACTTCGGATTAATTCGGAATTTGGTTATCATAGTTGTCAATGCCATGAAGAAGTTTAAAGATTGATGTTTTAGATTTTTTGCGTGATAAAATTATATTTTTATACCAATAGATTTGGCTAAAACCGTATCTTATTGAAATAAAACGAAGTAATTTAATTTGTTATTTATTTAACAAAACCTAATTTAGCCAAAATGGCGCTTGACACCGACCGAATTGCCAAAATGCGACGTTGTCACGTTTTCATAAACACATGTCGTGGTGACGTCATGATGGCAGTTTTTCTCTTTCAAGCTATTTGCAAAAAAAATGAAAAAAGATTTTAAGTCTCTAAATAACTTTTTTGTCTTAAAGCTAATAAACTGATTTTTTCGCTGTTGTTTATAATTTTTGTTATACTATTAGATTACGTGTTCAAAACTGTAACTTCCCACAAAGGAAACTTCCTCATTGTCGACAAAATTTGTGCCAGGCTAATTTAGAATTCTGTGAAATTATCTCATTTTTTAAGCTTACAATGTCAAAAAATAAATTTACACTTTTAACGCCCTTAACTCCCTTAATATGCATTTTATGACTCATATATTATCAGATTTTGCAAGTACTATCACCACCCGAATTATTTTACACCATCTAAATGACACCCTGTATATTAAACTATCGTTTAAATAGATCAAGGATTCCGAAAAACATAATAAACAGGGTGATTCATTTAAAATATTTACTAACTTTTCGCTAAAAGCGGCAACACCGTCTGATTAAAAATATTTTGGATAGATACAGTATACTTGAATATGGTACCAGCCAAATTTTCTCCCATGTTTAGTTTTATATATTATACTTCTATACGACCCTAAGACACCCAGTATTTACTATGTTTCCAATCCTAATATTTTTGTAAACATAACCCTATTTTTTGGGTCTAAAATAATATATGTTGTTAATAACTTACTTCAATTTCTTCCTTTTTAGTGAAAGGTGTTCTAATACTTTTTCCATCTTCATCCATTAACTTATACTTGTAGGTTGGGGGCAAATTCATTGTTTTTATAAAATTATATCTATTATTAAAAACAACGACACGACAAATCTACTATGGAGCGAGGATAACTTATTGCATTACTTGCAAATTTTGCGATCCTGAATGCTGATTACATGCAGCCCATAAACAAATTTAGCGATATCGTCGGCCGTTTACGGGAGTGTTAAAATTTGCAATCACGGATGCTATTTAGTAGACGGATTTGCGATATCGTATGCTGTTTACGGAGCAGCGTTCGGGCTAGAACCGAATCGCGATCATGGACGTTGTTTACAAATATGCTACCCGGTCACATGACCCTGTCAAAATATTTGCTGTGTCCAGCTCTAACAACTAATATTACGCTACCTGCTCGTTGAATAATATACTATCCTTCTATAATAAGATATTATACAATGATAAAATCATTCATAAACAAAATTTTTGTCCGAACTAGAATTAATTTGTTTACAAAATTTTAATGTTCAGTGCAGGGGCCCGGGCGTGCGTTGAAATTTTAAGAAAGGGAAGCAATTTTTAGAAACTTACCTATTTGTAATGTAATTAGATTGTTCGATAATTTTTTGCAAATTCGTCAATGACGTCATCATAAAAACGTCGATGCTCCAACATATTTTGTTAAGTTTGTTTATTGTATTATTGTCAATACTAATTCACACAAGTTCGACACTTCGGTGTAGGCATCTTCCAGCTCTTTGTCTTTTAAAAATTGCATTAGTTCCTTAGCGTTATTTTTGGCGCTAATGTCATCCGTTTCGTAAATCACTTTTAGTTCAGATCGCAGTAACACTCGTTGGAAGAACTGGTCATAATGAAGAAGAAGAGATTTAAACGCATCTTCTGGAAAAGTTTTTCCTTTGAATGCATCAAAGTTGCAGAGCTCGAGGAATTTAAAATCGTTTAAACCGTTAAATCTATAGTTTATTTGTTGCTGAATTTGATCGATTATTTCATAAAAGACGCGTCTGTATGATGTTTGAACATCTCCCACCTTGTCGGTCTGCCTCGAACTATTTATTGCTTCTGAGTCCCACGTTTCATTATTTTCTATTATATTCTCAAATAGTTCAATCAGTGATTCACGATTTTCAGATACTGCTAACACAAGTCTTCCATTATAGTTCCCCCTAGTAGGAGCTACTTTGGGCAATCGTTTGTGGACAATGGAGTTCAAAGCTTGTGTACGTTTTGTTGACTTGGAAAGAAAAGCAGCCATGTCACTTAAAGTAACGAAAAATACTTTACACTCTTTAATGTGATTGATGGACTGGGATAAAGCTAAATTTAATTTATGAGCAAAACAATAGACAAACACAGTACTTGGGAAAGTTTCACGAAACTTTAGCTTGCAGACCCCCTAATTGTCCTGCCATCACTGCAGCTCCATCATAGCTTTGAGCAACTAATTTTCTCTCCATTAATTTCTTTAGTAACTTTATAAACTACAGTATATAATGCATCTGCTGTACGATTTTCGGACACATTCTTAAAACCTAAAAATCGCTCTTGAATACTTCCGTCTGTTTTAACATAGCGTTTTACTATAGATAATTGGCTAAAATTAGTGATATCAGTTGTTTCGTCCAGAACAATAGCAATGAACCGCGCCTCGCCAATCTCCTGCTTAATTCTTTTAGAATAATGGTTGCAACAGCGGAAATTAAATCATTCTGGATTCGATTCGAGGTTCCGCGAAAAACGCTAGACTGCTATAAATGATTTTTTAAGCAACCATCATATTTAGCCGTTAAACTAGCTAAATCTTGAAAATTTCCTCTATTTGAAGAAACCCGCGTTTCGTCATGACCTCTAAATCCCAATTCGTGCTGTCCGAAAAAACAAACAACATCGTCGTCTGTCTTCTTAATATTTGCCTATTTTTATCGACTAGTTCGTTGTGTTGGCGGTGACTAATTTCCAACTGTTTATTAAGGGTGTGTTAAGTTTTATTCCAGAGACCTTTTTTATTTTCAAAAAGTAAACATGGCCAACGAAATAATTTACTTATATTTTCACACCCTGTTAGCCATTTAAATTGTTCGTATTGTTTTTTCCGGATAAAAATGTCTAATACAGTTTTTCATTTTTGTGGTTAAATTTTTTATAGGCGGTTTTACCCTTCCTTTGGAAATTATTTGAAGCTTATCACCCAAGTTTAATGTTGAAAATCCCTTTATTATTAAGACACACACCACACATTCACACCCTCTCTTCTTACAAAATTCTCCAATATTCTCAACGTTATTACCGACAGCCGAAGTTGACGGTATTTGCATATCCACGTCCGTATTATTGTCTTCCATATCGCACTATGCACGACGCGACGTACGTATCACACAACACACGTTCAAACAAAGAACCTACTCCAACGATAGCTTTCGCCCCCGGTGGAAAGTTCAATAACCTCTGGCTCGATTCACAGGAAATCAAGCATACAGGACTTGGCTGCAGAGAAGCTAGCGGCCCGCATATGTTCTATTCGATTTCTATTTTGCCTCGGTCGGAGTCAAGGCCGCATTTATTATGGGCTTGATAATTAAGATAATAATTTAGCATTTTTAATATAAACTAAATTAATGGTTTCCTATTTCAAAAATTACATTTTAGAAGGTGTTTTGTAATTTTTTTTGGAGAAGCACTGCTTTTCTTGCTTCCATGGACTGCACGCCCCTGGTTCAGCGACAATAAAACAGAATATGTTGAAATGAGGCCATGTCAAGAAGCGCTTTTCTAATCGACCAACACAACGTTTAGAAACTATAACAAAGGATGCTTGTTTCGCCCACATTAATCATGTTTGTTCAACTAACACATTGCTGCAAATGCTCCGACGAAATTGCTACATATCATGGACAATGCTTAACCGATTCTGCACTTTGCAAAGAAAATTGCTTCGAACCGCCTTTCATGCACCGCTATAAATAAATGCATTCACTGTATCATGCCTTTAAAGTGGACTAGATTTAAAAAGAATGGAAGCAACATTAAACTTAAATCAGAGATTTCTACAAAATAATAATACCTGACGTGAGTTAGTGCTAACCTAGTTCTAGATTCGTTCTTTTCGATATTTCTTATTATAAAAAAGTATAGTGGTTTTTCTAAAGGAATTTTTAAAATTACTTTTGCAATTTTATTTTAGCCTATTCGCAAATATATTGTGTTTAATCAAAAATACATTAATTGCATTAAGTTAAAGGATTTTGGTACACTGAAAAAAAATCGGTAACTTTCCTATGCCCGGAACTTCTCTCGTTATGAATCTTTCCTCTTATAAGAAATAGAGAAGTGTGACCTAATTTAATTCAGTAGATAGTAATTTAGTAACACATATGTACTGTATTTTTAAACATTTTTCCTACCATTATTTTACCAATTTATCCCTATATCACATTTAATTTTTCTGTAAAATTTGAAGTCAATTGAATTAGATTTATTATTTATACTGACAGACGAACCGACGGAATTGACAAATCATATTTTTTTTTGCATCTAGGGTGGCTAAAACGTGAAGGTATGTAAAACCCGAAATGGATATTTTTTTCATGATTACAAACATTTTATTTTATAAAAATACAAACGTATAACATTGTTTACAAATTAAGAAAAGAGCAAACTATATATGTATATTATAAACAAACAATTAGTGTCAGTTCAACTCAAGGTTGGCGCCTGCATATATTCATTGACTGAATAAAAAGAATGCTTTCGTAGTATTTTTTTTATTTTTATTTTAAATTGAGAATAATTTAAACACTTGACGGTGTTGTCGAGTTTATTATAAATAGATATATTCACAGAGTTTCGTGATGCACTCGCAAGGCGATGCCTCAAAACCAGCAATGACTCAGACGATCTAGTTTGGTAATTATAGTTATAAGAGAGACGAGTATACTTCTCGAAATGCTCTTTAATTTTAAGAAAAGTTTGATATATGTAGATGCAAGGTAGTGTCATGATATTCAGCCCCTTCAACGGTCCTAATTGCTCGCTTTTGTGCAATAAAGGCTTTGTAACTTTTCGATGAACCGCCCCAGATGACAGTTCCATAGCTCAATAAGGAGTGGATATTTGCGAAATATACCATTAGCAATATTTCTATATCAAATGATTTTTTTAATTGCTTAAGCAAATAAATCTGACTACTTAGTTTCAAACAAAGATTGTCTATATGTGGATACCATTTCAAACCGTCATCCAAAAGGACACCCAACAGTTTAACATAGGCCCCTTTAACAAGTGTACAATTGAAACTAAATGAAATGATCTGGGTTTTTTCGTTGTTTAATTTAAGGTTATTGCTCGAAAACCAACGCGGAGCATTTACTAGGATGGATTCAATATTTTGGACGAGTGCGCTATTGTGTTTGGGGGCTGAAATTAAAAGTGTTGCATCATCTGCGTATAGAACACACTTATTAGGAGAAAGACTTTGACTAAAGTCATTTATATAGACTATAAATAGCAGGGGCCCCAGAATAGACCCTTGGAAACCCCTGTCCTCAGAGCCTGAAAATCTGACTGTTTTTGGTTCAAAGCCACCGCTTGTATGCGATTATGTAGATAAGATTTTAGGAGAAGGAGGGGTATTCCGTTTATTCCATAATAACTAGGTTTATCAAGCAAAATAGGATGAGATACACAATCAAAGGCTCGGCTGAGATCCCACAACGCAGCAGCGTGTTGCCGATCCTCCTGCAAACCCTCGACGATGGCCCCCACCACCTCCAGAATTCCGTCAATAGTATATCTCTCCATGTCTAAACTTACCTAAACGTATCTAAACCTATTTAGTCTCAAAATATTTTTGCCCCGACTCCGAAAATCTAGTTTTGCTACAGGATAGATACTCATTTATGAGCATAACTTAAACGTCAAAAAAGGCGACCAATACCTATGGTCCCAACCAGGCAGTATGACGTTACATTATCTAACTTTAAACTACACAATCAACTTTTGGAATTATACACATTGAAAAGTTACCGTGTAAGAACCTGATTTGTTACAACTTACAAGTTTTGTACTAGTTTTATTTCATACGATCTATTTTTATGTTACACTGTTACTTTTATAATATACTGGGTGTTTAAAAAAAATGCGCCACCGCTTAAATGGAGATTTTCTATAACCAAATAAGACGAAAAGTTCATATGAATATGAACAGATGCTTGGTTTTGGAGATACAAGGTGTTAAAGTTTAAAAAAAATATATGATTATTTTTAGTAATTCCAAAACAGTACGCGTCATTTGATTAAGATTTTGCACAACCTAAAACGTTACGTCTTATGGTAGTTAATATTTTTAAATATATGATTATTAGTGTGAGAAATAAAAATGCTAAACGTTTTGATTATTTAGAATGCTGCTCGTCTACATTTCAAGAGAGTTAAGTTGTGGCCATTAATGGCATCCATTTAAATATAAGAAAAGTTTTAACAGACATTGATATTTAATACAATGCAGTAAAGAACTGTTTTAATAGATGTAGCAACTTATTTTTGGTTTTACGCTAGAAAACCATTTTCGGTAGAAAAGTGAAAATAAATAGGCTATACATATCTTCATTAAACTTTAGGGACTGAACGGCTTTATTTAAATTGTTCTCATACTGCCTAAAATATGCATAAAAATATGACTTTATAAACGACGCAACCTATAAATATAATACAAAATAAGCAAATTTTTTTCTGAATTTTCATAAAACATAAATCATAATCAATTTTCTTTCGGTTTAAAAATAATCATATTTATATCAAAATAAAATAATATATGCATTAAATAATCACCAACGTTTCCTAAATAACGATTTATTAAAAAGATACTTATTTATGCGTCGTTAATATACTTTTATTTCACGCTACGCCAGCGTCAGAACAAGTATGCCATGATTCTTGTTTGGAACATGTCCCACAATGCCGCAAGCGCAATGATCAATAATTTTAGTCAAACAACGATCACGATTTTGCTCTATTTAGAGCTCATCAGACCGCCATAGACTGGCGAGCCACGTGTAGGGCATAAGAACCATATGGAATCATAGAAACCACTATCCTATTGGCTAATACCACGACCAGCATTGAATTATACTGTTGATTCCTGACTTTTGTTGGGAGTGATTATAATAATATATTTTTGTTTCACGTTACACCAACGTCAGAACAAGGATACCATGGTCCCTGTCTGAAACAACTCCTGCAATGCCGCAGGCGCAATGGTCCATTTCAGTCAAACGATGATCGCAATTTAGCTTCTCAAGATCAAACTTGTCTTCATGGTGTGACTGCAATATATCACTGCGCCTGCGGCATTGCAGGATAAATTCCAGACAGGGATCATTCCGACATTGGTGTAATGTGAAACAAGAATATATTAATGCCCAACGAAAGTCTGGGATAAACGTGTGATTCAAGGCCTTTATTAGTGAAAGCCAATGTGATGACATTTTTACATGCATGCAGGCCCTAAAGGCTATAAAAGTTATTTTAGAAATAATGTGATTTTACTTTTTCGATTTGAAATGGTAGCTTTGCTATAATTTCCTTTATAAAATCGAAAGTTAGTGCTATAACAGTTGAAATAGTTGTTAAACGGAAAAGTAGAAACTTTTTACTTTGTGCAAATATTTATTAAATAAAATCAAGCGTTTTCGGCCATCTTCAGTGCTACCTGAAAGCAAGGAAATAACTTTCTCTTAGAAAAAGTCAAATGAAAGAATGGTATAAATTTAAATTTGGTTCAATTTGATAAAACCGAAGTTATTTTAAAATATAAATGTATGAAAAAAATATGTGAAATTTGGCAAAACATGAAAAACAACGAAATATTTTTTATAATTTACTTTACTCTTTCGATGTAAAAGAAAGTTTTTATTATTTATTTTATAATTTTAATAAAATATTTTTTCTTTGGAATTAAGTTGGGTTGAAATTTAGACAGTTTCTTTAATAAAGAAAGGTTCGAAATGCTTGCTGACTCATCCTGCTAATTTGCTAGATGATTCGGATACGCTAAGTAATCATAAAATATACAAATATACAATAAATGCAGATTATAACCACAGATATATTTGTAAGCGGGTCGGAGAAGTTTTAGTCGAAATTTAACACTGAACTGACTATTCTGCTCCAATATGTTACATTGAAATTTACGTCCTATGTTCTTTATAATTGGTTCTTTGCTTTGTTGTTTTTGTTCATGTTTATTATGTATTTGTGATTATTATTAAGGTTTATAGACACAGCGTTACAGGTTTGACTATAATAAATAAAAGTATCAAATTTTGTCATCTCCTTGTCACAGAAGCACAGGTTACATAAAAAGGGTAGCATACATGGACAAGAACACCACTATAAACATTTAAAAATATATGTTTATATTGTTGTTCTTGTCCATGTATGCTCCCTTTCTTTAATGCAACCTGTGCTTCCCTGACAAGTAAGTAGTTGATATTTTTATTTATTATAGTCAAACCTTTTTATTAAAAAAAATTATACAATAAATAATAGACATTTTCTTTATCATCGAAAGATTAAAGTAAATTATAAAAGATGTTTCGCTGTACTACAAATATTTTGCTAAATTTCATATATTTTTTTAAAAATATTTATACTTCTATACATCGGTTTTATAAAATTGACCAAAATTTAACTTTTTACCATTATTACATTTGAATTCTCTAAGTGACGGTTATTTCCTTGATTTCAGGTAGCACTGAAAATGGCAAAAGCCGAAGGCGCTTATGATTTTTTTACTAAATATTTGCACGAAATAAAAAGTTTCTACTTTTCCATTTAACATCTACGTGTTCCCAGCCACTTTCCTTAATCTTAAAATAGTTATTTACTGCAATCTATCACATACTAATATGAGAGATTATATTTATCCAGCTTATGCGCTTCCATACCTCACTTCTGAAAATTAATTGAGCAACCCTTTCTATAGTACGCCAGTCAAAAAGAAACTGAGAGCTTAAACACCAAAAAGTTACGGCTGTTGTGCTACAGAATAGAAGTAGGATCCCGCAACCGATATCTAAACAAAAAATTGATTCCCTTGAATAAATATTTTTTTAGCGAATATATTTATAAAAGAGTAACAAAATTATGTCAGATTAATATTAAAATGTCAAATAATTAAGTCAATTTAAATCGAACAACATTTGTTTAAACATAAATTATTTGAGTTATACAAACAAATAATTATTGAATTTTTTTACGAAATATTTTTTCCATTGCAGGTCAGTGGCGGCTCGCGGGTGAAAAAGTAAATGAAGTGTAAATGAAACAAGAAAATATCGCAATAATTTTTTTTCCAGAATTTTTTTATATGTAGAGGAGGTAGAATATTTTTTTGCGAATAACCTAAATTTTGTATACTAAATCAATTCTCCTATCCTTCATAGCAGCAAATTTATTTATAACATCCTTATACAATGGATGAGTTGCCCTAATCTCCTCCAGAAATTCCTTTTGAATTGAAATATCGCCAAGAGAAGTAAGTCTTTTTTGAGATATTGTATTTCTTAAATAAGTTTTTACACATTTAAAGCAAGAAAAACTTCTTTCCACTGAAGCACTGGTCGACTGTATTGTCAAAATAAGGGAAAACAATTTATATGCTTCGGTAAAAATATATTTATTTTTATTAATTTTTTTCACTTGCTCTCGCAGCGATATATTCTAATTACTCTCATTGGTAAAAATAAGACCAAGCTCATTTTTAAGTCGTAGACTTTTTGAAAATATTTCCCCATATAGCTGTAACAAATTTTCAAACGGGCCAGTCGAAAAATTTAAACTATATTCGGAAAATTTAGCAGAACCTGCCAAACATGAAAATGCAAGATATTCACAGTCTTGAAATCTTAGTGTCATTTCCATTAAAATATGGTCCAATATTTTATAAAAAAGGGTTCTATACTTAGCCCAAATTTCAACAGGTGAAAGCTTAGCAAGCTCACGTTTATAATTATTTATTTCTGTAATAGAATTTGCTTTATCAAACAAGGTATTAAAAACATGTTCATTTCTTTTTTTACAGAGCGCCTCACGACAGCGTTTTATATTGGATATTCAAAAATTAATGTCAAGCGATTTTTTTTGAAGAACGTCAAATAGTATGTCCGTGATTGAGAAAATGTCATTAAACACTAATGCCAGAAACGTGAATTGTGTGATTTTTCATCAGATTTGTCACAGTTTGTAATAAATTCAAAGACGTCTTTAATTTATTCCAGTCTTGAACTGTTGTAACAACACCATAAATGAATATAACACAAAACAGTCAAGTTAACTGCAAAGGAACTCTCCGGTTGCAGCGAAATCCGCGAAAATAAAAATAAACAACCACCGCAAACTGAACGACACGTGGGTGTAGTGTACTGCGCCTGCAATTCACCGAGAGCGTTATATGGCACTGGGCTAGACGTCATCGGATACGCGTTGTCATGACAACATAGTAGGAAAATCGCACCTCCAGCAAAGTCAAAGCGGTTTGCGCCACTGTTATAGTTGTTATAATAAGTTCGATTGAAAGTTTTAAAAAGACATGCCGCCAACGGTCAAGTAAAATATTTATTCGAGATGTACAGTTAATTTTTTACCAATTAGGTGAATAAATGAATGCAAAAACTAAAATTTTAAGAGATATATAATAAATATAATTAGATGTTTGCTTGTTTATTTTTCCTGGTCAAGTAGCACTTCAACTACTTCACCTGAATAGACGCCACTGTTGCAGGTGCGTTCCATGTAAAGTAAACCGACTTCTGTGTGATGCATATGTGTAAACCGAAACTTGAATTTGGTAAATTTACTTAGTCTCTCACCGATGTTTGAATACCTAAAATGCAAGAATAATATACCAACGTCTTACCTACAGCTAAAAGTTTGTTTAGGTTGACTAAAATGCGTATTTCTCAAAGCATTCTGTGTAAATTTTATCTAGTCTTATTTGCTAATCCCCCTTTTGCTTCAAACCGTCTAATTTAAATTTTATTAGAATCAAGTTTGTGTTCAGACTCAGATTGTTCTAAACATGCGCTTATTTAAAAACTACAATATTTCATTTTATTCAATCTAAAAAGTGCATAATTCTTGATTTAAACTGTTACGAGAAACGCAAGGGAATTCAGAGTCGTCTAAATTCACTCTGACTTCGTTCGGGCAAAAAAGAAAAGAGACACTGAAGAATCCTAGAAATTATTTTCTGTTCTGCTAATTAAAAGAAGAAGAATGGTAATTGCGTCAGTGGATGGTTAGCTAACGTTTATACTAAGAACTTGGCGTAATAGTGTAAATTATCTACTAGGAACTTAAATTAAACTGAAGGAATACTTTATTCGGAAACGTTGCTAACGTAAATTTTTTTATCGTATAGTCAGTCAAGTAGATCTTTGAACAATCTATAAAATTCTAAAGAATTGAAACATATGCCAAAATGCATTGATATATATATATATATATATATATATATATATATATATATATATATATATATATATATATATATATATATATATATGATGATTATCAGAAAACGTGCGTTAAAAATTTATAACAATAAAAAAGTGGATAGCCAGCGCGTTTTGTTTCAGAACGCTGCAAATGACTTTAATAAAGTTAACATAATCATACTATTCAATTAGATACTATAATGAATACTGTCAATATATAAAGAATAATTAAGTATTGTATTATATAAGTAATTAATATTACTTCGTAATAGTGAATATTGCACTCGATTTATGTGCCGCACAAAGCCTCGTGAGTCTTGTGTACCAGTATTTTTAACTCAAAATATTCTCACATTGCCTTGCATATTTGTACTGGAAACGGTTTGTTTGGCACAATAAAAGTTTAAGGCCGAAATATCCAGCGAGTGTTTGTACTCGACTCGGAGACCGTGTAATACTGTCCTTGCTATCCCGTCATCGGCTATGGTTAAGAATTCAATAGTATATAATGGCAGAAAATTATTTAATTATCTGCCGATGAGATCACTTGTGAGAAAAGGTTTAGACGGGAAACAAAACAGAAGAATATATAAATGGCGTGTTTTTGTTGTGTATACTATCATGTACATTTTACTACTATTTTAACCATTTTATTTGAGTTTTTGACTGCGATAATTCATTGTACCGGATTTATTAAATTTTCTTTTATAGGATATTATAATATCATTTCATTTATTTCGTTATACCACACTTGGTCTATTTACTTTCAGCTAAAAGTTTCGCTTCTAATATTTGATAAACTCGATGGTATCAAATTATTGGTATTGGATGGTATTCTCATCCGAATTACATGCACTTGCAAAATTTCAAATCGATACAATTTGATCTGTTTACATACATAGTTAGTTACATATAAGTGACGATAATAAAAGCGTGTTAAAAAGGAATGGTTTTTAATCTGCGGGAATAGCACTATAAATAAGGCTTAGTAAACACAAGTGTTGTTCTTGCTAGGTTTACCTGTTAGCGTGTAAAGTCTAGTTATACTTTCACAGTATGAGCCACCTGACGGTTACAAAACCGAGAAGAACACATCTATTTTATTACTCAAATGTGACGTCGACATATAGTGCCTTCAGCGGAAATCGGACATTGATTTCTGAATAATGAAATTAGAGTAGAAATAATATTAAAGTGTTGGATAAAGAAGAGTTTTTGCAAAATACATATTTTAACAAGCATTACTCTTACTTACCGAGAAAATCATAGTACTGCTCTTTTAAAATTATTAATGACTTGTATACTGCCTATAATAATAATCAGAATACCTGTCTTATTCTATTTGATTATAGCAAAGCGTTTTGACACAGTATTACATGATATATTACAGGTTAAGCTTAAATGTTTTGGATTTAATCAAATACCTTTAAATTTCTTTAAGAGTTTTGTCAGATAGGCAGCAAAAAAGTTGTTCCTAAACATTATATATCAAATTCTGTATAGAGGAACTGCCCAGCGAAACATCCTTGGACCTCTCATATTTTCCCTTTATACCTCAAAATTTTCCAGGTTCTGGAGTCGTTGTGAGAACCATAAATATCCCGACGATTCACAGCTATATCATTTAATAGTACATTCCTTGAAACAGCAGCTGAACAAATTAACACTGATTTAAAAACTATTGTCTTCATATCGGAGGTTCATGGATTGGTTCTTAATGAAAATAAAACACAATTGATTCTATTTGGAAAGGATAGGGTGGCCCTTGAAAATAACCAACATGTTCAGATCAAATTTAACAACACCTTACTGAAACCAGGTGTAGAATGCAAAAAATTAGGTTTCCTAATTTACAATGACCTGAGAGTTTGAAGCTATATTTCTAGACTAACTAAAAAAATCGGTTTTAAACTTAGACAGCTCTATATACGTCGTCGAATATTTGATACTTAAACTAAAATTATCTGACTCCTTGGACCTATCAAACTTGTTTTACTGTAGTTCTGTATATTCGCCTGTTCTAACTCAAAAGAGATAAATACAGCATTCAAAAAATTCAGAAGGCGTGTCTACGGTTTGCTTACAATATTAAAAAGTTCGACCACATTTCTCCCAGTCTCAGAAGTTCTGGATGTTTTAATATTGATGAATGGTACACGCTTTAGATGTCTCGTTTGGTTCACAAAATTATCAATGAGAACACGCCAGTTTACTGATACAGTTTACTTAAAAGAGGTTCTGATCTTCATAACCTTACACCTAGGCGCGGAGAACTGTTTAACATACCTGGGCACACCTCTGGTATTTTTGAGATATCGTTTAGCTACAATGCTGTTATTATAATCCCACTAGACGTCAGGATGGCTCCCGATCTCGCAGTATTCGACCGCAAATTAAAACAATTCATTAAATCTACTAAATGTTAATATATCTTTGTAATCTTACGCTTACACTATTCTACATTACAAATATTGTTCATGTCACGATTTTTTTTAAATAGTTTATATTAAGCTGTTTACCATTATCTATCGTTACTGTTATTATTAAATTTATATTTTTTTGGTACTCACTATTCTAAATGTTATTTAGCTCGTGTATTTTTATAAGGGTGGTTGTAGATGAGCAACCCTGTTGGATACCGCCTCCCATGTATGGTTTCTTTACAAAATATGTTTGTATTGGAAAATGAGGACATTTTTGTTTGTTTGTTTTTGTGTTGTTGGTTTTATTCTCCGTATGTCTATATACGATTTTCCTGACAATATTTTTACTTGTCTATATAAAAGTCCATACATTGTATTATTAATATACTAGTTAGGATTTATAGAGGAGGTATTGTAAAAACAAAAAAAAATTCAAAAAGTTTTGTCCTAAAGTCCCTAAAAACTAAAAAAATATGATGCGAGTATTTCTGCGAACGATTCAAACCCAAATTTTTCAGGTGTCTAAAAACGAAAAAAAAATATTCTGGGATCGCACAAACCGATAAAATTTAAATTGAAAAACGATATAGTTGGGGTAAATTTACTTACAGAAAAAAATTGTGGAAGTCATTGGCGTAGATACTTGATTTCTTTCGATTATTAAGAAAAAATTACATCATAATTAAAAAAGCGGCGAAATACATCAAATGTTTTTTGCCATTTTGTATATAAAAACCTTTTTCTAATATAAAGGGTACCACATGAAGGGTAAAATAGCCCTCCGAAAACGAAAAAATAAATTTCAAAAGCATTTAGCTTTTTTAACAAACGATGAAACATGTCAAATTTATTATAATGGTTTTTTGTATATAAACATATTTGTTGTCTCACTATACAGGAAATCCCTAGAGATATGAAGCAGCCTCCAAAATATGAAAATATGTTTTAATTTTAAATATGTTAGTAAAAACAAACAGGTAAAAAAAAAGAAACATTCTTTTATCTCTCTGTATATAAAAACTTTCTCTCCACTTTCCTTGGTAGCTTTAAGGGTTACAAGAGTCCTTTAAAAATAAAAATATTTTCTATTTCCATAACGCTTAACTTTTTTAAAAAACGGCAAAATAAGGAAATTTATTTTCTTTTTTGCATACAAAAGCAGTTTTTCCTTTATATAGGATTACTCTAAAGGGCGAAACAGTTTTCTAAAAACAAAATTGCAATTTTAAGTC
Organism: Kuschelorhynchus macadamiae; assembly: GCA_030620095.1. NCBI lineage: Eukaryota > Metazoa > Arthropoda > Insecta > Coleoptera > Curculionidae > Kuschelorhynchus > Kuschelorhynchus macadamiae. The sequence goes on from JAUTXW010004949.1 coordinate 479,882, forward strand.
CTTTAAAGAGTGAAGATATCAATATTGTTATATATCTTTTCGTAAAAATATTTTTCGATTACAAATTTATTATAATTTTTGCATTTAAGCCTCAACTTAAAATATTCATTTACGTACGTACGTATATGAAGAAGTACTTTGTTGGCAAAAACAAATCTTTTTTAATTATAACGATTAATTCTACCTGACTAACATTGAGAAACAGCAGGAAATTAATTACGATTTCACTACAAAAATTTCGAAAACATTGCATCAAATAATAAACCTAGCTCGGATGATCGCAAACTTCTGAACCGCTTAATCTCATTTATAATGCAGCTCTATAAATGCGTTCGCTTTATTATACTTCCAAAAGAATATTAAAAACTGCAGTTAAATATAATAGCAGGGTTATAAAATTGCACTCCTAAAATCAGCAAGACAAACTTTAGTAGCAACATAGTTAGTTACAATTTTATGAGGAACATTATTATCTATTTAAGCGAAATACACTTTTCAGTACTGTCACATTTTGCAAATCTAATATAACAGATCGAAATGTGATATAACAGAAAAACCCTGGTGTTTAACTTTTATTTTAAGGTTCTTTAACTACACTGCAACTTCATCTACTTTCAAATAATTTTCGTTAAAAATGTCATACTAAAATTGTATTGATTAGATTGTTTTGTTTTGAAGAATACAAACCACTCCAGTATGATATGAATTTATAAGTAAGAAGCTTGACAGACTGTACAGCAAAATAAATTGTTTGTATCTTTGTTTACGAAATTAATAAAACCCCAAAAAATATTGCATTATTAAAACGTTATATCTAGGTTAATTCAAACATTGATTCAACAGAAAGTTATTTCTAGTATGGTAATACAAGTAAAAAATGTTAATTCCTAAGTTTGTTTTTTTTAAACATTCATACTTTCCAAAAGGTCATATGGTTAGCTTAATATACAATTACTGTAAATTTAATAACATAATGGAACTGAGGATGAACAGGACATGACAAGTTAATAATGTTTACGTAATAATATTGATAAAATTGGATATTTCGCGGGTAATGAACGTGATTATTCTTTTCCGGCCAACCTGCTCTGCGATATTTTTTAAAATAAATTTTAGTGAGTTGAAAGTGACGTGAGAGAGGTATTTTATCGTCGACAAAATTAAAGAAAGCTATTCAAACATTATGCAGTTATCAAATAGTAAATTTGAATCGATTGTCGTTTAATAATTAAAATAAAGATAATTGTATTGATAAGAGAGTAATACTCTGTGTTGTCTGAAAAATACGAACTAGTCCCTCTTTACCGTCTCTTCATGATCATTATAAATGCAATAAATATGTAGGTAACTCTCAGGGGCGTGCGGTGAAATTTTAGGAAAAAGAATCAATTTTTAGAAACTTTAATTATTAATAATGCTATTAATAGAAGTAAAATGCTATTAATAGAAGTAAAAAACCCCTTGCGATCTTCTTGGATTTGGCCAAAGCCTTCGATACTACAACTACGGAATAAGAGGATTATGCCATAACCTAATAAGGAGCAATCTTGAGGATCGAAAACAATGTGTAAGGGTACAAAATGATTACAGCAGTTTTGAAATAGTACAGTGTGGTGTTCCTCAAGGAACCGTAAATTTCTCTTATTTTCCTTATATATTAATGACCTCCTTTGCCTCACTACATCCAGCAAACTGGTCTCGTATGCAGATGATACTATTCTTCTTGTACAGGGGGATACCTGGAATGCTACAGTGAAGCACACCATATCTGAGTTTGCAAAGGTACGTCAATGGTTGGGTGAAAACCGATTGACAATTAACATGGAAAAAACAAAATTTATGTGTTTCAGTATCATTGACTCTCACCAATCTGATGCTAATCAGATAAAAATGCATACGCTCCAGTGTTTATCAAATGAGACACCATGCCACTGCACTGATTTTCTGAATAAAACGGAATATATCAGATATCTCCGCGTTGTAATTGATCAGAATATTAAGTGGGATAAACATATAGAAAGTACAAATTCAAAACTACGTAAACTAATTTATAAATTCTATCAAATCAGAAATATTATGCCAATCAATATCCTCAAATTATTATATATCACACTAGCTGAATCAGTCATTAGATACTGTCTGTCAATATGGGGAGGGGCATTTAATACAACACTAAATATTTTAAATGTAACTCAAAATATCTCCTTAAAGTAATTTACAAAAAAAAAAACCCAGATACTCTACCGAACTTCTGTATCAAGAAGCCCAAGTTTTAACCTTGCAACAGTTGTATGTAAAATCAGTACTTTTGATAGTTTACAAACATCCCAAACTAAGGCTGCAACCTATTCTAAATAATTATCATACCAGAAGCAGATCGGTGGAGTCCGTATGTGTTCCTTTCCTGTCCAGAACAAGAAACCAAAGATATCTGACATACTTTGGTCCTACACTCTATAACTTGTTTCCGCTTAATATCCGACGTATACAGAACAAAAACCTTTTTAGTAAAAAAATCTCAATTTTCTTGAAACAAAACTTCGAGGTATTTACTGGCACCTTAAGTAGATAGCAAATTTTTACTTCAACTAAGTCTTGTTCAAATTCTATAATTTTTAAAACTATTCTATCGCTTATGTTAGTGTGAAATTATACGATTTTAGGTTAGCCACATACTTAGTTTGTACGCAGTATCACTTATTTAGTATAGGTTATAATTTAAGAATTTAGCAATAGGTAGTTACAACAAAATTTCTTTTCTTTTGTGCATACACAGATGATATATCTAGGTGTGCAATCATCTTTCAAAAAATATTGTAAACATTTTCTACGTAATATATTTGATTTGATTTGATTCGATTTGAATTTTTAGAAACTTACCTATTTGTAGTGTAATTCAACTCTTCGATCATTTTTTGCAAATTCGTCAATGACGTCATCATAAAAACGTCGATACTCCGACATATTTTGGAGAAGTTTATTTTCAATGGACAACAGCGATGTATGCGAAAGCCTCTGCCCCGTTAAATTCCTCACAAATTTTTTTATATGTTTAAGTGTTAAAAAATTGCTTTCTACTGATGAACTGGTGGCAGGTATTGTCATTACTAATTCACACAATTTTGATACTTCGGTATAGGCATCTTCCAGCTTCTTGTCTTTTAAAAATTGCATTAGTTCCTTAGGGTTATTTTTTGCGCTAATGTCATCAGTTTCGTAAATCACTTTTAGTTCAGATCGCAGTAACACTCGGTCGAAGAACTGGTCCTAACGAAGAAGAAGAGATTTAAACGCATCTCCTGGGAAAGTTTTTCCTTTAAAAGCATCAAAATTGCAGAGCTCGAGGAATTTAAAATCATTTAAACCATTAAATGTATAGTTTATTTGTTGCTGAATTTGATCGATTATTTCATAAAAGAGGCGTCTGTTTGATGTTTGAACATCTCCCACCTTGTCTGTTCGAAGACGCTTGGCTTGTGGCTCTACATTTAACGTCATCGTTTTCTCCCTAGGGTCAAAGTCATTTTTTAGCTCAACATGGACTTAAAATCATCTACTTCTTCAGGCAAAAAGCAATATTATTTAGTTTGTAATATATTAAAAACATTGTCCGAGAATGGAAATATTTCTGAAAATATGTTCAACAAATAATTAAAATTAAAATCTGGTTTCAAACAGTCCAAAAACCCCCTCGAACTATTTATTGCTTCTGAGTCCCACGTTTCATTATTTTCTATTATATTCTCAAATAGTTCGATCAGTGATTCACGATTTTCAGATTCTGTTAACACAAGTCTTCCATTATAGTTCCACCTAGTAGGAGCTACTTTGGGCAATCGTTTGTGGACAATGGAGTCCAAAGCTTGTGTACGTTTTGTTGACTTAGAAAAAAAAGCAGCCATGCCATTTAAAGTAACGAAAAATACTTTACATTCTTTAATGTGATTGATAGATTGGGATAAAAGTAAATTTAATTTATGAGCAAAACAACTGACAAACACAACACTTGGGAAAGTTTCTCGAACTTTAGCTTGCAGACCCCCTAATTGTCCTGCCATCACTGCAGTTCCATCATAGCTTTGAGCAACTAATTTTTTCTCTCCATTAATTTCTTTAGTAACGTTTTAAACTACGGTATATAATGCATCTGCTGTACGATTTTCGGACACATTCTTAAAACCTAAAAATCGCTCTTGAATACTTCCGTCTGTTTTAACGTATCGTATTACTATAGATAATTGGCTAAAATTAGTGATATCAGTTGTTTCGTTCAGAACAATAAGAATGAACCGCGCCTCGCCAATCTCCTATTTAATTCTTTTTAGAATAATAGTTGCAACAGCGGAAATTAAATCGTTCTGGATTCGATTCGACGTTCCGCGAAAAACGCTAGATTGCTCTAAATGATTTTTTAAGCAATCATCATATTTGGCCATTAAACTAAGTAAATCTTGAAAATTTCCTCTATTTGAAAAAACCCTTGTTTCGTCATGACCTTTAAATCCCAATTCGTGTTGTCCGAGAAAACAAACAACATCGATAAATCTTCTTAATATTTGCCTATTTCTATCGACTAGTTTATTGGGTTGGCGGTGACTAATTTCCAACTGTTTATTAAGGGCGTGTTCAATTCTGGTTTTGCCAAAGACTTTTTCTTTTATGACGGCCTGCAAATGCGCTTTGGAGATAATGTGTCTTTTTACAGATTTATGGAAATTGTTTATTCCAGAGACCTTTTCCATTTTCAAAAAGTAAACATAGCCAACAAAATAATTTACTTATATTTTCACACTCTGTTAGCCATTTAAATTGTTCGTATTGTTTTTCCGGATAAAAATGTCTAATACACTTTTTCATTTTTGTCGCTAAATTTTTCTTAGGTGGTTTTACCCTTCCTTTGGAAATTATCTGAAGACACACGCCACACATTCACACACATTCACACACACTCTTCTTACTAAATTCTCCAACATTTCCAACGTTATTACCGACAGCCGAAGTTGACGGTATTTGCATATCCACGTCCGTATTATTGTCTTCCATATCGCACCATGCTCGACGCGACGTATGTATCACACAACACACGGATAGCCGTTCAAACAAAGAACCTACTCCAACGATAGCTTCCGCCCCCACTTAAAGCACGCGAATGAAATGCAGCTGGTGGAAAGTTCAATAACCTCTGGCTCGATTCACATGAAATCAAGCATACTATTGTCGCTCGGTTGGAGTCAAGGCCGCATATATTATGGGCTTGATAGTTAAGATAATATTTTAGCATTTTTAATATAAACTAAATTAATGGTTTCCTATTTCAAAAATTACATTTTAAAAGATATTTTGTAATTTTTTTTGGGGAAGCACTGCTTCACTTGCTTCCATAAACTGCACGCCCCTGGTAACTCTAGTAAACAGAAATATCAAGAAACTCCACTTTAACTTTTACAGGAAAATATATACATTTTCTCTTTGCAATTTACTTTATGATCTTGCAGGAAAACACTTTTCATGAACTGGAAAGCAAAATATTACAAGTTTTTGTTTTTGTAACTATAGATGCGGGGAAAGAATATTGATCGTAAATATTAAAGGTTTCGACGAGTTGCATAAACCAGCGAAATATTGAATGTTTCTCAATAACACACAAAGTGATATTTTTATGCGGCCTACCGCCCGGCCCCTTCAGACGTCTCAGCCCAACATCTGTGTGCCACACTTTAAATGTATTTTTAAATAAAATATTAAAATATAGTTGTCTAAGCAAAATATTACAAGTGTTGTAAATAGATGCCTAAGTTATAGTTGTCTAAGATTTTTTATTTATACTAAAGTTAGAAGAAAGTATATTTTACAAACAGAGTTCGAAGTTGAATGTTTAATTTTCAAATAGCATTAATATGCATCAATAGTCAGATCTAAATAAAATAAATGACCTACTTTAGTTAATTATTAAATTTTCTGTAAGTAGAAGCCTAATTTATAGCTTCATAATATTCTTCATTTACTCGTGTTGATTAGATTATTTTGCTATGAAGAACACAGTGATGTGAATTTATAAGCAAGAAGCTAGACAGACTTTAATATAACCCCAAAAATTATTGCGATCTTTCTTTCTCAATATGGAGTGCCACTTTTTTGCTTTCAGCGTCATTGTCCAGCCCAATACGGTAGGATGTCTTGGGTTCTACTAGTTGCCTCTTGAAAGTACTACTGGTCTCACGAGATGACCTTTTCTTTTAAGCTATTCCCTTACACCTCCCACTCCAGCCACATAGCGGCCATTACGCTAATATTCTATGTAGAACTGCGGCAGACGAACGAGATAGAATGCAGGAACAACTAGACCTCACATGTTCACAGCGTCTGCTCCCTTTCTAGCGGGGTCGTTAGTTTCCACTCTGAGCGGTTGAGTCTCCCGGTTCCCCCCGAAATAAAGTAGCTAAACCGAACACGTTGAATCACTTATGTTAAAAACACAGAGGTCTGCCTTCGACGAGGCGATTCGGAAGATTCAACTATTGCGTTATTAGAATTTTATTTCTATCATGGTAATACAAATAAAAAAATGTCATTTCCTAGGTTTGTTTTTTGAAAAACCTTCATACTCTACAAAAAGAGATTATAAGCTTGAAAGAAAATCTTTTCCTAATACATAATTACTCTAAATTTAATAACATAATGGAACTGAGGATGAACAGGGCAGAACAAGTAATAATGTTTATAAAATTGGATATTTTATTTATATTCATATTTATTTTATTTCGACCAACCTGCTGTAACTGGGAGAGGCTTTTTAAAATACATTTTAGTGATTTGAAAGTGACGTGGGCGAGGAATTGTATATGCCTAACGGTATTTAATCGGCCAAATTAAATAAAGCTATTCAAATATGTTGCAATTATTAAATAGTTAATTTGAACCGATTGTTGTTTAACAGCTTAAAAAATAATTGTATTGATCGGAGAATAATACTTTTTGTTGTCAGCAAAATACGTCCCTCTTTAACATCTCTTCATGATATTTATTGCAATAAATACGTAGGTGACTCTAGTAAACAGAAATATCCACTTTAACTTTTATAGTAAAATATATACATTTTATTTTCTAAATTTTCTTTATAACCATGTCAAAAGACACTTTTCATGAAGTGGATATAAATCAGAAATATGGTCGAGGGTAAAAAGAAATACATCTTGGGTTACCTGGTTAAGAAAATATCGAATGGCATATGGATTTTCGTTTGTTTATCGAGATTTATTTGCCAAACGGAAGTTAACCTCCTCTAAAAAACAAATCCTTGAGAGATGTTGGTTGGATAAACGAAATAAAGATAATAGTAATTTACGTTATAAAGGCAGCGGGTGACTTATTGCAGTAAGAGATGCAGGAGCCTAGTATAGAATATAAATGAGTCCTGCAATAATTTACCTAACGGACGTGTATCCCGTAATATTTTATTTTATATGTTTGTAATCCTTTTCAAAAAGAATACACAAAATCATATTATATCATAAATATTAGTTGGCAGTTTGAAAGAGACGTGGGAGAGGAATTGTATATATTTAACGGTATTTAATCTTCGAGGAAATTAAATAAAGCTAGTCAAATATTTTACAATTATTAAATAGTTATTTTGAATCGATCGTTGTTTAGCAGCCCAAAAAAATTATTGTATTGATAAGATAAGAGTAATTTTTGTTGTCAGCAAAATACGAATATGTCTCTTCATGATCACTAGGTATGCAATAAATATGTAGGTAACTCTAATTTTATCTTCGAAATTTTTTTACCTTGCTGGAAAACATTTTTCAAGGACTGGATATAACTCAGAAATATGGTCGAGGGAGGTCTTGGGTTACCTGATTAAGGAAATATCGAATGGCATATGGGTTTTCGTTTGCTCATCGAGACTTATTTATTGCCTCTTTGTCAAAGCGGAAGTTAAACTCCTCTAAGAAAGACATAATTCCCTGAAACATGTTGGTTGGATAAACGAAATAAAGATAATAGTAAATTACGTAAAGCAGGTGACTTATTACAGTTAGAGATGCTGGAGGCGAGTTAGGAATATAAACGAGTACTGTAATAATTTACCCAACGGACGTATATCACATAATATTTCATTTCATATGTCTATAATTCTTTTCAAGAATAAAAAAAATTATGTTTATAAAAATTTAAGAAATATTAGTTGGCAGTCTAACAATCGTATTACCTTAACCATGTTATAGCCTTTGTTTTCCAAAGCTAAATATGATTATCTTTCACTTGTCACTGTTGGGAGAAAAGTATATTTTATAAGTAGAGGTATCTATAAGTGCTTAATAGTTTTACAGAAGCAAATATTCATTGTAAATTTTAAAGGTCCCGATGAGTTGCATAAACCAGCGAAATATTGAGTGCTTCTCAACAACAACTGTTGTAAATAAATGCCTAATGTATAGTTACTTAGGATTTTTCATTTAAACTAAAGTTAGTAGAAAAGTATATTTAACAAATAGAGCTCAAAGTAGAGTATTCAATTTTCAAATGGCACTAATATGCACCAATAGACTGGTCTAAATAAACTAAATTACTGACTTTAGTTAATTATTAAAACTTCTGTAAGTAGAAGCCTAATTTATAGCGGCATAATATTCTTCATTTATTCGTGTTGATAATATTATTTTGCTACAAACCATTCCAGTAAGCATGATGTGAATTTATAAGCAAGAGGCTAGACAGACTGTACAGCAAAATAAATTGATTTAATCTTCGTTTACGAAAGTATTACATCCCCAAAAAATAATGCGTTATTAGAATGTTATTTCTAGGTTAATTCAAATATTGATTCAGTAGAAAGTTATTTCTAGTATGGTAATACAAGTAAAAAATTCCCTTAACAATTGTATTACCTTAACCTTGTTATAGCCTTTGTTTTCCAAAACTAAATATTTCCTTGTCACTGTTGGAAGAAAAATATATTTTATAAGTAGAGGTATCTATAAGTGCTTAACAGTTTCAGTAAAGTCTGACGTACGTATCGTGGTCTACAGAAACCATGCGAGTTAAAAATATTCATTGTTCAGGTTCCGACGAGTTGAATAAACCAGCGAAATATTGAGTGCTTCTCAATAACATACAAGGCGATATGTTTTATGTATATTACCGCCCGTTCCTTTCAGACGTCTCAGTCCAAAGTCAGTGCGTCTCACTTTAGATGTATTTTTAAACAAAATATTGAAAGCTTTGTAAGTACAAGCCTAATCTATAGTTATCTAACATTCTTCATTTAGTAATGTTGGAAGAAAAGTATGTATTATAAATAAAGTTAAGATCCAAAGTGCTTAATTCACAAAAGCGTCAATATGAATCCTTATAGGCCGAAATGAAACAAAAATAACTAATCTTAGTTAAGCAAAATAGTGTTTGTGTGTAAATAGTTGCCTGATGTATAGTTATCTAAGATTTTTCGTTTATACTAAAGTTAGTAGAAAAATATACTTTGCCAACAGAGCTCGAAGTAGAGTTTTTAATGGTCAAATAGTATTAATATGCACCATAGACGGGTCTAACTAAAATGAATTACTAAGTTTAGTTAATTATTAAAATTTCTGTAAGTTGAAATTTACTCGTGTTGAGCAGATTATTTAGCTTTGAAGAATACAAACCACTCAATTAAGCGTGATGTGAATTTATAAGCAAGAAGCTAGACTGACTGTACAGCATAATAAATTGCCTTTATATCTGTATACGAAATTAATATAACCCCAAAAATTATTGCGTTATTACGTTATTTCTAGGTTAATTCAAATATTGATTCAATAGAAAGTTATCTCTAGTATGGTAATACAAGTAAAAAAATATCATTTCCCTACGTTGATTTTTTGACAAACGTTCATTGTCTCCAAAGAGATATCATGAATTTGAAAAAAAAACTTTGACTAATATATAATTACTGGAAATTTAATATCATAATAGAATTGAGGATGAACAGAGCATAACAAGATAATAATATTGACAAAATTATATTGATAAAATTGGATATTTCGCGGGTAACGGACATTATTATTCTTTCCCGGCCAACCCCCCGTAACTGAAAAAAAGAGGTTTTTTAAAACAAAATTGAAAGTGACGTGGGAGAGGAATTATATATTTTCAAAGGTATTTAATCTTTGCCGAATTTATTAAAGATATTCAAATATTATGCAACTGTTAAATAGTTAATTTGTACCGATTGTCGTTTACAGCCCAAAAAAAAATTGTATTGATAAGAGAATAATAATTTTTGTTGTCAGCAAAGTACAAACAAGTTTCTCTTTGCCATCTCTTCATGATCATAATACAATAAATATGTAGGTAACTCTAGTAAACAGAAATATCAAGAAACTCCCCTTTAACTTTTATAGGAAAATATATAAATTTTATCTTCGAAATTTTCTTTATGAGCTTACCGAAAAACACTTTTGATATAAATCAGAAATATGGTCGAGGGTAAAAAGAAATACATCTTGGAGTACCTGATTAAGAAAATATCTAAGCGTATGGATTTTCGTTTGCTTATCGAGATTTATTTATTGCCTCTTTACCAAGCGGAAGTTACACTCCTCTAGGAAAGAAATAAATCCTTGAAAGATGTTGGCAGGACTGGTTTATTGCAGTGAAAATCATTTATGGCATTTACGATTTTTCCTCTGTACCACAAAATATTAACAGCGTGAAACGAAATAAAGATAACAGTAATTAAAGTTATAAGGCAGCAAATAACTTATTAAAGTAAAAGATGCAGGAGCCAAGTCTGGAACATAAATGAGTACTGCAATAATTGACCTAACGTACGTGTATCACATACTATTATATTTGATATGTATATAGTCCTATTAAAAAAGAACAAAAAAACATGTTTATACAAAATTAAGAAATATTAATTGGTAGTCCAATATGTCTTAAGCGATATGTTTTTATTCGTCTTACCGCCCAGTCCCTTCAGACGTTTTAGCCCAAGATCCGTGAGTCGGACTTTATATGTATTAATGTAGGTACGGCCAAATACGATATATAATATTAAATATAGTTAACTAAAATAATAATGATTCAGTAAGGAGAAGCCCAATTTTTTGTTGTTTACGCTTCTTTATTTATTAAAGTTGGTAATATAGTATAATTTAAACGTCGAGGTACTTATAAACTCTTAACATTATGAATATTTGTATTAATATGGGTCTAACTAAAACAAAAAATTACTAAAGTTATTTAAACAAAATATTAAAAGCTTTATAAGTACAAGCCTAATCTATGGTTATCTTACATTCTTCATTTAGTAAAGTTGGTAGAAAAGTGCTTAATTTACAAAAGTATCAACTTAAATAAGAATTACTAATTTTAGTTACGCAATATATTAAAAAAGTTGTATGTAGAGCTTGATTTATAGCTTTCTAACATTTTGTATTTACTAAAGAAGGTAAAAAGTAAATGTTATAAGTAGAGGTAGCAGATAAAGAAATTAGTTTACAATAGTATCAATATGAATCAGGATACTTATAACTATAGTTAATATAACTTAAGTTAATTAATAAAATTTCTGTAGGGAAAAGCATAATTTAGAACTGCATAATATTCTTCATTTAGTTAATTTAAAAGTACATTTTCAGTAAAAAACGCTATATAAAAAATGCTTGCCTAGTCGCATCTTTTTTAGTTGGCTACAACACGCCACGATCGATATGCATATTAAAAAATAATGCTTACCATGTAAGCTAATCTAACCGATTTAAATCATCAAGAAATATGCTTTTGAACTAAAGAAATAAACTCATTTACCTTAACTTTGGTAAATTAAAACAAGTTATGCAAATTGTTTTCCTTGCTTTGTGATTATCTATATAATTCACATCAGAGATTTGAAATACAGATATTAAAGTGAAAAAGAGTTTCCTTTATCCTACATAAATGTTTGTATCACAAATTCAATTAGTTAGTCTCCATCCTTGAAATTTATATAATTTTTTACATAATCAACTGACAACTGGAGACAATATTACAGAGCTACATTTTTCTACCTCGAATTTTGCTTCGTATGTTTGCTTTATTGTGTTTGACAAGTCGGGTTAAGTGCCTTGTTTGTTTGTGAGGTAAACTGAAGATAGCGTACGAAGAACGTGGAGAAAAGCCACATACCTTGAAAAAAAAGTACATAAAAATAAAAAATAACAGGATATCTGGTGTTATTCCCAAGGCTATTGGCTTTATCTATGTGTATTTATTCTATTCATAAGAGAAAATTTGCGAAAAGGGAATTTGGGTATTTTTCATTTTTATATATATAAATACGAAAGATAATACAGGGGTATTTTGACGAAACTCTTTATTACTTGAAAAAAGATTGATGCAGGGAAATCCGGTTTTCGCCAACCGTCTGCATTTTTTTTAATTAAAATTATTATGCTGTACCAAAAATTTAATATTATTATGCCAACATATAGATATAAGACATTTTTGTTATTTTTTATAAAATACTCTCTATGTTAATTAGTAGTTATATAAACTACTGGAACTTCGAAGTGCACCAATGAAATTTTTACTTGAAATTTAAAATGAAATATATTTTCAGTACGGATGAAGATTTGAAATTGCGGTTTCCGACTTTTTTTTGATCAATACCAAAAGTAAAACCTGATAAGGATAGCCTCAGCACTCCATCGCAACCGTTTTATACAGGATGTTATATAAAACTCTAATATTTATTATAAAGTTTCTTCCGTCACAACTTCTATTGTGGAACATTTCTTTTTCTCTTTGTGGAACCAAAATAATCTAGAGCTAGATACAGTGTTTTGTATTTTTGAAATTTTTTCTTCGTTCTCGACATACAGGGTATTTTCAAAATAAAAATTTGTTTTTTAATGATCTGCTGAACAAAGCCCACTTGTCGTGAACAAAGGTATGTCTATCAGATTATAAACAGACTGTGCAATCTTTCAACATGATTATTTTATACAGGGTGAATCAAAAACTAAGGGGCGGACATTTTTTACGGTTTTCACTTTTGTTTAACGCCTTCGACTCTTAGTGTCAATTTTCTCATTAGCAATTAAAATGATTACTTTATCACTCGTGAATTTGTGCTTAAATTACTAATCTTTTACTTTTATTCCATTAGTCAATTTTTTTGGTCGAGATGAAAATTTTATCGGTTATTAAACTATTGTAACTAACTGTATTTTCAAGTTTGATGGTTCTCTTATTGGTTTGTGTTTGTATTTAGCTTAGAGATAACAGGTTTAATTAATTATATAAAGTTAAAAACATTTAAAATTTTTAAACTTTATTTACTACTTTCTTAGATGAAACATTCAATAAGAAAAGTTATTTTATTTTTGAGTAGATTTTTGGTTTAGTTGTATTGTATGAAAAATGTTTGATTCTGGTCTTAGCCCTGTATCACTGGAATGGACTTTTACCGGATACCGTGAACAGCGCCGGGCAAAATAACCAATTTTGTATATGAATCTGTTCGCACGAGCCGACAAGCACCACGCGTGGCTCTCTTATTCACAGCCATGGTTGTTTTTTTTTTACTAGTCGGCACCGCGTCGCATATTCACTCGCGAGAAGGAAAACTTAGATTATTGTCCAGAATGTACTACCATAGAATTGTCTCTAGAATTAAAAATATCATTATTATACAGATATAGCGAGAGAGTAAGTTTCATTAAACATAATAATAATTTCCTTTCAATCGCTGATAAACCGTAAACATCGAAACATCATAACGCCATTATCTGTGTTTTCTCACCATTTTCTATATCATACCGATTCTAAACTTTATTCCAAACTTTTGTTACCCACTGTATTATTCAGACCGAATATGAGTTAATTTGAAAAGAGAATTAAGTCCATGATAAAAGGCGATATTTCATTTTTTATTAAAAAAACTGTCTATGATTGGCGCAAGATCGAAACCAAGATTTATATAAAAAAAAACCAAACCCAACAAATCATTACTTAACGCCCGCCTCTCAGTTTTTGGTGCACCCCTTAGAGTAAGAATTAAAGTAGAGATCACAACTCATTCATAAATCACGTTAGGGGTATGCGCCAACACGGTTCCCCTATTTTTCACATTCTATCGACCAATGTTTACGATAAAACAAGAAGTGGGGATGGCCCATGTTCAAGTGGTGCCCATTTGTTGACGAATGCTAGCGACCGGCGGCGCGAGTTTCCACTTCCCGTATAAGGAAATATCATTAAACATGAAAAAATCATCGTTCCGGGTTTTTATAGATCTCCATGTTTTTCCATTACTGTCGGTTGGTCAGTTTGTTCCGGTATAGCTAAAAAACCCACTTATTCGATTAACTTTAATCTTATTTAATTTTCCCCAAAAATTACGTGTGATACAAAAAAATATTGGTATGAATTCAATATGGCGAAACGAAATGATGACCTGTTAAAATATCTGATTTACGAAAATGAAGAAATGGGCCATGCTTCATTATCGTTGACAAAAGGAAGGATTCTCACCTATTCCTTAATGAGGCAAATAGGTATTTTTACAAATATCAAAGAAATAATCGTTCCTATTTCACTATTAAAATCAAACCAATAAGTTAGGTAAGTTTAAAAGAAATTAGTTATTTTTATATTATTAAATTTTAGTTTTTAGTTATGTTTGCCTTATGTCACTGTCATTTTGTAAATGTGACATTTAGAAAAAATTATTTGTTCAATTGTTTAAAATGTCATCTTAAACCTGTAACTGTCAAGTTAGACCTTGTCTAAATTTAAACCTCTCTATTGTTAGAGTTTTAAACTATAATCAACGCTTTTAACGTGCTTTTATTGGCTTCCTACTCGTCTTATTGTATGTTTGTATGTCTGGTTCAAATCTTGTAATGGATTTTTCACCACTTCCATTACCGATTATTTTCAAATTTGACATGCATACGCTTTCGGATAAAAAAAATCCGATTTTTTTTAGTCAACGTTTAGAAATTCAAAATGGCGGCGCCAATACGGCCGACGAATTTTATTACTTGTGTAGATTAAACTAAAAATTGGTGCCTAGGAAAATTTAAGAGTGTCAGCATTTAAAAATTCAAAATAGCGGTGCCAAAATGACAATGTCAACAGGTCGGACGGATGATTTTAACATTTGTGGGGATTATATAAGAATGCACAACAAAAATCAAAATGGTGGCGCCAATATACCCAACGAATTTTGTCATTTGTACAGTTTGGGCTGAAATAACAATATCTAGAAGTATTTAAGTATAAAAGTTATGAAATTTTAGTCAATATTTGAGAATTAAAAATGGCGGCACCAACATAGCAGACTAATTTCAAAATGTTTGCAGATTTGATTAAAATTCTGCATTTAGGGGTATTTAAGACTGCGCATCATGAATTTTTGTCAACATTTTAAAAATTCAAGATTGTAATGCCAACATGGCGGCGGAATTTTAACATTTGTACAGATTTGAGAATACATATCATATATTTTTAGTAAATATTTAAAAAATCATAGGAATTTTATTTTTTTTTTATTTTATTTTAGAAAAATGGCTATCCAACAGAGAGTCGCAGCTGCCCTATTACGGGATAACACAAATTAGATTTACAATATTAACAAATATCGGTGAAACGAGTTACACTAAAACACTATACAAAAAAAAATTGCAAATAAGCACGAAAGCAATGTTCAGCAACAGTTTTTCCTAACCAATCTCTTAAAAAGTCTCAAGTTATTAGCACATATATCAAGATTATCGTCTAACTGAGAAACATAATTATAAGTTCGTGTACATCTAATCAGAGGAGAATTTGAAAAATAGTTAGAATGAAACATTTTAATATCAAAGAGTCGCCTATTGCGAAGTACATAAGAATTTGCGTTAAAGAAAATATAGCTTATACAATATTGAGAATCAACAAGATTATTAATGACTTTATATAAAAACAAAACATCAAAATATTTCCTTCGAGATTCTAGGGTTTGCAGCTTGTAAAATAATAAATTATCTACGTAAGGTGAAAAGTGTTTCTGTCTGTTAAAACGAAAATTTAGAGCCTTGATAAATTTTTTCTGTACATATTCAATCCTATCTATATATTTGTGGTATAATGGACTCCAAACTGTAGATGAGTACTCCAAAATAGGTCTGACTATGGTATTATACAAATTAATCAAAGACCGAATGTTATTAAAACCCTTGGTCATCCTCAATATGAAACCTAAATTTCTTTGTGCCCGTTGAACAATAGTTTCTATATGAGTCTCAAACAACAATTTGGAGTCCAAAATCACTCCCAAGTCTTTCACCGTATCAACAAATTTTAATTTGACATTATTCAAAAAAATATCCAACGTGAAATCTAATTGAGCAACTTTTTTAGAAAACAAAATAGCATAACATTTATCGAGATTGACGTGCAGCCTATTCAAAGTACAAAAATCCCAGAAATTAGTTATACTCCTCTGCAGCTGAAGAATGTCATTTTGACTATTAATAGTTGTAAATATTTTAAGATCGTCCGCATATAGATAATAACCAGACATAGTAAAATGTGAGCCTTGAGGCACCCCCGATGTTACATATATGCACTCAGATTTTGCATTGTTAAGAGCTACGAATTGGTTTCTACCGTCTAAAGAACTTTGAAAGAGCTGAAGAAGTGCCCCGTGCACTCCGAAATTGCCAAGCTTTCTTATCAATGTCGGGTGATGAACTTTGTCAAATGCCTTGGAGAAATCGGTGTACACGGCGCAGGTATCCAAACCCTTCTTCATACTTTCGCAAACACTTTGAGTGAACGGTACCAAGTTTGTTAGAACAGAACGTTTTTTATAGAAACCATGCTGGTTACAGTCCAAGACACACTTAACCTAAAAAAAAAATTGTTTGAAAATTACTGACTCAAAAACTTTTGAAAAATGATTCAGTAGTGATATGGGGCGGTAATTAGCGATGTTCATTCTGTCCCCAGATTTAAAGATAGGCACAACTTGGGCGATTTTCCATTTTTTGGGGAATACCCCATATGAGATACATTTATTAAATATGACGTGAAGAGGCCGAGATAAACTTGGACAGGATTTCAAAAAAATTGTGGGTAATCATCAGGACCTGGCCCTTTGTTTGGATTAAGATTCTTTAGACATTCTTTAATCGTATCTTCCGTTATATGATTTAAGGTGAAAGTATGCTGAGAAGCCTTAGAGTTTACAAGGGAAGGTGTATGAGCGGGCTCAAATACATCTCCAAAATATTTCGAAAAAAGTTCACAAATATCCTTATTATTAGTCGCATTTAAATCATTTAGATACATTTTAGTGGGTAATGTAATTTTTATAGTCATTTTTTATACTAGCCTTTACTCTTTTTCTTAAATCTGAAAAATAACTGTAATTATTGCGGCCACCATAAACCTTCCATTTTCTATGAGCAGTATTTTTTAATTTAACAAGAGCTATTGTGGGTCTGGAAAACCAGAGTGGGTGTTTGGATTTTGAGATTTTAACCTTTGGTATATATTTATCTACTAGGTTGTTTAAAATATTGTAGAAAGTGGTTAAATCATCATTGGGATCTTTAGATTTGAAAATATCAACCCAATTGTATTGGTTGATTTTGTTATTTAAGCCAGAAAAATCCGCATCACAAAACCTGATTTTGGTATACGAATTACAGTGCAAGTTCTTAACACAGTCTAACTTAATTATAATATCCAAAGACGGATGGTGACCATCCTCAACTACCAGAGGAGTACAACACTTCTCAACATTCATAAACAAAGAGTTTGATATAACAAGGTCCAGAACTTTATTATTGTGATTTAAAACATGGTTGTATTGTTTTAGATTATTTAGGAAAAATATATCACAGAAGTATTGACTACAAGCATCTGTCGCGTCACGGGGACGCAAATCATTATTGTCACTGTATTTTAACCAGTTTAGATTTGGTAAGTTAAGATCACCTATCACAAGAAAATGGTTATCTGGATTTTTAGACAATATATCCTCCAGTTTAGATAAGAAAGCTATATAGTTATTCAGAGTGGCATGAGGAGGAATGTAAACGGTACAGATATATAATTTCTTACCTCCCCTCAGCGCGACAGATACCCATAAATCCTCAACTATGCAGTTCACATTGCACCACTTCGAAATAGGCTCAGCCGAAAAGTTTATGTGGATCGCGGTCAACACACCACCGCCATCACTTTTACCACTTGTCACATAGTCCCTGTCAAGTCGAAAGACGTTATATTGTGGGGGAAATAATTCCGATGAAGAAATATGACTCTTCAACCAAGTTTCGGTAATACAGATACAGTCGCAGTCAACTGAGCTCACAGATTGAAAAAAATCTACACATTTAGTCCTGAGACCTCTTGTATTCTGAAGGTAAACATGGAAGTTATCTATTAAAGCCATATCTAGTCCATATCACCGCATTAATTGCAAATAATTGTGAGAAAAAACTAGGAATGAAGTCTGGCGAGTATACTCTCGTTTTCAATGTACACTGCACGGGAGGTTTCATCCTTTTTGACGAAAATTTTCATGTTTTTAATCCAGCAGAATTGGTAGTTCGATTTATGGCAAAACTCCCTGGATTTCTTGTGTAATAGTTTATAGAAAGGTGACAAATGTTCATTTACAAACATTTTTGTGTCCTTATTAAAACCTAGATCTTTAGCATTCAAACCAGGATTTCTACGCTTTCTGGCGGCGGGCGCCCAGAAAATCGTTTCTTGTGCTGAGCGACGAAAAAGTAACAATAATATTTTTCGGGTTATTATTCGCGGAATCGGCCGAAAAACGTGCCACACGGTGACCTGTGACGATGTTCTGATCGGCCAGGGATACGCCGATTGTCTCTCCAATTTTCTTGATCAAAGAAAATACATTTTCGGTACTCTTTTCGGGTATTCCGCATATTTCCAAGTTATGCTTGCGGCCCTCCTGATGAAGTAGCTCAATATCACCCCTAAGACGCGTATACTCCCTCTTAACAGTCGATAACTCTTGCTGTACTTCATCGACAGTTTTAACCATTTTGTTGAAAGGAATGCTTAGATTGCGAGCGAATTTTAACATTTATACAGATTTGATTAAAAATTAATATTAAGTGTGCATTTTATACATTTTTAGTAATTAATATTCAAAATGGGGATGTCATCAATCAACCAATCCGATAAGTACTTTTTTCAGATATTTTTAAACATTTAATGTTTTGTTCCCCCATTTTGAATTTGTCTCAACATTTTTACCAATCCATCTCTATATAATATTTGAGTTTTGAGCAAAATTTGAATATAATCGATGAAGTAGTTTTCTGCATTGACTTTTATAACATTTTATTAGGCCGCCATTTTGGATTTGTAGTAAAAATTATCACTTAATGGTCATGGCACACCTAATTTTTCTGCAAAATTAGGATAAAATGGATAAGCAGTTTTTTAGTAATATTTTTTTAACATTTCTGTATTTTGCTCAGCCATATTGGATTTTTACCAAAATGTTATCATATGACCTTTAATTTTTAGCCAAAACTTGGAGTAAATAGGACAAGCAGTTCTTGAGCTTTGTCGCGGACAGAGATACATACTAACCGACGGAACTGAGAAAAAAAGTTTTTTTACAACTAGGATACTTTCCTCTTGCGAGTAAAGTAAAAAAAAAGCGAGCCCTATAAGATAAGAATAGCCAATTGTCATATTGTTTTTCCATGTTAATAGCTAAAATTTAAAAAATAAAAGATTTTTTTTTAATTTTCAATATCCTAAATCTTAAATTCTAACCAGTTTAGAACATGTTTACGAACACATTTTTGCTTTTAATACCCAAAGAGTCACCATTTAAATTCCTTTACCTTACAACACTTATGTAAAAAATTGGCCCAACTCAAGTACAAATTAAAAAAAGGCGCGAGATCATCCTAAACTTTATTATTTCCCCAGATTTCATCCAAAATCTAGTGATTTTCGAAATGGCAGTACGTTTTTTTGAGCGTGAGACGCTCTTTGACTATTTTAATATAGTATAGATATATTCTATAATTATTATAATTCTCTGATAGGAAAAACTATTGTAATCGTCAAAAAAATCACCTCAGAATCTTTCTTGTATCATTTTGCTTCTGAGGATTCTCACATGACCCCCGACGAAATAAACGTTCTATTATACTGAACCGGATTGGTCAATATGTCATGTGACCCAAAATAAATGTCTCCCGGAAAAGGAAATCTAGCTGTTTACTTAGTGATTAAAAAAAAATTTCAAACTGAAACGGTGATTTTTTTACAAACTCACATTGCCGCACCATAGTAAGGTCAACTAAAGCTCCTAGTTTCGCAATGTCCAAGATAAAGTAAATAAAACTTATTTATTAAATATCTAAAAAATCAATGTTCTTCTAATGTCACCGCACCTCTAGAACGCTGCTTCTTAAAGTAAGGCAACATATAATTATAGGATTTGAACCATATCAACGAATGCACAATAATACATAAAACACACGCAGTAATGGCCCTAACAAAAGCTTGGTATCTAATAAAATATTTTTTAGCAAATTAATTTCTTTAATGTTAAAATTTATTGTAGTTCCACGACCCGCTATTGGTTTTTAAGCCACGCCGGTCACGTGACCCTGTAGCAATTTCTAATGTAGACTATTATAATTTTCTACTATAAAGAGCCGTTGTCAATGAAAGTGGGATGGTGTAATACCACAGTGGGATGGTCTAATACGTGGAGTTGTCGATCGGGTTTGCCATATCTAACTAAAACTCTTGTTACTGGTGTAATCTGATCTGAGGCTTTGGGTATTTTAGTTTGTATTTTACTATTTTGCAATAAAAGTAATTTCTTTATACTGCTTAGAAACTAATACTGGAAACACATTACTATTCTTTGTATGAAAATTTTATTGCATCATGTTTAAACATATTCACCGTAATATAAATTGGTATAAATATTGGTGTTCCTGGCTAGGCTTGGTATCGTCGTACGATCGGCCTCATACTGTGAGGTAATCTTGGCAGTGGCTAAATATGGAAATAAAGAACTCTATTTTTATTCTTACTCTAAGGTGCACCCTGTATACAATATCAATACGGGAAGATTTTAGGGTGCCAACCCTGTTTATATTCTGATAGGCATACCGTTGATTGCCACGAGTGTGCTTTGTTCAACAGGCCTTTTAATTTTTTTTTTGGAAAAAACCCCTTTGTCGGAAACGAAGAAAAAATTTCAAAATCGCTAGAAATTGTTTTTTCGTCCCTAACTCTAGATTATTATATTTGCACAATGAGAAAAAGAAATCATCCACAGTAAGGGTTCTGGTAGAACCAACTTTTTAAAAAATTTATTATATAACACTAACAACTAAAGCTGTTCTTATCGGACTGCATATTCTAGGCGTTGATCAAACAAAAGCCGAAAACCACAACTGAAAATCTTTATCCGTATTGAAAGTACTTCATTTTGAATTTCCAGTAAAAATTTCCTTGTTGCACTTCCAAGTTCTAGCAGTTTAGTTTTATCCTTTAGTTTTTAAGAAATATATAGTTTATTATATCTATATTTAAAATCAAGACGGCTATATGATATCAAACAAATCAGTGCTTCTAAATAAATCGGTATTTGGATTAAACTCATAATTACCTAAGAACGGATTGATGCTGGGAGATGTTTTTTCGTTGATTGACACTATTTTGATAAAATTAAGACGGCTAAGCTATATGAAATCAAACTGATTATGCTTCTAACTAAATAAGAGTAATGATGATTAGTTGGCCATGGAAAACAAAAACGTTGAATTTTATGTAAAATGTAATAATCTGAGTAAATGTCACTTTACATAGAAAATTAACCTGAAACCCTATTTATTAAATTAAATTAAAACTTTGTGTAAGGATTAAGTGTGATATAAAGATAAAACGGTAAAGTGTGGCTTAGGTAGAAACTGGTAAAATATTGGTAGGAATCCAATATGATAGAATAAAATGGCAACCAATAAAAATCTTGAAACGAAGGAAGTTTCGAGTAAAGGAAATTTACCAATTTTTTGAGGTTGTTAGTGTAGAAAATAATTTTTTTGGGAGTTGCCTTTGGCGAAAAATATTTGATAGCTTATAATATTCCAAACCCAGTACCGTTAAAAAAGTTGTTTCGATTTTGTGCTCTGTGATTTTTCTTCCTTAAGCAAAGCCGAATAAGTTCAGGGCTTCTATTTTAAAAACTGGATTGAATCGGCCGATACTTGGTAGAAATCTATAACTAAGATATATGGCACTGAAAGAAAAAATGTTTTAATTAAAACTTCCACTATACTAAAGAAAACAAAGTTATGACGTGTTTCGCCAATACTGTTGCTTCATCGGACGATAACACAGGACAACAAAATGAAAACAAAAATTTCGTGCCGGAAATCTAACATCTGATTTTAGATGTTTTTAATGTGCTGATTCCAAAAATGCCCCCAGATTTTTTCTATCAGCTTTAGTTTTTGAGATACAGGTTACAGGTTAATTGATATTTTTTTCTGATAAAGGACAAAAAATAAAGAGATAAATATGTACTTAATCGTCAAAATAGAAATTTCCCCGAATCTAATTAACCAAATGGATACCTCTAATTGTCCCTGACCCAATGTTCCTATATTAGGAACTACTCAATACACTGCTCTTAATTACTTTTATACCTGTAATTGCCTATGACTCATTCCTTCTATACCTGCTTGGCTGTACTCGATTTAGTATATTACTGAGTTTTCCCAAGTAAAGTTGTGCTATCATTTTGTGTAAATTTTGGTCGTTTTGTTAGTATCCAGACACTAAACTGAAACAATGGCATCCACAAGCAGACGTACCTGTCTAAATCATACCGATGTTTTTTGTTATGTGTGTGGTGAATACACTTTGAAAGAGAGCAGAAAAACGGTTTCTGACTTTGTGAAAAGAGCTTATTGTGCCTATTTTGGCGTTCATTTAGGAGATCAAGATAAATCTTGGGCCCCACATTTTATATGTAAAACATGTGTTGAACATTGGCGACAGTGAACAACTGGAAAGAGTAAGTGCCTAAAGTTTGGTGTACCAATGGTTTGGAGAGAACCGCGAAACCATCATGACGACTGCTATTTTTGTCTCGTTAATATTAAAGGCATAAATAGAAACAATAGACACAAATGGGTATATCCTGATCTAGATTCTGCAAGAAGGCCTGTAGCGCATTCGTAAGAAATACCCGTTCCATCATTCAGCAGTCTACCCCAACCGAGAGAAGATGATAGAGAAACATCAACGTCTGACGAAGTTCAAAGAATTCAATCAGAAAACGACAGCGAATTTGAAGCAGATTTAGCAACTCCGCAGTGTTTCAATCAAGAAGAACTAAACGATCTTATAAGAGACCTGAATCTCTCAGAGGAATCCGCTGAATTACTTGCATCCAGATTAAAAGAAAAAAATCTACTTTGTCCAGGTACTAATATTATATTTTATCGTAAAAGAGATAAGGATCTGCTGACTTTTTTCGATCAGGAAAATGACTTGGTATTCTATAACAATATAAAAGGGCTCTTAGAAAAAATAGGTTTCCCCGAATACACTCCAGATGATTGGCGCCTTTTTATTGACAGTTCAAAACGTAGTTTAAAATGTGTTCTTTTACATAACAGTAACACATATGGCTCAATTCCTATTGGTCATTCTACTACCATGAAGGAAGAATATGAAACAATTGCATTAGTTTTGAGAAAAATTAAATACGAAGAACATCAGTGGGCAATTTGTGTTGATTTAAAAATGGTTAACATCCTTCTTGGCAGCAGAGTGGTTATACAAAATATCCTTGTTTTTTGTGCCTTTGGGACAGCAGAGCAAAAAATGAGTACTGGGTTAACAAAAATTGGCCTTCATGATTCAAGGAAAACAAAACGTGATCAACGAACCTTTGGTTTCAAGAGAAAAAATCTTACTTCCGCCCTTGCATATCAAGCTAGGCCTAATGAAGCAATTTGTGAAGATGGATATTGTTTTGGGTATTTGTCACGTACATTTCCTGGCATTAGCAGGGAAAAACTAAAAGCTTCCTTGAATCATGACATCTCTTGAAAGTCAGTTTTTGTTAACCTAGTACTCATTTTTAGCTCTGCTGTCCCAAAAGCACAAAAAACAAGGATATTTTGTATAACTACTCTGCTGTCCAAGAAGGAAGTTAACCATTTTTAAATCAACACAAATTGCCCACTGATGTTCTTCGTATTTAATTTTTCTCAAAACTAATGCAATGGTTTTATATTCTTCCTTCATGGTAGTAGAATGAACAATAGGAATTGAGCCATATTTGTTACTGTTATGTAAAAGAACACATTTTAAACTACGTTTTGAACTGTCAATAAAAAGACGCCAATCATCTGGAGTGTATTCCGGGAAACCCATTTTTTCTAAGAGCCCTTTGATATTTGATGGTCCTCAAATAAGGCAACTTATTAAAGATCCACAATTCATCAATGAACGAGACTGAATCTAATGCTTGGTGTTCATTTATTCAAGTAGTACAAAATTTTCTTGGCAATCATAAAGCAGAGAATTACGTAGAATTAGTGGAAACTATGCTGTCAAATTTTAATATTCTCGGCTGTAACATGAGTATAAAAGTTCACTACCTCCACAGCCACCTAGATCGTTTTCCAGAAAACTTAGGTGATTGTAGTGAAGAACAGGGGGAAAGATTTCATCAGGATATTAAAACAATGGAAGATCGTTATCAAGGACGATGAAATAGCCACATGATGGCGGACTACTGCTGGAGCCTTCAGCGAGACTGCCCTAGTAAATTTCACTCTAGAAAGTCGTATAAAAGAATATTTTTATGTAATTAGTGACTAATGTAATTATGTAAATTAAGTTTTTGCAATAAATACTTAAATCCATGTGTCTTTGTTTTTTTAACTGGCAATAGTAATATTATATATTATAACAGTTATAACGTAAAATATATACACAATTTTTTTTTAAGGCACCAAAACGTGTGTTGGCCTGTGTGATCCCTCCGGAAGCAATATATATGCTACTTATCAACACTACATCCAATACTAGCCACCAAATATCGAGTCACATAACGTTCAAAATGCAACAAAACAACGAAGAATATTATTTACTCATTTTGTGCAGGTGATATAAATTGACTTTAAAACGGAGTGGTTACATAGTCTTTTACAGCAATTAATTAGAATTAGTTTTTATGACAGCGCAAAAAAAAATTCCTAGACAATGAATACAAAAATGAGTATGCCAAAATGACCCGTTTGACCACCTGATTGGTCTTCATTAGTTTTAGTTTTATAGGACTGCATAAAAATATGTGTCTCATATTAAGGGACCATAAAATGATAAAAAAGCAAGTTTCATGATTACAATACTCTAGATAGTCCATATATACCTAGGACGGATACTACTTCACACCCCTATTAGGGTAGATTATATAGTGTTAAAAAGGTATGGTGCGATTTCACTCGCAAAGT
The DNA here is from genome assembly GCA_030620095.1 of Kuschelorhynchus macadamiae. Lineage (NCBI taxonomy): Eukaryota > Metazoa > Arthropoda > Insecta > Coleoptera > Curculionidae > Kuschelorhynchus > Kuschelorhynchus macadamiae. Next base: position 505,402 of record JAUTXW010004949.1, read on the forward strand.
CCTTAAAGTATCATAAATTAAACACATGTTTAAATTTTGCCTTTCTTCCACGGCATTTGGATTCTTTAACTAATATTATTGTAATGAATTCGGTTGAGTGCATACGAGTTGGTAAAAATAAAGATTTAATAATAGCCAATTCATTCTTATCTGTTTTGATATCTTTTTGCTGATCCTATTTAATCGTTCTATAAAAAAAGTCGAAAGTTTTTGCTGTAATTCTTCTAAGGTTAAAGTAAATCTACACCTTTAAGAGTATTATATTCCTTTTTCGTAATCCAATTAAACTTTCGGAAGGGTCGACAGCGTGCGTCTTTCATTAATCTTCCGAAATTTCGGTGGGGGGTTTTATCCGTGGAAACGACAGCGGAGAGTAACTTGGCAATTTTCAGTTTAGGAACTTCCACTTCGGAAAATGCAACAAAACAGGGAACAGGTGATCTATGGACAAACATACTTACTCATTTTGTACAGGTGATATAAATTACCTTTAACACGGAGTGTTAAAATAATTTTCTAGACTAATTTGTTAGGCACACATTTTAGGAATTAGTTTTTATAATAACGAAATGAAAATTTCCCCTGGAAAGAAGTTCGCTAAAATATCCCGCTCCGTCACCTGATTGATCTCCACTAGATGAATTTTTATAGGGCTGCAAAAAAACAGTTTTTTTCTTTTTTTCCAATATTAACAAAACCGTAGTGGAATTGAATGACATCATAGAAACCCAGAAATACTTGCGAATGTAATAAATAATTTTGATTCACTTTTGTATGACCTTAATGCTTTATAGAAAACTGTCATCGAGCCTGTGATATACAGTCATATATTGTACAAAAAAAGTTGCAAATTGCTTATTTTGATTTTACTTTTGTTTAAGCAAAAAAAAGCGGTGTTTTTTGTTTAAACAAAAGCAAAATTAAAATTAGCAATTTGCAAACGGATAAAATAAAGATAAATAAACGATATACATTTGGAAAGGAAAAAATAAGGGTTTTTAAAATGAGTATTTAAATGTAGGTTATTCCTTGAAAAAATTACCTAATCTGCTACAGCGCTTTTATTAAAAGTCAAATTGGGTTTTGAACAGCATTTTCAAATTCTTCAGAAAAAAGACACCGTATGGCGATCTTAAGTTTTCCAAAAATGGTAGTTGAACCTAAAAAAGGGTGTTCACTTTACGCCGTGTAACCCTGTACACGGTTTCTGTTTATATCTTGAGCGGAGTCAAAAATTCATTTTAAAAGACAGAAAACGTGTTAAATACAAATAAGGCGTGTTTTTAAAAACAACATGTTTAAAATTAAACATTATTAGGAAACATGAACTTTTATTGGGGTTATCTATGATGGAAGTTTTAACTGCCTACATTTTTATAGATGAGGGGTTCCTAAGGAATACCTTTTATAGATGTGACATTCCCTTACTAGATGGAGCCACTAGTATAATTTTAGACTTAACTTTTTTTTGTAAAGCATTTTTCAAATGTTTTATAATTTTGTTTGAACTGCCAGGAAGTAATATTCATAAAATAAAAGTGAGCTTTGACTATGTTATTTTAAAAACATTATCCTGTGTGTTATTAATTTATTAAATTGATCTATTTTTGATTATTTTGAATATTCTATGTTTGAAATTTTTATCTTTAAAAACAAATGATAAAATCGGCAAAAAACCCTGACATAAGACGAAATGAGAAAGACATTTTAACACCGTATAGTCAATAGGAATATATTGCCTTTTATGTGAGAACTTGTGATAATTTTCTCTGGTGTCTTTAAAGACAAAGGTTTTCAAACTTGATATATTTGTAATAAGCAAGAAGAAGAAACCAATTTACTGAAATAATGATATACGCGGTGTTCCAATCACATCAAAAGGACACGAAAGGCAACTACACGAAACGGTCATAATACATATTTCTCTATGACACATTTTTAGGTATTTAATAATACACTGAAGAACACTTCAAACTACTGTTAACCCACTTAAAACATATTGAATTTTTCACCATCGTGTTATTACTTGGCCACTCATAGGCGTATTTAATTTTAATTAAATTTTTATTGTTTAAATTATACAGGACGAAATAAATAGAGGAAGTCACATGTAACTTTCATGATGACATAGAAGGGTTTTTATTTACATTTTGGTTTTTGATTTTTTTTCTAGCTGGTAAACTTTTCACAATTTGTTATTTTTTGTAAATCCTTTTTTAAACTTGAAGTAAATTCCTCGAAATAATATCAGTATTTTCGATTTTTAGATTCATTTACTTTGAGGTTTCTTTGAATAAGTTAAAATACACTATTTACAGAATCTAATTACATCTACTGGGTACAACAATACCTTTTTCTCCTTGACCGCGATGTTTTTAATTTGTAATTCTTGTAAATGCCGCAGTTAACTCAAGATCAACTGAATAAGGCGATTGGTATGATACACGCGAGTTGGAATCAACGAGATGTGGCAAACTTTCTTAATTCAAAACAAACCATTATTGATTCGGCGTGTATTCGATTCCAAAGCACAAAGTCGCTCCAGTATAGGCATGGGAGAAGAGCAAACAGAAAAAAGCTACTTTGGACAGATTGGGATAGTCAGGAAAGGTGACAACCCTCAATTAAGATCTAGGATATTCGCATCCTTCTTTAAAAGCAATGTACCGAAGGAACCGATTAGATTTTGCTCATCGACATCAAAATTATATATACCTGTTTATTCAGCAATCAAAGTTTAAATTTAGAAACATCAACGGAAGAGTTATGGTTTCGAGACAGCCGGTCTAATGTTACCAAGAAGAATTTATGGTTCCACAGGAACTACGAGCCCTAACAACTATATGTTGGAACAAGCAGTTACTTTGGAAATAAAATGCCAGTTTACCGAAATTCATTTATTCTAATTTTTTTTAATTCTAAATATGAAATTAGCAACATTTTTTATGATGTATAGAATTATCTTTACGGTTTAATTATATATTTTATGTTGATTACTATTTAATTAATTGTTTAATATTCAAAAAATGCTGACAACTTAATATTGGAACAAATGGTTTTTAACAAATTAAAACAAAAATTAATAAGGCGTAACGTTGCCCTTAGCTCGAATAACAGCCTGAATTCTATTGGGCATTGATCAACTAGGCCTTCACAGAATTCAGGGGTGAAATTATCCCATATTTCTTGCAATTTAGCACGTAATTGTGGTAAAGTACGCTGGGGATTATTTCTTAGGTGTTGTTTCATTTTGTGCCACAGTGTCTCTATTGGATTAAGATCCGGGCTACTAGAGGGATGTGACAAAACCTTAATGTCATGGTCACCCAACCATTTTTTGGTCGACTTAGCCGTATGGCATGAGGCTCCGTCCTGCTGAAAGATAAAACCTCCGGATGGATATAACTTTGTTGCACTTGGTAAAAGCGAATGTTCAAGGATATCTTGGTATTTGGCTGCGTTTACTGTACCTTCAATAAAGTGTAAAGTTCCCAACCCTTTGGCAGACATACAGCCCCACACCATGATGCCCTGTGGAAACTTTACCGTCCTTTTGAGGCAATCCTTTTGGAATGCTTCTGTTTTTTCCCGAATCAAGCGCTTTCTGTAATCTCCCACACAGACATCAAATTTGCTTTCGTCGCTATAGATAACTTTGTCCCAGTCATGTTTGGTCCACGAAAGCTTTGATTTAACCCAATTATAACGATTTCTTTTTTGAGTTTCCGTCAACAACGGTTTTTCTTTGGCCTACGAGTATAAAGTAAAAAATAGAAAATTTACACCGCAAAGAAGTACCTATCAAACATACCTTATAAAAACCAAGACCGCTCTTGTGGATATATTTGCGACAGCATTCTCTTGAAATATTCATCCCAGTTTCTCTATTCCACCTTGCAGTTACTTCTCGTAGTGTGTTTCTTCTTCCTGACTTACATATTCTTATTAAATGCCTTACACTCCTTTGAGAAACAACTTTTGGACGGCCTGAGCTTTTACCGCGAACATCAGTACTGGCAGTTTCACCATATTTTTTAATTATATTAAAAACAGTAGTTGTTGCTATCGTCAATTCACTGGAAATTTCACGCATTGTTTTCCCTTTATGGTACTGATGAATAATAATTTCCCGCACTTTTGATTCAGTAGGTTTTCCACGTACCATTATTGCGTGTTTTACTCGTAATAAATCTAACAATACCTACTTACTTTAACTATTAATACTCAAATGACGTTTTAAAATCTTTGTTGACAACACACTTATGTTTTATTTCAAAGCCTCCTTCGCGTCAGAATGATAAAACTCACGAAACGTGAAGAAATGCAAAACATGTTCCAATATTAAGTTGTCAGCATTTTTTGAATATCAAACAATTAATTAAATAGCAATCAACAACAAAATATATAATTAAACCATAAAGATAATTCCATACATCATAAAACATGTTGATAATTTCATATTTACAATTAAAAAAAATTAGAATAAATAAATTTCGGTAAACTGGCATTTTATTCGAAAAATAACTGCTTGTTCCAACATATAGTTGTTAGGGCTCGTACATGGTGGAGATTCAATTACAGTATGGGCCGGGATAATCATTGGCGGTATATCGGATCTTACAATTTTTAGAGATACTGTAAATGCTCACAATAATTTTGAAAGAGTTTTACAGTCTATTGTCTATTACCGATGTCAAAAGTAATTAGTGAAAATTTCATTTATGGACTATAATGCAACCCCTCATCATGCACGTATTTTTTTACGAGAATTAGATTACAAGAATGGTTTGGCAGGCTGATTCTCCAGATTCAAATCCCATCGAGCACTTTTGGGATATGTTACGAAGAGCGGTGAAAATAAGTTACGTTAGGAAGAGCCCTGAAAGCGGGTTCTGAACTAGATCCTTTAACCGAAATGATACAGCAACAAAAAATTGATAATTGCATTTTTAGCGTGCTGAGGCGGTGCGAAGGAGTGATCAGAGCTGCAAGGAGATTAATTCAGCATTATATGTACAATTTTTGTTTCATATTGCTTAATTTTTGTCCAATTGTAAGTTTTTTTCTTCATCAAAAGTTTCGTTTTCTGTTGTATTTTTGTTATCCCCTGTAGATATAGTTAAGTTTTGTAAATGGTATAATTTTTTGTAAGTAAGTTTAAAGTAAAAGTAAGAGAATCTAAAAAACGAAAACATTGGAACTGCTCTAAGGAAGAACTGCACGCAAAAAGTGAAAAACCAGCGACAAGGTCTAGTGAAGTTCAAAGTAAGATGAAAAGGTACCTACGTATTAAAGAAAACCTCATGCACGTCAGACCTCAAAAAAATGTGTTATGTATAGACAATCTAAATTACATTTCGTTTAAAAATGGGTTCAAAATGGTTCACGCGCTGCAGAAATACAAAGATATGAGTACGATATACCATTTCAAATTTTGCAGTTACGTAGACAAAGGATCAATGCAAGGCGGTAAAGAGCCATTTTGTGGAAAAAAAATTATATGCGACGGCATTTGCGTAAAAAAGTGGTCAAAAAATGGACGAAAATGAACAAATCTACTTCTATTTTATAATTCTAGATTTGATTTTTTCATAAAAATTCGCCTTTAGCGCCCAACTATATATTTCCCTATTAAAATCAAATTGAAGCTAATACATATCTCTTATAGTTTTAACATAATATTGCAGCGGCGGAAGGCTTGCAAATGATCCATAATACTGCGTGCAGTTCTCCCTTAAGCAATTTATTCCTCAATAAAAAAATGTAAGGTTTTAATAAAATGTCGAAAATGTTACCAGCTAGAAAATCGAAAACCAAAATGTAAGTAAAACATCGTTCTATGGTATCATGAAGGTGTGGTTACGTATGACTTCCTCAAACCTCCCACGTTGTCAATTAAACTTAGGCGAAAAATCGTCACAATTTATTCCACCCTGTACAATTTAAATAATAAAAATGTAATTAAAGTTAGAGAGAGAATAAGTAGCCAAATAATAACAGTACTACATGACGGTGAGAAATATAAAAAAATTAAGAAAATAAAGCAGGGTGAAAATTTACCTGATTTGTTTCAAGTGTCCCTGAGTGTATTTTAATTGGTTGTTTTCATACTTCTGCCGAGATATAATTATAAAATGAATATACATACACTGACCAAATTTTAAAAAGAAAGGTGAGAAATTTAACAAAAACACATGAAAATTATAAAAAAACCACCCAGTGTACTTTTTGGTAGGACACCCTGTATTGATAATAAGCTGGCTGAATACTCCATATGTAAAGAACTTTTATATATATATATAGCTATGGAAATTACTCAAATGAAAAAGTAAATGTGGCTTTCAAAATCCCCAAAGGGCCCTTCTATCTCCCACATATTTCGAAACTGTACGAAAATAATGTTGTCTGACTCTTAAATGTGAATATTCCATGTTAATATATAACATAAAGTCATCCACTTAACGTTGAATGCTCAAAGTACAAAACGTAACGAAAAGAAAACACAATTTCCTGTGTGGGCGAGTTGTTCGACAGGCCTTCCTTTCAGCCATGCGGTTAAAGCTAATGGAGTTTCTGAACTGGAAAACAATAATATGCAAATTGGCTACCTTTAATGCGGTACCTGAGGCATTTTTTTCGAACAAATTACTTTAGATTCATCTATAACTACAGTGTTTTAATGTGCAGCTAATATTTATTTTATACATTGTTTTAAATATTTCATATATTGGCATAGATATGTTGAAGACGTCTTTGCATGTTTTACAGGAATTGTACGACAAGTTAATATTAAAATTATATTAAATGGTTCTATGTAATGACGTTGACAACATCCTATCGAATCAACCAAATTAAGATAATACAATAGACCAAACAAGTAACAATATGATAATGTATGATTGCGTTCAAATTAAAATAATTCCGTATTATTACTAACTTTTGCCTGCGACTTTATACGCATAGAATATGAGGTAATATAAATATTGTATTAAAAAAAAAACAGGCTTGTCTCACTTTTATCACTATCTTGTAACCCTGGATTTTCTCAAAACCAAGGTGCAAGATTGCTACGCTCTTATTTAATAATTATTATTACTGTTTAATTTTAAATTATTTCGATCACAAACTGGTATCAAGATTACAGCTCGTGGTCAACAGAGCGTGCAATGTAGATGCCCTAGCTCAATTAACCCGGAGAGTAGGGCGTGGGAAAACGTAAGATGTCTTAAAGAAAGAAAAAAGAAGAAAAAAAAAGAAATGAGCGCCACCAATTTATAACGACTTAAATTGGAAAGCCCCTTGTTCTTCGCGGCACTTGCTTCCTCTTGATACTTTAAAAGAAAAAGAGTGAGCTAAATAAAACACACACATGAAGTTAAGAAAAAAAAATCTATTTATCTGTTACTGTATAAAAGAAAAAAATATATAAACAATAAGTATGTTATCAGTTACGGTATAAAGAAAAAAGTAAACAATAAGTGTCACCAAATCCAGCAGCACCTAGCGCTCCTAACTTCAAACTAGGCCCGTGACATGGGATTAGTCCCGAGTCTTGAAGTTAAGTTTGTGGCTTGAAATTGTCTGTGACTTGCAGTTGCAAATATCCCCTGACTGAAATTAGGACTGTGACTTTCAGTTGGCCCCTGACTTGAAATTAGGACAGTGACTAACAGTTGGCCCCTGACTTGAACCCTATGAAAACAAAAATTTTTCATAGTGATTCGAAGTTTATAACGAAAACCCCAATAATTTTAATTAACTCAAAAAAAATCCCAAAAGGTTTCTACTGATTCAAAATGAACTGAACAGTCAGAACAATAATTTAATTTTAAAAATTTAGTCCTACCGAGAAGTATAAAAAAATATTTAATTAATTTCAAGGCACTAATCAGAACTTTTCTTTAAATAAATTAAAACCGCAAGCAACAAAATAAAAAAAAATACAATTAAATAATTTAAAATGAAGTCACTAAAGATACCATCAATAAGCACAAAATACTCTGATGGGTATGGGTATAAAAAAAAATACAATTAAATAATTTAAAATGAAGTCACTAAAGATACCATCAATAAGCACAAAATACTCTGATGGGTATCGAAAATTCAGTCGAAACGTTGTGTCAATAAATCCAACAAATCCACAAATACAAACTAAGATCGAAAAGGAAAATTCTAAAATTTACTTTATCAAATACAATCTCAATAACCAGCGTTAACACTAAAATAAATACAAGGTTTCGACTGAATCCGAATGATTTAAATTAGCAATACGTAATAAAGTAGAAGTAATTCTAATACTTAAAAAAAAAATTTAGGCCCTGATGAAGACTTAAAATTAATCGAAACGTTGGGTAAGAAAAATATAAGCACATTATTATAACTGACTCCAATAATTAAATTCAATTTACAATAAATAAATTTGTAACAAAATCGATTACTATAACAATTTCCCGTATAAAATAAATAGAAAATTTAGACTGTCCTCGGCCAATTTAAACAGAAATGAGAATAAAATGAAAAAAAAATAGCAAAATCTTAACAAAAGAAGGTATGTATAGACCTGAAGAATAGCAAATATTTAAGCGAAACGTTGTGAGAATACTTACAAAAATATAGATATAAGGCAGCAATAAGAAAAATCAAAAAGCACAAATATATTTAAATTTTAATATAACCAGCTTAAAAAAAAGGGTTTTATTTAACTAATTATTTTCCAGCGGCAAATCAAAATGCAAAAAAAATACCATAAACTAAAAGAAAAGCAATTTACGTCATACTTAATTGTTACTGAAAACCTCTGCAAGCCATTTATTAATCTGCTTATTATCTATTAAAAAGAATGAATGCAGTAATCAAATCACACTATGCAAGCTGCTTAAATATTGTGATTATGGCGGTCTGGTCCAATCTTCAGGTCAAATCCTCTCTTAGAGAGATTTTCTAGCACGAAAAATAACACTCACAGTGCAAACTATAATGTGCCCGAAAAACTATTGCGGTGTTGAGGAAAAATCCCGCTAACGGATTTCCAAGATTTTCCTAGATTATTTCCTCAGACCCGCGCTGAAGACCTGTGGTTTATCTGGAGGTGACCAGAAAAGTGAAAAATGTGTTCCCCCAGCTTCCTTTCCGTCTAGAACTTTGGTTAATTAAGGTGGCGGAATACCACTGGCTAGAATATGTCTGGTGCTAACAACCTTGCCAAAAGAGCACATAGACGGAATAAAACAAGGATATGATTAACATGTTAGACAAGAAAAACGACTCTCCATTGGTTGAGAAAGATACAGGAAATAATGCAGGAATACACTTGGCAACAGCGAAAAAGATGCCTGCGCTCTGGATATGAGGAAGTACCGGATGAAGGGTTCCGAGAATAAGTTAATATGGAAGTCTTAGCCGAATAGATCCGAAAAGTTCCGAGACGACGCAATAATAACATTGACAGAAACAACTAACCTGAAATTTAAAAGCAACGCCTAGGCGAAATGGAAACGTAAATAAACAAATAATATTTAATTAATTACTCTAGTACTAATGGAAAAGGACCACTCAAAAAGTCAAATATTAGTCCGGAGTAGAGTACCAAAGAGTCAAAAAAAATGATGTGCTAATGCAGGAGTAATTAAATGTCATAAGTTGAGTTTAATTTAATAGAATTTTCCCAACTGTATAAACTCATTATTTAACCATAAAATAGGAATTTATTCACACAATTATTAACTATTTTAGGAAATGCATCAGACGCAGACGTAACGAAATTTCAGTTTATATTAGGCTCCAAGTAATGCAACTATGGACAAAACAAAAGTCGATCTGAATTTCGGAATATCAAACATTGATAGAAATTATAAGAAGGCTGTAGTTTATATAGTCTCAGGAAAAGAAAAAGATAAGAATATTAATATTGAATCAAGAAATACCTTTGGTTTATTGATGTCTAACTTAAATGAAAATACCTTTATATGTTACATATTCACAGCAAAAGGAAACACGAATAATAAAATGTAGATTTAAGAGAAAGTATGAAGTAGTGTATATATAGTATCTATAGTCTAAAAATAATCCTATGTATATCTGAAAAGAAATATTTATCAAGGCAACCAATACAAGTATTTACAGTTCAATATTAATACATAATATGGACTTTATATCAAAAAATTTATTGCGGTACTAATGATTTGGTTTTTTTTTTACAGCGACAGAAGAGTTATACAAAATATACGCTCGAATCTAAAAATGCAGCATATCTAGCCAAGGAAAACGACAATCCCAAGACTTGTATAAAGGACTCGAAAACAGGTTTTCAAAATTAATAAAATTTAATTTATAACTACTCTGTAAAATATATGGGAAATAAATAGTTTGTCTAAAGTGCAATTTGAAGTTTTTCTTATACAGTATATAATTATTAAATTCGGCAAAATTAAATAAATCGAACAATTATATTTGAACTGATTTTTTTTTGGCGACATCTATGAACGAACGCTAAACTTATACCATTTACTGAAAATTATTCTTTTATAACTTGAGTTCAGATATAGGTACAAAATTAACTACTTATCGAGAGGTGACACTGTGTGTACCGAAATTTGCTGCAAAAGGTGTTGAATTTATATTTCGCTTAAATATGAACAATGTAACCGCTTCTAATTAGAAAACTACTAAAATCTAAGGTATCAAACCAACAAGGCGTACATATTAATCACTAAACTTAATACTAAAGTAGTAGATTATAATATTAAATTAATCATACAATGAAATGCACTTATAACAAAATTAAACTGTTAAATGAAATGCACTTATAACAAAATTAAACTGTTACAATCTGGACAATGTAACAACGAAACACAAATAGGAGAATATACGTAACCGTGGTATAGAAAAGAGGTCTTAATTATTTCATAGGGCGTAAAACTGGTAAGAACCTATTATGACCATCATCAATTATTACAAAATAATATTTTGGTTAATTTTTTTAGAAATATTTGATCAACAGTAAAAGTTAGGGTATGGGCAGGGATCGAACCCGCACCTGAGGTATCCATGCTCTAACCAAATGCACTACGTATCCAAACCCACCATATCATAGCCATTGTTGATCCTTAATCGTTCTAATATCTTAAAGCTCTAACAAATTGCTTATAAAGTGGTACGATAGCGCAATTCATTAGAGCAATGGGAATGCTGGTTCGATCTCCATTACTACTATAACTTTTACTGTTGGTCAAATATTTCCAAAAAAATATTTCACTATTTAAAGAACTGATGAAATACTTTTATTAAAATATGGTTGGCGTGCAGTCCATGGAAGCAAGGGAAGCAGTGCTTCCCCAAAAAAAAATTACAAAACATCTTCTAAAATGTAATTTTTGAAATAGGAAACCATTAATTTAGTTTATATTAGAAATGCTAAAATATTATCCTAATTATGATGCCCATAATAAATGCGGCCTTGACTCCGACCCAGCCACAATAGAATATCGAATAGAACATATGCGGGCCGCTAGCTTCTCTGCAGCCAAGTCCTGTATGCTTGATTTCCTGTGAATCGAGCCAGAGGTTATTGAACTTTCCACCGGCTGTTTGCGATTTTTGCATTTCAATCGCGTACTTTTAAGTGGTGGCGGAAGCTATCGTTGGAGTAGGTTCTTTGTTTGAACGGCTATCCGTGTGTTGTGTGATACGTACGTCCCGTCGTGCATGGTGCGATATGGAAGACAATTGCATAGACACGGACGTGGATATGCAAATACCGTCAACTTCGGCTGTCGGTAATAACGTTGAAAATGTTGGAGAATTTAGTAAGAAGAGTGTGTGTGAATGTGTGGTGTGTGTCTTAATAATATCTAAAGAGATTTTCAACATTAAACTACGCTGATAAGCTTAAAATAAACTGTATTAGACATTTTTATCCGAAAAAACAATACAAACAATTTAAATGGCTAACAGGGTGTGAAAATATTAGTAAATTATTTTGTTGGCCATGTTTACTTTTTGAAAATGAAAAAGGTCTCTGGAATAAAACTGGTTTTTCCAATATAAATAATTTCCCTAAAGCTGTAAAAGACACATTATGTCCAAAGCGCATTTACAGGCCGTGATAAAAAAAAAAGTCTTCGGCAAAACCAGAATTGAACACGCCCCCAACAGTTGGAAATTAGTCACCGCCAACACAATGAACTAGTCGATAAAAATAGGCAAATATTAAGAAGAGTTATCGATGTTGTTCGTTTTCTCGGACAGCACGAAATGGGATTTAGAGGTCATGACGAAACGAGAGTTTCTTCAAATAGAGGAAATTTTCAAGATTTACTTAGTTTAATGGCTAAATATGATGACTGTTTAAAAAATCATTTAGAGCAGTCTAGCGTTTTTCAAGGAACGTCGAATCGAATCCAGAGTGATTTAATTTCCGCTGTTGAAACCATTATTCTAAAAAGAATTAAGCAGGAGATTGGCGAGGCGCGGTTCATTGCTATTGTTCTGGACTAAACAACTGATATCACTAATTTTAGCCAATTATCTACAGTAATACGCTACGTTAAAACAGACGGAAGTATTCAAGAGCAATTTTTAGGTTTTAAGAATGTGTCCGAAAATCGTACAGCAGATGCATTATATACCGTAGTTTATAATGTTACTAAAGAAATTAATGGAGAGAAAAGATTAGTTGCTCAAAGCTATGATGGAGCTGCAGTGATGGCAGGACAATTAGGGAGTCTGCAAGCTAAAGTTCGAGAAACTTTCCGAAGTGCTGTCTTTGTCCATTGTTTTGCTCACAAATTAAATTTAGTTTTATCCCAGCCCATCAATCACATTAAAGAGTGTAAAGTATTTTTCGTTACTTTAAGTGGCATGGCTGCTTTTTTTTCCAAGTCAACAAAACATACACAAGCTTTGGACTCCATTGTCCACAAACGATTGCCCAAAGTAGCTCCTACTAGGTGGAACTATAATGGAAGACTTGTGTTAACAGTATCTGAAAATCGTGAATCACTGATTGAACTATTTGAGAATATAATAGAAAATAATGAAACGTGGGACTCAGAAACAATAAATAGTTCGAGGGGGTTTTTGGACTGTTTGAAACGAAATTTTAATTTTAATTATTTGTTGAACATATTTTCAGAAATATTTCCATTCTCGGACAATGTTTTTAATATATTACAAAGTAAAACAAATGATATTGCTTTTTGCCCAAAAAAAAAAAGAATGATTTTAAGTCCATGTTAAGATAAAAAAAAAGATGACTGACCTATTTTGGGAGAAAACGATGATGTTAAATGTAGAGTCACAAGCCAAGCATCTTCGAACAGACAAGGTGGGAGATGTTCAAACATCATACAGACGCCTCTTTTATGAAATAATCGATCAAATTCAGCAACAAATAAACTATAGATTTAACGGTTTAAATGATTTTAAATTCCTCGAGCTCTGCAATTTTGATGCATTTAAAGGAAAAACTTTTCCACAAGATGCGTTTAAATCTCTTCTTCTTCATTATGACCAGTTCTTCGACCGAGTGTTACTGCGATCTGAACTAAAAGTGATTTACGAAACTGATGACATTAGCGCAAAAATAACGCTAGGAAACGAATGCAATTTTTAAAAGACAAGCAGCTGAAAGATGCCTTCACCGAAGTGTCGAAATTGTGTGAATTAGTATTGACAATACCTGCCACAAGTTGATCAGTAGAACGCAATTTTTCAACACTTAAACGTATAAAAAATTTCATGAGAAATTCAACGGGGCAGGAGAGACTTTCCCATACATCGTTGTTGTCCATTGAAAATAAACTTCTCCAAAATATGTCGGAGCATCGACGTTTTTATGATGACGTCATTGACGAATTTGCAAAAAATGATCGAAGAATCGAATTACATTACATACCAATAGGTAAGTTTCTAAAAATTGCTTCCCTTTCTTAAAATTTCACCGCACGCCCCTGATAGACATAATGATAATACACTCCAACGATAGAAGCGGCTCACATCTACAACATGACTAGTTAAAGAGCCAGTTAACCCATTCATAAAACGAGACAATGCATCAGGACACTGCCGTCTTCTGTTAGTCTTACGTTTCGTTTTTGTTTTATTCGCCAAAAAATAGCAAAATTCTGCTTAGTTTAATACAGATCGAGCGATGCCTTAATCATTTTTAATCGAAATATTCTCATGGGACATTTAAACAGAAACCATTAACGGGGTCAGCCACATGTACATCACTCTATCGTGCTTATGTAAATAGCAAACCATTTACGTAATTGGTATCCCATTTTCAGTTAAATTATATTTGTTTATACGCTGATACACTATGTGTCTTCAAAACCATTTTTTAACGACCCTCGTCAAATATGCATCATAAGTGATAAATATCAAAAATTAACTTATTTTTTTCTGTCTTTATTCGTACATTAAAAATATTGTCAAAACATGTTTTTTTTTCACTCTGATCTGGCTTTGTTTCACAAGGGGTGCATATTTATTTTTTTCACTGATGTTTCTCTTTTTCAAATTACATTACATTTTCTCTATTTCGATTAAGAATCAAAGATAAAGTAGGTATAATTTTATTGCGGTGGGCAACTTTTATATATATATATATATATATATATATATATATATATATATATATATAAGATTGTAATATGTAATTAAGTTTTCACTAAATGATGACGTTTGAGCTATAATAGTCAACGGAAGACAAATTACTCAGAACTATCATATTTCTATTCTATAACTATGAACCTTATGTAAATAGACCTGTATACTGGTGTTTTGTCGCAATCGCTATTGGATAAAAACTAACAATTTTTTGGATATTCGATACGATATTCTTACCTTGAATGTGAATATCAAAAATACTATTTACAGTTACAGTAACAAAATCAAAACAGATTTAAAAGCCCCAATCTATTTTCTCTAACTATCTAATTTGCCAATTGATTCCAAAATGTAACGAAATACTAGAAAAACCTAGATTGAAAATAAAAATGTATAATTTTTAGTTTTTAAGTGAATTTGTACACATAAAAATAGGGTATGCCTTAAAAGGCCTGGGACGGACTTTACTGTCAAGTGAGCATTACATTGTTATTGTATTTTGATAAACTGTACTTTTCAACACGATATTGGTTCAAAAATTAGCAAATATTTCTTGAAACGCTTTTAAGGGGGATAAAAATAGACTGGGATCTTAAATAAATTCTTCTGGTTTAATTTTTGCATAATTCTAATAGATATTTCATATTTAATTATGTTTACCAAATAAACGTAAGTAGAAATAATAAATATGCATAATGTATTATATGTATATATAAGCAGATTCAAACAAAGGATAACCTTTCGGTCTACTGGAGGGTACGTACCTATATGGTTTCGATCACATACATAATAGTATGACCTATTAGGCCAATGGTTTCCAGCTATATGAATGTTTTAATACTTTATCTGTTCCAATATATTTGATTTACAAGTTTACAAGTGTGGGCTTCCAGTATACAGGTGGAAATTTTTAAAATTTGCCCTTTTTTTATGGTAGTACAGATAGATACATATTCTTAAGGGCTAATTAAGGCTCTGATAGTATTTTTCACTTACGGAATATTATATTATGGGCGGATAAGAAATAAAGCAGTTATTATGTTATACACGGGTAGTTGATATATATATATATATATATATATATATATATATATATATATATATATATATATATATATATATATATATATATATATATATATATATATATATATATATATATATATATATATATATATATATATATATATATATATATATATATATATATATATATATATATATATATATATATATATATGTATATATTTTAATATTGCTATTATTTTGATATGAAACATAAAAGCAAATGATATAAATAAAAAATAAATATATAGAAAAAATGTTTATTATTTAAAACCAGTGATAATGATAACGCAGATACTTCTCGATATTTCATTTGGAACTAATACTCAGCCCACATTTTTAATAAGTGTTTAGTTCAGTGGTGGCTCGTGACTTTACAAAGGGACAGGGGCTGCACGCTGCAGTTTATGTCGAAAATTAAATATAATATATAATTTAACTAATAACTCAACTATCGGCGTTATTGATGATCATTCAATATACAATATGCCTCGCAACATTCAAACAATGTCAACGTACTACTCCACATAATCAAATGCGCTTCTAGCAATTTATGTGTAAAGTTTATTTTTCAAAAGAAATATTGGTCCTGTTATAAGCAATTAGTCATTTTTCATTAATCTTTTAACACCAACCTTAAAATATGCAAAAATTCAAATAATATCAAACACAGAACCAGAGACGTGTCGTCTATAAAAATAATACATTTATTGGTAAAAATAAATAATTTCACTGTTTCCAATTTGTAAACAAACCGCCATATTTTGTTTGTTTCTGGAACCGCGATCAAGTCCCCGACATGGTTAGCCATTTGACAGACCAGTTATGGAACCGTTAAGCCGGTGACGTCACTACTTGCATCGTGAATTCTTGCGGTTCGAGGCGGTTCTCATTGTCTTTAAATTCTTTGCATTTCGGCATTTGGTAGAAAGCTTCTCTATTATTGATCGTTGTATTAACAAGTTAATGCTGGATTAAGATTAGTATTTTCTTAAATTTGTTACCAGTGCTGCAGCTCTTATTAATAAACCACCACTGGTTTACTTGCCACGCTACTAGTGCTCTGATTTCGGCGTTTTTAAATAAAATATAGGCAATGTTAGAAGCACTGGCTATTAAAGAATGTTGGGAGGTAAATAAGACGGTTTTCCGTTTTTATAAGAAATTATAGATAGTTACTGGGCAAAGTGTCGACACTGTGTGGATACGACACATTTTAAGCGGAAAATGAGGCAGAAATGGTGATCAAAATGAATACCAGATATATGCCCAAAGGTTAATCCAAAAGGTGGCTTTACTTTCACTAAAATGTGACCACAGGCTGACTTTGGTTTTCGGTATGTTTCGAAAGTGGGGCTTTAATATGACTAAATTGTTACTAGTTTGTGTCCAAAACCATTTTCCCGTTTCCGTTACGTTTCAAACTTGAATATGTCCAATGGTAGCCCGCCTTTTTCTCAAAATTTCCCACAATATCTATTTTTGAGGCTGTTTTAAGTAATGTTCTACTATCTCTAGGTAGATAACTATGACTCAATATTTTTAATAGGGTTGAGTAGTTCATTTAATGCCTGATGCGTAATTTTATGTGTAAGTGTCCATATTTTTGTTTATGGTTCATCTTCATATTCACTGTTATCATCACTCAAATCATAATTGTACTCATAATCATTAAAAAATATATTTTCAGAATTGGAATCTAAGTTTTATTGATGTTTCGCTGACATAAATTGAATGTTGCAGCCTCGTTTTCATCCCTGAAAACAGGTTTTTTTCCTTCCCCTCATTTATTAATACTTCTGACACAATATGGTTAGACCCGTTTATGTAAAAACTTAATTTATTTTGGGTTTCTTCTATTTCCTTTTGTAAACAGTTGTGATGCACACTTTTCGCGTGGTAGTTGTACTATTTTTATTTAAGGGCAATTTACTTATCTAAGCTAAACTCATACATTTTGAAAACAAAATGGAAACTAGGTGTATGAAATGAGTCTATATGAGACCTAAAATGTGCTCGCCCATCCAACATATTCCCGAAACAAAATGAAAATTATGCGTTTAAAATGTGTCAATTCAACACATTTTAGTAACAAAGCCGAAACAAAATTTTCTGCAAAATACAGACACAACATGTTGGAAAAGTTTCGACACCATGGTACCCGAATTGTGTTACTGTGTCCAAATTAGCACAATACGGGAACATTCTGGGTATATAATGCCTAAACGATTACCAATTAGGCATAAAGTCTTTTTTAACACAATTGAGCTGATATTGTTTTTTAAATTAGACACGGTGTCAAATAGGGCACTATTTCAAGAACGAGTCTCTACACAATATTTAGACACAAGAGAAATGTGCCCAACTTCCGACACATTTTGTTCCTTAGGTGAGTTTTTGTCGCTTTAAATTTGCAAAATTTCCGTCTGTGTGCCCAGGCAATTGCCACGCTTTCGTCAATTAAAGCGTCAACAATGTGACGTGAGAATATGTTATGTCAGTTATGAAGGTCACAGTCCTAGAAACTGCAAGGACAAAATGTGTGTGTGAGACCTAATCTCTAAAACGCTTCAATATCTAAATTACCAAGCCTCAAAATTTATGGTAATTATTTTATTATTCTGGTGGTTAAATTACATAATAGCTTCGCCCTTAATAAATCCGAAATAACAAATAGTATTCGCCAAAACAGAATTTTTCCAGCAAACCCACCTGTTTTTCTATCTTTCTTTAACCACATAACGTCAGACAGATGCGATTTATACATCTGTACCTGCCGGCAAGTTTCTCATATATATCTCCGTCAGGAATGGGGTCTCGTCAGATTAGGGGGAATATATTACTGTATTTTTTTTCGGTGAGTTTACTAAACATGACAACCTAAAATATATGTTTATGATTTATGTGATCCGTATTGATAGTCGAACGTGGTCGAATAGTAATTTCGAGTTTTTGCTACAATTGTTTAATTATTACATTAAGTACATTTCTTTACCCGGAACTTTTCTCGTTATGCGTTTTTTCCATTTGTTAGGAATAGTGAAGTGTGACTCAATTTAGTTCAGTACATAGTTACAGTATATATGTGTTACATATACTGTCTTTTCATTTTTATTTGCTCCACCATATTGGATTCCTACCAATATTTGACCATTTTATAATAAAACAAATTTAATAAGTAGTTTTACATTGACACATACCGCCATTTTGCTACGTCATATTGAATTCGCATCAGTTTATGCGATTTTCTTTCGCCATCTTAAATTGAAACCCATATTATCAGTCTTTACCTACTCCGCTGGTCCGCAGATACTTCCCAGATATTAAGTTCTAACTGGTTTTAGTTAACGATCCTCTTGTTGTTATGTTAAAGTGGTGTATTATTTGAGGTTAGGATCCAGGAAAAAAACAAATGGCTTTTTTTAAAATGTCAGCGTTTCGCAACTTTATTGTTGCATCCTCAGAACACAGATTTTATATTCTAAATGAAACCCATATTATCAGTCTTTACCTACTCCGTTGGTCTGTAGATATTTCCTAACCCCAAATAATACACCACTCTAACAATAAGAAGATCGTTAGCGAAAACAATTTAGAAACTTAATATGTGGGAAATATCTGGGAACTAACGGAGTAGGTAAAGAATGATAATATGGGCTTCATGCAGGATATAAAATTTATATAATGTGTCCTGAGAAGGCAACAATAATGTTGCGAAACTTCGACAATTTAAAAAAAGACTTTTGTTTCCTTTTACTGGATCCTAACCGCAAATAATATATCACTCTAACATAACCACAAAAGGATCGTTAACGAAAACCATAGAAACCTATCTATATCTGGGAAATATCTGCGGACGAACGGAGTAGGTAAATACTGCTAATTTGGGGTTCATGCAGAACATAGATACTATATGTGTTCTGAGGATATACTGATAAAGTTGCGAAACGTCAACTATTTAAAAATAGACTTTTGTTTTTTTACTGGACCTTATCCCCAAATAATACACCACCATAATTTAACAACAAGAGGTTTGTTAATGAAAACATTAAGAAACTTAATATCTAGGAAACATCTGCGGACCAACGGATTACGTAAAGACTGATAATATGGGTTTCCTGCAGGATATAGGTTCTATATGTGTCCTGAGGATGCACAAATTAAGTCCCGAAACGTCGACGATTTAAAAAAAGACTTGATTTTTACTGGATCCTAACCCCAAATAATACACCACTAAAAAATTGTTTTAACATTGTTCAGCCAGATTGGATTTTTACCAAAATATTACCAGGTCAAAATTTGAAGTCAATCGGGTAAGTATTATTTAAGCTATGTCGCGAAGTGACAGACAGACCGACAGATAAATCGACGGAATTGATAAAACATGTTTTTTGACATCTAGGGACGCTAAAATGTGAATATATGTATGTAAAACCTAGAGGGTGAATTTTTCATGATTACAATACTTCCCTTTTACGAGGGAAGTAAAAATCTGTAAATTTTCTTTACCCGGAACTTCCTTCGCTACGAATTTTTCCTTTTATAAAGAATAGTGCAGTCTAACCCAATTTAATTCCATACATAGTCATCATGTAACCCATATATACTGTCTTTTCATGCATGTTTATTAGGTGCTATTTTGTTCCTCCATATTGGATTCGTATCAATTTCGTTTTTCCCCATAACACATCTAATTTTTGTGCAAAAGTCAAGTCAATTGAACAGTGGCGGCTCGTGGTGACTTATATTGGGAGGTCAATAACAAATTTAAAAATAGGTATACTTAAAATAAAACTAAATATCTTTAAATTAAGCTTTAAATTCTCTTGAAGTTCAGGTCTACTCTTCGTTCTTTAGAATTGGAAAAATTCTGAATGACAATGACACACGTTCGTTAAAATTGCACGCACATTCCTTTTATAAACGATTTCTCGATGCTTAACATTGCTAAAGCGAATAGTCCATATTGGCCAACTCCTCAACAAAATTTAGAAGCCCTCGAAAAACCCCTGGATTTTCAGACAAAGCCGTTTCATCATGGCCACGTAGTGCCAGCTCGAATGCCCCACAAAATTTTACACAATCTGTAATTTTGTTTAAAATTTAACGATTTTTGGATACATTTTCAATAAAATCTTGGGGGGATTTTCTATAAGCTGTGTCTAGCTGAGTGCGAATATCAACACTTCCGACGGTAGCGTAGTTCACGGAAAATTTCATGTGATCTGCAGAAAAGGCGTGTTTTTTTATTTTTTCTTTTAAGTGTTAAGTCTTTAACAACGGTTTTGCAGCATAATGAGTCACATTTCACGCGATCTGTAGAAAAGGCACGTTTTTTTATTTTTTCTTTTAGGTGTTAAGTCTTCAACACCGGTTTTGCACCATAATGAGTCTGACGAGTCCTTAGAAAACAACAAACATAACATTAAAATGAGTTAGAGACTTCACAACCACATATCCAGTTAGCTAAATGGTACATACTTTTGCGAAAGTTTCGATGAACCTCTTTATTTTGGTCTTCACTAGTTTGTCGTATACAGTTGTAAGTTCTAGCAAATTGCGACTACTTACCTTAAATTCGGTTATTTTCACAAAATTAAGTTCGTTAGCACTCTTTAGTTGCTTGATTTTTTGCACTACCGACATTTTGTTTCGTTTACAGTCACAACTCAAACATAGACCACCTTGAAATTGGTTAATTTTGCAAAATTAAGTTCGTAAGCACTTTTTAGTTGTTTATTTTTTACACTAGTCACTAGCAACATTTTATTTCCTGTATATTTCCAACTCACACATGGATCATAAAAATAAAAAAAATATGTATTACAAAAAACAGTATATAAATCAATTTTCATAGATTAAAACCGTCCGAAACAATATCGAGTTAGAATATCGACCGTGCGACCTCTGAACAACTGAACTTCCGCATGCCGATGTGATGCCGCGACAGATCGATCGAATTATGGGAAGAGACCGGCTGATGACCCAAATCGCGATTTCGTATTTCATTTGCTATCACGTTCGGCTGCCGCTCGGTAGCTTTGAAATCTTCGGGTACTTTCGTCAAGCTTTAAGGTAATCAGGGCAATTCGGACTGCCCAGCCTAGCTTAGTATAGCGTGTTTTATTATGCCTAAGGAACGCAACGAGAGCATTCAAACCGCCGCGCGCGGCTGATACTGTAGCGTATTTAACGTTTCCCAAGGTTCGCGTTTTATTACAACTATTAAGAGGGACGCTCAAACAAACAATTTGTTTTCTGAAATATTTTTGGGGGGTCATTGACCAAATGACCGCCACTGCAATTGAATAAGAAGATTTTTTGCGTTGATTTCTTAAACATTTTATTTGGTCCCCATTTTGAGTTCGTACCACAACTTTACCAGTTTATTTCTAGATCACACTTACATGCACACTTTTGAAATCAATCTAATAAGTAGTTTCTTCAGGCTGATTTTTTAAATATTTTATTAGGCCGCCATTTTATTTTGCCACCTTGGATTCGTACCACCACTTGATTTTTGTGCCAAAATTTGATAATTGTATAATCAGTTTTTTAATATTCTTTTTTAACATTTCATTAGGCCGCCATTTTGTTCCGCTATAATGGATTTTTACCAAAATATTTCAAGGTCATCCTCATAATATGTTATAAGACTCTTAATTTTGGACCAAAATTTTAAGTCAATCAGGTTAGAAGATTTTTAGGTATACCTCGAACAGACAGAAAGACCAACAGACCGACGGAATTGAGGAAACACGTTTTTTGGTATCTTGGTACCCTAAAACGTGACGACCTGTAAAAAATTGGGAGGGTGAAACTTATTTTTTGCCAGTATCTGCCAAAATATTGTAGATAGAGCAATATTTTCAATATTAGCAACATATATGATCCTGGTGGGGGAAGGAAGGGAAGTATTGTTAGCCTGTAAATATTACCCTCGGATGTTTGTTTTTACAGATCTTCACGTTTTAGATGCCTAGATGCCAAAAAACATGCTTTCTCATTTTCGTCGGTCTGTCTGTTTGTCTTTTCGCGGCATAGCCAAAAACTACTTACCTGGTTAACCTCAAATTTTAATGAAAAATTAAGAGTCATATGGGGATGAAATTACTACTCTAGTGTATATTTATTTATTTATCACAAGTATCACAAGTACTTACAGAGTTACAGACTCCAAATTGAACATAAAAAATAAACTGATCTAATTACAATTGATAATAGTCAATAAGAACAATACAATTCCACTAATTTAACTAACTACTTAACTACGTTTTTTTGTTGTACATTTAATATAATTCAAACTACAAGTAAAAAGGTCAATGTCAGTAAAATTATCATTATAGTTCCTCATTAGCATGTCCGGGAAGCGCTGGCTACCGCCATTAGTTCGATGGAACGCAGGTCGAAACAGCTGTTTTGATCTGGTAGGCCTTTGAAGTATACGGAAAAAAATATTTGACAAACTATTTACAGAGTCTAAAACAATATTGTCAATAGAGTACTGGTACAGCAAGGGAACTTTACGCTTAGAAAACCGCATGACTTTACACTTTGAGATGTTAAGGTCCATAAAATATGATGAAAAAAAAATGACTAAAAACTACTTAGCCAAATTACCTAAAATATTTGCAATAAAATTAAACATTAAGTAGGAATTAACTGGTCAAATTTTAGTACCAATCCAAGATCGATGGCGAACAGGGCCGTATCTAGGTCAAAATTTCGGGGGGGACTAGATAAAAAAAATTGAGAGCTAAAAAAACAACACTATTATCCCCAAAGAGTTTAATTGGTCATGTCAATAAAAAGGTTAAACAAATGTATGTAATAAAAAGCAAAAATAAACAGGTTAAATTTCTTTTAGACCAAAATTTAACAAAAACAAATATCTAATAGAAAAAAATAGTTTAAATTGAAACAGATTTGACCTCAATGTATAAGACAGGAACTATAATAATGACTGAAAAACAGGTTAAACTCAAACACATTTTACGCCATAAATTTAAAAATGAAATTATAATAATAGTTGAACATTTCCATGGTTTTCTCTTGCAAAACGATTTAGCACATCTGCGGTATTAATTTTTATATTTCTGTACACAAAGTACAAGACTTTTAATCTTTCTTGGCCAGTTGAATTTCGCAGATAGTGTTTTAATCGACTTAACGTTGAAAACGATCTTTCAGACGAAGCTGTGGATACTGGTAATGTAGCAAGAATTGTTAAAAGTATATTCGGAAACAGGGATCTATTACATGCTGATAATTCAGCTATTCTAGGCATTTTGATGCAAGCATCATTATCTACGGACTTTATAGGCATTTCTGATTTTATTATAAATATTGTTAAATTCGTGATCAATATTAAGTCTCATCTTTTGTTTAGTATTACTACTTTTTTATCTTGCAGCGGAAAGTAATTGCATTTATGCATCTAACAAGATGCATTTTGAGAAGTACATTTTTTCAAATGATTTATAACTTGGTAAATAATTAATAAAATGGACCAAATTGTATTACTACCCATACAAAATACATGGGGAAAACAAGATTATACCAGTTTAATTTTTTAGCATATTATAATACTTTTCAAAATAAGAAAAAAGTGTTATGTGAACACATGTCGACAAATGCTTTATTCGCGAGATACAGGGTGTTATATATTAATCGTTATTCGCCCTATATCTCAGAACTAAAGGGTTTCCACTTCTTTGCTCATGTAAAACTTTTTTCTTATTTTGAGATGTACTAAACGCTAAATATGTTAGAAAACTAATTTGGTGTAACCCGTTTTCCCCGTGTATTTCAAATGGGAGTTGGGCAAAGTTTAACACCCTGTATATTAGAGATTAGGCAAATCTAGGAATATTTCCAACATCATATTCGTATTCAGCGACCCCAAAAAACCCCGAGTAATAAAATTTGGAACATTTTATTCATTATTTATCAAGATATTACTCACTTCAACATGCATTCTCTAAATGCATTTTTTTTAATGCACAAATGCAATTACATTCCGCTGCACGATAAAAAGAAGTAACAAATTTTAAAAATGCCTTCCAGAACTGAATGCGAAAAATCCATCTCAATCCCCCTTTCTGCGGAAATTTCGAAAGTGGAATGCTATAATTCCTCGACTAAAAAGTGAAACTTCAAAAGCAATATGCGAATGTAAGCCTAATATGACTGAAAGTAATATCCAAATTTACTTCCGTCAGATAAAATAAACTGCTAAAACTTTGATTACTCATGGCGAGTGGCATCAGAACACCATTATGAACAATGTTAGGTATGTCAAATTTTAAACAAATTTTAGCTAAACGAGAATTGACAGAAAAATTTCACGATTCCATGCAAGAAAAAACGTAGAAAATAATAATGAGGACAACTGTAAATTTTATAAAGGTCACTTTTTTATATGGGAAGTAATTAAAAACATACAGGCATTATGGTTGCCTGTTTTGCCACTCTGTATAATAATGTGTATCACCATGTGTCCTTTGGCTATTGCAGTAGCGGTTTAATCACCAGTATCTGTTTACACGTTACACAAATATGATCATTACTTAGTATCTGGTAGACAGCCACTATTAATTATTTTATAAGTTAACTATACAGCAATGCACAATACATCTATACAGGCGCGTATACAAGGGGGGATAATAGGGGTAATTACCCCCCCCCCATACGAATCGATGACAAAATTATTTAAAATCCACAATTTTCTTCCGCGGATTCTGAACATTGAAGTTCATGTAATACTATATTGTACTCTCCCATAGCTCCAAGCTGTATACTCCCCTGCACCTAAATATTTATTAAAGATCATAATGAGTCACTTGCCTCGAATTTCCTTAACGTTAATCTATTCAGTTAACAGACCTGGGAATCCCCTACTCACTAAAAGAGCAGCGCGGCATTGCACAATTGCACGGCGCTAGAAGTGGTCTAGCCCGTTTTCCTGTCTGCCCAACGTTACCGGTTGTTTTTTTTATTTCTTTTATTTTAGTATTATTTTTTGTAATTTTGTTTAATTTCGGTGGGGGAGGAGGCTTAAACCCCCAAAACCCCGCCCCTAAATACGGCCCTGATGGCGAACAAAATGGCACATTAATTAAATATTGAAAAAAGTCAGCCTGAAAAAACTTCAAATATTGTGCAAGAAATAAGTGTGATATAGAGATGATCTAGCAAAATTGTTGTACGAATTCAAGATGATGGAACAAAATGGTGGCTAAATAAGATGTTTGTAATAGTGAAAAAATCACCTTCCCAGGTTTTACATATCTTCACATTTTATCGTCCCTTTTCTGAATTCCGTTGCTCTGTCTATCTGCCCGGTAGCAGCATTGCTAAAAAACAACTTATATGATTAAATTCAAATTTTGGTCAAAAATTAAGGGTCATGTGGTCATGACCTGATCACTCTTTGTTAAAATCCACTATGGCGGAACAAAATGGCGGCCTGGTGAAATGTTAAAAAAATTATTACTAAAAAACTGATTATCCAATTTACCTCAAATTTGTATGATTCAGAAACTGGTAAAATAGTTGCACGAATAAAATACTTAAAATAAGCAAGGGTGTTAAAAAAACATATAGTCCTTGGATGACAAATCATTTTCGTCGTACAAGACAACAAGGGCACTGGAATTATAATAAGCAACTTAGAAATTTGACTACTTCCTCCATCAGAGCTTAGAAAAAAGCGCATCTTAATTATAAATTTCAAAATTCAACTCCTAATGGGCTGAAGTTAAAAAATTAAATATTTTAAATAAAAAAAAAGGGAATATACCCACAAATCTTCAAAATGTAAATCAAATTAACTTTTACTTTACCGAAATTTCAAAAAACAACGGAATTCCTAAACAACAGCTACTACATTATTACAATAATAATTCACTGCTTGATAAAATGTTTACATTCAATACTGCCTCAGAAGAGCTGGTATCTAGAATTGTCCTCAATATTGAATGAAAGGCATTTGGTGCTGATAATTTAAATATAACTTTAATTCTGCTCTGTTGTCCACTTATAATTCTTTATATAACTAATATAATAAATAGTTGCATTCAGAAGACATATTTTCCAGAAAAATAAAAATTTGCTAATATCATCCTTTTGCCTAAAATCAGCAACCTCTCCGAATTTGTTCATTTACCACATTTCAATATTATCCGTATTTTCAAAAATTTTGGAAAAAGTCATGGACTCCCAAATCTCAACATATGTACCAAAAAGCAATATAATTTCATCAAAACAATCTGGGTTTACGGGTGGGTACAGTTGTTCTACGACATTGTCGTATATATTGGATGACGTGGTGAAAGCCCAAGATAATAGCCAAGCTACTGTTCTTGTGCTACTCGATTATACAAAAGCATTCGATATGCTACATCACGGTGTTTTAATGGCTATGTTAAAATATATAGCATTTAGGATACCTGTTATCTTTTTTATCGAACAGAGCTCAGAAGGTGATTCCTAATGGAGAGATTTCCGAGACTGTCATTGTTACAGACGGTGTTCGTGCCAGTATCATCCATATGCCGACGACACTCAAGTATACCCATCTTTTAAGCCAAGTCAGGCTGAAACAATTGCGCACTAAAAATCAATTATGACTTAGGTAAACTATTGTCTAGTGTTAATGATCACTTGCTGACAGTTAACCCAAATAAGTCTGTAGCTTTGGTATTCTGTAGTGAAAATGTGCGTGATTCGTTTATCGAGAAAATTAACATTAAATTAGGAGACGACCCGATCTTGTTTAAAAATTCAACAAAAAATTTAGGGCTTGTAATTAATACACAATTTAAATTTAGAGAGCATGTAACCTTATGCTTAAAAAGAGTATTTTCAATGTTGAAGTTAATTTATTCTCAAAGGCACTCTCTTTCTCAAAAAACTAAGACCATTTAGAACGGAAGCTTGCACGGCTCTGGTCAATTAAGAAATCATGGTTCTTGGGATTAGACCGTGTCAAATTGGAATTACTATCCGACGTTTCGCCTTCGATTGCACGAGTCATCTTCA
The DNA here is from genome assembly GCA_030620095.1 of Kuschelorhynchus macadamiae. Lineage (NCBI taxonomy): Eukaryota > Metazoa > Arthropoda > Insecta > Coleoptera > Curculionidae > Kuschelorhynchus > Kuschelorhynchus macadamiae. Next base: position 533,119 of record JAUTXW010004949.1, read on the forward strand.
GGGATCTTTACTCCACGAGATCTGAACACTGAATGAGCTCGAAGAGATTCAGACGGGCTGTTATACCCGACTTGTGCTCGCCGAACCGTGACCCTGTGTTAAGATCGGTTTCTACGTGTGATGTAGACCGTAACCCGTATCTCTATTGAAATTTTTTTGTACACAAGGACAACGTACTACTTCTACCGTTCGTCAGTGCAATAGACTCGCCCACATACAAACTAGGTAAATATCTTTCAAATTTCCTTAATCCATTTACTGGAAAAACAGATTATTTTATTAAAAACTCTGCACATTTCTTGGAAAAACTCAAGACAATCCAGTTAGATCCCGAAGATATTTTGTTCAGTTTCGATGTAGAATCACTTTACACAAATGTTCCTGTCAACGATTCAATTTCCATTATATCAGGCATACTGGACAACAATAATCTTGATAAGAACTTAATAGACCTAGTGGAAGCTTGTCTTGCATCTACTTATTTCATTTTTCAAGGAACTTTTTATGAACAAATTTCAGGGGTAGCTATGGGATCTCCTCTATCACCTGTGGTAGCGAATATCTTTATGGAAGCCTTTGAGGATATTACTCTAACATCCGCTCCACTAAAACCGAAGCATTGGTTTAGGTATGTAGATGATACGTTTGTTGTTTGGCCTCATGGACAGGATAATCTCCTCATATTTCTGGACCACCTTAATCAGCAACATCATAATATCAAATTCGCGACGGAAATTGAATCTAATGGAACAATTTCCTTTCTATATGTATGTGTTTAAAGAAAGGACAATGGTACATTAGGACATTCTGTGTATAGAAAACCGACGCATACAAATAGATACTTAAACGCAAATTCTCATCACCATCCAGCACAAAAGAAATCGGTTATTAACTCATTAGTATTCAGAGCTATTTCGATTTCTGATTAAGATTCTTTAACATTGGAAACATCGAAACTGACCGAAGCTCTCAGAGGGAATAGCTATTGCACTGAAGATATTACGCGTTCAATTAAAAGACATAGTAAACCAACTCCGCCAAAGTAGAATGATAAGGAGCCACCATTAGGTAGTGTTGTTCTTCCCTACATAAGTGGCACTACAGACAAAATAGGACGATTACTTCGGCGGTCCAACATATGTACAATCTTCAATGCATATAAGAAGATTGAACAATGCTTGCGATCCCCGAAAGATCTTGTACCTTTCCAAACAGAAGGAGTATATAAAATTCCTTGCTCTTGTGGAGAAGTGTATGTGGGACAAACAGGACGCTCAATATCAACTAGACTTAAGGAACATGAACGATGTATTAAAAAGAAACTTGTTTAATCTGCTGTAGCTGAACACCAGCATAACACTGGCCATTTCATAAATGTAAAGGAAACCAAGGTTCTAGCATCGGTTCCAGGTTTTTATAAACGAAAAGTTAGAGAATCTATTGAAATATTTAAACATACAAAAAATTTCAATAGAGATACGGGTTACGGTCTATATCACACGTGGAAACCGATCTTAACACAGGGTAACGGGTCGGCGAGCACAAGTTGGGTATAAAAGCCCGTCTGAATCTCTTCGAGCTCATTCAGTGTTTAGATCTCGTGGAGTAAAGATCCCTGAAGATGCCTCGTGCAATCGAAGGCGAAACGTCGGATAGTAATTTCAATTTGACAGGGTCTAATCTCAAGAACCGTGATTTCTTAAACTAAGACCATGTTATCTGAAACGCTCATTTTGTCCTACTTTAACTACGCAGATAGTGTCTATGGCCCATTTTTAGATTCAGTAGAAACAAGAAGAATTCAAAGAATACAACATTCTTGTATAAGATTTAATATTCGGAATAAGGCGTAGAAAGAGAGTCTCACATAAATTGAGTGAATTGGGTTGGCTTGACATGCTCCGCCGACGAACTTTGCACTCTGTATATTTCTATGTTTCTTTTATAAAATAATTGAGTTTAAATGCCCCCCTTACCTCCACAATAAACTTAAATATCGCACGGATGTCCATAATATATCGGTAGACAATATCTATTAACTATACCTTTTCACAATAAAGAATTATTTAAAAAATGTTTTTAATATCAGATTGCCTCCTTAATCAATAAATTTAAAATAAACAATTTTCGGACTCAATCATATCCTTTAAAAGAGCATTTAAAAGAAAATTGATCTAGCAGTAATAAAGATTATTTGTTGTGGATAGCATACATTATTACTAACATTCGTTTTTTTATGCTAAAACTCTATTGTAAACCTTGTTTCTCTGTTTTTTAATTTGTTTCTCTCTCTCTTTACTTTTCTTTTTCTTTCTTTCTACTTTTTGTGTCTTCTTGTCTCTGTCGTCTCAGATTAGGTTACATTACGTTTATTGTTATTAAAAATTATAAAGAAATTACATAATTATATGATTTGTACGGTTTAGTTGTTAGATTAAAACTTGATATTTCTTTATCATTAGATAAAATTATTATGTGCTTCAACAGCACTTTCCATTGTGCAGGAGACTGCAACAGTGGCGGCTCGCGGGTGAAAAAGTAAGTGAAGTGCAAATGAAGCAAGAAAATATCGCTATAATTTTTTTTCCAGAATTTTTTTATGTGTGGAGGAGGTAGAATATTTTTTACGACTTACCTAAATTTTGTATACTAAATCAATTCTCCTATCCTTCATAGCAGCAAATTTATTCATAACATCCTCATAAAATGGATTAGCTGCCCTAATCTCCTCCAGAAATTCCTTTTGAATTGAAATATTGCCAAGAGAAGTAGGTCTTTCTTGAAATATTGTATTCCTTAAATAAGTTTTTACACATTTGAAGCAAGAAAAACTTCATTCCACTGAAGCACTTGTCGTTGTCAAAATAAGTGAAAACAATTTATATGCTTCGGTAAAAATATATTTATTTTTATTAATTTTTTTCACTTGCTCTTGCAGCGATACATTCTGATTACTCTCATTGGCAAAAATAAGATCAAGCTAATTTTTAAGTCGTTGACTTTTTGAAAATATTTCCCCATATAACTGTAACCAATTTTCAAACGGGCCAGTCGGAAAATTTAAACTATATTCGGAAAATTTAGCAGCTGCCAAACATAAAAATGTAAGTTTTTCACAGTCTTAAAATCTTAGTGTCATTTCCATTAAAATATGGTCCAATATTTCATAAAAAAAGGTTCTGTACTTAGCCCTAATTTCTTCAGGTGAAAGAGTGCAAGCTCACGTTTGTAATGATTTATTTCTGTAATAGAATTTGCTTTATCAAACATGGTATTAAAAAAATTCTTTTCATTTCTTTTTTTACAGAGCGCCTCACGACGGCGTTTTATATTGGATATGCAAAAATGAGTGTCAAGCGATCTTTTTTGAAGAACGTCAAATAGTATGTCCGTGATTGAGAAAATGTCATTAAACAGTAATGCCAGAAACGTGAATTCAAAATCGTTCTTCTCACCTAAAAATCCTTTCGCAAGGCGGATTGATTTTTCATCAGATTTGTCACAGTTTGTAATAAATTCAAAGACGTCTTAATTTATTCCAGTCTTAAACAATCATATTTAGTAACTTCAAATTTGAAGCTGTAACAACATCATAAATAAATATAACACAAAACAGTCAAGGTAACTGCAAAGGAACTAACCGGTTGCAGCGAAATCCGCGAAAATAAAAGTAAACAACCACCGCAAACTGAACGACAGGTGGATGTAGTGTACTGCGCCTGCAATTTACCGAGAGCGTTGTAGGGCGCTGGGCTTGACGTCATCGGGTACGCGTTGTCATGGCAACATAGTAGGAAAATCGTAAACTAAACATAGCACCTCCAGCAAAGTCAAAGCGGTTTGCGCCACTGTTATAGTTGTTATAATAGAGTTCGATTGAAAGTTTTAAAAAGACATACCGCCTAAGGTCAAGTAAAATATTTACTCGAGATGTACAGTTTATTTTTTACCAATTAGGTGAATAAATGAATGTAAAAACTAAAATTTTAAGAGATATATATAATAAATATAGTTAGATGTTTGCTTGTTTATTTTTCCTGGTGAAGTAGCACTTCACCTACTTCACCTGAATTGCCGCCACTGGGCTGCAAGTGGCCCATTATTCCTCTAGGAAGTTTTGTATTAATATTTGTAATACCTATGACTTGGAATAATAAACGTGTTTATTATTATTATTATTAATTCAAGATGGCGGAACGAAATGGCGGCCAAAAAAAATGTTCAAAAATCAACTTAACACATTTTGCTACTTCAACTGACCTCGAAGAAAAATTAAATGTGATTTAGGGATAAACCGGGACAAATTCAACAAGACGGGACAAAATGGCGGCCTTAGTAAAATCGCGCGCACAGTTCATTTTAGAAATCGATGAATGACTGGGAAGATTTGATTTCATATACAAAATATAGGGAACAGAACAATCTCAGAAAAAGAAAAAGGAGATTAAAGAAGAAAGTCCGTTTTTGGTAGTCGTGAGAGAAATTTATGTTCTGAAAATCTGGATTGCTTTTGGGAAAAGAAATTAAAAACTTAATAAAAAATAGACGTTATACGCTTTCTACTATATATTAATATTTGAATCCGGGAAAATACTAAAAAGAAAGAAGACTAAAGATAATGATTATTTACTACAAAAACAAGCAAAGTTTTCAATGTAATACTATTCAAAAAAAAAAAAAAATAGGATTGTTCGAGTTCCTTTAAGGAAGATACAGGATTAAAATGTAAAGGGAAGACAATTCAAATAATTTTTTTTAATATTCAAACTCTATTGAGTTTTAAACTCTGGAAATAAATTGTCCCTGTAAAAAATGTATATACTGGGTGTCCCTGTAGTATTTATGCACGAAACAATTCAAAAATTAAGGTAAGGGTTGTCACCAAGGAGCAACAACTAATTATATCAACAAAAAGATAATCCCTTTTGTATTAGGCTAACAACAACTATCATCAACGGATGGCCAAAAAAGAATAACGCGTTAAAACGCACAGGGCTCTCTCGGCCCTGTGTTCTAAATAATACAAAGTATTTCTTTAAGAAATTCTGTTTTTTTTTTATTTATGTCATTGTGTATAAATAGAGTTAGGACACGCTGTAAACATTAAAATCAATTATTCATTTTATGTTTCAAATATTTAGGAAGCCTAAAATTGTGCGTTAACTAGAGACAAGAAAATTACATTTTTGTGCGCTGTACAATTTTTACATATTTATTTTCAAATTCAGTATTAATTTATTTACCTCCATTTAAATTAATAATTTTTCATTATTGTTCCGATTAATATGTGCTGTTAATGAAAATAGTATTACCTAAAAACTGCAAAGGCTTATTTAAGTAGCAGATTGCTATTTCGTTTTCTTTAAAAGTCATTCCTTTATGATAAGTAAACGTCCCTTAATTGTTTTTTAAAATTAGGCTATTCGAACCGTAACTGCACGTAAGCGTTTTTAAAACCTTTTAAATTGAAGTGAAGTCGAGGTAATAAATGAATCTTATCAGATTTTTAAATGTTCTATCGACCGTTTGGCTAGATGCCAAACGATTAGAAATCAAACAATATAAATATTTAAAACCTACGTTGGCTTAATGTTGTGGGTGCTCTTCTTCTAAATAAATGTTATATTAAAGACATAAAAAAAAACACTCTTTTCTAAATTGGATTTTAAAATCAGAAAAAATTGAGCACAGTTGAATAAAATTATAACAACAAATTTTGGGCCACATATATTATCGAAAAAAAGGGGTATGACGCCAGTTATTAAGGTTAGCCACAAATTAAGCCATTAACAGCAATATGAAGTGCCTCATGTATCTTTCACATCATTAGTTCGTTGTTAAAATTTAATTTTTCACTTTTTAGTTCACTTTAATATATTATTGAAATTCTAAATACACCTAGATACTGATTTTTAGTCGAATTTGCAGAAAAGTGTCAAATTTTCACTGCCATTGTAATGCCGACATTTTGGATTTATGTGGCCAGTGCCATCAGAAATTTTAAAATTTTATTTTATAAAACCCAAGCTTAAATATATATATATATTTATATATATATATATATACATATATATATATATATATAATTATATATATATATATATATATATATATATATATATATATATATATATATATATATATATATATATATATATATATATATATATATATATATATATATATATATATATATATATATATATATATATATATATATATATATATATATATATATATATATATATATATATATATATATATATATATATATATATATATATATACTAATTTTGTTTTCTTGGGTATTTTGGTTCGATAGTAGGAATAAAATTAAAACAAATTTAATTTCATTTTTGTTACATTTTTATAGACGTTTCGACCATTTATGGTTGGTCTTCATCAGTATTTTTTTTGTGTGTCTGTAACAATAGAAAACCGAGATAGGATATTTTTCTTAAAAGACTATTATAAATTGTATGGACAAATTATTAATAATATTATTTTAACATTTTAGATGACTTACCATAAGAAGGATCTTTCAGAATTCATCCTTATGCAACATTTAAAAACAGCATATTTTCCATACAACACTCAAAAACAGCACATTTAAAAACATTGAAAAGAACGTCATACAGATTAAAATTACTATAATATTAATTGCTACGAGTATGTCTATCTTCGAGCGACACTGCTTTAACTGGCAGAATGCATTCATGTGAAACGTCGGTTAAGGAAATCTATGGGTTTTTTTTTATATATATTAGTTTAAAAAAGCAAAGATAATTAGATTTGTTTTGAACTGTTTTATTATTTAAAAGGTGATATATTGTTTATTTACTTTTGAATTTAGAAGAAAAGGGGCTAATTTAGTTTGTTTTTTTTTTATATTAATTTAATGTATATATGAAATCAGTTTTAGAGTTATTTGATAACGTTATAATATATTTGGCTCAAATTCTTTATGTCTGTTTTGTCATTTATAGCACTGATCTCCCGTTTTATGTATAACATTTCCAGAAACTCTCTCTTTTTTTGATTAATTTCCGTATTTAGAATAGTAGTATCTTGAAAGTTAAAAGTATGTTTATATTCTGTTTCGTGATTTGTAAGCGCTGTTTTATTTTTTTTATCATACTTGTGTCCATTCAAACGATTTTTAAGATACTGTGTGGTTTGCCCTATATAGACCTTTGGGCAGTCGTTGCATTTTATTTTGTATATAGTGTGTGTTTTTTGCAACTTAGGTGTTTTTGATTTTAAAGAGGAAAAAAATTGTTTTTGTAGGGTATTGTAACTTTTGTGAGATACGGTTAGATCTTGTTTTTTAAGGGATTTTTGTAAATTTTCCGACAGTCCTTGAATATAGGGTATTGAAATATATTTATTTTTGTTGTTTTGATTGTTGCTGGGGTTAGAATTATTTTTATTAATGTTATTTAATCGGGACTTAAAAATTGAGTTTATTAATTTCATTGGGTAGCTGTTTTTTAATAAAGTATTTTTTGCTTTTTGGATAGCTTCTTGTCGAAATTCTAGATCGCTTAATTTGATTGCCCTATCCGCGAGCCCTATAATGACAGATTTTTTTTGGGAGTGTGGGTGTTGCGAAAGATAGTTTATGTATCTACCAGACCAAGTATTTTTTGTATACCACTTTGTTTTTATGCAAGTTTCTTTGTTATATAAGGTCATGTCTAGAAAATTTATTTTTTTATCTTTTTCAGTTTCGATGGTGAAATTAAGTTTTTGGTGAAAATTGTTAAACGCGTTCAGGATATATTCGCTTTTTCCTTGTGGTATGATTGTTAAACAATCATCAACGTATCTGTAGAAGAATGGAAGTTTAAAATTTAAGTTTTTAATAACGTTGTTTTCTAATTCTTCCATCACTAATTGTGCAACGACACTTGAAATAGATGAGCCCATTGCACAGCCGTCAAGTTGTTTATAGAATTTGTTTTTATGCATAAAGTAAGTGGATTTTAGAACTAATTCTATTCCTTTTAAAAATTCATCAAGTGGGATATCAGTATGTTTTTTTATATCATTCCATTTTTTCCTGATGATTTCGAATGTTAGATCAATTGGAATGTTAGTATATAGTGAGACTACGTCTAGCGAGATTAAAGTGTGGTTATTTGGTATTTGGATGTTTTTTATTTTTTCTTTAAAATCCCAAGAGTCTTTGATGAAAGTATCACTTTTGTTTATGACATTTGCTAAAATAGTTTTCAGGAATTTTGAGAGACCATTTAGAGGTGATTGGATACATGAGATGATAGGCCGTAAGGGTATACCATCCTTATGCAGTTTTGGTAGCCCGTATATTTTTGGCGCTTGAGCGTTATGTATTTTTAAATTTTTTGCTATGGTGGGAGAAATATAGTTTTTGTTTTCCCAGATTTTGATTAGTTCATTATTTTTTTTTTGTAGTATATTAGTAAATTTTAAAAATTAGTAAAAAAGTAAATGTAGTATATTAGTAAATACCCAAGAAAACAAAATTAGAATATATATGTATAAAAGGTTCAGAACTAAACAAAAAAAAAATCTATATATATATATATATATATATATATATATATATATATATATATATATATATATATATATATATATATATATATATATATATATATATATATATATATATATATATATATATATATATATATATATATATATATATATATATATATATATATATATATATATATATATATATATATATATATATATATATCCATATATATATATATATATATATATATATATATATGATATAACATATATATATATATATATATATATATATATATATATATATATATATATAGAGAGAGAGAGAGGTAGTCGCAACTGACTAGTTAAAAAGAAAAATGAAATCCTTAGGTTAATGGGGATGCAGTTTATGTATATAAAAGGCCAAATAAAGGTGTGGAACTCATTATTGTTTTGTCAAGCTTTCAGGATCAATTTATCCCTTTCTCAGGACTTTTCTACAAATAATTTAAATAAAGAAATAAGTTAGAAACTAACTAGTAATTATAATACGTTTGAACTCACCAATGTGGGTTTGCTATTAAAAGAAAAACATATTAGAAGAAGACACACATTTAGTTGTACCAAATCATCATTCTGTTTATTTAAAAATTTTAAAAGTTGAAAGGTTAATAGGGAAAAATGAATTTAAAAACTTTTAAAAACATATCTGTCCAGTGGCGGCTATTCAGGTGAAGTAGGTGAAGTGCTACTTTACCAGAAAAAATAAACAAGCAAACATCTAAATATATTTATGATATATCTCTTAAAATTTAAGTTTTTACATTCATTTATTCACCTAATCGGCAAAAAATAAACTGTACATCTCGAATAAATATTTTACTTGACCGTTGGCGGCATGCCTTTTTAAAACTTTCAATCGAACTTTATTATAACAACTATAACAGTGGCGCAAACCGCTTCGACTTTGCTGGAGATGCTATGTTTAGTTTACGATTTTCCTACTACGTTGCCATGATAACGCGTACGTGATTACGTCGACCGCACGGAAGATTAATGTTAACCAACGCCATACAACGCTCTCGGTGAATTGCTAACGCAGTACACTGCACCCACGTGTCGTTCAGTTTGGGGTGGTTGTTTACTTTTATTTTCGCGAATTTCGCTGCAACCGGTTAGTTCCTTTGCAGTTTACTTGACTGTTTTGTGTTATATTTACTTATGGTGTTGTTACAGCTTCAAATTCGAAGTTACTAAATGTGATTGTTTAAGACTGGAATAAATTAAGTGTAAGTAAATACATTTTTATTTGGTGTCGGGTTTATTAATTTACATTATTGATGAATCCGATCACGGATGTGGTTTGTATTTTGTTACTTTAATCGATGGAAGGAACAAGATCAGAGTTTTAATCGTCATCCTGGTTTTCGGCGTACAAATGGTTATATAGTAGTCAAATATTACAAAAATTGTTTTGCTGGCCTTGTTTACTAGTTTCCAATAAATATTCAGTGTGAAATGAGGAAGGATTTGCAGGTATGTTAAATATATGAAGGTCTTTACATAAACATGAAGACTCGGCGGAGCATTTAAAATGCGAATTAATGCTAAAAACATTTGTAAAAAATCAAAGCAGTGTAGCTGACACAAAGAAAATGCTAAACTATATAAAACACATTTTAACGAAAAGGTCCGATTAAATAGATTATTTATGTGCTTGGTAATTGATGCAGTTTTGTACCTTGTAAAACAAGAGTTAGTCTTTCGCCGCCATGATGAGAGCAGCGAGTCAATAGATAGGGGGAATTTTTAAATGATCATGTAAAAAATGAAATAATGAACACACAGTTTTTTTCTGTGCAAGTCGATGACACCACTGATTGTACGCAAACCTCCCAGTGCTCCATAATTTTAAGATACGTTAATTCAGAAGGTTCAGTAGTCGAGACATTCTTAGGATTTTATAATGTCTGCTCCGATAGAACGTCGGAGAATTTATATTCTCTTGGATCAAATTTTGGACCAATTTGACTATAAACATAAATTAATAGAGCAATGTTACGATGGCGCAACTGTGATGTCTGGGCATTATGACCTTCAAAAAAAAAAAAAGAAAAAGCGCCGCCGGCTGTATTTGTCCTGATGTAGCAAAGTTTAAAAATATTTCTAAATGTCGAATTTTCTTGCAAGCGTTAGTGATATTCCCTCATTTTTTCATCACTCAGCCAACCGAACGAATGCTCTTACATCTGCATCTACGAGGCGTCTTCAAATTCGAAGTTGGTAAATGTGATTGTTCAAGTTGCGTTCTTCAAAAAAATCGTTTGACATTCTTTTTTGCATATTCAATATAAAACGCTGTTGTGAGGCGCTCTGTAAAAAAAGAAATGAACATTTTTTTAATACCATGTTTGATAAAGCATATTCTATTACAGAAATAATTCATTACAAACCTGAGCTTGCTTAGCTTTCACCTGAAGAAATTAGGGCTAAGTATAGAACCCTTTTTTATGAAATATTGGACCATATTTTAATGGAAATGACACTAAGCTTTCAAGACTCTGAAAAACTCACATTTTTATGTTTGGCAGATTCTGCTAAATTTTCCGAATATAGTTTAAATTTTCCGACTGGCCCGTTTGAAAATATGTTACAGTTATATAGGGAAATATTTTCAAAAAGTCAACGACTTAAAAATGAGCTTGGTCTTATTTTTGCCAATGACAGTAATTGGAATATATTGCTGCAAGAGCAAGTGTAAAAAATTAATGAAAATAAAGATATTTTAACCAAAGCATATAAAGTGTTTTCCCTTGTTTTGACAATAGGTACCGTCGACAAGTGTTTCAGTGGAAAGAAGTTTTTCTTGCCTCAAACGTGTAAAAACTTATTTAAGAAATACAATATCTCAAAAAAGACTTACAATATTTCAATTCAAAAGGAATGTCTACAGGACTCATCAATTTTATGAGGATGTTATAAATAAATTTGCTGCTATGAAGGATCGGAGAATTGATTTAGTATACAAAATTTAGGTAAGTCGTAAAAAATATTCTACCCCTTCCACATTTATAAAAAATACTGATAAAAAATTATTGCGATATTTTTTGCTTCATTTGCACTTCACTTAATTTTTCACACGCGAGTCGCCACTGTATCCATCATGGGACTTCATTTTGTTAACTAGCAAACAGGTTTTTTAAAGGAATTTTAAATGCGAAAGTAGAAGAGGGGACGTAAGTGAGAGAGATACAATATTATTTTTAACACGAAAAAAGAAATAGAGAGAGTATACTAAATTGGTAGTTGGAAGGCACAACGACGCAGAAGGATGAAGGGTTGCTTATCTTACAGTGGTGTGTATACAATGCTCAATCTAATTCGATCTAATTTATGAAAATGTATACATAGTAATATGTTTATTTTATAACGGTAATTAATTAAGAGGATAAGTGTGGTAGGTCACGAAAAACCTTTAAAATATGATAGTTATCCTGTAATAGCTGTAAAATAATCCATTGTCCAAACAATAGCAATATAAAAGGGAATAATTTATGTAATATTAGCTACAACGATATATATGATATGTATAATATGGACATTTATAAATTACTCATCGGGGGCGGGAGCGTCCAAACACTAAAATTTGTTTCTTTGTAAAATATAATTGTATATGGAGCTGAGGTTATGGGTGTCACTCTTTTTGTTTATGACTGGGTGTTGGAGATTTATATGTATCATTTCAAGAAAAAATGCGTTTATAATAAGAGGACGCTTTATTCAAAATCTCAGCGCCGCGCCACCCCGGTTAAGGGAGTAGTTTTCTTTAATGAAGTGTTCACTCAGTGCACAGGACGGAACCCCTCTCCGACAGTCCCTTTTATGAGATGTAATTCTGCCTTTAAATCTTCTAGAAGTCTGTCCTATATATGATAACACACACTCATTACATGGAATATAAAACTATATTGTAATTCTCTAGCAGTGACAGGGGTGTTTTCGTTTTAGTGAACAACAGAGCTAGAGTTTTTTGTTGTTTTCTCGCTATCTTAATCTCGGTAGTTTTGAAAACATTAATAAGTCTGTTAGTGAGGTTCTCAATATGTGGAAGAGAAGAAAAGAACAACCTATTGAGAGGAGGGTCCTCTATGAATGATAATTTAGAACATGTATTATTTTTAAGAACCTCTACGATAAAATATTAAAATCATGGCTGGTAGTATACAGGGTATTAAATTTTTTTGCACCACCTACAAGTTTATCTTGCGGAACTTTTTTTTTGCAGCAACCTGTATGAATTCTGATATAAAATTTACTCTTTGTTCATTTCTAGCTCTTTCGTATTTTGCATTATTCTCGGATCTATCAGATCAGTCAGTTTTCGACTTATTCGTAATAACTGCCATAGATGCAAATTAAGTATAGGCTAAATAACGAAACTGGAAAAAATGGTGTTCTTATTCTGACATTTTGAAATATTTTTTTTGTTTGACGTTTCCGTAGTTGTTTCGAATTGTTTAATGATGGTTGCATTCACGAATCAAGACTATGCAGAAATTCATTTCATTTATGGACTTGCCAACGGCAATTGTTATGAAGCCAGATGACTCTATGAACAGAAATATCCAAATCGCATGGTGCCCAATAGACAAACATTTGCAAAGGTACATAATCGCCTATGCAGAAATGGACCATTCAAGAAATCCACTCATTTAGCAGGAGCAAATAGAACGGTTAGGACTCCTGAAGTCGAGGAAGCAGTCCTGAATGCAGTAGAAAATGATCCTGCTATCATTACGAGGAAAATTGTAGCAGCACTTAACACTTCATTTGTGCGTGTACGGAAAATTTTATTAGACAACTTAATGTATCCTTACCACGTCCAAAGGATCCAAGCTCTTCTCCCACGTGCCTTTCCACTCCGTTTAAATTTTTGCCAGTGGTTCTTACAAATGCTAGCCCAAAATCCATTATTTGGAAACACGATTTTATTTAGCGATGAGGGAAATTTGTCTAGGAATGCCATACGTAATTTTCATAACAATCATTTTTGGGCAGAAGAGAATACGCATTCGATACATGAAAATAATTTCCAGCAACAATTTTCAGTAAATATGTGGGCCGCCATTATTGGAGATTATTTGATAGGTCCATTTTTCCTGCCAGCAAGGCTAAACAGACGATATTATCGTCAATTTCTCGAAGACGAACTCCCGGTATTGCTAGAAGACGTGCCAATTCTTCTTAGAAATCAAATGTGGGGGGGACCTCAGCCATGACCCCCTAAATCTCCAGATCTGAATAACCTGGATTTCTTTTTCTGGGGACACCTGAAAACATTGGTGTATCAGACTCCAATCCAGACAGAAGAAGATTTAAGAAACAGAATAATAGCTTCATGCGACATCATTCGCAATACTCCTGGAATATTTGACAGAGTCCGTCAGTCCATGAGGCAAAGACTTGATTCTTGCATTCTAGCAAGAGGCGGACATTTTCAACAACTTTTATAATTTTGTTTTATTTTGAATTTAACTGTAATAATTTTATCTGATTGTTCATTATCATGTCGGTTGATTTAAAATAAAACCCGTTTCATAATTTTTTGCTTAATTTCGCCTACATGCCATCGATGCAATGCATCGATTATTGCAAATAAGTCGAAAACTGTGATAGATACGAGAATAACGCAAAATACGAAAGAACTAAGGAAATGAACAAAGAGTTCAAATTTTATATCAGAATTCATACAGGGTGCTCCAAAAAAAAGTTCCGCAAGATAAACTTGTAGGTGGTGCAAAAAAATGTAACACCCTGTATACTACCATCCACGACTTTGATATTTTATCGTAGAGGTTCTTAAAAGTAATACATGTTCTCAATTTGAACTAATTGTCTCAGGACAAACTGGAAAAAAAACGTACAAAACGAGAAAAAAATTGTAACTTTGACACCCTGTATAACGAAAATGGTGCGTTTTTGGTATTGTTTTCCTATTTTGTCGAGTACTATCACCCCTGAAATATGTCCACAACATTAATTAACACCCTGTATATATATATATATATATATATATATATATATATATATATATATACTTAGGAGATTTTCTTGGGTTTTTGGTCTGAATTATCTTTTTGAAAAATAAAACTTGTTTATTCTTCGGAAATCATTTTAATTTGTTTTTTTTTCTTTTTTTCCCAAACGTTTCGGCAACATGCCTTCATCAGTGGATTCCAATACAGGTCACTAAAACTAACAAACAATGCTGTTTTGGATTCTTACTTATAAACATGTCTACTTTTTTCTTTTTTTTTGTTTTGTGTAAGAGGATAAAAATGTTCTTTTATATACATATACATCCATACATAAGTACACCCCTGCACCGATATATACATATACTCAGAAATTTAATAAACACGTATAACCTAATTAATATTACTTTTTTTTATTTTTAAAACAAAATGTTCAAATTGGATATATAATTATACTATAACTCACCTAAGAAGGTAAATTTTTTTAATCCATTCACAAATGGGACATATACACTTAAAATTTGTTCTACATATATGTGACAATACAGTATATACATACTTAAAACTACTGACTGACTGAAATTAAAATTCGTTTTGCTGCTGTTGCTCGTCATATATATTGTTTTTATTGGGTTATTATTATTTATTAGAATTATTATTATTAATTTCCAGAATATACAATTGATATATTAAGTTTGGGATCTAATTTTGCTTTTCCAATAACAAATCCCAATGAACTCCCTATTCCTGATATAATATCATCCGTCGAAACATCAATAAGTAACCTTAATAATAACGAAAAAGATAAAATCAGAGCAAATTGTTGTAACACCCTCAAAACTTATCAAAATAAACTCAAATGTAACCAATATAAAATCAAATATAATGATATAAACAAGGAACTACATAATAAAATAAAAAAAACTAATATTTTTCTGAAAAATAATCCTAACCTAAAAATTATACGACCTGACAAATCAAATAAAACCGTTATCATAAACACAACAGAATACGATAATAAAATGGAATTACTTTTAAATGACATAGATACTTACAAAAAAATAAACACAGATCCTACAAATATCTTTCAAAAAAGAAATAATGAACTTGTTACGCGTTGGGAAAACAAAATCAACATATCACCTAGTTGTGCAAAAGACTTAAAAATCCATAATGCTCAAACACCAAAATTATACGGATTGCCAAAATTACACAAGGAAGGCATTCCAATGCGACCAATTGTCTCTTGTATACAATCACCACTAAACAACCTCTCTAAATTTTTAAAACGAATTCTAGAAAATATCATAAACAAAAGCACTACTTACATTAAAGATTCCTGGGATTTGAAAGAAAAAGTAAATAATTTTCCCGTACCACAAAATCATATTCTAATCTCACTTGATGTGGTCTCTTTATACACAAATGTACCAATAGAACTAGCCCTCCAACTTATTGAAAAAAAATGGTCTGAAATGAAAAAATTTACAGATATACCCATGGAAGAATTTCTAATTGCTATCGAATTAACTTTAAAGTCCACATTTTTCATGTACAAAAATAATTTTTATAAACAAGTAGAGGGATGCGCAATGGGTTTCCCTATATCTGGTGTGGTTGCACAATTAGTTATAGGGGAGTAAGAACGCAATATAATCGAAAAATTAGATATTCCTCTTCTATTCTTCTATAGGTACGTCGACGATTGTATAACCTTAATTCCCAGAGACAAATGCAATTATATTTTAAACGCCTTTAACAATTTTCATGAAAAGCTGAAATTCACTATCGAAACTGAAAACAATTCTCAAATAAACTTTCTAGATATGACATTACATAATAAGAACAACATTATCGAAACAGAATGGTATACAAAAAGCACATGGTCAGGCAGATATATAAATTATTTTTCTCAACATCCAATGAACCAAAAAAAATCAGTTATTATCGGGCTAGCCGATAGAGCAATAAAATTAAGCAATGTAAAATATCAACCACAAGCAATAAGAAAAGCTAAAAATATCTTAATTCAAAATAGCTATCCAAAAAAATTAATTAACTCTATATTTAATTCTAGATTGCATAAAATAAACAGCCCAAATCAAATTATACCAACCGAAAAAAATACAGATAAAAATAAGTTTCTATCAATCCCATACGTACAAGGCCTTTCAGAAAATATAAAAACTATTTTTGATAAACATAATATAACCGTATGCCACAAAAGTTACACCTTCCAAAAAAATTTTTTTAGTTCTCTCAAAACCCCAACTCCAACCAATCAAAAAACACACACCATATATAAAGTACCTTGTAAAGACTGTCCTGGAGTATACATCGGTCAGACTACACAATACCTCAAAAATCGCTTAAATGGGCATAAATATGATAAAAGAAATAAAACTTCATTAACAAAACATGACAATGAAACATCCCATAAATTTAATTATAAGGACACACAAATCTTAAAAACTGAAATAAATCAGAAAAAAAGGGAATTCTTAGAAATGATGTACATTAAAAAACACGAAAATTCAATTAATGACAAAACGGAAATTAAAAAGTTAAACCAAATATATTACAACGTAATAAAATAACTGCATATATTCTGCAATTTTCTCGTAAATCTAAAATTAAAATTTTAAAATTAAATGGCAATTTGCAAAAATAAAAAAATTGTTCAATTTTCTACATTTTATCTTAAATGAAATAATAATAGGTACACTAATTACAAAAATATAAAATAAATGCGCTCGTTCCACATACCAAAATAATAACAATATAAAACACCTTGTTTTTTAACCAAATAAAAACAATATATATGACGAGCAACAGCAGCAAAACGAATTTTAATTTCAGTCAGTCAGTAGTTTTAAGTATGTATATACTGTATTGTCACATATATGTAGAACAAATTTTAAGTGTTTATGTCCCATTTGTGAATGGATTAAAAAAATTTACCTTCTTAGGTGAGTTATAGTATAATTATATATCCAATTTGAACGTTTTGTTTTAAAAAAAAAAGTAATATTAATTAGGTTATACGTGTTTATTAAATTTCTGTATATATGTATATATCGGTGCAGGGGTGTACTTATGTATGGATGAATATGTATATAAAAGAACATTTTTATCCTCTTACACAAAACAAAAAAAAAGAAAAAAGTAGACATGTTTATAAGTAAGAATCCAAAACAGCATTGTTTGTTAGTTTTAGTGACCTGTATTGGAATCCACTGATAAAGGCATGTTGCCGAAACGTTTGGGAAAAAAAAAAAAAAAAAACAAATTAAAATGATTTCCGAAGAATAAACAAGTTTTATTTTTCAAAAAGATAATTCAGACCAAAAACCCAAGAAAATCTCCTAAGAATATAAATCAATTGGTCTAGAAACTCCATATAAATATATATATATATATATATATATATATATATATATATATATATAATGTGCTTGAGGTAATGGCCGTATACTAAAAATAGTATAAGAAATAACGGGGACTCCGTTACGCATCGTTCGGTAAATGGCAGTCGCGTGCGGAAAAGTATGACTTTCCGTACTAGTTAGGTAAATAACTATTTTTCAAATAAGCCAAACGTGAAATTTGAATTATCGCCGTAGCAATTTTTTCAACGATAAATTTCATGGGTAATATTTTCGCGTGAGATTCAAATAAAGCCCACCAGATTTGAATATAATACGTAAAATACTGTCTTGCATTTGATACACAGTAAAACGTTAAGTAGCTTCTCGGCAAGATGTTATATTAAATTTTGTAATTCGCCTGTTGATCCTGTCTAATAGCGGATGGATCCCCCAGGCCATTTCCCGTTCCTGGATGAAGTTGTCGGCCTGGATCGATGCTCGTCTACAAACACCCTTTAGACAACCTTTGCCAACTAGGTTAATTACAATTATTACGAATAGCCCAGTGTTTCCCTTTACCGAATTGAATTGAGTACATACAACAAGCAAATAATATAATATAATTTGAAATGGAATTTGGAATACAAATATCACAGCTTATGTGCTATTTAAATAATTGTTGTAGATTAATTTTTTTAACATATTATTTTGTAAAAATATGTGGCATACAATTACTATAAAAACTCGGCCGCTTAGAATTGAGGTCTTATTCAAATAATACACAAAAGTATTTTAAATTGTTTGAAGATTTGACATTTTGATGTTTCCGGGTAAACCGGAAGTAGGATCCTAATTGTCACATTAGATGCAATGTGTTGCATAACAAACATTATTTACAGTATTAAATTGGAACTATCTACATATATTTTTCCAAAAAACGGAATTATTCATTGAAATTTTTAGTTTCATTCGCCATTTTCTCGAAAACTATCAGGAATTGATATAGGGTATGATACATGTTTTATGTTTAAAATTCAATGTAGAATTCAAAAATAAATCAATATACATTCCATTTAAAATATTAAAGTTGATAGCATTTACTTATCATAAAAAAGTTACAACCTTGTTAAGTTATTTCGTGGTCACCCGGTATATTCTTTCTTAAACTGTAATATAAGTAAACAACAGATACAATCGCCATTTTTATACTATTAAAAAAACACGAAATTGCTGTTGCCGGTTTTACTACTACTACTACTAGATAATAATTTTTATCGTGGTGATATTTACTACCTTTTACGTAATGTTTATTATTAAGTTTTGACTAGTTTTAAAAATCAAAATGAGTCATGATATGCTATTGTTTTAGATGATACAGATATGTAACCTGGAGTACTACAATAAGCAGTGATTCATGTTCAAGTTATTGCTTAATTGGAACCCCACCCCTAGAGGACAACGTTCAGAATATTAGTAAGTTTTTTGTAATAAATATTTAATTTCTTGATTTTGTGACAGTTAAATGTGTATTGCTTTTAGGCTTGGAAAATAAAATAAAAATCCTTTATGACATGCTTTGAGGAAACCGACTGTCCGAGTTGTTTAAGTCCGTGTTACAAGCGTGCGGAAAAAACCCATTTCCCGCACTCATTTGCTTGTACAAAGTAGCCTTTTCCCGTAATGACCGTGAGAAAAACATTTCCGCACTAAAAATTATTTTAATTTTAATTTTTGAATGCCTTTGCTATGGTTTATTAATTTTTTGGATTAAATATTAATAAAAAAGGTGGGTTTCAAAGAGAAATTTTGAAATCGTAATTTTTTGTATTCCAGTAAAATTTGGCATATTATTTTTAAATGTCAGAATCGGAAAACAATTTTAATTTACATTTATTAATTTAATAATTAATACGAGTTTATTCCAATGGTTTGTTCCCATGAACCAAATTGCAAAGATTTTTGTCACTGTCACGTCAAAGTAAGTCACTTTTTGTAATCGTTAATAAACTTGAACTGTTAAGGCCGTTTTACATGCTGCAATTCTTTCTTGCAAGTTGCAACAGTCTTGAACAAAAGCATGCGCAGTGGCAAAACATTTGCACCTTTTGTCAAACTGCGCATGCCTTTGTTCAAGACTATTGCATATTGCAAAGAAGAATTGCAGCATGTAAAACGGCCTTTAGAAAATGTTTTGCAAGTCGCAAACGCGGCTAATTTAATACTGCTGCCCGAAGATAAACCAAGAAACATCAAAAATAGTATGAATCGTTTTCCAAATGGTGTAAGTTAAGTATATAATATGGTCGAAATATTCTATGCTCAAAAATGATATTAAAATACAAAGAAAAATCGATATAAGCCAAGTTTATAAGCGCGCCACCTTTATAAAAAGACAAAGTATGGAATTTAAACGGAAAAACGCAAGAGTTTCCAAAAAGGAAGAAACACCGGATGAAAACCTTCTATTATTTAGTTTATTATTATTATTATTATTAGTTTTCACTATTTTTGGGCCTGCAGGAGAGAAGTACTCACAAAATTACGCATAAATGGTATCAAAGATAAAGGCAATTTAATCATAGTAAAAATACAAGAATACAAAAAAAATTATACTTCCAGATTTACCGCGATATTGTAAGACATTAATGTTGGTGGAAATACACTGGTTCACGACACTAAATCAACGTTTCTTCCTAAATTAGAATTCGGGAGAAGGAACCACCGACATTAAAGCCCTTAGAAGGCTGGAAATCAACTGCAGTACCCGAGAGTTACATCGAGGGATCAACAACATACTAAAAAGATCTTAGATCACACCATCATCACCTGATTATGGTCAAGAAAAGCCCAAACATAGAATCAAAAATTTTATGATGCCATCTTTCAAACCATGAATTCTTGAAATTTTAAACATAAATTTTAGCAATTTTTTTTTCTGATTTTAAGGATGACATCAAATAACATTGATGTTGGTTTTATTTCTTCCGGAACGTCAGATAAATATGAAGAGCGATATGTCGTTGGACTTGGACGTTGGATTGGAATTAGAGTTTTTAAGGAGTATAACAATTTTTTTTCAACTATTTGAAACAACAAAGTTGATGATGGTTGCTAAGAAAAGAAACATCAGATTGAAAATCTAATAACATCAACTCGTAGAGCAGGAGAAGTAACAATGGGAATGTGTAATTTGTATTGTCATATCTTTTCGAATAGTCAGAAAAAAATAAAAATTAAATCGGGAAAATTCGGTTTTTCCTAAATATCTTCGAAAATAATCGGATTTTTTTCGAGATTTTCTCAGGACACATCTCAAAAGACAGGAATTAGAAATATCTACAACTTTTAGAAAAAGTTTTTTTATAGGACCTACCCATTTTAATATAGAAGGATGTATGTTTGTAAAATAACATTATTTATATGCACCTAAACAATTCGCTAAGTCAGTTTCCCTACAGGCATTGAACAAAGTGCCTATTTTATGTACTATTTGGCTCGCTTTATAAATGATTTTGTGTTCAGACAGTGAAATGTTTATTGCTTGCTACAGTTTACAAAAGGTTAACCACTAATTCCCTGCCTCCCAATGTAAGACTTCTAATTGACGATCTGACTGTAAATAGATCCGCGCCCTTTGACACGAAACACATCCCTTTGACTGCTAGGGCGTAAAATCAGGAGCAATTAAATGAAAATGCGTATACCTTTTGTCACGGTCCACGACACATCTATCAGAATAAACAAAAAGGCCTTTGCCGCCTTTGACGCTTTAAGCATATACGGTTCTTTGGTTGCTTGTTTTTCTGTTTAATTTCGTGTAAAAAGTGCCAATCGATATATTGAAGCGGCTGATATTGGACCAAAGTGTTCGCGAAAGGACAGCGTTTATTTTTGGATTAATATTTTTTTTCCATTTTTTAATTTATTCATTTACTAATTCTGGCTTTTCAAAATGGATGTAGTTGTGCAAAAAGGAATCAATTCACAAAATGGCTAAAAAGAGATTTTTGTATACCAAATTTCCCGAAAAATGGTTTTGACTCAATGATTGCAATTAAACTACTTGTAAAGACAAGAGGTTGGCAATAAACAAAACAAAAATAGTTGAGATATCCGGATTGAACTAATTTCTAGGTAAAAAAAGATCTAAAATGTCTTCTGTTGTACCCATAATTTTTTATATATATTTCAATGTTTAAATCAGGTAAACAGTTTAAACAACAAAATCAAGTATTCGATGTTTATGGTTAGTAGACCAAAAATTGAAAACATTTTCTATATTAATGTAAGCTTCTCTGTAGGTATGGAACAAAATGCATAATTTTTTTTCACATATATCTTGTCTTAAAGGCATGTCTTCAGTTGTTTTGAAACCGAAAACCATATTTATGCAGAGGCTGCTCTGATGGACAACAATAATAAAATTTTCATAATTATCTTGATGGTACAGAAGGGATTCCTTATCATACGAGGTGTACAGAGAGTGAAGTTGATTTCTCCATTAGATAAATTTCACAATGGCATCAGCCTGAAATGAATTCAAGATGGCGGCCAAATAAAATTTTTAGAAAATCAACGTAAAAAAATCTTATTCATCTCACTTAAATTTTGCAGAAAAATTGAATGTGATAGAAAGATAAACTGGTACGAATCGAACATAACGAAACAAAATTTCCATGTATGTCAATGTAAAAACTACTTATTGAATTTATTTTAATTTATACTCAGAAATCATATGTGCCATAGGTAAAAATTGGTAAAATGTTGGTAAGAATCCAATATGATGGGACAAAATGATGCCCATTAAAAATATTTGAAAAAACAGTATATATATATATATATATATATATATATATATATATATATATATATATATATATATATATATATATATATATATATATAGAAGAGAAACAGAAATTTCAATTTCTGTGCGGTTATTGGTCGTAAAAAGTTATACAAACGAAATAATTCACGGCAAGGATTACTCCTTCACCATTTTGTCGAGAATCGACCAAAACATGATGCTATTTATTTCCAGGGCCAAGGCCCATCTGCTACCGTGGTATCTGCCCCGGCAAGGCTCGTCAGGCAGTTTCCTTGGGGGGTATTGGTATTAAAACCGAAATACCAGAACTGCGCGACGTAAAGGGGCCAAATAGCCCGAGGTCCCACCACCACCCGGTTCCCTAACCTAGTGAACCGCCTCTCTGTGATAGGTACTTACGGTTTAACGGGCCTAGGGCTTTAATAAACCATAAGTCTTCTCTATCCTAGGTATGTCAGCTCGTACACATCCGGAGTATCTCTGAAACGGAAATGGGCATTATTATCAGCCTTTGGAGTTCTTCATTTGGATGTGCCGCTGCCCGCTGGATGCCTTTCGTGGCTTTGGTCCTGATTGCGTCTTGCAGTGGTTCCCATTGCAAGTCTCGGTGTATCTGGGCGTTCCTGACGTACCATGGTGCGTCGACTGCCATTCTCAGATACTTGTTTTCTGTTGATGCTAACTTGTTTATGTAGGTGGGCGCTGCATACGCCCACGCTACTGCTCCGTATGTCAGTTATGATCTTGCGATCATCTTTATCATTGTCAGCTTTGTCCGGAGAGCCATAGGGCTCTTTCGGTTCATAAGAGGGTATAGTCTAGCCATAGCCCTGCAAGTCTTTGTTCTTGTCTCTTCAATATGAGGCTTCCATTTTAGCCCCTTATCCATAGTCAGCCCTACATATTTGACCGTGTTTGTCCAAGGTATGTCTGTTCCTTCTATGTTTATAGCCACTGGGGGCGTCATTCTCCTCTTTTGGAAGAGAATGGCCTGGCTTTTCTGTGCGTTTATTTTGATTTTCCAAGTGATACACCAGTCACTTATCAGATCTATCTCTTTCTGCAATCTCCTGCATATTATTCCTGGATGTCTATGCTTGGCCGCTATAGCACTGTCATCAGCGTATAGGGCTAGAGAAGTGATGTATGTCTTAGGGATGTCATGTGTATACACATTATATAAGTGCGGTCCTAACACAGATCCTTGGGGCACACCCGCTTCTAGTCTCCTTTGTGTCGATTTCGAGTTTTTGACTCTGACACTTGTCGTTCTATCTTTAAGATAGTGGGCTCTTAATTTGCAAGTTTTAGTTGCAAATCCAGCATCTTGCATTTTGTATACCAGTCCCTTATGCCATACTCTATCGAAAGCTCTGGCTACGTCTAGGAAGACCATGCCAGTAGCCTCTTTTAGGTTAAAACCGCTGGTGACAGTTTCAACCATTCTTAGGGCTTGTAGTTCAGTAGATTGACCGCTTCTGAAGCCAAATTGTTCATTTGGGATTATGTCTAGGGATGCTGTTTCATCTTTGATCCTGGTGATCAAGATTCTTTCATTAAGCGTGCTGAGTGCAAGCAGCAGGCTTATCGGTCTGTAGTTTTGGGGGAAAGTTCGGTCTTTCCCTGCTTTACCAATCATTACTACTTCCGCATGCTTCCACCTGTTGGGAAAGTGGTACAGTCTCATAACCGCGTTTGTTATGCTGGTTAGTGCTGCTATTCCTTTTCTAGGAAGTTGCTTTAACATCTGATTGGTAATTCCGTCTTTTTATGACCCCTTCGATCTCCTGAGGTGTAGCTGGACGCTCTACCGTAGCAAGAGTTTCTGTGTCATTTAATCTTCTGCAGCTATTAATTATTTCAACTTCGTTTTGATCATCCTCTAGCGGATGGTGGTTTAGGCGGCACTCATGCTCGAGAGTGTCCGCCAAGGCTTCAGCCTTTTCTTGGTCTGTGTAAGCCATACCCCCCACCCCGTTCAGGGGAGGCATTGGTGTTCTTTCAGACCTAAGATTCTTCTGCATCTGCCATGTAGTTTTATCTCTGGTGTCTAGTTCCCGGAGTTTGTTACTCCACATTCTATCTATATGCTCCCTCAGTGCATCTCTCAACCTAGTTGAGTGCCTATTTAGGGCTATTCGGTCCTGCTCAAGGTGTCTGCGTCCGTAGGCACGTTTGAGTCGTCTGTTCTCTCTGATGAGAATTCTCAGATCGTGAGGTATATCGCTCCCAGGCTGTGAGTATGGTGTTGTGACTATTACTGCGCTTTCGTGGAAAGCTTCCAGTATTTTTGTTTCAAGAGTCTCTACGGCTCTTTCTAGTTCCTGGAAGTCATTAATGGCTGCGATTTCGATTTTGTCTTGGACTTTTTGTTGGTAAGTCCACCAGTTCGTCTGCTTCCTTACTGTAGTTTCCTGTGCCCTATCATCATTACCCAGAAATAGCTTGATCGGATTATGGTCCGACGTCCCTTCTTCTAGGGTTTCGATTTCAAAGTCATGGACAATGTTCTTTAGGATTGCTATATCTAGCACCTCAGGAGTGCCTTGGTTTCTTGGTAGAAACGTTGGCCTGTCTGGTCCGATGACTGTGTCCCCTTGGGCTTCGGTGAAGTCCAGGAGTCTTTGACCGTTTCTGTCTTGCGTAGTGCTATTCCACTGCGGATGTTTGCAGTTCAGATCACCTATGATGATCCGGGGGTGTCTATCCCTTAGCAAATCATCTATGTCTTCCTGTAATAGGTCCTCTCTAGGGGGCCTATATGCAGAGGAGATTTTAATCTTCCCTCTGGAGGTGGGGACTTCGATTGTTAGGACTTCTATGTCTACGTCTTCAATCCCAATGTATGCGTGTGGGAGTGTCCTCTTAACGAGGAGCGCTACGCCACCGCCATTGTTTACGATTCTGTCGTATCTGTAGGTTTCGTATCCTGAGATAGAGAACCTTTCCGCCCTGCCTATTCTGGTCTCCTGCAGTGCCAGGTGTCCTTTCAGAGATTAGCTGTATTATCTCTATTTTTCTCTGTCTAATGCCGTTTACATTCCACGACACTATCTTTAGAGTTTTTGGTATTGTGGGATTATTTTGTGCCATTTCTGGGTTTTAGGGCCTCTATGATCATCTTCTGAGTTTCCTTCGTTAAGGAGTCGCCATTTCTTTCATAGCTTTTTGGAACTGATCCATTGTCAGTCCTCCTGAAGACGTACTGGAAGCTGCAGGCTGCCGCACTTCTTTCGATGGTAGTACGTGACTCCTCGGGGGGGGCGGCTGATTTTGTGGTGTGTGTGTGTGTGTGTTGGAGGAGGTGTTGATTTGTGGGAATATTTTATCACTTATATATATGTATATATATATACATATATATATATATATATATATATATATATATATATATATATATATATATATATATATATATATATATATATATATATATATATATATATATATATATAGCCCAATTTAGTTCTTACATAGTCGTTTAGTAACATATATATATATATATATATATATATATATATATATATATATATATATATATATATATATATATGTTGAAACAATTTTGTTTACAGCCTTAGGTCCAGACTTAGAAAACAAAATATGAATGATATTAGCTACACTGTGAAGACCTTTTTTTTAGTTCCCAGTTGGGTTTTTCTCATTTATTCTCCCCCCCCCCATATTTTCTTTTCGGTGCGTCCCTGGGCCCGTCAATGTGAATACTCTTCTGCGAGAGTTTCTGTCAATGTTCTCGATTATTTTTAAAAATAAATTCATCAAACCTGGAATATTTATAATCAGCAGGATGTATTTAAATCTGCACCCTGTCCCGTTTAAAAATAATTTAAGCCAATAAACACAAAAACTAGGTTTAAAACCCTACAATTTGTTTTTGGAATCAATGATTTAGGAATAAACGGTTCCTTGGCTGTTTACTTTGCTATTTAATTTCATGTACAAAGTGCCATTCGATATATTGAAGAGGTCGAGACTCGACAAAGTATTATGGAAAGGACATCGTTTATTTTTGTACTAATATATTTTTATTTCGTTTAAAATTTATTCGTTTTCGCTTTGCTAATCTCGACTTTTACCATACGACTAAATTTAAATGTAGAGCATATTTATTGCGACAGGTAATGTGCATATTAACTTAATTAATAAATTTTCACATTTGAGGATATTGCTCTAACATCCGCTCCACTAAAACCGAAGCACTGGTTTAGATATGTAGATGATACTTTTGTTGTTTGGCCTCATGGACAGGATAATCTCCTCATATTTCTGGACCACCTTAATCAACATCATAATATCAAGTTCACGATGGAAATTGAATCTAATGGAACAATTCCCTTTCTAGATGTATGTGTTCAAAGGAAGGAAAATGGTACCTTAGGCCATTCTGTGTATAGAAAACCGACGCATACAAATAGATACCTAAATGCAAATTCTCACCACCATCCAGCACAAAAGAAATCGGTTATTAACTCACTAGTATTCAGAGCTATTTCGATTTCTGATCAAGATTCTTTAACATCGAAAAAATGGCTATTGCACTGAAGATATTACGCGTTTAATTAAAAGATACAGTAAACCAACTCCGCCAAAGGAGAAAGATAAAGAGCCACCATTAGGTAGTGTTGTTCTTCCCTACATACACGGCACTACAGACAAAATAGGACGATTACTTCGGCGGTCCAACATACGTACAATCTTCAATACACATAAGAAGATTGGACAATGCTTGCGATTTTGATACCTTTCCAAACAGAAGGAGTATATAAAATTCCTTGCTCCTGTGCAGAAGTGTATGTGGGAGAAACAGGACGCTCAATATCAACTAGACTTAAGGAACATGAACGATGTATTAAAAGAAACAAATTGTTCAATCTGCTGTAGCTGAACACCAGCATAACACTGGCCATTTCATAAATGTAAAGGAAACCAAGGTTCTAGCATCGGTTCCAGGTTTTTATAAACGAAAAGTAAGAGAATCTATTGAAATATTTAAACATACAAAAAATTTCAATAGAGACACGGGTTACGGTCTACATCACACGTGGAAACCGAACTGAAAAATGAAAACACAGGGTCACGGTTCGGCGAGCACAAGTCGGGTATAAAAGCCCGCCTGAATCTCTTCGAGCTCATTCAGTGTTCAGATCTCGTGGAGTAAAGATCCCCGAAGATGCCTCGTGCAATTGAAGGCGAAACGTCGGATAGTAATTCCAATTTGACACGGTCTAATCCCAAGAACCATGATTTCTTAATCTCCCTAATGTTTGAATTATTACTAGAAATTATTAAGTCAAGCTCGTGGAAGATTCGGTAAGAAAATTTCGCACTTTTGCACTTTCCTAAACTAAAATATTAATAGGTAATAACATCTACAAATAATACAGTTGGGAGTGAATATTATATAAATGAGAGCTTTGGAGACGACTTAGTTTGTAGTGTCTGTAGTCATTTTTATTCTCATCAGGTTACGTTTTCGAAAGTTAATTTAAAAAGTCTTAGAGGTGAACTAAATAATTCAATCCCGGATCATACGAAAATATCTAAAATTAGCGTGTCACTAAAATAATAATCTTTTTTGTTTGATGTGACATTATAAAAACATATTTTTTTTATCCTTTACCAAATTAAACTAAAAACGTGTTTTCCTCGAACCCTATTGAAATAAGACACACATACAGGGTGTAATTTAATTGATGGCTGAAAATGCAGGATATGATTTCTTAGCTTATTTAGGAAAGAAAGGTTCATATGAACATACGTCCTAAACCTCTCAACTTTGGAGCTACAGGGTGTTAAAATTAAAAAAAAAAAATTTGTTTTCTTATTATAACTTTAATACTGTTCCTAGTATTTTCATAAAATTTGGTACGAACCTACTAAGCATCAATAGGCATTTTTTGATGTAGAAGATTTTTTAATATTTCTACCAGTGGCGTCCGTACGGGATATAGACTGAAGAATTTTCTAAAAAAATATGGTACGGCACTGCTTTTTCCGGAAATGAAAATCACTCTTGAAATCCCCATTTATTTTGCAACAAATTTTTATTCTTGACATTTTTTCGGCCGACGAACTGTTTTGGCGTAAAAGAATAAAAAACAATTTACATGCATGGCAAAATTTTTAAAATCTAATGGTAATGAAAAATTCGTTTTCGACCCAGTACTCAAAATGATACTTACTAATACATGTTTGTATTAAACTTGAACTGTAGTAGTGGCTATTTTAATCGATTGACTTTAATTTAATAAAAATTAAACAAAAACACATCTTACCTACAAACTGCCACAAAAGATTTTATGCAATGCGTGAAAACTAAAAAAAAAATCTTACAAGTTTTGACGACTTCTATGCATAAAATAAACTAATATTTACTTTAATTATCACAACAATTGTTGAAAATGTCCTCCTGATAGAATACAGGCTTCAATTCTGTTTCTTATGGATTGGCGAACCCTTTCAAAAATTCCAGGAGTATTTCTTATGGTTTGGCAAGAAAGTAAAATTTTTTGCCTTAGTTCTTCTACAGTTTGAACCGGTGTAGTATAAACTAAAGGCTTAAGTTGCCGCTACAAAAAATAGTCTAAACTATTTAAATCAGGGGACCTGGGAGGCCAAGACTGAGTTCCTCCACGTCCTATCCAGCGATTGTTAAACGCCTTATTTAGAAATTCCCTACCATGAATGCTAAAATGTGCAGGAGCACCATCATGTATGTACCATATTTCTTCTCTTAATAAAAGAGGTACATCCTCGATTTTGGCAAATCGTTTTTAAGAAAATGGTGGTAGGATAATCCATTTAGTCGTCCTGGAAGGAAGAACGGTCCTATGAGGAAATCTCCGACTATTCCAGCCCACACATTCACGGAAAACTGCTCCTGATGATGGGCCTCAGTAATTGCGTGTGGGTTTTCTTCTGCCCATACATGATTATTATGGAAATTTCGAATGGAACTGTGGGAAAAATTAGCTTTATCAGTAAAGAGTATTTTGTTATCAAATAAAGGATTTTCAGCAAGTTTTTCTAAAAACCATCGGCAGAAATTTAAACGCAATGGAAAATCACGCGGCAGTAGTGCTTGAACCCTTTGAATATGATATTGGTATAGTAAATTGTCAACCAGTATTTTCGAAATAAGAAAATGGGAAACATTTAGCATTACCGCAATTTTCCTAGTTCTTGTTTCTGGATGTTCCTCAGTTGTGTTCAAAACAGCTTCCTCTAATTCTGGTGTTCTCACTGTGCGATGTGCCCCTTTGGAATTATTGTCACTACCGCCATACGTCGATACCGCTCTTGATATATCCGCCTAGCCATAAACGCATTCACGTCAGCAAGTCCGTAGGTGAAATACATATCTGCTAACTCGGAATTTGTAAATCTTAACATAGTATACTTATTTTTTTTTATTATCGATTAAAGTAATTTTCGCAATGTAAAAAACTGCAACTTTTATGAATACTAAGACCGCAACGTAATTGATCAAATGTCATTATTTTAGAAACAAAATAGGGCACCAGCCTACTAGTTTAAAATAATTTCGTTATACCACAAATGCATGAAAACAATTTTTATTTTTTTACGCGAAAAAAGTGCGTCGGAAATAAATGAGGATTTCAAAAATGATTTTTAATTCTGGAAAAAGCAAGCAAAAAATCTTCAGTCTGCATTCCGTACAGACGTCACGGGTAAAATTATCAAAAAATCTTCTACATAAAAAATGCCTATTGGTGCTTAGTAAACGCCAATTTTTACGAAAATACTAAGAACAGTATTAAAGTTATGATAGGAAAACACATTTTTTCTTAAAACTTTAACACCCTGTAACTCAAAAGCTGAGAGGTTTAGGACGTATGTTCATATGAACTTTTCTTTCTTAAATAAGCTTAGAAATCATATCCTGCCAGCCAGCAATTAAATTACACCCTGTACTATATAAGATTAGAGGAATTAATAGGAAATTTTATTTTTATAGGAAGTTTGAAATGGCATAGAAAAACATAACATTTTTTATCCTTTGCCGAACTTAAAGGATCCCGTACCCATCCATGGGCTGAACTCAATCCTATGACTAGTTTCAGACATACAGGGTGGTAAACTTTACCCAAACAACTTGTTCAATCTGCTGTCGCTGAACACCAGCCCACAACAGGACACATGAATAATGTGAAAGATACCAAGGTCCTTGCATAGTCTCGAATTATTATAAACAAAAAATTAGAGAATGAGTGGAAACCAATCATCACAGTGGGTGACGCGTCGATGGGCTCTGCTCATCGGAGCTCAATCAGTGTTTTGAGCTTGTGCTTTGTGCAATCGCAGGCCAGACTAAGACGTCGAAAAGTAATTCCAATTTGACACGGTATAAACACAAGAACCACGATTTCTTAATTCACGCCAGCCGTGAAAGTTTTCGTTCTGTGAAAGGAACTTGAGTTAAGTTTTACGTATATTATAAAAAGTTACATTTAATGTTTTTTTTTAAGGAAAACGCTATTATTGGGTGTTTCAAAAAACATTAATATGTTTGACATATCTCCTAAAATTAAGGAGAGAAGTTCATTTGAACATGAACATGGAGCCGGAACGCTGCGCTATTAAGACGTAGTTTTTTTTAAGTTTTAAATGTCTTTTAGATTTCGTGATGTGCCTCGTACGTTTCTAAAGAAATTTTATTCAAATTTGGCACACAACAACCCTAAGTCTTGTCTATAAAGTGAGCAAAATGTATTATAGAAAATTATACGGGTTATAACTTTTTAGGGGTCTCGGCCCTTTGTAGTGCCCCCCAAAAAATGTCTTTAGTGATACAGGCCTTGTTTGGTATTTCTACTTATGCTTCATTTTACAACTTTTATGTTCCTTGGATTTTTTACTGCCCCACACCGTTTTGAAGTAATTTAGGCAAATGAATTTCAAAACATGGCCCGTTTTGATGGTGTTATATTACAAACTAACATGTTATAGTCAAGTAAGGCTCAACCAGTATGTAAAGGACCTTGATGGGCTCGAAGTTATAAAAAGGTTTATATTTAAACATAATATCCACGTAATTAATGTATTATTGAATAATAATATACAAATTTTGAATAACAAAGAATTTTATTTTATTTACACAATAAAAACAAATAATATTCTCGACATTTACTTAATAGTAAAATATTATATGTATATGTGCTTCTATTATAACGGATTTGTTTTTTTGTCTACGTGCAGATAGATCCGATAAAAATATATTTATTTACAACTCTCTTGGAAGAGAAATATAAAAATTTTATTTGCAAAATAGGCTATTTGCTTCATGATGACATCATAATCATTTTATCGTTTTTTTTCAAATAATGCCGTGGCTATTAACAAACAAAGCACATAAAGCTTCAATTTGGTGCTTTGTTGGCGCATACAGAACAATGGAATTAATACGTTTGACGTCGGCGTCGAATGAACTTTATTTTAAATTTATAATCACTTTACCTTATAAACCAGGTTTTCATGAACAACAGATAGAAAAGATAAATATAAGTTAGGTATTGATATAAAATATAACTAAACTAAACTGGTCACAAATAGTGCATTAATAATTTTTTCCAAAGTCTAAAGATGGATATTTCATTTGGCCGTTCTATTGGGTAACTGTTTCTACTTGCATGACTGCATATGCGCATAAGAAATAGTACATACAAGGGGTGAAATAAAACTCCCGCATTTTTGCTGTTTGTTAATGCCTAAAGTTCCCAAAACATTTATTTGATTTCTTTTTAAAAATAAAATTTATAAACATCGGCCCTTTCAGAATATCGACCATTTAGAAGAAGTAATACGACAATATATTAATAACATTGCACCACAAATGCTGAGAAATGTGCCTAGAGAAATGAAATCCCGAACATTTACATGTCTTGAACGTCAGGATAGACATGTCGAGTAATGGACAATTACCAAGCTTCGAGTATACATTAAATTGTTTGGTTTATAATTATTTCAGTTTTTAATTTTATTTTATATATTAATGTAATGTAAGTTCAAATAAATTTTTTATTTTAATGAAAAAAATCAAATTAAACTTTACATATTTACAAATTTCAAATTTTCTTTAAATAAAATAGAAATAGCTTGCGAATCTTTACGAAATTTTATTTAAAATATCACTGTTGGCTTTACTAATGAGATTCTTTATCAGTACTGGCGAAATTGAAATTTTTTTATGGCAAAAAATTGATTTTTGTTTTTTATCTCAGAGTTTTTCAAAACTAGTAAATGTCATTCTGACCATCATCATTATGTGACCCATTTGTAATGGACAAAAGAAATTACCTTCTTGGTCTTAGTGCCTTTTTTTAAAACCGACTGATGGGGGCATTTTGGGCCGAAACGTCTGAAATTAATAAAAATTAAAATTATTTCCGAAGAATAAACAAGTTTTATCAGTGGCGGCTCGCGGGTGAAAAAGTAAGTGAAGTGCAAATGGAGCAGCAAAATATCGCAATAATTTTTTCTCCAGATTTTTTTCTACATATGGAAGGGGTAGAATATTTTTTTACGACTAACCTAAATTTTTTATACTAAACCAATTCACCTATCCTTCATAGCAGCAAATTGGATGAGTTGCCCTAATCTCCTCCAGACATTCCTTTTGAATTGAAATGTTGCCTAGAGAAGTAAGTCTTTTTTGAGATATTGTATTTCTTAAATAAGTTTTTACACGTTTGAGGCAACAAAAACTTCTTTCCACTGAAGTACGTGTCGACGGTATTGTCAAAATAAGGGAAAACACTGTATAAGTTTTGGTTAAAATATCTTTATTTTCATTAATTTTTTTCA
Source organism: Kuschelorhynchus macadamiae (assembly GCA_030620095.1). Taxonomy (NCBI): domain Eukaryota; kingdom Metazoa; phylum Arthropoda; class Insecta; order Coleoptera; family Curculionidae; genus Kuschelorhynchus; species Kuschelorhynchus macadamiae. The sequence goes on from JAUTXW010004949.1 coordinate 566,700, forward strand.
CTTGCTCTTTCAGCGATATATTCCAATTACTGTCATTGGCAAAAATAAGCCCAAGCTCATTTTTAAGTCGTTGACTTTTTGAAAGTATTTCCCCATATAACTGTAACAAATTTTCAAACGGGCCATTCGGAAAATTTAAACTATATTCGAAAAATTTAGCAGAATCTGCCAAACATAAAAATGTAAGTTTTTCAGAGTCTTGAAAGCTTAGTGTCATTTCCATTAAAATATGAGGTGAGGTGAAAGCTTAGCAAGCTCACGTTTATAATGATTTACTTCTGTAATAGAGTTTGCTTTATCAAACATGGTATTAAATAAAATGTTCATTTCTTTTTTTACAGAGCGCCTCACGACATCGTTTTATATTGGATATGCAAAAATGAATGTTAAAGAATTTTTTTTGAAGAACGCAACTTGAACAATTACATTTACTAACTTCGAATTTGAAGACCAAAGAGTTTCTGTAATTGTTGGTATACGCCTCGTAGATGCGGATGTAAGAGCATACGTTCGTTTGGCTGAGTGACGAAAAAATGATGGAATACCACTAAGGCTTGCAAAAAAATTCGACATTTAGAAATATTTTTAAACTTTGCTGCATCAGGACAAATACAGCCTGCGGCGCTTTTTCTTTTTTTAGGGCTATTTAGATGGCCAGACATCACACTTACGCCATCGTAACATTGCCCTATTAATTTATGTTTATAGTCAAATTGGCCAAAATTTGATCCAATAGGGAATATAAATTCTCCGACGTTCTATCGGAACTGACATTATAAAATTTTAAGAATCTCTCGACTACTGAACCTTCTGAATTAACGTATCTTAAAATTATGGAGCACTGGGAGGTTTGCGCAGTATCAGTGGTGTCATCCACTTGCACAGAAAAAAACTGTGTGTTCATTATTTAATTTTTTACATGATCATTTAAATAATCAGAAATGCATTCAATTAAATTAAAACATTTTTAATTTTTTTGTGACGATCTTTTAGTTCTTGGGAACTTCTCGATATTAATAAACCTAAAAGCTTTTTAAAATTCCCCCTATTTATTGACTCGCTGCTCTCATCATGGCCGCGAAAGACTAACTCTTGTTTTGCAAGGTACAAAACTGCGTCAATTACCAAGCACATAAATAGTCTATTTAATCGGATGTTTTCGTTAAAATGTATTTTATATAGTTTAGCATTTTCTTTTAAAGCGTCAGCTATAGTGCTTTGATTTTTTACAAATGTTTTTAGCATTAATTCGCATGCTCCGCCGAGTCTTCATGTTCATGTTCAACATACCTGCAAATCCTTCCTTATTCCACGCTGAATATTTATTAGAAACTAGTAAACAAAATTACAAAACAATTTTTGTAATATTTAACTACTACATAACCATTTGTACGCCGAAAACCAGGATGACGATTAAAACTCTGATCTTGTTCCTTCCATCGATTAAATGGAGTTTCCAACAAGTTAGATGCTTACTTGTTTATTTTTCCTGGTAAATTAGCACTTCACCTACTTCATCTGAATAGTCGCCATTGAGTTTTATTTCTTAAAAGAGACCAATTTAAAATACCTCCAAAGACTGTTGGCAATAACAATTGTTGGATAATTAAAACATATCTAAGAACTGGAAATTTGGTTCTTTTAAATAAAAAACGAAATATTTATGATGACAACGATGCAAAGATGGTAACAGCTTTAAACTCTGTTAATCCAAGTCCACGAAATTGCCTTAGATCAAAACAACACGAAACCAATATCATTTCGAAGCTAAAAAAATTAAAGTCCTTAAACCGAAAATAATTCATACGCTGGAGTTAGGTTACGACACCCATCGACGTGAGTTTTGCTTATTTTTCTCAGATGAATCAAGCTTAACCACGAACTGTGTTATATCAACTCCAAATTGCCAATACTGGGCGAGAGAGAATCCAAACTCCCAAATTCGTTCTTTTGGCAAATATTTCAAAAACGTTAATGTGTGGTGTGCAATATCTTTCAACATGGCATTGTTGGTCAATATTTTATCGATGGGAGGCTAAACCAGAACAAGTACTTCGAAGTGCTAGGATGGTTCGAGCGTAACTTCTTAGACAATTTCCTCTTGACCAAATTCGATCAGTTTATTTTCAACACGATGGTTGCCCAGTGCATTCCACTCAGAGAGTTATTGAATGGGTGAACACCACATTTAATGGTAAATAAAGTGATGTGGATACCTACATTCACTGGCCCGCAAGGTCTCCTGACCTACCAATTTTATATTTCTTCCTGTGGGGCCGTGTCAAAAATGTAATTTATAGTGAGCCAGTTTTCAATGATATAGTTGTTCTAAATGGAAGGATAAGCTGTGCTTTTTGTGAAGTGTTGAAAAATTTAGACATCTGATTGAAAAAAGTGTGAAGAAGGGCGGCGGTTATGTAGAACAGTTTTTATACACAGTATGTACATACATAGTCCTTCGTACTACTGTTTTCATTTCCTTTAAAACTTTATTCGGAAATCGTTACGATAGCTAGTACCTAATAATAAAAACAATAATTTATATTTTTTGATTCTTTAATAAACAATATTTATTGCGATATTCATTATTCTTTTGTCAGAAATTCTTGAATGAAAGTGATAAAGTACTAGCATCTTCATAAATGCAGAAAACTTTATTTTATTACTTTATACGATATATTTTTTAAATACCATAGCTTAAATAACGAGCTACAACTCCAGATTTTGACCTAATTTTTAATTCTAAACAATGTATTTCAATAACGTTTTGCTCTAACTTCCAAATTAAAGGTGATTTTTCGCAATTTTGTTATAATTGACTGTATAATACCAATTTGATGAAAATTTGGGTATAATACCAATTTGATGAAAATTTGGTGAACTGCCATGACAGACCACAATCCCAAAATACTGTTTTTAAATTCAAAAATGTTTAGTTCGTTTTATATATATATATATATATATATATATATATATATATATATATATATATATATATGTTTTAATTTCTTTTATTAGATGTTTATTAGTTTGAGACCAGTAATGAGTCTTTTTCCGATTAAAAATACTCGCCGTATTAAATGAGGCCTCATCAGTCCAAAGCACTTTTGAAAAAAACACATTTTCGAACTGCCGGTCCATACTATCACAACAAAAAGTCAATCTTTCATTAAAGTCTAATTGTGATAATAGTTGAGTTGGAGGATATTTATAACGATGATAACCATTCACCTGCAGTGTTTTTTGAATATGATTAAGATATAAATAAGGATGATAACCATTCACCTGCAATGTCTCTGTCAGCATCTCTTTGGGATCTTTCATCATCTTCCTCGAAATAAAGTAAAATCTCCAGTTGTTTTTCCTCAGTAAGGGCAAAATTGGGACAATTTTTCTTAGAGGTTTTAAGGACACCATTTTCCAAATCACGCACAATTCGAAAAAATATAGTCCTGGAGGGAACTCGATTATTAGGATATTCCCTCGAATATTCTCTAAGGGCTAACCCTGGACTTTTATTATTTTTTATGAAACAGTTGTATAATTTCAAACGTTCATCTAAACTATATAAAGCCATTTTTTAACAAATTTCGCAGTCAGAATTTGACAAAAATGACAAACAGAGCAAATGTCAACTTAAGTCAACAATTGCATTAGGTTATTTCCTAAGCCTATCTTGATTTTTTTATTTTCTGATCTCACTTACTGGCAAAATTCCGGGATAAATCAGAAAACGGCTAATAAAATCGAAACGGTTCATTTTAGGTATAGGACATATATATGAGTAACGATAGGTAATTGAACGCTAAATCAGATGAAATACAAATATACAGGGTGTCCCATTTGAAAAACAGGAGATTTTTACATTTTAAGTTCTGTTTGTTTTGCTCTCCATTTTTAACACCTTGTATATTAATTGGTAAGACCAGCATGGAAACTCGTTGAATTGAACCCTTAGTAATGTATGTTTAGGATATTAGTCAGTTCCATTAAAGTTTTATAGGTAAAAATTTTTTTTAAAAATATGTTTTTTTAAAAAAAATTCTAAAAACTCAATTTACTCAAAAACGATAACGAATTCAAATACAGATGTTATTATAAAAACTTTCGCAAATTAACAGTAGAATCGAAACATCTAATAATATATAGAATGTCCCATTTAAATTAAGAAAGTTGACATGTGTCACGTCAAAACGACACACCCTGTATAAACAAAAGTTAAATAAAATAAAAACTTAATTGAATCCAAACAACTTTTGTATTTAACTTATTGTCGTAACTATTATTACCGTTTTCTAGATAAGGTACTGTATCACATAAATATATATATATATATATATATATATATATATATATATATATATATATATATATATATATATATATATATATATATATATATATATATATATATATATATATATATATATATAATATACTATTATAACAAACATATGAAACAGGTAGGGAGGGATAAAAGGCTGGCAACTCGGAAAAAATAAGACCCTATAAATTTTTTTAAACGTAATCGCTTCATTAGTATCAGCTATGTTATACTGTGTGTACAGGCACGTATCTAGGGGGGTCCTGGGGGCTAGACCCAGGAACGTAGACAGAAAATTCATTTTGGGGGGCCAGTTGGGGGCACAAATAGTTCTGGAGGGGCTTATATACAGGGTCTGTCATTAGTGTGTCAAAGTAGCATACTTTCCTACTAAAGATTGTTTTTACATTGATGATGGATCCTGTAACAAATAATATGTGCCAGAAACAAAAAACTAAGACGAATTTTCTACATTTATTTTAGGTTTTTGAATTAATTAACAAATTTTATACAAAAGTAACTTAATTAAACACGTTTGAAGAGACATGTTTTATTCACTTTTATTTAATGTACAGTTGTGGAAGTATTACTAAAACTAATAAAAAATAAACATCAATAATATAAACCCTTAACTAAAAAATACAAAAAAAAAACCATTCATAAAATTAAATTTATTCTTCTCTTATTTTCCGCGAAAATATCTATTAATCTTTGAAGATCTATGTTTTGATCTAAGTTTGATAGTCTGTCATTTCCAATTCTATTTCTCAAAAATAATTTTATTACTCTTAAACATGAGAAAGTTCGCTCACATGAAGCACTAGAGACCGGGATTGTTACAGCGATTATTACTGTTTATATTTTCTTTGTTTCAATTAGGTAAGTCCGCTTATATTTGGGATTCTTACTAGTAGAGATATTTTGTGTTGTTGTGGCTTGAGTATTTTATTTCGTTAAACATATTGTGTTTGTATGAGCGTATTGTATAATATATTTAGACAGGCCAATGGGGGGGCCAGATGATAAAATAGGGGGGGGGGTGCGGCCCCTCCTTGTCTAGACCCTCCCCCGAAACTTTGAAAATATGTCGGTTTAGGCATGCTTCTTACTTATTTTCCTGAGGTTTAACCTTTTGGACCCCCCACCCTGAAATGAATTTCTGGTTTGGACCCCCGAACTGAATTTCTGGCTACGTGCCTGTGTGTGTATCAAATTTGCTTTATATCTCTTAAAATGTACAGGGTGGGCCATTTTATGGTGATACAATACCTTTCCTAGAAAACGGTAATAGTTACGACAAAAAGTTAAATACAAAAGTTGTTTGGATTCAATTAAATTTTTATTTTATTTCACTTTTGTTTGTACAGGGTGTGTCGTTTTGACGTGACACATGTCAACTTTCTTAATTTAAATGGGACATCCTATATATTATTACATGTTTCGATTCTAATGTTAATTTGCGAAAGTTTTTATAATAATATCTATATTTGAATTCTTTATCGTTTTTGAGTAAATCGAGTTTTTAGAATTTTTTTTAAAAAAACATATTTTTAAAAAAAAAATATTTTACCTATAAAACTTTAATGGAACTGACTAATATCCTAAACATACATTACTAAGGGTTCAATTCAACGAGTTTCCATGTTGGTCTTACCAATTAATATACAGGGTGTTAAAAATGGAGAGCAAAACAAACAGAACTTTAAATGTAAAAATCTCCTGTTTTTCAAATGGGACACCCTGTATGAGCAGTTTCGATTTTATTAGCCGTTTTCTGATTTATCCCGGAATTTTGCCAGTAAATGAGATCAGAAAATAAAAAAATCAAGATAGGCTTAGGAAATAACCTAATGCAATTGTTGACTTAAGTTGACATTTGCTCTGTTTGTCGTTTTTGTCAAATTTTGGCTGCGAAATTTGTCAAAAAATGGCTTTATATAGTTTAGAAAAACGTTTGAAATTATACAACTGTTTCATAAAAAATAATAAAAGTCCAGGGTTAGCCCTTAGAGAATATTCGAGGGAATATCCTAATAATCGAGTTTCCTCCAGGACTATATTTTTTCGAATTGTGCGTGATTTGGAAAATGGTGTCCTTGAAAAGACTAAGAAAAATTGTCCCAATTTTGTCCTCACTGAGGAAAAACAACTGGAGATTTTACTTTATTTCGAGGAAGATGATGAAAGATCCCAAAGAGGTGCTGACAGACATTGCAGGTGTCAGTAGAGGAAGTATTCAAAAAACACTGCTGGTGAATGGTTATCATCCTTATAAATTTCCTCCAACTCAACTATTATCACAATTAGACTTTAATAAAAGATTGACTTTTTGTTGTGATGTTACGGACCGGCATCGGCAGTTCAAAAATGTGTTTTTTTCGAAAGTGCTTTGGACTGATGAGGCCTCATTTAATACGGCGGGTATTTTCAATCGGAAAAACACTCATTAGTGGTCTCAAACTAATAAACATCTAATAAAAGAAATTAAAAAACAAGGCCGTTCAACCGTAAATGTGTGGTGCGGAATTATTGGCGACCGTATTATCGGACCAATATTTTTTGACAGGTCGTTAAATGGCGAAAGATACTTAGAGCTGCTTAGGAATGAAATCATCGCTGATAAGGTTATCAGCGACTTGCCAGCAAATATTTGAGAAAATATCATTTTTCAACAGGATAGCGCCCCTTACCACACGGTTGCTCCGGTAGTTAATTTCCTTAATCAACATTTTCCATTGTGGATAGGAAGACATGGTTTAATATCCTGGCCACCACGAAGCCCTGATTTAAGCCCTTTAGACTTCTTTTTGTGGGGTGCACTAAAAAATGAAGTTTATAAAAATAGATCTAATAATAGAAATGAGTTAAAAATAAAAATCAGGGAAGAGATCAATAATTTTAATGCATCTAATTCGGTAAGGAACGCTATTCGAAAAATGTAGGCTATTTACACTTCATGTATCGCAATGGACGGTGGCCATATTGAAAATTTTTTATGATCTGTTTTAATCATGTTTAATACTCAGTTAGTTATTAGTTATACCGTGTGGCACAAGATATTTTTTTTGTCTCTCCCTTATTGTCGTAAACATTAAATACATAAATAAATTACATAATATTTCACTTTTATTTCTATTTTCTAACATTATTTATAGTCGCTATTTGTGTTAAGGAAATGATAATAAGGCTTAATTTACGACATTTTTATTTTAGCCCACTTCATCTGTTTACTTATATTAAAACAAAAATAGTCCAATTAGAAAACGGCTAATAAAATCGAAACTGTTCATTTTAGGTATAGGATATATATATGAATAATGATAGGTAATTCAACGCTGAATCAGATGAAATAAAAATATACAGGGTATTCCATTTGAAAAACAGTAGATTTTTACATTTAAAGTTCTGTTTGTTTTGCTCTCAATTTTTAACACCCTGTATATTAATTGGTAAGACCAGCATGGAAACTCGTTGAATTGAACCCTAAGTAATGGTTTAAGATATTAGTCAGTTCCATTAAAGTTTTATAGGTAAAATTTTTTTTTTAAATATGTTTTTTTAAAAAAAATTCTAAAAACTCAATTTACTCAAAAAAGAAAAAGAATTCAAATATAGATGTTATTATAAAAACTTCCACAAATTAACACTAGAATCGAAATATGTAATAATATATAGGGTATCCCATTTAAATTAAGAAAGTTAATATGTGTCACGTCAAAACGAAACACCCTGTATAAGCAAAAGTGAAATAAAAATTGAATCCGAACAACTTTTGTATTTAACTTTTTGTCGTAACTATTACCGTTTTCTAGATAAGGTACTGTATCACCATAAAATGGCCACCCTGTACGTGGTGTATTGGAAAAACTAAAAATATAATATTATTATTTATATCCCGTATCTGGAAAGTAAATCGTTTACAGACCCCGGTTTATATAAATGTGTTACTTTTTTATGAGACAAATTATCTCCCAGGATATAATTCATACTCTGTGTGCTTTATGTTTTGGATAAACGAACTCTGATACCACAATTCAGTACTCTCGATCATTTTGAATTTCATACTTTTTTTTAAATCGCTTCAAATGTTCAGCAGTGTCAGTTAAGTTTCTTTCGTTACAATATTACCGTATAAAATTTATTTACCATTGAGGTTAATTTGCAGTTAATTAAAGTTATTATTTTTCGGTGTCAAAATTTAGGAAGCAATACATTTAAAAAGTGCGTTATACAAATTGAAATTAAAATAATAAAAGCTTCAGAATCATTATTCTGAATATAATTTTATGACAGATTAACAACCAATATTTTATTTCAATCGTCATAAACCAAACAGATGTACTGCACTGTTGAAATGAATTGGCTGACAAACAGTGGGTAAATGTGGCAACATACGTCCTGTCACGTTGCAAGCGTCAGTTCATGTTAGTCGAAAGCAGGGGTAAATTAAAATCTAAAACTGTCTGAAACAGATAATTTATTAAGTTAAGTTTGATATTCCACAACGGGTAAGTCGTGTTTATTACATATAACAGATAAATACCGAGGAAGGTTTCGAAAATCAGTGTGTCAAATATTTATTAGATAATGGATTCCCCGCCTAGATCGAGCGACGTAGACAGCGTTGTTGCCGATTGTAAAAAACTAGTGGACGATCTAAGGAAATGCGTCGATGAGACTCCACCGTTTCAAAAGTTAATGATGGGCAGGTGTAATTCCTTGACCATGGAAGTAGAAAGATGCAAATCGAATGTCTGGAAAGTACAGCAAGCTGAAAATTACCGGAAATCCCAGGAAATGAAGAATAGAGGAAAAATTAATTCGAAATCCTCTGGTAAATCTGATTAGCATTTAAATATCTAATTGAATGACATTCGTTTAGTCTCTAATTAAGTTTTGATATATAATTAATTTGTTGCTACCGTTGTCATTTAGCATTAATAAATTTTCCCAATACATATCATAAAATAGTTCATTTTACAACTTATGCGATATTTTTTTTGGTCTAAGAAAAAAAAATGTTCCACCAAAGGTTAATCTGAGAAAATAATCTGACGCGCATAGATTTAATTTAAAATTTTTAGTTTTGCGTTTTTGTGGATCCGGAGAATTAAAGTAGAAATTTATTCATCCTGAAGTCTTTATGCAAAACCGAATAGGTTTATATTGAAATATAAATTTAGACTACCAATAAATTTTAAATATATAATTGGCACAAACAATTATATTTTTGTTTTAGAGTTATTTAGAGGTAGTAGGTAGAGGAGTAGGAGTACTAGTAGTAAGAAAACCTTCACCATTGGAGTGAATTAAGAAATCTGGTCCTTGGGTTTACACATTGTTAAACCAGAATTAAATTAGGACGTTTCGCCTGTTATTGAACAAAGCATCTTCAGAGATCTGACCATGAGGTCAAAACTCTGAATTTAGTGTAAATTTAATAGGAGAGGGTACAAACCCAAGAACTGCGATTTCTTTATAGGTTACTCAAATTTGTTATAAGCCGTGTGTTTTTTTCTTTAAATTTGCATTTTTTGCCGAAAATTATAAGTGTTTTTTTATAACATTTCATGAATTAACAAACAAAAATCTTTTTTGGCTTTTTCGCAACTGAATAAAAATATTTAACTTTAAATTAATCGAAGCAAATATTTAATATAATTACATACCTCAACATGTAGACTAGTCTGTCTACGAAATGTTTCGATACATAATATAAACAATATTATTTAAGCAAGCGTAAGAAATTATATCATTTGCCTTAAGTTTTTATAGACACATAGTAGTTACAAATACTTTCATCCTATCGGGACTCATCAGTGCGCCGATCATAAGAGAAAAACTTTAAATAATAGAAAAGAATTGATTTCAAAATATTAAAATTGATTTGTAACCTAAAAAAAAAAAGATTTTTGTTTGTCAATCTAAACGCAACAAATAATCTGAACACATTTAAAAATAAAAATTTCATGAATTGTTTTAATTACCTCCCGTTTCTTATTTTATATAGTTTATATCTAAAAATCATGCACCAGTGCAACTAATAATTAGTATACTTATATGTTTATATTTTATAGGTATTTTATTCTTTTAGCAATTCAAGGTCACTTGTTTATTATATCAGATTTACATATATACAAAACTTAAAAGCTGCAGATAAAAAGAAAAAAGATATTGCAAAATCAGACCTAACCAAATTTGTTGTAGTTTCATGGAATATATGTGTGTATAACATTTTAAAGCAATAGGTCAAGTGGTAGTGGTTTAAATTGATTTAAAAGATTTATAAGGTTACAATTAAGAACATAAAATGTTTGTATTTTTATCGGATTAATAATACACAAATTTGTTGTAGTTTCATGGAATATATGTGTGTATAACATTTTAAAGCAATAGGTCAAGTGGTAGTGGTTTAAATTGATTTAAAAGATTTATAAGGTTACAATTAAGAACATAAAATGTTTGTATTTTTATCGGATTAATAATAGACGTACTAAATTTTAAAGCACTATGTTAAGTGGAATTGGTTAAAAAAATTCAAAGATTAACAACGTCAGAAGCAAAGCCAAAGTTATCATATTTTTATATTGCTAAAGAGCCTCTAGAAGTGCATAAAATTAAAAAAAAAATAGATTAAGTCAACGTGGTTCAAAACTGATTTGAAAAATTGATAAAGGTCCTAGTCAAGGTCAAGACCACCAAATTATTTTACTGTCTTCGAAGGTTTATGTAGGGTTTTCGGCAGTCGATGGTAGGTTAGAAGAACAGATAGGCGGACCATTTCGAAATTTTTGCTACATATATAAGTGACTTTGGCCTATCCTTTCAAATATTTTCAGCAGTGCAGGATTGCCCGTTCTACCAAAAATTGATGACAACAACGGAACACCCTGTATATTTTTAGGTTTTCTGAAACTATATTTCTGAGCAACTTTTCTTCATACTTTCATATACCCATCTGTAGCCCTGTCTCAAGAATTAATTAGTTTTCCGTTCTTCATCTGATTATCTCACAATTTTAAAACAACTAAAACACATTTAAGCTAAAATTTGGACTCCTGTTTACTTTAGTTAAAGCACACAGAATGATCCAGAAATAAATGTTTGTAAGTATTAAGTAACTTATAAAAGTTTCAGGAAATATATTTTTAAGGAACACCCTGCATATTATTTCGAAATAAACGTATTATTCTGTAAAAATCTTGTTTTCATAATAGGTGGCCATGTTATGACAAGTATTTCAAAATGTCTACATATATTTGAACATTTTGACAGTTCTATTTAATACGTACTAGTTGGCTCGGTGGACCTCTTTCCGCCTTTTCCGTTAGATGGCGCGATGAGTTTCCAGTGGAATTATAAAAATATGGGGCGCATTCACCACATCATCTAGAAATGTTTTTAATGAAAAACGTATTGTTTTCATAAAAAAATACGCAATAAAGATCTTGGTAACCAGACTATCATTATAAAAATCATGTAAATTGGTGCAGTACAAGTCTCTTACGAACTTGCTGAAAAATCTGGCTTAGTGTTTTAAATATATAGATTAGGCCTTTTATTGTTTTGTTGTAACACGTATTCGGCCTTTTAGTGTCTGGTTGTTAATTTCAAAATGTACGGAAGTAATTACTCAAACGAAGTTCGTACACGGACAATGTGAACAGATACTGCATGGACACGCAAAATACTTAACGAGGTTTTGCCTCAAATGGGGGAGAGGAAGTTTATGAAAATACCGAACCATTTCATAAATTACGGCTTAAAATTAAAAGAAACTAGGATTTTACCGAGACCAGTAAATTCAGACGAAGAAAATGTTGTCAATATATAAGTAGAGACCGGAATTATAAGCACCAAATTATTAAAAAAAAGTGCTTAAAAAAGCTGCAGATTTCTTCAAAATAAGCATCGTAATCCGTAAAAAAAGCAAATATAAGTTGGTATATGAAATAATAAAAAAACTCCCAAAAAATAAGTTTTTTATTTGAAAAACTATTTAAATTATCAAAAAAACATTATAACTAATCAAATATAAAATATATAATAAAATATAAACATTTCAAAACTCTTAATATAAATATTGAACACTTTATAATCGCTGGCCTTCCCAAAAGAACCGGCACGCTCAAATATCTCGGGCACGGTTTAGCATAGTATTATTTTATTATGGAAGTTTTATTATTTAGGTAACTGCTTCTGATCTATCGTTTTAGATCGATAGATCAGAAGCAGTTACCTATAGAAAACCAAATTTTTATTATAATATATAAAAGAGTTTTCGAGATATTTGACCGTTCCAGTTATATTGGGATGCACTGTAGAATTAAACTTTACTCGTTTTGAAAACAATGAATTATTAAATATTGTTCTATATGTTCCATTGTTAAATTGTGTCTCCTATCATCTAGGAGATATTTATATTTTGAAAAACTCCTTTCCACATCGACACTGGTAATTGGTGCGTACTTAAAATTTGACAAAACATTTGGATCCGTACAACTTAACTCTGGAACATTTTGATGGCCACTTAAAACAAATGATATGTCTACTAGTTTTTGAAACCCGGTATTTTTTTCTAAAACATCTGCCATTTTATTTTTTATTAAATTACCAATGTGTCCAGGAATGTCATTAATGGTTTTCTTGAAACTTTCTATCAAAGCAACTGAGTCCACCAAGAGAACCTGCTGTTTTTCTAATAATTTGATTGTGTTGCTTACGGAACTGAAATTTGCTTTGATAAAAGCCAAATTATTTTGAAGCTCACAATTGTTAAGAATGCTTTGACAGTCCTGAATTGATTTGCTTGAGTTTTCCGAAAATTCAAAAATTAAATTTTTAAAATTTTGAAAATTTTCCGCATAATAAATAGCGGCGTCAAGCCATGTTCCCCATCTGGTTAACACTGGTTCTGGAGGAAGTGGAATATTTGGACAACGTTCTTTAAACATTTGTACTCTTAAAGGGGCTTTAACAAATATTTTTTTGCCATTACTAATTAACTTATTCACTAATGGAAATTGTAATCGTATGGTTTCGGCAATACGATTGATACCATGAGCTAAGCAAGTGCAGTGGATTAAGTTGCTGTAAAAAACTTTTAAATTTGTTGACGCCTTGACCATGTAAGCAGCTGCATCTGAAAGCAAAAGTAGTACTTTTTCACTTGGTACAGCTTCCGGTAAATAAAAGTTAGCTAGCCCTTCATGTACAAATTTGGATATAGTATTACTGTTTGTTTTGCTCAATTCTTTTGAACTTATTAAATATCCTTTTGTAGGAGTCTCGTGGCACAAAACGCCAATGATCAAATTTGCGATATAACGCCCACGACTATCTGTAGTTTCATCAACAGTAATCCATACATAATTGCTTCCAATCATTGCTTTGATTTGTTTAATTGTATCGAGATATACAGGAGAAATATATGTCTTGCGTAGAGTACTTTCGTCTGGAATAGTTCGTTTGCAATATTTTTCTAAGAAATTTTTGAAGTGCTTGTTTTTTAATTTGTTTAAAGGAATATTTGCTTTAAGCATGGCATTGCAAAGGTCTTGATTAAATTCTTGTTGTTCATTACGGCCGGAAGTAGATGCCAAGGAAGAACCAATTGTTTGTTGTTTAAGCTTATTAACTTTAAACTTTTTCATTTTTTCTGAGTGTACTTTTGTTTTCAAATGTTGAACTATGTCGTACTTTTTAACACATTGAATCTACAACAAAAAGCACTTTTTAGCTGCCTTTATCAAAAAAATATTTATTAAGAATATGCACCATTCTAGGCTATACTAGGGTAATATTTCTTAATGACAATTACCTGCTAATATTTAAGAGAGTGCTGTTTTTAAGATAATTTTTAAACTAAAAATATTTCGAAATTATTTTCATTCCTAAACAATTTTGATCTCCTAACATTTTTTCCTTAATAAAATCAAATTCATTTTACTTGGGTTAAGTCAGTGAAAATATAGAGGCATTAGTGGATTATAGAATGCTTGCTTCGAAGCTATTTTTTAGATACTTTTTATTTATAAAACAATGGGGCTAAATATTTATTATTTTTTAATACATGTCGTGCGTGTCGTTACCACTAATTATCATGGGATTTTCTATATCACCAAAAATAATTATTATAGGTACGCAATACCTACATATATTATTCTTTGATATGTCCTAGAATCATAACTCGGTGTTTTATGTAAAACTTACCGTTTTAACGCAAGCTTGACAAAAAACTTTGCCATTTTCGAGTTTTAATTCTGGGTTGTCGATTATCCATACCCTTAGATTACCGGCCATTTTTTATTAATTAATATTAATATTTACGCAGCACAGTAGGTACTATCTGAACGACAAGCAGTAACTAATAGCAAAGTTTTAATTCTGGCGTGGATCAAAGGCGCACCGCTACTCCATCATGCCGCCTGATTTATGGCTTTTTACCGGGGCGCTCGAAGAGTAATTTCGCTTCGCGTAAGGAATATTTTTATACGAGAGCTTTTAGTATATTTAGTAAACTTTGCTAATAGCATCCTAAAACTACGTGAGTGCCCACACATCTGTTTTTAAAATTATTATATATCGATCGGGTCTTTCCCTAAAAGACATTCTGAAGTTAAGGTGCGCGTTTGTTTTCAATGGAATAAAAAAAGGCCAAAAAAAGCAAAATAAGTTCTGATTTTATAAAATAAGTTCGAAATTAAGAAAAAAGCAAAAAAAGCATATTTTTTTGTGAAAAAAATTGTGTTTTTGTCATATACCTAAAAATTAATATTTAATTGAGGTGCTTACAAATTTAAGCATAAGCAAAATTGCTTAAAATCCGGTCTCTATATATAAGTATACTTTTATTTTTTTACGCAGAGTTCCACCTGCACTGCAGAACGCCTATTGAAACAATTTTAAGAGAACAAATGTATCCATTCAAGTTTATCAAGGTTCAAGCCTTAAAGCCCGAGGATTATGGATGAAGGACTCGTTTTTGTGAGGACCATCTTATTTACATCCAAGAGAACCCGTATTTCTTGTCTAATATCATCTGGATATCATTTTGAACCGAAGGAACAAATACTTTTGAGTGGATCAAATTTCAGATGGGATTTTAGGACAAATTTAGTTTCAAAGTTTTTTGCTTGTTAAAAAAGAACAAGATTAAATTCCTGGCCTATGACGAAACATTAAATTCGGCAAAATACATCGAAATTTTAAGAATAGTTGGTAACGATTTTCTTAAACGTTTGAGTCTCCAAGAATATCGAAGCTATTGGTACCATCTAGACGAAACTTTACCTTATTATACCCAGAACGTCACAGCTGAACTTTTCCAAATGTCCGATGACCGTTGGTTCCGACGTTTAGGACCTAAGCAATGGCCTGCGAGATTGCCTAATCTTACACCCCTAGATTTTTATTTATGCGGCAATTTCAAAGTAAACAGCAAAGACGAGTTGTGTCAGCAAGTGTTTCAGAGATTTAACGAAGTTGATCTAATGGAAATCCAAAGGGCCACTTATTAATTCAGTAAAAACTGAAATTTAGAAAATATCTTTAATGAAATGGGCAGCATTTCCAACTCTCTTAAAGTAATCTAATTATGTAATTTTATTACAACTCAAATTAATACTTGAATTTAGGGTTTTTCTCAAAAACCTTAAGGTTTTGTATTGAACTTATTTATTTGCAAAAAATGTTGCCGTAACCTATGATTATTGTTATCTTTACGTTATTATCGGGAATAAAAAATTCACAAAACGATCAGTTTTGTATTCCGATGGATTCATTAAAAAAAAATGTGCCCTTAAATCGTTTACTAAAAAAAAGAGAAAAATTTGGCAAGTATGTTATGGTATCAGCAGCAATCTCGAGAAATTATAAGGCAGAACTAATTTTTATTGAGCAAGGAATAAGGCTGGATTCACATACTTATTGTGAACTTGTGTTAATGCAAATGCTACCTGAGATTGAACGTTTTACACCAGATTATCTTTATGCAGATATTTTCTTTGTATTTTTTAAATTAAAGTTTTCGTTTTAGCCGAGAATTAGTTTTTGCATAAATTATTTTCATGTTTTAAACTAAAAGCACTGATTTTAGGATGGTGCCAGTTGCCATACCAATAAATAATTTTTTTAAGAGGACAAGTAGCTGATTTTATAGAGCCTAACGACTGGCCCCCTTATAGCCCTGACCTTAATCGCTATGATTATTATCTGTGGGGAGACTTAGAAGAACACATCCACAAAGACGGGCGAATATTTAATAGTATTGTAGACTTGCGCCAACGAATTATAGACGGTTGGCACGAAATGGATTAGCAAAATATTGCTAAAACTATTGATTCTTGGTGCAGGCCATTACATTTAGTCTTTAACGCTAATGGAGGCCATATTCCGGTTTAGTATTATAAGTATTGTTGAATTTAAAAAACAATAAATTCAAAGAAAACGTTGTTATGAAGGTCTTAAATTATCTAGAAATAAATACAGTTTAAGACTTACTGAAAATCAATTTTACGTTGTTTCACAAAAAATATCAAAAACGATTTAAATTATGGCATTATTTTAGACTTTTCCTTGAATATTATAAATGCAAGTTGATGTCCTTTTTTATTGTTTTTTCTTTCGAGCAAGCCCAAAGCGAATAATATTGGCAATGTAACAAAAAAGTTACAGAGGAAATACAAATGCTGGTAACTGTAAAAATATTTCATTTGGCGCATTGACCTTTGGTAAATTGCTAATATCTCACGTGATTTTTGACCGATTTTGTTCATTAAAGACCTAAATTACTCAGAAATGAATAGGCTTTAATATTCTGTTGAAATCAAATATACAGGGTGTTACAAAAAACTTCCAACGTCTTTTAAATTATGGAAAATTTTAGGCATATCCGCCATCTTGAATTTTTTTTAAAATGTAAAAAATTTATGTTTGAGGCTTGGCTTATTTATTTCTCTTTTAAACATCTCCAAAACAAATAAAATCGGTCAAGTAACAAATAAGTTACAAGGGAAAAATAAAATTCCGGTTTCTTTTGGACCACCCTATATATTTTAAGACGATAGGCCAAGGTCATTTAGATGTGTATTAGAAATTTCAAAAGGATCCGTCTGCCCGTTCTTCAGAAACGTCTAACCTACTATCGCTGTGAGGACATCCTGTATTTTCAGAAATGTCAGTATTTTCATCGGGTGTTTATATGTATAGACCATTTTAGAGTAAGAAGTCCAATGGATCTGATTCAAAATTGTCTTAAAATATTATCATAGCCAAAAGCAAGTGATCATATTTTTGTATTGCAATAGGACTCATATATGTATAAAAATTTCAAAGCAAAAGGTTAAGTAGAAGTGGTTAAAACTTGGCTTAAAAGAAAGATTAAGTTCACGGTTCAAGTCAAGGTCACTAAATTCTTGTATTGTCACCGGATAGAGATTTGCCCAGACGGACCCAGATCCAGCGAAAGTTAAATAAAAACTTGCAAAATGATGGAATTTTTAAGCCTTTTGCATCAGTATACATATTAGCTCCTTATGTTGTTTTCACTCCCTATTATTATTCAGAGCACTCACTACGTACGTTTAACCCTGAAATTACATTTTGTTTTTGACGTCTTGTAAAATACGTATTACTAAGAACATGTCAACTGCAACCTTATTGAATTCTCCCAGTCGAACAATTATTGAGGTTGCTTCTGGAACTGTCAGATTTACATGTTTTGCTTGGGGCAAATAAGTTTAATTTTCCCTAGAAAAATGAAATGGTAATTTTCGTATCTAATTTACTTGTATCGATGTTAGAATACAACATTTTTAAAATGAAATAATTTTTAAATTGCTGCGTTCGAACTGTTTTAAAGAAATTCACGAAATTTTTTTGCAGCGTAAAAATATACGTAAATGTAGATTAAAAGGAAAATATCTGAAATTCTGTCTTTCAACATGTAGAGTAATCTGCCCACGATTGCTTTAGAAACGCAACATCCATAAAAATCCGTTTTGAGCAAAAATATTATTAAATTTTGATCTACCTTAATACATTATAGAAGGCTAAAAGTACTGACCTATTAGCGTCTATAAAAAGTTAAGGAAAATCAAAATTTAACTATATTTTTGCTTAAAAAATATTTTTGTTGATGTGTGTTTAAAGAAATGTGGGTAGATTGTCTCCATGTTAGAGCCCACAATTTCTTAAAATATTTTTAATTTATCCTATATTTATGTATTATTACGAAATAATAAAAAAATTCCTCTAAAACAATATTAAATCTCTTTCTATATATATATATATATATATATATATATATATATATATTACAAGGTTTTCGGTCAATGAAAACCCTGTACATTACGACCCCAGAAATTGGAGAAAAACCCCCTATGTAGTAGGTTCAGGTTTCAGGTTTCTCTTTAACACATTGCCTCTTACCGCAGTCTTTGTCAAATTTCTCATGTGTCTTAAAAGATAACGGCCGTTGCTCCTTCCACGCAAGCGTGAACGAATTGTTGGAAAGTCGGTTCAAGTTAAATAAGAAAATCGTGTGAATGACTGCTCTTTTGACAAACTAACGGGGGATCCATTTAATAGTATATATTTTGTTAAAAAAATAGTCTTTGTTTTAATTTAGACTCGGTTGACGCCATACTGCGAGTTTTCTTTAAAGCAAACCTAACCAATCCTAACCTAACTTTAAGAGAATAAATAATCTAAATTATTATTAATTATAAATTTTGTTAAAATAAAAATAAAAAAAAGTTTTACCTTTGTTCGGATTCGAATCCACAACCTATACGTCGCGGGCCGAGATCGCTACCACTGCGCTACCAAGATCCCCCACAAAAAGTATATAAATAGCTTATATTAGTTAGCGTGAACGTTAATGATGTCATCAACATTCAGAAAATTCGTTCACGTTAGCGTGGAAGGAGACATAGCGTATCAAATATCAACGACCCCTTTGATAGACGTATGATATACAGGGTGTCTTATGTAAGAAACCAAAATTGATGTTGATTACATAAAAGCGCAATACTCCATATATTTGCAAACTAGACGAACAAAAGTTTTAAATACGAATATTACTGTTAAAAACATTTATATCCAAAAACCCTGTACAGGTTACAGGTTACACAGGTATCTGATTTCATTTAGTATGAATGGATACATTTATAATTTTTAAACATAGTTTTTTTAAATTAAACTTTTTTATTTAAATCATATGTAGATATATTTTAATTGTAACTATCAGTGGCGGCTCGCCGGTGAAAAAGTAAGTGAAGCGCAAATGAAACAAGAAAATATCGCAATAATTTTTTTTCCAGAATTTTTTTTATGTGGAAGGGGTAGAATATTTTTTTACGACTTATCTAAATTTTGCATACTAAATTAATTCTCCTATGCTTCATAGCAGCAAATTTATTTATAACATCCTCATAAAATGGATGAGTTGCCCTAATCTCTTCCAGACATTCCTTTTGAATTGAAATATTGCCTAGAGAAGTAAGTTTTTTTTGAGATATTGTATTTCTTAAATAAGTTTTTACACGTTTGAGGCAAGAAAAACTTCTTTTCGCTGAAGCACTTGTCGACGGTATTGTCAAAATAAAAAAAAACACTTTATATGCTTTGGTTAAAATATCTTTATTTTCATTAATTTTTTTCACTTGCTCTTGCAGCGATATATTCCAATTACTGTCATTGGCAAAAATAAGAAAAGGAAAATTTAAACTATATTCGGAAAATTTAGCAGAATCTGCCAAACATAAATTTGTGAGTTTTTCAGAGTCTTGAAAACTTAGTGTCATTTCCATTAAAATATGGTCCAATATTTCATAAAAAAGGGTTCTATACTTAGCCTTAATTTCTTCAGGTGCAAGCTTAGCAAGCTCACGTTTGTAATGATTTATTTCTGTCATAGAATTTGCTTTATTAAACATGGTATTAAAAAGAATTTTTTACAGAGCGCCTCATGACAGCGTTTTATACTGGATATGCAAAAATGAATGTCAAACGATTTTTTTTGAAGAACGCAACTTGAACAATCACATTTACTAACTTCGAATTTGAAGACCAACGAGTTTCTGTAATTGTTGGTATACGCCTCGTAGATGCAGATGTAAGACCATACGTTCGTTTGGCTGAGTGATAAAAAAATAAGGAAATACCACTAAGGCTTGTAAAAAATTTAGACGACATTTAGAAATAATTTTAAACTTTGCTGCATCAGGACAAATACAGCCTGCGGCGCTTTTCCTTTTTTTTTTAAAGGCCATTTAGATGGCCAGACATCACACCTGTGCCATCGTAACATTGCTCTATTAATGTATGTTTATAGTCAAATTGGTCCAAAATTTGATCCAATAGAGAATATAAATTCTCCGACGTTCTATCGGACCTGGCATTACAAAATCCTAAGAATCTCTCGACTACTGAACCCTCTGAATTAACGTATCTTATTATGGAGCACTGGGAGGTTTGCGTAATATCAGTCAGTAATATCATCCAGTTGCACAGAAAAAAACTGTGTGTTCATTATTTAATTTTTTACATGATCATTTAAATAATAAAAAATGCATTGAATTAAATTCAATTAATCAAATTAATTATTTCGTTTTGAATATTTTTTGAGTCACCAGTAGACATAGATGGGGAGCCCGACAAGGGCAGCACTTAGGCTGAGTTACCAGTAAAAATATTTTTAATTTTTTTGTGATGATCTCTTAGTTCTTGGGAACTTCTCGATATTAATAAACCTAAAAGCTTTTTAAAATTCCCTTATTTATTGACTCGCTGTTAAAGTGTCAGCTATAGTGCGTTGATTTTTAACAAATGTTTTTAGCATTAATTCGCATTTTAAATGCTCCGCCGAGTCTTCATGTTTATGTAAAGACCTTTATATATTTAACATACCTGCAAATCCTTCCTTATTCCACACCGAATATTTATTGAAAACTAGTAAATAAGGCCAGCAAAACAATGTTTGTAATATTTGACTACTACATAACCATTTGTACGCCGAAAACCAGGATGACGATTAAAACTCTGATCTTGGTCCTTCCATCGATTAAATGGAGTTTTCAACAAAATGTAAATCACATCCGTGATCGGATTCATTAATAATGTATATTGATAAACCCGACACCAAATAAAGTTGTAACAACAACATAAATAAATATAACACAAAACAGTCAAGTAAACTGCAGAGGATCTAACCGCTTGCAGTGATATCCACGAAAATAAAAGTTAACATTAATCTTCCATGCGGTTGACGTCATCGCGAACGCGCTGTCATGGTAACGTAGTAGGAAAATCCTAAACTAAACATAACACCTCCAGCAAAGTCGAGGCGGTTTGCGCCACTGTTATAGTTGTTATAATAAAGTTCGATTGAAAGTTTTAAAAATACATGCCATCAACGGCCAAGTAAAATATTTATTCGAGATGTACCGTTTATTTTTTGCCAATTTGGTGAATAAATGAATGTAAAAACTAAAATTTTAAGAGATATATAATAAATATAGTTAGATGTTTGCTTGTTTATTTTTCCTGGTGAAGTAGCACTTCACCGAATTCACCTGAATAGCCGCCACTGGTAACTATAATTATAATATAAAATGTCTTTACATAGATCGGATACTTTCAAGTCTCTAGTCAGTTAATAAATCATGGTTGAGATCCTTGGGATCACATCAATCATTAGAAAATCGAATTTCTTTCGGATGTTTGGCTTTGGATTTTAAGATGCATCTTTATTAACCTTAATATCAGAACACTGAATGGATTCACTATGTCGTAGAGTAAAGGTATCTCTTGCAATCTAAGGGGAAACATAGATATGCGTGTATAATAGTTTAATAGAAAGGCAGGAAAAGTAATTCGAAATTGGTATATATAATCTAGGGACGTTTTTTTTTCGATATTTCGATATCAACACACACATAAAGCAATAGCAAGTCATAGCATTTGTCCATACAGATATCAACCAACCACAAGCAATATGCAATGCGTCTTATTAACGTCTGACATACATAGCCTCGCTTTGGCTACGCAAGTATATCCTACGCAAAAGCAGGGTATCTCGCTTATTTTTAAAGATAGAACCTTGCGGTTTTCACGAACCTGAGGTAATTTTTTGTGAAACTCATGAAGCCGTAAACAAAATTTTCATAGCCTTCTTCGTTCATGAGATACAGGGCGAAATAGAAAATTTTGTATTTTGGGTTATCGGTTATCCTTTAACTTAACGCAAAGGGAAAAAATTGCTGCTTATGCAGGTTTTTTACACCGGATCCAGTGGCGTAGTCATATTTTTCATTTGAGTTGTTATTTTTTAGATATGACCCGAAGTTGTGTTTTTTTTAAATGGGACACCCGGTATATTTGTCCAGAAATTGATTTGTCCTTTTAAAAGCTTCTCAAAAATATATAATAGTATGGGTCTATTTTAATAAACAACAACCAAAATCCTAATTTTTATAATTATCATCCCAAATTTTGCAGTAGGCCATGCAAAACGATGCCGTTTTCTTTTGTTTTCTTGGAAGCAAATGACATTTCCCAATTTTGTACGCGTATATAAAAATATAAAATATAGCGCTAGTTTTTTGTATTTATTTATTGTGTAAAAATATATTTGTGTTATTACGGAAGAAAACCAATCTTTCGAACATTATGAAAAGTACGATATGTTAGCTTGTTTTATATTAAGTAATGAAAATGTTGAAGCGGCTTCTGAGATGTATTTTAACAGGTAAATAGTTAATTTTTAGGTATGTTGAAATACTATTGCTTAATTTTTATTTAGATATCCAGAAAGGAGGCAACCTAATATATTCACTTTTTACCGGATAAAAAAGAATTTACTTAATCACGGATCATTTATCAAACCTCGTACGAAAACATATAATAAAGAAAATCGGGAGGCTGAGGAAATTACGGTTTTGGCTAATGCAGAAGCTTATCCTACAAACTCTTGTAGGGCCAGTGAAAAGAGGATAGGGATTCTAAAAACTAGAGTTCAAGAAATTCAAAAAAAAAGCACAAATACCACCCATACAAATTTAGGCTCGTGCAGCACTTACAGCCAGGGGATGCAGAGCATCGTTATATGGTCAGACGAAGCACATTTCAGTAATTCTGGTATACTCAATAGGCACAATAGTAGATTCTGGTCCCAGGAAAATCAACACCAAATATTTCCCAGAAGACAGCAGGGCAGGTTTGGTCTAAATGTGTCCTGCTTCATATTAGGAACACATATAAAATTTTATATATTTGAGGGAAATCTAACAGCCAATCGCTATATAGAAATTTTAGAGGCAGCTATACGTGACTTACTTGACGATGTTCAGGACAGTGCTCCTGCACACAATTCTGGAATGACGAGATTATTTCTGGACAATATTTTTACCAATCAATGGATCGGAACAAATGGACCTATAAGATGGCCCCCTAGGTCCCCAGATTTGTCGATTTTAGATTTCTTTCTATGGGGATATCTGGAAAATAGAATTTACAAAGACCACTATGATAATGTCCAAGATTTAGGAAATGCAATAAGAGAAAATTTTCGCTATTTACAAAATCATCCCGTTACTTTGCTTAATTCCCTAAAACGAATACGAAAATTGTGCGAAGCATGCATAGAACAAAATGGAAATCAGTTTGAACAGTTCTTTTGATTTCCTTGGTTACTATCGTTCTTATACGACAGTTGATTTTTGCTGAAAGGCTTGTTACATAATAATTTATTACTGTTTTGTTCTTGTGTTACATAAATCTAGGTAGGTGGTACTTTTTTGGTGCGAAATTATCAATACATATTTTGATAAATAGATTTAATTACATATTTATTTTGATTTATTGTTAGGATGTAGATATTGTTAACGACTTTAAATTAAAGGCAGCATTGTTTTGCATGGCCTACTGCAAAATTTGGGATGATAATTATAAAAATTAGGATTTTTGTTGTTGTTTATTAAAATAGACCCATACTATTATATATTTTTGAGAAGCTTTTAAAAGGACAAATCAATTTCTGTACAAATATATAGGGTGTCCCATTTAAAAAAACACAAATTTGGGTCATATCTAAAAAATGACAACTCAAATGAAAAATATGACTACGCCACTGGATCCAGCATAAAAAACTGCATAAGCAGCAATTTTTCTCTTTGCGTTAAGTTAAAGGATAACCGAGATACGAGGGGGGTCCCAAAATGCAAAATTTTCTATTTCGCCCTGTATCTCATAAACGAAGAAGGCTATGAAAATTTTGTTTACGGCTTCATGAGTTTCACAAAAAAATAGCTCAGATTCGTGAAAACCGCAAGGTTCTATCTTTAAAAATAAGCGAGATACCCTGCTTTTGCAACCAAATCCGGACACCCTGTACAGGGTGGTCCGATAATAGAGAACGTCGACTGTAGCACGAGAACTGTTAATGACAGAACTAAAGGAAAAAATTATTTATGGGTAAATCGGCCAAGAGAAATCGCGGAAAATTATTTTCAAGGTCGAAAGTTGGCTGCTAGGGGGAGTAACAGCAACACGAAAGTGTATATGCCAATTTTCTCTTAAATTTCTATATCGAGGTATGTTAAAAATACAGGCATTGTATTGTATTCTTCTACCAATTACGCACTTTTTTGCTTCAGACCATTTTTGCCAATTTTTAAAAATAAAGTAGTTGTGGAAGGTAAAACATTTTTACTTTTAAATGTATTTATCTCTGTTTTGGATGAACCGATTGTATTCAATATGGTGTCGAAAAAAAGTGCTTTTTTTGCTCTACTCGTGGAGCCATAAACTGTATCGTGATGGCTTTTTAGTGATCGCTAGATGGCGATGATTCGAAATTCTCCAAATAATGCCGAGTTTCTCAAAAATCGAATGTACGCTGTGACTTTTATATCACAGTTTATTTGCTAGTTACGAAGGGCATTGAATACTGAAAGAAAAAATCCAGGTACGCATTTAAATTTGGAAAGTTGATGATGCTCTCTCGAATCCGAAACGTCGGATTGTAAAATTAACCTTCTCGTTTTGTAGAGGAGAAAAAGTGACATTGACAAAGTGGAAATAATTTTCATCTCTCATTTCAATTAATCCTAAAATTTTAGGAAAATCATAAAACTGGAAAAAAACAAGGCCCCAATAGAAACTTTAGTAATCTTGCATAAGTGTAAAGAACAAAACTTAACAAAGAAATAAAACAGAAAATACTAAAACCCTCAGTCTCAGTCTCATAATCATATCAGCTTCGCAACAAAATAACTAAAGCTAGAGCGAGGCAGGACTCGGTCTGGGCAAAAAGATTAAACCGAGTTCTACCTTACATCAGTGAAACAACAAAGAAATACGACGAAATGAACTAACAACTAACAATAAACTAGCAACAAATATATTTAAAATTACTGAAAACTACTTTTGTAAATACTGAAAATGCCGACCGTCATTATCATTCTCATTATTATAGAGATTCTTTGGACGGCAGTCCTAATAAGGTCCACCATATCATTTCTTGTAGTAGGTCGAGTCGCATATACTAAATCTTTTTACACTAAGTAGTTTTTAGTAATTTTAAATATATTTGTTGTTAGTTTATTGTTAGTTGTTCCATCATTTCGTCGTTTCTTTTGTTGTTTCATTGAAGCAAGGTAGAACTCGGTTTAATCCTTTTGCCCAAACCGAGTCCTTACCTGCCTCGTCCTAGCATTAGCTATATTATTGCGAAGCTTATGTGATTATAGGACTTAGCTTTAGTATTTTTTGTTTTGTTCCTTTGTAAAGTTTTGTTCTTTACAGTTATGCAAGATTACTAAAGTTTCTATTGGAGCCTCGTTTTTTTCCAGTCTTCCATTTTTCGTAAAATTTTAGGATTAACTTTACTGAGATGAGAGATAAAAATAATTTCCTCTCTCCCATTGTCACGTATCTGAAACTTTTGCAAATGAAAATTACAGAATATATTGACAATCTCCAATTAATGTTGCTACGTAATATTCGAGCTGTGAAAGAATACCTGACAAGAGAATATTCCCAAGGATGGATAGGAAATGGAGGAACTGCTATATTTTGGCCCGCAAATAACCCGGATCTTACCATAATGGATTTCTTTTTTTGGGGATACATAAAAGATCTAGTGCATAAAACTCCATGTTATCTATTAAAAGTTAGAATAATAAATGCTGTCAACGATGTACGGCAATCGCCCGAAATTTTGGTATCATGCTATTGCGTTATTTGAAAAATGCGTCGAGAATAATGATGACCACGTTCAACAGTATTTTTAGAACTTTCAATTTTGATTTTTTTGCCTTCTTTCTTTGATTTGACGTTGTCTATTTAATTATTTCACAATACGAGTTTATAGGTAAAAGTTTTAATATGATATTGTAATTTTTGGACATATTTAAAAAAACAATAAATTAAAATGTAAGATGTATTACATCAGTGAAATCAGGAAAAAATGTGATATCCGATGAGTGAAAAATATACCCAGGGTTCCATTTAAAAAAATGTAGGTTGAGGCCATAATTTTTTATGAGCCTATATTCGCTATGACACTGGACGCCACAAAAAACTTGGCAAGTAGACCTATAACTTATTATTATTATAGTTAAAAAATAAAAAAGTTACAATGGTTTAAAATGTGGACAAGTTAAAATAATAATCCTGTACATACAGGAAATAATGGATGACAAAAAAGAGGTCGTAAGGTCATTTGATTCTCCCTGCGTTTCGATAAAGCACGTACAGAAAATTATCGATGACTAAAAAAAGGTCATGCATAATTTTGCCTAATCCTTTTATACCCCAAAAACAGAAAAATAAGTCCTGAAAACAACTGATGTTAAGTTATGGGCTCCCCTAAGTTCTCGAGCCTCTCCGCGCCGCGGTATCCCGTGGTATAGAAGTTCCACCACTATTTCCACATCATCGCTGTCAGAAATAATCTAGAATGTATAACAGTCGAAGATATTTCCCATTTATTTCGTACAACTTCATGTATTTTTGAGGAAAATCTCCTTGAAATTGCTTTGAAAACACAAAGGAATCCCATGGAATAATTATTATTAGTTTGTTTTCAAGCAAGTACGAAAAGTATCTGGCCATAAAGCAATAAATCTTGTAAATCCTATTTGACACGAAGTAATTTTTGTTCCCTGAAATAATGGGATTTGTAACAGCAGCAAGAAAATCTAATTAACACCGGAAGAGGAGTCGATAATGAGTAACAGTTCCCCCAAAGAGATTACGCTGCGAAAATGCCCTAATACAATAACAGGCCCTAATTTTTGAAAGCCTATTATAATGCAGAAAGTAGTAATCGGATAAAGGTTAACATAATATTCATGGACGATATTACATAATTATAGTCCATGGAGCAGAGTCATTTCACGACAAGAAAATAGAACGCCATTTTGTTCCGCCGTTTTGAATTCGTTCCACAATTTAACTAGTTTATCTCTATATCACAATTAACGTTTGCACACAATTTGAAATTAATCTAATAAGTAGTTTTTCTCCCTGATTTTTAAATATTTTATTAGGCCATCATGGATTCATACCAATACTTTACCAGTTTATTTCTATATAACGCTTTATTGTTTTGCAAAATTTGAGGTGATTTTGATAATCAGTTTTTCAGTTTTCAAAATTATAATAGAATATAGAAATAATGGATGATTATCAAAATGTTACCAGGTCATCCCATAAATTTTGACCAAAATCTGAGGTCAATCGGGTAAATAGTTTTTTAGCTATGCCGCAAACTGACAGACCGACGGAATTGAGAAATTTTTTTTTGGGCATCTAGAAATTCTAAAACTTGGAGCTATGTAAAACCAGAGTCTATATACAGGGTTATTCACGCAACCCGTTCATTAAAAGTTTTTGATGATGCCATTTAGATAACTAGGGTACTTCTTTTTTGAAACATTTTCAACCTCCTGTCACTTCCGGTTTAACCGGAAGCTGGTATCAGCTTGCTTATTTTAAATGGAACACCCTGTACTTTATGATATTTTTGGATTCTACGGAGAATTTTAATGCTATTTTATGTAGCATGTCCTATACCTAGGTTCAAGCGTTCTTAAGATATTTGACCTTGAACCGAAAATGAGCCTTCGGGGTACCAAATTTTAAAATCCCATATTTTTGTAAGTTTTGAAGATATAACCTTCATATTTTGCAGACGATCGGTAAATAATCTTAGGTTTCTATTTTTTTTATTGAATTTGCCTATTTTTATACAGGGTGTCCTAAATTCAACGGCAAACATTCACATTTTCAAAGCCGCTAAAGTCCGTTTTTTTTTAAATGGGACACCCTATAACTTTATGCACTATCAAATATAGAATTTAATTTTCTGTCGAACTGTATTAAGGTTCCCTATACCTGTTCGTAACCATTTTCGAGATAATTGGGTTTTATAAAAATATCGTATGTATTTGCTTAAATGTTTACATGTTCCAATGGTGAGCCATGGAAAAACAATTGAGATCCGATATCCAATATGACAGATGATTAGTCGAAAGCTGTCAGTGATAAACAAAATCTTCTAAATCGAAATGGAAGAATACTCAAACGCTGATATTCTCAATCTATTTTATATTCATGGAGAATGTTATAAAATTTTGGAGAGAACGTGTCGTGTGTTTAATGAACGCCACCTTGAATTGCCGCCAATGAACAAGTCAATATTCAAGAGAATTGAAACGAACTTTTTGCGTTTTGGCAAGGTTAAAGTTACAAAAAATGTTCCGAAACCAGTGACAAATGCCGAGAATAACGTAATAAACACATTAGCTTATTTCCACGCAAACCCGCAAAGTTTAATACCGTCTGCAGAAAACGATTTGGGAATTTCTTCTTCATCTGTCCAAAGAATCTTGAGCGAACATCATATGCACCCTTATTCCTTCCAAAACGTGTAAGCCTTGAGACCTGGTGATGACGTCTGACGAGTAGAATCTTGCGAATTCATGTTTTTTAAAATTCAAGAGGACCCTCAAATCCTTTCAAAAATATTTTGGACCGATGAAGCGAAATTTTCTAGAGAAGGAATAACAAATAGAAGAAACGAACATTTCTGGGCAGCAGAAAATCCGCACGCTTTACGCGAAACGCATTCTCAAGAGAGGTTTAGCTTTAATGTTTTCGGTATAGTATTAAATGATCAGGTGCGGTACTGTATTTATGAAGACAATTTAAACAATGATAAGTATTTGGAAATTCTACGAGGGACGGTTTCTGAATTTATAGAAGAAATTCGTATTGGTGAGCTGCAAAATTATTGGTATCAATTAGATGGGGCACCAGCACATAATTCCGCTGTAGTTTATCTCCAATTATCTCGAATTTTTGAAGATCGCTGGATTGGTCCCAATGGCCCCCGCGATCGCCTGATTTATGATGTTGATTGTTAGATTGCTATAATTTTTAAGTTCACTAAAACAAGTTTAGAACAGTCTCGAACTTAGTAGATATGGTTAAAAATAATGTAAACAATTTATTACATTTTTTATAACTTTAAATTTTCCGAAACGAAAAAATTTCGTTTCAATCCTCTTCAATTTTCTCTTGTTCACTGGCGATAAATGAGGATGTTTTTCATTAAAAACATGGCACGTTCTCTCCAATATTTTGTAACATTCTCCGCGAATATAAAATAAATTGAGAATATCAGCTTTTAAGTATTATTTTATTTTAATTTATAAGTTTCAAATCAGCTGTCATGTTGAATAGAAAAGCACAACAATTGTTTTTCCATGGCTTACTACGGGAAGGTGTAAGCATTTAGCAAATACATATGATAGTTTAATAAAAACCTGATTATTTCGAAAATGGTTACGAATAGGTATAGGAAACTTTAATATAGTTCGATAGAAAATTAAATTCTACATTTGATAGTGTATAAAGTTATAGGGTGTCCCATTCAAAAAAACGGACTTTAGCGGCTTTGAAAATGTGAATGTTTGCCGCTGAATTTAGGACACCCTGTATAAAAATAGACAAATTCAATAAAAAAAATAGAAACCTAAGATTATTTACCGACCGTCTGCAAAATATGAAGATTATATCATCAAAACTTACAAAAATATGGGATTTTAAAATTTGGTACCCCGAAGGCTCATTTTTGGTTCAAGGTCAAGTATCTTAAGAACACTTGAACCTAGATATAGGACATGCTACATAAAATAGCATTAAAATTCTCCGTAGAATCCAAAAATATCATAAAATACAGGGTGTTCTATTTAAAATAAGCAAGTTGATACCAACTTCCGGTTAAACCGGAAGTGACAGGAAGTTGAAAATATTTCAAAAAAGAAGTACCTTTTGACCTTACCCTAATACCAAAATTTGAAATTTTTATCTAATGCCATCATCAAAAACTTTCAATGAACGGGTTGCGTGAACAACCCTGTATATTCTAAATAGTCCAAGCACTTAGCTTTTCCGTAACAAATTTCCCTCTTGCCGACGCGCCTCCCGCACCCATGAACTGCCGGTTCTGCCGGTCAGTCGGCACGTCACTTCGCAGTGGTTAGGTACGCGGTGTGTTATGCTTTTAAACCTACGTATTTACAGAGCGTTGTACGCGTACGTACGAGATTTTTTCAGATCTTCACGTTTCTGGGTTCCTAGATGACGAAAAATATGTTTTCTCAATTCTGTCGGTCTGTCTGTCTGTTCGCGGCGTAGCTTACCCAATTAACTTCAAATTTTAGTCAAAAATTAAGGGTCGTAAGGGTATGACCTGGTAACATTTTGGTAAAAATCCAATTTGGCGAAACAAAATGGCCCCCTAGTGAAAAAAAAAAATATTATTACTACTCATCCAATTTATCTCAAATTTTGCAAAAACATCAAGTATTATGTTGGAATCAAATAGTATCATTTTAATAAAATATTTAAAAATTCGGCCTAAAAAACTGCTTAATGGTTTGATTTCAAATTGTGTTTCATAACTACTTGTGGTATTATCGGAATTAACTAGTAAAATTGTGGTACTAACTCAAGATGACCAAACAAAATGGCGGTCAAATAGAATGTTATTAATCGTGAAGAAGTCACCCTCTCAGGTTTTACGCATCTTTACGTTTTAGCGTCCCTAGATGCCAAAAAATATGTTTTGACAATTTCGTCGATCCGTCTGTCGGTCGTCTGTCAATTCGGGGCCAGCTTAAAGATACTTACCCGATTGACTTCAAATTTGTATCAAAAATTAAGGGTCATAGGGAGATGAACTGGTAATATTTTGATAAATATCCAAAGTGGCGGAACAAAATGGCGGCCTAGTGAAATCAAAAAACGGCTTATCCAATTTATCTCAAATTTTGCATAAACATCAAGTATTATCAATCAAGTAGGTATATCAATAAACCACAAACAATTGCCGCATTCGTGAAAGAGTCGAACGACGCTGCACTAGTACTCTCCCCTGAAAATAAAATGTAATTGTTAAAGGACATTTGGTTTTTTGATTTCAATAACGTTAGCCAAAAAACGTCTCTGGAAATTGAAATACTTTAAAGTGACGTATTTCAGAAACTAAAAAGGATATCTGGATGCGCTTTTTAACTTATTATAGACCATTTCCTTGAAGAATTTTTGCAAAATTTCAGAGAGCTTGTTTAAAGCCCAAATTATGGATTCGTTACGTGGAAGACATATTTATTATATGGCAACATGGTCATGCAGAGCTCGAAAAATGTCTGACTCACGTAAATTCAATCCACCCCAGAATACAATTTACTCTAGAGTTAGAGGAAAACAACAAACTACCATTTTTAGATGTTTTGGTCACAAAAAAACAATTTAATACACCGTGTATAGAAAACCAACACATACACACAGATATTTAAATGCAAAATCACATCATTTTACCCTAATATCCAGATCCGTGCGATTAACTGAAACACAGATTATATCTAGTGCTTTAAAGAAAAATGGCTACACAAATATATATATGCACAGGTTTCCCGAACAACGAACAACAAAAATATATATATATATATATATATATATATATATATATATATATATATATATATATATATATATATATATATATATATATACAGTATACTGTGAAAATACGTGGGGCAAATATATATATATATATATATATATATATATATATATATATATATATATATATATATAATATATCATATCGACAAATCAAGCGCAATAAGCGCAACAACAACAGCACCATCAGGAAAACATAAATAACGACCAACGCCTGCGCAGATATAACCTTAGGCCCCGAGTGGGGGGTATAAAAGGAAGCGTCTTCAACATCTATTTAAAAATGCCAAATGTGATTTTGGCGAAACGTCAGCAAAACTGTTCTTTTCAGAACGACAGTAGGGAACGGATGTACACCCGGAATGAAAACACATTGTATTTTTCCATCCGTGAAGGAGTAAAAATCAACAAATATATATATATATATATATATATATATATATATATATATATATATATATATATATATAATACATATACATATATATATATATATATATATATATATATATATATATATATATATATATATGTATATATAATATACATTTATGTAAATTTCCGGAACAGTTGACATTTTTATGACAACAGTCATATTTTGCATAGCATAGTCATTGTATGAAACTAAAATTATCCTGCAAAGCGATTTTGGCGAAACGCGAGCAGTTTCACGTTTCGGAGTAAATAAAAGCTTTTATTAATTGTAGAAAGTTTCAGATGAACTCCGGATAACTAAAGGTAAAATTAAAATTACCCTGTGACGAATGGGGGAGCCAACAGAAATAGCAAACGTGTCTAGATACATATAAATGTATCTTGGCCCCACACAAAAAGATTTCTAGAGTTAAACAATTATCGTTTCGTATCCCGAAGTTTTTATAGGAAACGGATACGCAGAAAACGGAACTTAGAAGCCCCGAAAGGTTTCCGCCGAGATTAATGACACAATAATGCAACAAACTTTTGTTCGGTCTCACAAGAAGTCGACCTTAATATTCATTAAGGCAAGTTAATTGACACAATTCTTGAAAAAGTATCTCGGTGACACAGAAAAGCTGTTAGAAAGGAAATCATTTCCGGAAACTTATTTTATGGTTCTTTTCTGAGTTGGGCCGTTCACTATTTTATCCCCGGAATCGTATTAAGCATCTGGTTGGTTTGAACTTTCAAAACCACAGGGTTAAAAATCTTGAAGCTATGAGTACGCATTGTGTAAAATATCGTATTGAAGGTTTATCAACTAGATATTCTATAGTATATCTAACAAAAATATAAGTAAAAAAAAATTTAAAGAAAAATAAAATAAAGCAGTTCTAAAAATATCCATTCATTAAACGAACATTCACTTTAACCAAACACTTGATTAAAATTTCTACTCAATTTACTTAAAAACAGACTTGACCAGTGGCGGCTCGTGGTGAATTATGTTGGGAGGTCAATAACAAATTTAAAAATAGGCATACTTAAAATAAAAATAAATGTCTTATCTTTAAATTGAGCTTTAAATTCTCTTGAAGTTCAGGTCTACTCTTCGTTCTTTAGAAGGAAAAATGCTGAATGACACGTTCGCTAAAATTGCACGCACATTCTTTTTATAAACGATTTCTCGATACTTAACATTGCTAAAGCGGATAGTCTATCTTGGCCCAACTCCTCAACGAAATTTATAAGCTCTCGAAAAAGCCCTGGATTTTCAGACAAAGCCGTTTCATCATGGCCACGTAGTGTCAGCTCGAATGACCTACAAAATTTTACACAATCTATAATTTTGTTTAAAATATAACGTTATTTGGATACATTATCATTAAAATTTCTAAGGGATTTTCTATTAGCTGTGTCTAGGTGAGTGCGAATATCAACACTTCCGAGCATAGCATAGCTCACCGAACATTTCATGTGATCTGCAGAAAACGCCTGTTTTTCTTTTTTTTTTTGAGTGTTTTAAGTCTTTAACGGTTTTGCACCATAATGAGTCCGACGAGTCCTTAGAAAACAACAAAGAAACATAACAGCAAAATGAGTTAGAGATTTCACAACCACATATCCAGTTAGCTAAATCGTACATACTTTTGCGAAAGTTTCGATGAACCTCTTTATTTTTGTCTTTACTAGTTTGTCGTATACTATTCTGGCAAATTGCGACCACTCCTTAATTGTTTAATTTTTTGCACTACCGACATTTTATTTCATCTACATTCACAACTCAAACAAAGACCACCTTGAAATTGATTATTTTTGCAAAATTAAGTTCATAAGCACTTTTTAGTTGTTTATCTTATTTGCACTAGTCACTACCAACATTTTATTTTCTGTATATTTCCAACTAACACATGGATAATAAAAATATAAAAATATATCTTACAAAAAACAGTATATAAGTCAATTTTCATCGATTAAAAACGTTCGAAACAATATCGAGTTAGAATATCGACCGCGTTACCTCTGAACAACAACGAACTTCCGCATGCCGACGTGATGCCGCAACCGATCGATCGAATTATTAATATTCCATTTGCTATCACGTTTGGCTGCCGCTCGGTAGCTTTGAAATCTTCGGGTACTTTCGTCAAGCTTTAAGGTAATCAGGGCAATTCGGACTGCCAGTATGGCGTATTTTATTATGCCTAAGGAACGCAACGAGACCATTCGAAACGCCGCGCGCGGGTAATAGTATAGCGTATTTAACTTTTCCTAAGGTTCGCGTTTTATTACAACTATTAGGAGGGACGGTCAAACGAATAATTTATTTTCTGAAATATTTTTGGGGGGTCACTGTTCAAATGGCCCTATGGAAGAGCCGCCACTGAACATGACAATTGTAGCTGTGACTTCATAAGATGCCAAATCTCAAAAAATCCAAGGGAAAACGACATAACTTGGAGCTCCAATCAAACAGAATATCAATAAATATTGTAACGATATTTTCCGTTGACAAAAAAAAAATAAAACAAAGGACTATCACAAAATAGAGCTTTAGTGTGATTGTATTTTTACCTTTATCTTTCATGGTAGATTTTAAAGCCTCTTATACTCAGCGAGAGACCACCATGAAAGTTCCTGCGGGATATGTTTCTTGATAATTCCTTTTTTCTAATGAAAATGAGCCGCTTCCTTTTAAATCAAGATCACGCTTACAGTTTATTTTTATCGTGTAACAGGTAATTTGTACTGATACAAGGGATAAAATTAAATAATATATCGAATGTAATATATTCTTGCTCAGAAGAAATACATAGTAAGAATGTATATATATATATATATATATATATATATATATATATATATATATATATATATATATATATATATATATATATATATATATATATATATATATATATATATATATATATATATCAAGATCAAGCAAAGATAATGACAACGCAACTGAAAAAAATTATATGTTAATTAATAATATTATAATAAAATAATATTAATATCTCACCAAACGACGTAACTGATATTTTAAATTTTTTTTAGAAGAGAAGAAATAAGAAATTCATTTCATTCAGTTCTAAGGCTTGTTGTTTCAAGTAGTTATTGATATAGTAGCAAAAAGTGTCTTAGTACTTTTATAAAAAAATAAAATATGTAGATACGCTCCTTCGTGTGATTTTTTTAATGCTAGTTGAGTCGTCCATGTTGAGAGTTATTACAAAGGATTCTAGTTAAGTAATCTTTTATTAAGAGAAACAATTTTATATTATTTTAACATAAATAGTTAAATATACTGTTTAGATAATAACGAGATAGTACTTACAGTTAAAAGATGGAGGAGCATTAAACTACCTATACCTATCTTATGTCAGATTCAGGAAGCAAAGTTATAAAAAATTGCTGAAATTCCGACTTAAATAAATCTTCATATTTGGCATGATACTAACACTAACATATTGACTTTAAAGGGTTTTAAGGTAATACTATCATATTCACTTTGAAAATAGCTACTTTAAAAAATATTCATTGGGGCTTTTTGGGTTACCTTAATTTCTATAACACCTAGCCAGGAATAATTGTACTCTTATTTTGCCCATAGCATCCATCTGCAAACAAGCAAACTCTCTTAACTGGACTTTGGCTATAATCTTGCAGTACTTTGTTACACAGTGCGAGCTATATCAGAAAAAGTAAAATTAAAATTAGATAACCTGCTTTCATAAAATATAGCACTCTTTTCAAATAGGAACTTATATGACTTGTAAGTCAAAAACGCCCAATAATAGTTTTTCGTCTTCTAGAAGTGGCTTTCTTTTTTCAAACGACAGTTTCTTTTTGGCGATATGCTCGTCATACCTGATTTTTAGGTTTTTCTTGGCTTATTTATCTTTTCCTGAATATATCAAGCAAAGAAAACTTAGATCTTTTGTTGAGTTAAAAAAGCGAAACCACTATAGAAAAATAAAGTTACCACTCGAACGTAAAATTTGCCCAGAAACAGAAAAATGATATTTATTTTTTTGTCAAAATTTTACAGCTGTCATTTTGACAGCATACATATGAAAAATGTGCAGAAGTACATTAAACAATCGGGACTACGCGAAAAACATTATCGATAAGCAGTTACCAGTCGAACGTAGAATTTTCCCAGTCGATGCTTTTTTTGATTTTTTTTTCACTTTTTCCTACATGATTGAAACTTGACCTTGACCATTTTTCTTTGACTTTGGCCATTTTTTTTTGAAGCTCAGATCTCTATTTTACGAGATTTTTGGGTATTTTTGACCCTCCTCCCTACCAATATATTCGACCTTTTTTTGTTTTTTAGACAGCGTGTTCTGAATGTTTCTATTTCGATTTTTTTTGCAATTTTCTCGAAAACTATTGATTTTTTACACTTTTTTTTATAACAACTGAAGTTAAACAATCCAACGACACAAAACCTTTTATTTTTAAAATGTATGGTTTAGGCGTGGCCGGCTTAGTCAAGGTTGGCATTAAGTTAGGTAAGGTAAGGTTTTCGCACTTTTCTACAATATCTAAAATTAAATAACTCGATAAAACGAAATTTGTTATCTTTTAAAATTGAAAATTGCCCAATCGCGTGTCTGAAAGCACAGCAGCAATAACATTAGTGCTGTGGTCATAGATTACTTTTACACCTGTCAGCCTATGTACGGGGCTTTCATATATGTTTTGACACCTAGTTAGGCCTTTAGCTGTAGGAGATACAAAAAACCTCTTTTAAGAGTGTCAAATATTTAAAAAAATCGTTAGAAATGTAAAAATATACATATTCTACATTTTTCAAAATTGACAAAAAGCATAGCATAAAAGACAATGTATTCCTATTAATCCTATGGATTGTTAGAAGAGAAAGTTCCCTCACTCCCTCCCATGTCCTCTGTCACTATCCCATTTAAAAACCTAAGTATGTACGTATAATAATAATAATAAATGACATTTATTATCAGCAGCCCGGCTCTCTGTCGGCATCCGACTATCGGCAACGTTGTTG
Source organism: Kuschelorhynchus macadamiae (assembly GCA_030620095.1). Lineage (NCBI taxonomy): Eukaryota > Metazoa > Arthropoda > Insecta > Coleoptera > Curculionidae > Kuschelorhynchus > Kuschelorhynchus macadamiae. The sequence continues at coordinate 604,517 of JAUTXW010004949.1, forward strand.
ATTTTCAAGTAAGTAAGAACGTAGCTTATATTTAAATTTATTTATATTATAAAGCTTTAATACTTCAGGCAGTGAATTATATAAATTAATAACCTAACATTTCGATCATAGATATTACTACGAGGAATTAATTTGTGTTTTAATAAATTAGGGCTATTAGCGGTACAATAAAAATTATAATAAAACTAGTCTATAAAGGAACAAGTTTATATTTAGTGCAGTGCCTCATTTATAGTACTAATATCATCAAAAAATTCTCTGAGACTGTAGCATGCTCTTTTCTTTAAAAATATTTAAGCTTATGCAAAATTTTACTAGATGGCTGTTGCCTCAAAGGGGATAATATTTCGGATCAGAATTATGTTAAATATAAAATTTCTTTGTACAAATGTAAAATTTGGTTTTTCTGTCCTGAGGTTTGTTTTAAATCTAATGTTGTCGCATGTTATCAAAGAAAAGAGAAAAGTTATTAATTAGAAACTTAACGCACCCGAGAGTATAGAGGCTGTACAAGGCAAGTATACCAATTCCCCGGAATACTTCCCTGCAGCTGTCTCGATATCCCATGCCAAATACAATACGTATGCATTTTTTTGTAATAAAAATATTCTGATCTGATTTCACAGAATTTATCCAAAATATTAAACCATAGACAATATGAGGCTGAACATACGCGTGATATGTTGTGAGAGATGTTTGCCACCCAACATTATTGTGAACAACTCTAAGAGCATACCCACTGACCCCTGCTGCAAGCTGTTTAACATGGGCTTCCAATTTACCCACTGATCTAATCTTACCCCCAAAAAAAGAAACATCTTCAGCTGATTTTATGTCGGTATTTTTATATGTTAAAGAAAAATCAGTCTCCGATATTGCGAAATGCTCCATTTGTGATTTAGACACATTGAAGAGAAGAATGTTATCCCTAAACCAATCCCCCAATGCATCCAAGGACTCACGCTAGTTGATCAGTCTCACTGAAAATCATCAGTAGATCTCTGAGGAACATCTCGCTTAGTAATAGTGCTATCTGACACTAAGTTCCCCCTGATACCACATCGCTTAAGCTTGTTGCACAGAACAGAATGATCAACACTATCAAATGCTTTAAAAAAATCAAGAAAAATGGCCCCGATAAATTTGCCGTCATTTATAGAGTTTTATATCTGCTCCAAAGCCTGATAAATAGAACGAACTGTAGTTTTTTTAAAGAAAATCGTTTGATTGATTTGATTGTATGATGCCGATCAAAGAAGTTACCTAACCTGGTCTAAATCACCCTTTTGAACACCTTACTAAGGTTGGAGAGGAGTGAGATAGGCCTATAGTTGTCAAACTTGATTAGCTTTATTAGTGCGCTTTTCAGGGAATGAGGCAACACTCCAGTTTGCAACCATAGGTTTATTATATGGGACAATGATAGAGCGATGACGTTTACAAATTTTTTAATAATTTTATAATGTTTATGACTTCATATGATGTAACTGGCTCTAAAAATATACTATGTTGATATACTGGAATTTTTGGATACACAGGCCAACACACATTTTGGTGCCTGCCATTTTTTAACTGTTCCTGGGTAATTTTTGGATGCAGAATGTAAAAAAGTTCTCAGATTTTGTCTATCAGATCTAGTTAAAAAAAATGTGTATATATTTTACCTTATAACTGTTATAATATATAATGTTACTATTGCCAGTTAAAAAAACAAAGACACATGGGTTAAAGTATTTATTGCAAAAACTTAATTTACATAATTACATTAGTCACTAATCACATAAAAATTTTCTTTTATATGACTTTGTAGAATGGAGTTTTTATGGGCAGTCTCGCTGAAGCATCCAGCAGTAGTCCGCCACCATGTGGCTATCCCATCGTCCTTGATAACGATCTTCCATTGTTTTAATATCCTGATGGAATCTTTCCCCCTGTTCTTCACTACGATCACCTAAGTTTTCTGGAAAACTATCTAGGTGGCTGTGGAGGTAGTGAACTTTTATACTCATGTTACAGCCGAGAATATTAAAATTTGAAAGCATAGTTTCCACTAATTCTACGTAATTCTCTGCTTTACGATTGCCAAGAAAATTTTGTACTACTTGAACAAATAAACACCAAGCGTTAGATTTAGTCTTGTTTATCGATGTGGTGAATTGTGGATCTTTAACAAGTTGCCTTATTTGAGGTCCATCAAATATACCAGCTTTTAGTTTTTTCATGCTAATGCCAGGAAATTTAAGTGACAAATACCCAAAACAATTTCCATCTCGATTTAAAGCCTTCACAAATTGCTTCATTAGGCCTAGCTTGATATGCAAGGGCGGAAGTAAGATTTTTTCTCTTGAAACCAAAGGTTCGTTGATCACGTTTTGTTTTCTTTGAATCATGACATCTCTTGAAGGCCAATTTTTGTTAACCCAGTGCTCATTTTTAGCTCTGCTGTCCCAAAGGCACAAAAAACAAGGATATTTTGTATAACCACTCTGTTGTCCAAGGAGGAAGTTAACCATTTTTAAATCAACACAAATTGCCCACTGATGTTCTTCGTATTTAATTTTTCTCAAAACTAATGCAATTGTTTCATATTCTTCCTTCATGGTAGTAGAATGACCAATAGGAATTGAGCCATGTTTGTTACCGTTATGTAAAAGAACACATTTTAAACTACGTTTTGAACTGTCAATAAAAAGGCGCCAATCATCTGGAGTGTATTAAGGCAAACCCATTTTTTCTAAGAGCCCTTTTATATTGTTACAGAATACCAAGTTATTTTCTTGAGCGAAAAAGGCAGCAGATCCTTCTCTTTTATGATAAAATGTAATATTAGTAGTATTTTAATCTGGATGCAAGTAATTCAGCGGATTGCTTTGAGAGATTCAGGTCTCTTATAAGATCGTTTAGTTCTTCTTGATTGAAACACTGCGGAGTTGCTAAATCTGCTTCAAATTCGCTGTCGTTTTTTGATTGAATTCTTTGAACTTCGTCAGACGTTGATGTTTCTGTATCATCTTCTGTCAGTTCGGGTAGACTGCTGAATGATGGAACGAGTATGTCTTCCGAATGCGCTACAGGCCTTCTTGCAGAATCTAGATCAGGATATGTCCATTTGTGTCTATTATTTCTATTTATGCCTTTAATATTAACGAGACAAAAATAGCAGTCGTCATGATGGTTTCGCGGTTCTCTTCAAACCATTGGTACACCAAACTTTAAGCACTTCCTCTTTCCAGTTGTCCACTGTCGCAAATGTTCAACACATGTTTTACATATGAAATGTGAGGCCCAAGATTTATCTAGATCTCCTAAATGAACGCCAAAATAGGCAAGATAAGCTCTTTTCACAAAATCAGAAATCGTTTTTCTGCTCTCTTTCAAAGTGTATTCACCACACACATAACAAAAAACATCGGGATGATTTACACAGGTACGTCTGCTTGTAGATGCTATTGTTTCAGTTTAGTCTCTTGATACTACAAAACGACCAAAATTTACATAAAATGATAGCACAACTTTACGTGGTAAAACTCAGTAATATACTAAATCGAGTACAGCCAAGCAGATATAGAAGGATCGGGTCATAGGCAATTACAGGTATAAAAGTAATTAAGAGCAGTGTATCGAGTAGTTCCTAGTATAGGAACATTGGGTCAGGGACAATTCCAGGTATCCATTTGGTTAATTAGATTCTGGAAAATTTCTATTTTGACGATTAAGTACATATTTATTTCTTTATTTGTTGTCCTTTATCAGAAACAAATATCAATTAACCTGTAACCCGTATCTAAAAAACTAGAGCTGATAGAAAAAATCTGGCGGCATTTTTGGAATCAGCACATTAAAAACCTCTAAAATCAGATGTTAGATTTCCAGCACCAAATTTTTGTTTTCATTTTGTTACTCTGTGAATCAATCACCTCTTTATCTTTTATGTCTGGAAATATATTTATAAAAAAACTAATTATTAAATTTAGAAGGTCTTTTTCAGATTCATATGAAAAATTTTTAAATAGAGACTGTTTTTAAAGTTTGGCTGAGTAATTTCTTTGACCAGAAACCAGTTGCCCTGATATTATTTTGCGACTCATCGATGCGTTTCTCACTTGCCAATTGTTTAGCTTTTTTTGATAACTTTTTTTAGGATACCCGAGTATCTTTTATAAAAATTATTAGTTATTTCCCCTGATATTAATTTTTGGTACAATTTTCTCTTGTGTTTATATGAGACTTTATGCCCATTATTCATTTTTTTGATTCATACATTTTATTTTTAACTTTTTTCTTTGGATAGACCAGATCTAGGTTTTGAGATAAAATGTAGTTGAAAATTATGTCCTTTATCTTCTGAAAATAACGAGCCTGTGAAAATGATCTTGTTAATTATAACTTATTAAGAGCGTGAATTGAAGACGATCAGTGAAAATATTAACATTTACGGACATAGTTACTGTCTTTTTGAGTTTCAAATGAAATCAAAGCCTCCTTGATATCCTGGATGCTATTTTGCACTGCGTAGAAAAATCTGGTAAAGGTTAGAAAAAGTGCAAGCAACAATCTATTAAAAAAAAATCATTATATTTAAATTGCAGACGGTTTTCCAAAACCCAATAATCCATTTTATTTAAAACAAATTAAAAATAATTTATTAAATTGCACAATGCACTCTACATTCAGTTCAAAATTGGAAATTGTAAAAGACTCAGATAGGTGTAACAACAACCTATCCGAAAATCGTTAAAATCGCTCTGAAAATAATAAAAGATATTATAGTTTAAAAAAAGGCTCCAATTTAATTCGGACCACAGTGTACATGCCTTTTGCCACGGTATATCTTTCCTGTAACGCTGACTGGAACAATCTCCGGCTAATTGTAATGCTTAGAACGCTCTATTACCAGTTTGTTTTAATTGGCCTCCAGTTTTAATTAAGAAAGTAAGTAGAGACACAGCACAATAAAGATATCTCGTAGCAAACCGCATCTGCGGGACACCAGCTATATAAAAACCAAACATATGTGCGCCTTTAAGTGTTAGGTAATTAACATTAGTATATTTTGTTGTGCAACATTGTAACAATGTAACAAGGCACACGATATAACGTTTACGTTGAGGTAACTAAACCGTTCCTTATTTTGTAATGCTATTATATTATATTGGTTCTGCTCATTATAAAGTGTAACACAGGTGAATGTTCTAAGTGCATAAACTCAAATGACTTTTTAAATCTAAGAATATCCAGATATCCAGATGTTTATAAGTATTTAAAGATGTTCTGTAATTAACGGTTTTCTTTAGTAAGCAATACGTTTAATAATACTTTTATAAGACAGCGTTTAAAGCTTGTGGCTGCAAATATAATTTTAAGCTTGGTAAAGGGAACACCTTAACACGATATATCTTGATTTATCTAAGGCGTTTGATATGATAGACCAACAAAACCTAATAAGTTAAGAAAAAATACAGGGATAATATGAAATTCTCGCGCTTTAATACTTTTTATTCTTTTTTGTTAGTATTTGTAGTTAATATACCTAATAACAATAATATTGTATAAATATGGTCTATCCTGTCTAATAGACACAATTTTCCAACATGTTACGAAAACTAGTTTATAAAATTCTCGCTTCATTGGCATCTACATTCAACAAGTATTTTCAACTTGTAAGTCTTTCAATTTTTTGCCATAATTTACGACTTCGAGCTAGATACCTAGATACTACTAATCTAAAAACAGGGATTAATAATGGCTATTTTATTATTGCAAAAATAGAATATCTTAGAAATAGATATTTTGAAATTGATTATTTAGCAAAGAGGTATAATACTTCTACTTCAAAGGCACAGTAAACAAACCACCAGCTTAATATTACATAACCAGCCTGTAATTTTCTTTGAATTAACAACCGTTTTTCCTAGTTGTATACGCGCTTTATACAACAAAATTATAGGACCACACACATCATGTTTCCAGAAGTCAATGAAGCATTTTAATTAAAAGCCGTTCCTTGTTTTGTAATGCTGTAATTTATATTGGTTTTGCTTTACTTATGGTGGTTATAAAGTGCAACACTAAGTGCAGAAGATCATAATTTCAAAGGTCTTTTTAAATCTAAGAATATCCAGATGTTTATTAGTATTTAAAAATGTTCTATTTCTATAAGTAAGCGTTTTAATCTTTTTTTAGTGAGGAAGTAAGTTGGATTTTTTCTGTCAAAGTATTATTTATTACGTTTAGTAACACTTTCATTAAAGAGCTTTCTAGATCTAAAGTGGCTGCAAATATAACTTTAGATCATCTTGCTAAAGGGAAGTATCTAAGCATGGTATATCCTGATTTGCCTAAGTCGTTTGATATGATAGACTACAAGCTAATCTTAATAAGTTAATAAAAAACACAAGGATAACATGAAATTCTTGCCCTTTGTTATTTTTTATACTTTGTTGTTAGTATTTGTATATTTGTTATAGTATTTAACCCTAACATAACCTAATAACAACTTTGTTAATATTGTATAAATATTTTCTATCGTGAAATTACTGAGATAACATTGTGACACAATACAATGCAGTGTTCCATGATCCGATGAGTGATCAATAATTAATTTCACACTAATACGTGTCAAAATGTTACGACATAATTTCCCAACGTGTTATGAAAACTAGTTTATCAAATTGTCGCTTCATTGGCATCTACATTCAACAGGTATTTTCAACTTGTACGTGTTTCAATTTTATGCCATAATTTACGACTTTCGAGCTAGATACTTAGATACTTCTATCTTAGTATCTAAATTAGAAATAAATAATGAGTTTTTTATTGTTGTGAAAATAGAATATTTTAGAAATCGATATTTTGAACTTGATTATTTAAAAAAGAGGTATAATACTTCTGCTTTGAAGACACAGTTAACAAACCAGTCTTATATTACATAACCAGTTTGTTCTCTTGTTATCAGATTAATAAATAACATGAAAAAAAGAAGAAAACAACTAACAAAAGCTAATTATATTTTTGATTAATGTTAGCCATATTAAAAGTAAAAGAACAATGTGAAGCATATGTTTATTGGAATTTTGATTTTTTTGCTACTAGTGCGCAAAAGTAAATTTTCCCAACTGAATTGCGTGTGCAAACTATCCTTTTTGCGTACGTAGAAAAACTAGTTTATCAAATTCTCGCCTCGTTGGCATCTACATTCAACAGGTATTTTCAACGTGTACATCTTTCAATTTTATGTTTTAATTTTCGACTTTTGAGCTAGATATCTAAGTTACGTTCCCGTGAGAAATGCAATTCTGCATTTATGCACTTGCAATTCTTAGACTTTTATCTTTTCGTTCTCATGCAACATAAGCATTACTGAACTTATAAATATAACTAAAATGTATTTTGTAGTCAGTTCTCTTTGTACGCTTATGAAATAAAATTGATTTTTTAAAAATAATTTCTCGTGTTTCGAGTTGTTAACTGGCGCAGTCGGTAGGATTATTGCCAACAGTCGCGCATCGAGCGTATTTTCTGGTTTCGTCTCAACGATTCGTGGCAAAAATCGGACAATTAAAAAATCTTCAGGGTGTACTAAGAAACTCAAAAATTGACCAGGGATTTGGAACAGCATCGTCCAGCGTCCTATTGGTGCGAGTTTGGGAACACACATCGTCCCACCCTCATAGCAGCTAACCAGGGAAAGGACCACATCGCCTCTCCTATTGGACCCTAGTTTAAGAATGAGAATTGGAATTATCTTCAGTACATTGCTGTAAGTGCTTCCTTTCAATTTTCCTTATTTCATTTTATTTTTATCCTATCTTAAATATTGATATTTACGTCTCTTGTAATTCCGCAAACTGGAAGATTTAACATCAGCTTTTGGAAATTTAAATTGTGAAGGAAATATAACACCTTTTTCTAATTTAATTCAAATAAGTAAAATAATGACTACTGAACCTAATTTACAACTAGTCAGATATCAGGCAGACAATATTCCCTTATTCGATGGGAATCCAAAACAAATAAACAGATTTATTAATGCTTGTGATAATTTTTATAATAATCATAGAAATAAAACTGACAATAATGCACCTATAAATGTATGTTTACACGATACTATATTAAGTAAACTTGTAGGTAGGGCAGCCGATATTATTTGTTCTAGAATAGAATTAAATACATGGCCCGCAGTAAAAGCTGCAATAATTTCGACTTTTTCAGATCATAGATCGATTGATTGTATTATTCAAGATATAATAACGTCCAAACCGGAAAAAAATGAAACACCGCAACAATTTGGCCTGCGTTTGCAAGACGCTCGCAGTTTGTTATTTTCCAAAGTAAATTTAAGCAATGAAACGCAAGCTCTAAAACTTTTAAAAATTAATGAATACGGAAATTTAGTATTAAAAACCTTCATAAACGGTCTAAACTACCATATGCAACTTGTGGTTAGATTAAAAAATCCAGTTACTTTAGAAGAGGCAATGAGCTGTGCCTTGGAAGAAGAAAATTTTATGTATTATAAGAACCGTAGTAACATATTACCAAAAAACCCAAATTTTAATTCACAAAAACCAAAAATAAATTTGCCTACACAAGCACATTATCCTGCTAATGTGAGACCAATATTTTCGAATTACCCCGTTCAGCAATTTTCAAATTTTATGCCTTCTTATAAACAACCAATCCCAAATTTTAATAATGGAAATAATCAATTTATGGGCTTTGGACAATTTAGGCAACCCGCAAATAATTTTAGACAATCGAATTTCCCAAATCAAAATTTTATGCAAAGAAATCACTTAAGGCAGATGTAACAAAATACATCAATAATTGTGAAATCTGTCAACGATCAAAATATAATCGAAAACCACCAGATCAACCTTTGATATTAACCGAAACGCCAAGCAAACCTTTCGAAATTGTTCATATCGACACTTTCATCATAGGTAAACAAAAATTCCTAACTATTATAGATAAATTCTCCAAATACGCACAAGCCTTGCCTTATACTGGAAATGCAGTGTCGTGCTGTGAACAGTTAATTAATTTCTTTTCCTTTTTACGTATTCCAAAACAAATAGTTTCAGACAACGGATCTGAATTTCAGAACGAAGTCGTTAAAGGCTTATTAAATACACATAATATTAAAATACACTTCACTACCCCCTACCACCATGAATCAAACTCCCCTGTTGAAAGGCTACATTCCACATTAATCGAACACATTCGATTACTTCGAGAATCGGACCCCAATGCAGAAGTTACCAAACTTATGCCGTACGCAATTATTGCCTATAATAACACGATCCATTCTAGTACGAATTTTACCCCATACGAACTTGTCTTCGGACACACAGACTCTAGAGATCCTATGGATTTAATACCCGCTCATGTATATACCGAGTATGTCAATAATCATAAAAATAACACACAAATTTTGTACGACAAAATTACAAAGGAATCACGAGAACTAAAACAAAAAATTATAGATAGGGCAAACAAGGATAAAACCCCGACTAATTTAATAATAGGCTCACAAATTTATAAAAAATCAGATAATCGATCTGGAAAAATAAAAAAGAGATATTTAGGCCCATTCATATTAACGGCTATATTAGAAAATAATAAAATACAAATAGAAAATCCCAAAAATAAATACAAAGAAATTATACATGTTAATGAAACTAAAATAATACCCCTTGTTCCAGATGCTGGACCATCGTCGGCGGCTACGTAAAATTCCATGATTTAAATAAACATCCAGGAATACTACCATTCAAAATGGGAACCGCTAAACTTAAATCCAATCACTGGACATTCGTTCAAAATATTAACCTAACCCCTTTAATTAACCAATTTCAAAATATTCAAAAACAAGCAAAATCAATATATATATAAACATTCAAAATAACAGCGAATACCATAAGGAATATTTTAATTCTTTTAATACATTATGTACACTTGAAAAAAGAATAGAAACTTTATTAGAACAAATTGTCCCAAATCAAGAAAATTATCGTAGTAAAAGAGGTCTTTTTAACCCCTTAGGTTCATTCATAAAAAGTATAACTGGAAACTTAGATCAAAATGACGCAGAGCAAATTGATGCCAAAATCACGAAATTACAAGAAAATCAAAATAAATTGAAAATTGACGCTATCAATCAAATTACACTTTTAGAATCCACTATTAATAAATTTAAAACAATTATATCTAATATCACACATAACCAAATGGTACTAAAGTCACGCATTTTACAAATAGAAAATATAATTAATAAAGTTCAAATGGAACAAATAAGTAATCACGAATTTTATTTAATATATACAATAATCAATCAAATAACAACAATTTATCAATCAATCTACGATATTCTTAATAAGATTGAAATAGGTATCACTTTTGCAAAAATTAATGTACTTTATAATTCAATAATAGAACCAAATGAACTATTTATAGAAATAAAGAACTTACACGATCATCTAGGCTCAGATAAACTCCCTTTAGAAGTAACTTATAAAAATATACTTAATTTCGAAAAAATTATAGAAATTAAAAGTTTCTTAAAAAACTTTAATATTGTATTTATATTTGAACTTCCTCTTGTGGAATCGGAGATATATCAATATTTTAAGTTATTTCCTTTACCAATTCCCAATAATCGATCATTTCTTGTAAATATTCCTTATAAACCCTACCTAGCATTAGGCAATACAAAATATGCCCATATGGACCAAAGATGTCACGAAATCCAACCACAAAAATATTTGTGTAAAGAAGCCCACACCACGTTGGTCGAAGACAGTCCCTCCTGCGCTGTTCAACTTATCAAACATCACCCAAATATTACGTTTTGCCACCCATTCGAAACTCAACTGCACGAGATCCAGACAACAAAAATAATCGACGACAAATGGCTAATAACAGTACCAATACAAGTAATCGCCGTCATAAATTGTCAAAAATCCGAAGATAACATACCCTTATATGGTTCCTATCTTCTTGAGTCATCCCCAGGATGTAAAGTACGGATAAAGTCAATTACGCTTGAAACATATAAATCAAGCCAATTAACATTTAATGGAATTAATCTACCTACCCTTAATTTAAGTCTAATTAAGGAAAACCGAGATTCATTCTACAGCCCTCCTAGTATGGATTTAAACTACGTAAACCTAAAAACTACTAAAGAAATCGAAGCCAAATTGGAAAACCAAAAGAAGGCCCTAGAAGAAATGACCACAACGATTTATGTAAAGAAGACCAGTTTTTGGACAATTTTACTTTACATATTCATTTCAATAATTTTTATATTTTTCATATACAAAAAACTTGTAAAAAAGTCTAAGAAAAAACAATTAAATGCAAACTCTAATACTTTAGATATTGAAGAAAATAATAGAATTTTCTAAAATATTAATAATCTTTAAACCTTTTTGGAAATTTTTGAAAACACGTCTTTAAGAACGTGCTTTCAACTAAGAGGGGAGGAGTTACGTTCCCGTGAGAAATGCAATTCTGCATTTATGCACTTGCAATTCTTAGACTTTTATCTTTTCGTTCTCATGCAACATAAGCATTACTGAACTTATAAATATAACTAAAATGTATTTTGTAGTCAGTTCTCTTTGTACGCTTATGAAATAAAATTGATTTTTTAAAAATAATTTCTCGTGTTTCGAGTTGTTAACTTCTAGATACTTTTTACCTAAAATAGGAATAAATTATGACTTTTTGTTCATTGTTATGAAAATAGAATGTTTTAGAAGTGGATATTTTGAATTTGTTATTTAGAAAAGAAGTATAATACCTCTACTTCATTTTAAATTAGGGGTGAATGATCATTTTGGTATTCACTTTCTTCATTAAACTCTTTGGGCTGATCCATGTCCTTCGGCGTTGCTTTGGTTTCTTAAAGAATTTATTAAGGCAATATAATGTAGATGGCGCTGCGTAGTGAGTAGTTTGTGTCTGATAGCCTCTAGCTTTTTTTTCATTAAATGTACTGGTTTTTGCCGAATTAATTCAAATTGTGATTAATCTGTGGTGTGTTGAATACCTGTTTTCGCTTAACATAACGGTTAAGGAAAAAGAAAAGGAAAATCATGGGTAAATCAACGCTAACTGTACAAAGTGTTAATGCGCGAGTTGAAAAAATGGCGCATCAGTTTGCGAAGAACATGGATGAATTCAGATTGTTACTGCAATCTCAGGGTAAGAATGTAACCAATCCACACAACAGGGAAATCAATGTTGAAGGAGTAGAAAATCATACCGCGGATCTTTTAAACAAATTTATTTTATTTGAAAAAAGCATCACGTCTTCCCTTAATGACATCAAGGACGACTTACGTCGACTCAGAAAGGAACAGGATTCCTTAAACCAGCATTTAAACAATCTTCAATTGAGAAACAACAAAAAAATTCTAATTATTCATGGTGTAAAGGAATCCAATAATGACATGTACGACGTCATTTTGAATTTATTTAAAAATAAACTCTCTTTAAACCTTTCCAAAAACGATATTAGCATGTGTTATCGTTTGGGCAAAAAAGGTGCGTCAAACAGCAATGATCGTCCGAGACCACTTGTCGTCAATTTTTGTAGACAGTGGTCACGGGATTTAGTGTTTATCAACAAGAAGAAATTTAAAGGTTCCGAATATCTTGTGTCCGAAATGTTAACTCCATCAAATTTACAGATTTACAAGTTAGCTAAATCACTCTATGGTAATTCTGTTTGGACTTTCGGGGGTTTTGTGTATATTCAAGACGGCGATGGTAGTCGAAAATTAATAAAAGACGCTTCTGATTTGCCGGAAAATAATAGTGAAGTGGTGACTTTATAGATTAGTGTCGCGATGTGTTTGGTATGTACATTTACATTTTTCGCTTCTTTTCATAAACGTCTCTTACATAATATTAACATCATTTTGTACTATGTTACTTTCTTTGATTTGTACTAAATATGTACTATTTTTGTAATTTAAAAAAAAATTGTAATTATATACGCTTATGTTCGTTTTTAAATCATTCCCAATAATAAGCATTAACAGAATATTACTCTTAAGAATATAAAGTTTTTTGTTGTTTCGCAGTGTTTCTAGCTCTTTTCGACAGTTTTTTTTGCCTAAAGAGATGATACTATTTTGTATTATTGTTTTTTAAGAATTGTACGAATTTTGTTTTAATAAATATAGGGCTAACCTTGTATCTTGTATACTCTCATAGATATATTTACAGCATGTTATAAACCAGGCGTATTATTTTGATTTTTATCTATATTAATTCCTTATATTATTGCTTTGAGGCTCAGACTAATTTGAAAAATCCTTTATACCAACAGATTTTGATTTCTAATTTTTTACTTGATTTGTAATTTCAATATACCATAATTTATTACACATATATTTTATAGCTCTTGTTGACATATATTTTAAAATAATTTTTTACGCTCTTGAATCCTATTAGGTCAGATTGATTATATTTGTGTGTGGATTATTTCTTTCTATATATTCTCTAAATAAATATATTTTAATTTTGTTTTACAGTTATTTCATTTGTGCGCATATTTTATTTTAGGAGAATGAAAGTTGCCCACTTAAACATACGATCCATGTTCACTGGTTTCAATGACTTTTCTATTTTGGTTCTGAGTAACAATTTTGATATAGTGGTGGTTACTGAGACGTGGCTGAATGCAGACGTGCCTCCACACACGTTTACAATTCCTGGCTACAAAATTTTTCGTAAAGATAGACCTCAGGGTAGGGGTGGTGGTGTGATGGCTTATATAAGAGGAACATTCGCATGTAATGAAATTTCGTTTAATTTTGACATCAATGAATCTCTTGAATTTTTATTTTTGAAAATAAAACTTTGTAACAAATTCTATTGTGTGGGAGTTATTTACCGACCACCTAAGGCTTCTCTTGAGACATTTATTAAAGATATAGATAATATTTTTGCTTTTGTTTGTAATATTTACAATAACGTCATATGTCTAGGAGACTTCAACATTAATTTTTTTAACCTGCCTAATCCTGTCTTATCATGCCTTGAAACTTATGATCTGTCTTAAATTATCAGTGAACCAACCAGAATTTCAGCTATCACGAGCACTCTAATTGACCCAATTTTTATTTCCACGTCACTTGCAATAAACGTATGTGGTACAATTAATGCAGATACGATCTCCGATCACAGAGTAACGTATTGTGATCTCTCTGTGATTAAGAATAAAGTAATTCCAAAAGTAATTTCTTATCGTAACTTTGATCGTTTTAATTATGATGGTTTTATCTCCGATTTTGCAGCTCTTGACTGGTACTCTATTTTTAACAATAATAACATAAATGAAAAAATTACTATTTTTAATAATTTTATTATATTCTTATTTGATAAACACGCTCCGATAGTAAGTCGCAAAGTTACAAAACCAAAGGCAGAGTGGTTAACTCCTAATTTAAAAATGTTAATTAAAGATAAAAATAAAGCTGTACAAAAATATAAAACATCTCATTCTCAAGTCGATTGGAATAATTATAAACAACTAAGAAATCTTTCCGTGTCTATCATAAGACGAGAAAAACAAAAGTATCTTAATTCAGTTGCTGCTAGGCGTGAGCATCGTAGAACTTGGTCTGCTTTGCGTAATCTCAATATACATTGTAATAAACAAGGTCGGGCAGAGTTGCCAGCTAATCTTTCAGACCCCAATTCTATTAACTCTTACTTTTCAAAATTTTTTCAATATGTATCCGATAATTGTGATAATAAAATAAATTTTTATAATAATAGTTACTCCTCAAGAAGTACTCAGTTTTCGTTTAAATTAAGTAATGTTGAAGAAGTTAATACAATTCTACATTCTCTAAAAAAAGATAGCATTGGTTCTGATAATATTTCACTTAGAATGTTGAGATATTGTAGTCCACATATTGATATTATATTGCTTCATATTATTAACTGTTGCATAGAAAATTCTTATTTTCCTGATAAATGGAAAAATGCAATGTATCCCACTTCCTAAAAATAAGGACCTTCAAAACTTTTCTGATTTAAGAATCATAAGCATATTGCCTGCGGCTTCTAAAATCTTAGAAAAAATATTATATAAACAAATTTTTGATTTTACCATTTTTAATAACATAGTGCCTGAAGTGCAGTGTGGCTTTAGACCCGGGTTTAGTACCTCCACTGCTCTTGCAACTATTACCAATAACATTTTTGTAAATACTGATCAGGGTCTTGTCACTGTGCTCGTGTTACTTGACTATTCAAAAGCCTTTGACACTATCAACCATAACTTGCTCTTAGCCAAATTGAATTATTTCGGCTTTGATAAGATCTCAGTAAAATTAATTAAATCCTATCTATCATGCAGATCGCAGAAAATCTCTTATAATAACTGTGAGTCACAAGAACTTTCTATATTGTCTGGTGTACCCCAAGGGTCTGTCCTAGGACCTCTTCTTTTCAGCATTTATACTTCTGACATTTTAACGTCTCTTAATAATTGTAAGATAATAGCATACGCAGATGACACCCAGATTTATTTTTCCTTTAGACCCGAAGAGTTTGAAGCGGCTAATAATATAATAAATAATGATTTAAATGTAATTAATACTTTATCTAAAGAACATAATCTAAATTTAAATTCAAAAAAATCTAATGTGATGATAATTGGTAATAGGGACAAATGCAACTTTTTAGCTTCAAACCTGAATTTCTCCATCGACAATAATGTATTAAATTTTGTTGAAGAGGCTCGGAATTTGGGTATGATTTTCGACTCTTAATTTGCGTTTCAGCAGTCACGTGCAGGAACTTAGACGAAAGGCGTTTTTTAAATTAAAAATATTATTTGCCAATCGTCATATTCTTAATTTTCGTCTAAGAAAATTGCTCACAGAATCCCTAATTCTTTCAATATTTAATTATGGTAATTTTATTTATTTTCCATGTCTGAATTCTTTGGACAAAAATAAAATACAGGTCATACAAAATTCATGCTGTCGTTTAATTTTTGATATATCTAGAAGAGAACATATTTCTCATAAAATAAATGAATTAAATTGGTTACGTATGGAAAATCGATGGATACATCATCTGGGAAATTTTGTTTTTAAACTTATTAATGATCCCAGATCTAGTTGTTCTTTGAATAACATATTTCAAACTCGTGAATCACAGCATTCAGTTAATGTAAGATTCAAGGATAAATACACAATGCCTCATTTTCGAACAACGTTGTTTAAAAGATCTTTTTCATACATTTCAATTTCCCTTTTGAATTTATTGCCTAGAGAATTCAGACTTTTCAATTTTAATAAATTTAAATTTAAATTAAAACACTTTATTTTAGATAGGCAAAAGGCTTGCAGGACTTTTCTGTCATAGTTTAAGCTCATTTTAAACTGTGGGCATGGATCTTCCCAAAGAAACACCTAGCTATTTTATATTCCTGCCGTATTTCTTTAATTTTAATCTCGTCGCCCTCGCACACTTTGTAACCTTGAATATTATTATTCACATATGTTTTGTGATCTAAGAATTTAACAAAAAATTTGTGTGTCAATCTGCTTTGCCATGTTAGCAGACAAGCCGCCATTCTTGTCAACTTTAATTATGTATCTTATTTTCCTACACATTCCGTAGCACAGGATAGTCCCTCTGCTGGTTAAGTAGAGTAGCATTTATTTGCTAGACTTCGCCAGCGCAGGGATGATTCCTGGCAGTTTTATTGTAATGTTCTTGTTTGTTTTGATATGTTTATTAAAGGCCTTATTTATTTATTTATTTATTTATTTATAAACTTTTATTGTTTGGATAGCTTAATAACATTTCTTCTCCCCCATTCCTGTTGCCTAGTCCTATATGACGAACATATTTTGAATCTCCTTTTCTTTTCTATCCAATTTTGGTATTGGAATGTCCGGTGATTATCAGAAAGTGTTTTTACTGATTTTTAGCCCTGATTGAGAGTTTGTAGGATAGCAGAATTCTAAAATCTCTCTGCTTCTTCATCCATAGATGAGCTTGTTGGAGCGTATGCATGTATAATTTGTAAATTATACTTTTAATTCAGTGGGATTATGATATATATGTTTATCTGTTATATTTCACAAATATTTATTTGTCATATTGGACACACCACCGGTGTAACCCCTTTGCTCTTAATTCTTATGGAAAATGGTATGACCTGATTTTAATATGGTGCATTTTTCTCCGGGCAAGTGAATTTTCGAAACTCCGAGTTTTTTTAATTTTTTTTTCAGTTCATATTCTAGTTGTTCAAGATATTCCTCTGTTCCCATAGTTTTGATGCTATATACAGCAATGTATAGTTGTGTCTGTTTTGATCTGGTGTTTTTCTTTCGAATTTAGAATTGTTAGGTAGAGTTATTCTTCCCTACACGCATGGCACTATAGACAAAATAGGACGATTACTTCGGAGGTCCAACATACCTTCGAACTTCAACGCACATAAGAAGATTGGACAATGCTTGCGATCCCCGAAAGATATTGAACCTTTTCAAACAGAAGGAGTATATAAAATTCTTTGCTCCCGTAGTGAACTGTACGTGGGAGAAACAGGACGCTCAAGATCGACTTACTAATGGAACATGTATTAAAACGATACAACTTGTTCAATCTGCTGTAGCTGAACACCACAATACCTCTGGCCATATTATAACTGTAAAGGAGACCAAGGTTCTAACATCGGTTCCAGGATTTTATAAACGAAAAATTAGGGAATCTATTCAAATTTTTGCATGTTTAAAAATATCAATAGATTCCCTAATTTTTATGACCGCTGTCATAATGGAAAATAAAAATATGCTACAAATGTATTTTCCATTTAAAACAAAAAACTCGGATTTAACCTTATGGAATACAAAATGAATTTAAAAACATGAGCATCTTTTCACGTATTAAACATACCCTCTTACAAAGTATAATATTAAATTATTGAGAAATGGAGGAGAGTTCCCTATGTGTATAGTCATTCGATATATTCTGTTTGCAAAATAGATTTTGTTAAAACAAAGTTATGGAACATTAAACTTTGTTTAATTGCATTTTTTTAATTTTTATTTCAGCACCAGTGAGGATGCGTAATGGGGGAGAAGCTATTTGTGACGTCAGGAGAGATTACTATGGTCGCTTTGATTTGCATTGTTCTCTCAGGCGCAAGCGGGCTCGTGAAAAAAGTGAGTAAATTTAGTCATTCATTACTTAATCATACTTAAAAAAAGATCATAGGTATGTGCGAGAGGTAGGCTCATATCCAGCAGTGGGTGAGAAAGGCTGATATGGACTTGACTCTCCTGTTACGTAACAGGACTTATTAGCTTTGCTACAAGGCAGTCGCCAGATTGCTCTTCGTCCTGGGCTCAGAGTCGTTAATCTCGAAATCGACCCTGCACCTTATTCCAGTTTGGAGACGTTATCGTTAGGATATCTGGATAGCGAGCTTTAAACTCCCGGGTACCCTGAATCTTTAAAATACTTCTTGATTTTTCCTCTTTTAATTTCTGAAATGCAACTTGGCTTCGACTAGGTGCCCCTTGAGAGTACTACTGATATCACGAGATAACCCTTTCTTTCAAGCTATCCCCTTACCCCTCCCACTCCCGCCACGTACCGTCCATTACGCTAATATTCTTTGTAGAACTGCGGCAGACGAACGGGATAGAATGCAGGAACAATTAGGCCTCACACGTTCACAGCGTCTGCTCCCTTTCTAGCGGGGTCGTTAGTTTCCACACTGAGCGGTTGAGTCTCCCGCTTCCCCTTGAAATAAAGCAGCAAAACCGAACAGGTGGAACCACTTATGTTAATAACACAGAGGTCTGCATTGGACGAGACGAACCGGAAGACTGAGGCTGATGGTGATGATTCTGAGTTGGACGATATTTTTGGTTATTGCTTAACATCAACAACAAATTTATAAAATAAAAATTATTAAATTAATGATTTTTAATTATCATGCACAAAAAGTATTCACTATTTTACTTATTTTTCTTTCTTATTCCTCTGTAGTACACCTTTGGACACAGGCGAGGACCTGTTTTTTTGCAGTTTATTTTTTCGTTTACAGATATATTAAATAAATGTATTTTAGCTTAAAATTACTTCTTGAGGGAGCTCCGGTTTGGGTAAGGGCCTAAGGGTCACCATAAACAAAAACAGGTCTGTTCCATCTGTCTCCATTCATGCCTAGTTTGAAGTATATGGACCAAGAGTTGCCAGCAATCTTAAGGTACACACCTGAAGTAGTCACATTGAGATTTGTGTCTAAGACTCGTATAACGCCGTATGCGGTGTTCTCATCGTTTTACGTATATGATCACCCTAGCTCGTGTCAGGTCTCCCTCCGCCTATTTCACATGCCCTTCTGCGTATAATTATTACTGTTAATTTCGATATTATGTTTTTTTGACTCCTTATTTCCTCCCTTATTACTCAATCTCATGGGGTAATTCTTACTACACTTCTATCCATCGCTCGCTACATTACTTTCAGATGAGTCCAAGCGAGACACAAATATACAATTAAGTAAAGAAGGGCTATAACGATGTCTGTCACTATCATGCCTTATCACAAATTTAAGGTTGTTTGGTCTTGTGGCACGGTCTTTGAATTTATGCGTAGTTATTAGAGCGATATACAGCAAAAAATTACATTGGGTAAGGACGAATCGCCCTTTTTATCAGTCAAAAAAGGGGTACCACAGGGCAGGGTTTTGGGGTCTTTATTATATATATATATATATATATATATATATATATATATATATATATATATATATACAGGGTGATTCACGTTGAGTGTCCTATTAAAAGTTCTGGAGAACTATAAAAGGGATTTTTTTCAAATTCAGCATACGGACATAATAGGTAATAATCTATATTTTAAAAATATTTTCGCAAGTGCAGCGTTGCCACATCTCTCCGAAACCAATAGCAACATTGAAATTTCAAATAGAATACCCTATATTTTATTGCAGTTTCTGATTCTATGCACGATTTTAAGTAACTTTTGTTAACATCTTCCTATACTTATCTCCTACCATTTTCTCTAAAAAAATTAATTTATGATTTTTTTTAGAAAATCACCACGTTAATAAAATTCCATATTTACCTGCGTAAGCGAGATAATTACTAGATTTTTTTTTCTGGGTTAGAGAATGCGTATATTTAAAATAGCTATATGTTAGAATAGCAATATATCATACAGGGTGTCGTATAAAAAGGGCATTTTTATCGAAATTTAGTAATGGTGAAAACTCATTTATTTTAACTACAACACCCTGTATTTTATGGTATCTTCGAATAAACCAATACCTTACCTACAATATTTCCATATATGTTCCTATACCCATCTCCCACCATTTTTTAGATATGAGCCAACTTTGAATATTTTCCTGTTTTCAAAGACTACCATAACAAAACCACCCGCTTAACGAATAACTTAGCTTGGTAGGCCATGGAAGGTTTTGTTTACTTCTTCCTGACATCTTTTTGACATTAACAGATAGTTTTCAATTGATGCTCCGTAAAAATGGAAAACGCAATTGAATATTCCAATATTGATATTTTACATTCATGGAGAGTATAACAAAGTTATTTCAAGAACCTGCAGAAAATTTAACGAGATGTATCCTCATTTACCTCCTACGCACAGGAAAAAATTTAGAAGGTACTAAATGCAATAATAGTTTTTATTTCCTTAAAAATCAGTTTATGTTGCTGAAACATCAGGAGGTTGTCAGTATTAACGTGCATAACATAATATTTTGATGATAGTCCTTGGACTCTGATTATACACATTAATACTGACATCCTCTCTTTTGGTACAATTCTTTCGTACGTGTACACAGCATTTTAGGCTTTCTATTTATTTTGCCTTCATATTTCAGATATGAAGCAAATTTTAAAAATCACGGCAAAATTATAAAACATAGATCATACACAAAACTCAAACTGATAATGAAGGCAATGAAATAAATGTACTTGGATATTTTAACGTTTACCCTCAAGCATCAATTAGAAGTGCTGAAATAGATCTAGGACTTTCATATTCAACAATTCAATGTATTCTAAGCAATCATAATATTCAACCATTTAAATTTATCACCCAGCAAGGCCTTTTACCAGAAGATTTTCAGAGACGTACTGAATTTTGCGAAATAGTTCTAACTAAAATCGAGGAAGACCCACCATTTTTGAAAAAAATTATCTGGACTGACGAGTCGAAATTTACGAGGGAGGGAATATTTAATAGACGAAATAGTCATTTTTGGGCGGCTGAAAACCCAAAATTGGTTATAGAACGAAGATTTCAGTTTGAATTCGGGTTTAATGTTTTTTGCTTTTTGATGGACAATAAATTTGCTTATTGTATCTACGATGAAAATTTAACTTCGAATAAATATCTGGATATTTTAAGAACTACAGTTAATGAGTTTTTGGATGAGTTACCACTACAATTATTGATTTCTTGCTGGTACCAATTGGATAGGGCTCCTGCACATTGCAGCAATGAAGTGAGTCAAGAATTATATGGAATGTTCGAAGATAGGTGGTTCAGACGTTTGGGACCATGGGATTGGCCACCTCGGTCTCCGGACCTAACTCCCCTAGATTCTTACCTTTGGGGAACCATCAAAGAGCGAGTGTATGTAGGAAATCCAATACAAAATCTCCAGGATCTGGAGATGTACGGTATCGAGTACGTCGAGCTTTTGACGAATTAAATCTTGAGGAAATACGAAGAGCAACAACAAGAAACCAATTAACATGTTTGCACGAATGCCTTAATGCGAATGGTGGCCATTTTAAGCAATTTAACAATTAGTTATCTTTCTTTTGCTAAAAATTAACGATTATGTATTATTTGTTTGTTTAATTATCACTTATAATATCTAACACCTTTAGGTTACAAATTGTATTTAAAAAAATACATTTTGGATTAATCACCGTATTTAAAACTGTCTGTTTATTTCAAATATTTGTCAGTACGAGGTAAATAAAACCTTACATGGCCTAACTAGTTAAGTGATTCGCTAAGCAGGTGCCGAGGCGGGTGCTTTTGTTGTGGATGGTCTTTGAAAACAGGAAAATATTCAAAGTTGGCTCGTATCTAAAAAATGGTGGCAGATGGGTATAGGAACATATATAGAAATATTGTAGGTAAGGTATTGGTTTATTCGAAGATACCATAAAATACAGCGTATTGTATTTAAAATAAATGAGTTTTCACCATTACTAAATTTCGATAAAAATGCCCTTTTTATACGACACCCTGTATGATATATCGCTATTCTAACATATAGTTATTTTAAATATATGCACTCTCTAAACCAGAAAAAAATCTAGTAATTATCTCGCTTACGCAGGTAAATATGGTATTTTATTAACGTAGTGATTTTCTAAAAAAAATCATAAATTAATTTTTTTAGAGAAAATGGTAGGAGATAAGTATAAGAAGATGTTAACAAAAGTTACTTAAAATCGTGCGTAGAATCAGAAACTGCAATAAAATATAGGGTGTTCTATTTGAAATTTTAATGTTGCTATTGGTTTCGGAGAGATGTGGCAACGCTGCACTTGCGAAAATATTTTTAAAATATAGATTATTACCTATTATGTCCGTATGCCGAATTTGAAAAAAAACCCTTTTATAGTTCTCCAGAACTTTTAATAGGACACTCAACGTGAATCACCCTGTATATATATATATATACAGATTTTCCTCACTTTCTCTCTTATAGTTAATCTCATCAATATGCTGATGACATGCAGCGCTATACTATTCATTTTCATCTAACGCTTAGATGCTGCCACTTTACACTCACAACTACGGCTGTCCTTGTCTGGCTAAAAGCACCGAACGACCCAAACATACGGCTGCTGCTAAACGGCTAAACGCAATGTAATTTCTTTTATTTCGAAGCAGCTAGGCAGGACCGGCATTGTTGAGTACAATCTTCTATTATGACAATTTTTTTGTTTTTTATGTTTGAATTGTCAAAACTCAGATTTTAAGTGGACCATGCAAATTTCTAATCAAAATCCAAAATTAAATATTTTCAAAATAAATTAGATTAGATATTTAATGGCCAATTTTGAAATATGTTTGCCACACATGTATTATATTACCTGGTAAAAAGGGGTACAAAGTTTTATAATAATTACATTCTACAGGGTGCCCAGTTTTCGTTGACATTATTAGCAAATATACGGAGTTGGGGTTAAGGATATTTTTATAGAATTCATTGACATAGTTACCTTTTTACTTCCCTTGCAAGGGGGAAGTATTGTCATAATGAAACAAAATCACTCATGGGACCTAGATGACGAAAAAGATGTTTTCTCAATTCCTTCTGTCTGTCTGTCTGTTCGCGGCGCAGCTAAAAAACTACGTACCCGATTGAGTTCAAATTTTAGTCAACAATTAAGGGTCATATGGGGATGACCTGGTAATATTTTGGTAAAAGTCCAATATGGAGAAACAAAATGGCGGCCTAATAAAATGTTAAAATATTTATTATTAAAAATCTACTCATCTAATTTATCTCAAATTTTGCAAAAGCATCTAGTAGTATGTTGGAATCAATCGGTAACATTTTGGTACGAATCCAAGATGGCGGAATAAAGCAAAGGCTTAATAAATTATTTAAAAATTCAGCCTGAAAAACTGCTTAATGGTTTGATTTCAAGTTGTGTGCCATAACTAACTATGGTAAAGGGATCAACTAGTAAAATAGTGGTACAAATTCAAGAGGGCCGAACAAAATGGCGGCCAAATAAAATATTTGTAATTGTGATAAATCATCCTCTCAGGGTTCATAAATGTTTACGTTTTAGTGTGGCTACATGCAAAAAAAATATGTGTTATCAATCTCGCCGATCCGTCTGTCAGTCTGTATGTCTGTTTGGCTGTCTAACATTTCGCGGAATACCATAAAGACTATTTATCCCATTGACTTCAAATTTTGGTCAAAAATTAAGGGTTATATGGGAATGACCTGGTAAAATTTTCGTAAAAATCCAATATGGTGAAACCAAATAGCGGCCTAGTGAAATGTTTAAAGAATTATTATTAAAAAACTACTCATCCAATTAATCTCAAATTTTGTAAAAACGTCAAGTATTATGTTGGAATCTTCTGGTAGCATTTTGGTACAATTCCAAGATGGAGGAACAAAATGGCAGCTCATTAAAATATTTAAAAATTCAGCCTGAAAAAACTACTTAATGGTTTGATTTTAAATTGTGTGCTATAACTAATTGTGGCATGGGTATCAACTAGTAAAATAGTGGTACTAATTCAAGATGGCCGAACAATATGACGGCCAAATAAAATGTTTGTAATCGTCAAAAAAAAGCACCCTCTCAAGTTTTACACATCCTTATGTTTTAGGGTCTCTAGATGTCAAAAAAATATGTTTTATCAACTCCATCGTTTCGTCTGTCGGTCTGTCTGTCTGGCTGTCTGTCTGCCATTTCGCGGCATAGCTTAAACACTAGTTACCCAAATGACTTCAAATTTTGGTCAAAATCACCCTCTTAGGTTTTACACATCTTTACGTTTTAGCGTCCCTAGATGCCAAAAAATAAGTTTTATCAATTCCGTCCCACCCTCTATCGGTCTGTCTGTCTGTCAGTTCGCAGCATAGCTTAAAGACTACTTACTTGATTGATTTAAAATTTTGGTCAAAAATTAAGGGTTATATGGGGATGATCTAGTAACATTTTGGTAAAATCCAATATGACGAAACAAAATGGCGGCCTAGTGAAATATTAAAAAACTACTTATCCAATTTATCTTAAATTTTGCAAAAAACATCAAGTATTATCTTGGAACCAATTGGTAACATTTTGGTAAAAATCCAAGATGGCGAAACAAAATAGCGGCTTTATAAAATATTTAACAATTCAACCTGAAAAACTGCTTAATGGTTCGATTTCAAATTGTGTGTCATAACTAATTGTGGTATAGGGATCAACTAGTAAAATTGTAGTGCTAATTCTAGATGGCCGAAGAAATGGGCCAAATAAAATGTTTGTAATCAAGAAAAAATCACCCTGTCAGATTTTACACATCTTTACGTTTTAGCGTCCCTAGATGCCAAAAAATATGTCTGATCAATTCCGTCCGTCCGTCTGTCGGTCTGTCTGTCTGTCTGACAATGCGCGGCATAGACTAAAGACTACTTACCCGATTGTCTTGAAATTTTTACCAAAAATTAAGAGTCATATAGGGATGATCGAGTAATATTTTGGTAAAAATCCAATGAGGCAAAACAAAATGGCGGCCTAGTG
Source organism: Kuschelorhynchus macadamiae (assembly GCA_030620095.1). NCBI lineage: Eukaryota > Metazoa > Arthropoda > Insecta > Coleoptera > Curculionidae > Kuschelorhynchus > Kuschelorhynchus macadamiae. The sequence continues at coordinate 629,848 of JAUTXW010004949.1, forward strand.
AAATGTTAAAAAAATGTTTATGAAAAAACTTTATTTAATAGACTTTTGTTTTTTTTACTGGATCCTAACCCCATTAACACTCTAACAAAACAACAAGAGGATTATTAACGAAAATCATTTAGAAACTTAATATCTGGGAAATATATGATGTCCAACGAAGTAGGTAAAGACTGATAATATGGGTTTCATGCAGGATATAGAATCTATATGTGTCCTGAGGATGCAACAATTAAGTTGCAAAACGTCGACAATTTGAAAAAAGACACTCTAACAAAAGTTTTTAATCATTGTTCCGCCATATTGGATTTTACCAAAAAATTACCAGGTCATCCCAATACGACCCCTAATTTTTGGTCAAAACTTGAAGTCAATCGGGTAAGTAGTGTTTAAGCTATGTCGCGAATCTCGGAGGGTGAATTTTTCACGATTACAATACTTCCCATTTACGAGGGAAGTAAAAAAATGCTATATTTTCCTATATTTAAAATAATAATTAATTTTTAAAACCAAATACTGTAACTATATAACCTCTAAAAGTTGAAAAGAAAAAAACTACTATTTGACTTGCAAAACGTCACCAAATCTCTGAACCCCTGCTCGCAAATGTTTTAACACAAATTCTGTGTACTCCCAATGCCGATATAAAATATGCGGATTTCAAGAAACAAAGATAGCATCATCAAAAAGACTGAGATGCGTTATTGGCTGTTCAGAAAATGAGATGGAATTATTTCACTTATAGGATCATTTTGTAGAAGAAATCCTGAATTTATTTTTAAACCAATTAGGAAATGGTTTTGGAAATCACCTAGAAAAATGTTGATTATTGACGTGTGATATATTTATAATTAAATATTAGTCATCTAGGTATTAAAAAAAAGTGGATTAAAACTTTACATTTTTATGAAATGTTGACGTTCCCGTATTATTTCTAAATACGTTTTGTATGTTTTTTAAAAAGAAAAAAATATAATAATTGACTAGTTTAGGAACATGACTATAGACTGGTTTGGGATTTTCTTAGAAAAAAAAACATGTGCGGCCATATTTTGTTCCAGAAAATCGACCAAAATCGTGTTAAATTTCAGGCGTATGTTCACCCTTAACAATAAGAAAACAATGGTTCTTATTTTTGGCAGGGACAGAGAATTAATCTGTAATGATGCAAAATTTGTTTTGGAGTTAGATAATAATATTTTAAATTACTCCTGAGCCTGCAAGAACCTCTCAGAACGCTTTGACACTCACGTATCATATTTATTGCAGATTTCATACTATAAACTAAAAACACTATATTTATTTAAAGATTTTCTTAGTGCCGACGTCAGCTATGTAATAGTTTGGTCCTATCGGGTCTTCGGTATGCTAACATTCTTTACTGGCCAGCCTTCACTCAAAAGAGTAAAAATAGTCTTCAAATACTCCAGAATTCCTATATAAGGTTTGGTTATGGATTGAGAAAGTTCTACCATGTCTCACAATTTAGTAGCCAATCAAAATAGTTAGACATGGGAAGTGGTTTTAAAATGTATATGGCTTCCTTAATATTCACAATCCGGGTATCTGACTCTCCTCGTTATCTTTTTGAAAAGTTAGTTAAAGGCTCAGATGTTCATATTGTTGCTACAAGGCGCCGTAATTTGTATACTGTTCCCAGACACAACACAGCGACGTTTCAGCGATCCTTCTCCTACTGTGCTGCTAGACTCTATAATACGTTGCCTGAACACGTTAAGGCTTGCTCTGAAAAAAACTCTCAGTGTTTACTTAGGGCCAGGGATTAAAGTGTATTTTTTTCTTTTTTATTTCGGTATAAATACTGTTTTCTCTCAATCGTCTCAAATACTATTTGGGTAACATGTCTTATGTATTACTGCTAAACTCTTGTATCACTTATATATTTTTCTATCATTATTGGTTCATGCTATCTACACGCAAGAATTATTAATTTATTTAAGACTATGTTAGTAAAAATGTCGTTACCTTAGTTTTTTATGGTGGTTAGGTGAGCAGCTATGCTGGATCACGCCACCATTCTAAATATGTATTTAACTTTGTATTTATCTCCGATAAAAGCCTTTTGAATTTGAATGTGAAGTCCTAATTAATTTGTATGTATAATTGCATTATTTTTGAATGTTTTTTTTTGTAAGAGTGGGTAAAATTTATTGAATTATGCGCGTTTTTGGTGAAATCATATCGTTTGCAAGTTCCTTATTGTTAATATAAAGTTTATTGTGCTTTTTCAGGAGGACATAGAATCCAGTCTCAGCATAATTCACGAAGTTTCGGCGCAAAGTTTCGGATCGTTGTGCGTGACAGAGCAGTTTCGGTCGCTTTCGGTGCCGATCGACCCGCTGAGATTCGAATCCGCTCGTCAGAAAGCGGATTTGGCCGCCACCCTCTTACAGGATCTCGGAGTTGCTCACCACAATGGTAAGTGAATACATTTTGTTTGTACTTTTGTATCGCGATATTCAAACAAAGGTAAATAGTTCTTATAACTTCTTCCTTTATAACAAATATGCAAGTTTTGTGTATTTTTATGGACCACTCATAAATATTGTCAGCCAAACCACTGAACACCGAATAAAAAAACGATTAAACTCTTCTTGGTTATTTTAAACTAACTGACATGTTTTCTCTTTTGGTTTTTTTTGGCAAATTTTGGGTTACTACGGGGTTTCACAGCCGTTTTTGAAATATTTAAAATTTATTTCACATATATATGTGGGTGTAGCTAAGTAGGTCTAAGGACTTATAGGGCCTGGGGGTTTAGGTATTCCGGGGCCGTTGGGTCAAGCGAGGTTTGCCTAATCTAGCAGATAAACGCATCCTATTATTAAATTAATGTATTATAAACAAGAAAAATAATTAGCTACAGCAAAGGAAAGAGACAGCGACAGCAAACATTACCTAGTAATAAAATAAACACAATTCAATGTTAGTTATGCAAAAAGTATTAGTTTTGCACATAAAAATGTATCAGCCATATACAAATATATTATGAAATGTACAAGTTGATAATAAATAGAACAATAACAAATTATTGTTCAGAAAATAATTTTTTCTACAACCGTCCTTAAAATCCTATTTTACACACTGATTGCAGTAGCTAAAGCTTGTTTTCAAGCACCGATGCGTGAAATACAATGCTTTCCCTAAAAGATTTACTTCACGCACCGGCTCAATAAGAAATGCATGGGCCGCCATTAATTTTAGGCACCGGGCCCGCACTGGTAATAATTTTATTAGGCGGCCGTGCCTCGCAATTTGTATCGTTGTCATGGTAATGAGTTGTCAAATTGCCAATGCAAACAGTTTAAAATAGACACTTTAAGTTCGAATAGTAATTTGAACAGTTTATTATTTTAAGTTATAATAAGCAATAATTATGGACTCTGATATAGAAATGTGTACTCCACCAGATATTACGGAAGCAGCGAAAACAGCTAGTAATTCTCTGTTACCTCAGAAGTCAAAGGAAATTTATGAAAACACGTACAATAAATTTATGACCTGGCGCAGTAAGAACAATATTAAAACCTTTTCTGAAAATGTTTTACTCGCATATTTATCAGAATTGTCAAAAAATGTGAAATCATCAACACTATGGAGTCATTATTCAATGCTAAAAAGTACTATTAGCATTAAAAATAACATTGACATTGGTAAATATCCAAAAGTTCATGCATTTTTAAAACGGAAGAATGAAGGATATATTCCACAAAAATCTCGAATATTGGGGAAAGAACAAATTTTCAAGTTCATAAATAAGGCTCCTGACGAAGTTTTTTTATTAACCAAAGTGATAATATTTGGGATTGCTGGTGCTCTAAGAAGAAGCGAAATTTATAAGCTAAAAATGTGCGATATTCAAGATTTAGGAAGTGTTCTTGTTGTATCCGTCCCTGATACAAAAACCAAAATAACAAGAAAATTTACCATTACCGAGCATTTAGAATTATAAAGAAAATATGCCGCCCTTCGTCCCCAAAATTATCAAGAAAACAAATTCTTCCTCAAGTATCAAGGAGGAAAATGTACTCGCCAAGTCGTCGGGATAAACAAATTTGGAAAATTGCCTAGTGAAATAGCAAAATTTTTAAAACTACCACATCCAGAAAAATATACAGGCCATTGTTTCAGACGATCATCTGCTTCCTTGCTAGTTGAAACCGGTGCAGATTTACTAATGTTAAAACAACACGGCGGTTGGAAATCTTCAACGGTAGCTGAGGGTTACGTAGAAAATTCCCTTAACAAGAAAAATGATATTTCAAATAGACTTTTGTCAGTTCAAAATCCAAATATGACCTCGATCACAAGCAGCAATATTATTAACAAATGGTCATCAAAGGAGGCTACAGAAGTTAAATTTAGTAATCTAACAAATTGCAACATTACTATTAATAATTACAATAATTATAAAGAAGAAAATTAAATAATTTAACTATAATTTCTATTAAAAAGTTACAATTATTATAAAGTAGAAAATTAAATAATTTAACTATAAGTTCTATTAAAAAGTTACAATTATTATAAAACAGAAAATTAAATAAATAGTTCATTAGTTTAATTTGTATTATATAAAGGAGAAAATTAAATAGTTTAATTTTATTTCGTACTTGTATTATTTACGGTTGTAGAAAAAGTATAGTGTGCAATACGTGCGTGAAGACTTTTATACCCTTGTGTGATATTGTGACCCTCGCCTTCGGCTCGGACCACAAACATCACACTCGTGTATAAAAGTTAACTTCACGCACTTGTTACACAATATACTATTTTTTAAACATATTGTTTAAATGCAGTTTTGGACTGAAATTTCTGTTGAGTGAAGAGGAGGGATTAGTGTACCCTTAAAACAAATATTCAAGTTATGAATATCTGTCCGATATCGAATTTTATTATATAAATAAGAGGGTCCTTTATTTTTTAGAATGGCATAAAAAAAGTTGCGGAAAAAAGTTGCCTCCGGTTTTTCATATTAAGCCAGTTATTGAGTTTAAGATTTCGGGTAATAGGATCGTATTTTTTTCATGCCGTAAATCAGGCGCAAGCAAGCATTTTTAAGTCTTTGTATTCTTCTCATATCTGTGCTTTTTAGATACGAACCATATGCAGAGTCACAATAATTAAGCTGGGACAGGACCAACAGTTCAGACAGCATAGATTTAGTTTTTCCATTTAATACAGCTCTATGTTGATATATTAATTTTAAATTAATATAACCCTCTTGTAAGTACATACTAATGTGCTGAGAGAATCGCAGGTCCTGGTCTAAAATAAGGCCAAGATTTTTATAATGCTCATAAAATGTAATAGGTTTGTCTGTAATTCAAATCTTATTTAAAAAACCGCAAAACCTCTCCTATCCATCCCCCTACCAAATACCATCACGGCCGACTATCTTGAATTTAGCTGACAAACTCATATAAGCCTCGTGGAACTCCTGTCGAAATTTTCAAAAAACTAGATGTAAGCCCAGCGCATGTCACGGCCTGTAGTCTGTTTTGAAGGTAATCAGCTACTAAACACCGGGCCGTCGCACAGTGTAACGAAATTGAAAAATCGTGGACATTGGTAGTTTTATGGTCATTATAAGTAATATTCATGGGGGGAAACTTATTAGAAGTATAAGTAACCCCTCATCTGCAACAACTTAAGCAGGGTGAACGGCACCCCTAAAATCTTAAATAGAAAGGGGGGTTAAGTGAAACCTTATTTGAAAGGTCTTTTTATTCTCTTTTCATTCCCAAAGTTTGAAGTTTCTGACATTTTCCAAAACAAAATGGCGGCTTGTCAAATTATTAAAAATCCTAAAAGAAATATTTTTAAACATTAAAGTAGCTATTACAGATGTTGCTTATAAAAGTCTCTATATAGTGTTAAAAAGTTATACATGTTATTTTTAAAATTATTTTTTTTAGGATTTCCGGCTTTTTTGTTTTAGATGGGCCACCCTGTATACATTTAAGCCATAAAATACTAAAACTTGAACCAATAAAAAAAATCTTTACCCTACTCTTAAAATTTAATTAATAATATAAATTAAAGCAAATTATTGTTCTAATAAAATTAAAGATTATCTTGTAAAAAGCATACCTTTGAATCTTTGAAATATACACTACACTTTATTGAAAAGTTGTTCTAAATTCCATCTTCAAAATCGTCGTATTCAAGAATTAAGAGTTCTTTGGCTTCTGGAAATAAATCCGTTTTTTTGGCAGAAGAATGTTTTGGCCGGATATGGGAAAGCAAAGGGTCTGAGGAGATTAAAAGATTATGTAATATGTCTTGAATATTTTGTTTACGGCCACACTTCCTGGAAAAATTTTGCCGAAATGAACGGAATTCCTTGTTTCTGGCCTCAGATGCGTCTTCAGAAAGTTTTCCTATTAGTATAAAGCTAAAGTGTTCACAAATGTCTGCTCCATGGACCAGAAGCATATGAATGCTGGAAGGCATGTAATACCATTCATAGAGTCTAATAAAATTTTCAGCTGTTGTTTTTAAATATTGTCGTAGTGAGTCAATTTTTACACGTTCTGTAGACGATATAACTTGCAAAATTACCGCAAAACGGTAAATGAGGTTTTGATCAATACCGGTGATTTCCGAAGAAGTTTTATAATTCCTAAAAAATGATCGGGCGGTAGTGCCATCGTTGGTTGTTCCGTGACCTTGTTTTACAAAGTCAACTTTAATTCCCAACGCGTCCATAAAATCACCCTGAATTCTTTTTTCCTAGCCTCTTTTGACAATTTATCTTCCCCTTTTTGCGGTCCATTTTTTAAAATCGGAATTATAGGCCACATGAAGAAAACATTTCATGGACCGAATCCACATATGAAGGGTTGATAACCCATATTTATAAATGTCTTCTCTGTTTGGCTTAAAAAAAACTGTTTGAAGATTATTCATATCAGAGGGTTTAGTCGAACAAATAGGTCAAGTTGAAGAAGATGGATTGTCTGATATAATTGTTCTTATTTTACCGTCTATCATAGTCATATTTAAATCATGGCTAACACAAATATCGTAATCACAAGTTGTTACCACCAATTTGTTGATTTGAGATTCTATATTAGATAACTCTTGCTTAACAATTTCCTTGGACTCCTTTACAAAATTAAATTTTATGGGTCTACAGTAACGAGTAGAGGAAGGTGATGGATTTTCCCAAACGACTTTGTTATCTTCTGTATATAGTTTAAGGGGCACCAAACTTGTCATAAAAACTGAAGATTCGTCCTGTTGTGAAGTTTGAGAATCATTATATTTCTGCTTATACCCACTTTGACTACTAGCACCATCAAATCCCCATTTACTCATTAATATAAGGTTTTTTTGAGAAATATCCACATTAGGTGTTTTTAAAATTCGTTTAACAGTTAACAGTGATTGAAGTTTTATTTCGGCCATCTTTTCAGTGACTTCAACATCTTCTTTAGGTGGATAGCATTTTTCTTTTTCTTGTTGGATTTTGTAATAAGATGGTAACTTGGCCATTTCCATGTGAGTATTAGTAAATTGCTGTAACGTACGTTATTGCCAAGTTGAAAGTTTTAAAGAAGTCATTAGAGCCAAAGATGTTTCTACTTCCACAGTTTTCTTATTTTTTGCAGGATTAAATAAAAAATCACTTACTCTTTCTTCTTCATCAGGGTGCTCCAGTAGATGATTAAAAGTTTTACTTAATTCTTGATTGCCGCCGTCCATTCGCAACTTTAATTTCATTGCAAACGTAAGTTCTTCAGTTCGTTTTTTGTTCTTTCTCCACTTTTTTCTTGTTGAGAAGTACTGGGTTCTTCATGCTGATATTGAATTTGATTGAAAAAAGACATAGGCCAGCAAAAATTCCTATCTAGCCAACTAGATTCACTAGACTCAAAATAGTCTATTTTGTAACTACGTTTGACCCACTTTGAATGCAAGGTCTTGCAAAAGAGCCTTAAGCAGTTCTCCAAATCGCGAGAAACACTTTCCGAAATTGCAACTGTTAACCGAGACACTACAACACCCAATAATTCTTTATAATTTGTAAAATTTGAATTTTTGCTTTTTAAAATTAAAAACAAATCGCGATTGCTTTGCAGATGTTCCATTTTTCAAAAAGACACAGTTCTATCAAATGTAAATTTGAATAACTGGAAATAGTTGTATTATTCATTTCCTAACACGCTAAAAATATTATCAAAATATTTTTAACACGTTGACGTTGACTTCGTCATCGGTCTCCCGGGAGTACAATGTACTATTTTCTACTATCTCTACGGATCTCTTCGGATACAAATTATATGCGATAGTATAACAGAAGGTTCGCTTTACCAAGTTGTGTATATAAAACCTTATCCAAAGTTATCCATGTTTTCAAAACCTTTTTTGAAATAAAATTTAACATGTAATTTCATATACTTGAAAAAAAATCCCTCAGGAAGGGCCTAAAGACAATATGAAAAAATATAAAAAGAAATTTGTTAACAAAGGTCCATAGTTGTTACATTAAAAACGTATTGGCAAATTTCCCAAAAACAAAGGTGAAAATCAAGGGTCTTAAGTCGTTCATATTTTTATTACATTAGCCAAGCAGTGTATAAGTATAACTTTAGACAGTTATATCTTTTAAATTACAAAAGTAATTTACATAATATTTTAAATATTGAAATTTTAGAGTATCTTTTTACCATACATGCAATGAAATGTTAGGAATTAAATTGGTCATTTTATGGCAAATGTCCCAATTTTCTCGATTTCGTTACAACGTGCGTCGGCCGTCCAATAAAATTTAAAATGGAGTTTAGAATCTCATGGCTTAGAGTGTCAAAGGCGTTGGTGTAGTCAAGCAGCACCAAAACTGTTAGTTTATTTTTTATCTATGGCAGCAAAAATATCATCTGTAATTTGATAATGCTGTACCATAACTATGCCCCGACCTGAAATCAGATTGAGTAGCTGGAAGAATATTGTTAATTTTTATATGATTTTCCAATTGCATTTCCATTGCTTTTTCCAGTACTTCAAATTATTATATGCTAAGGGATTGGAAATCTTGGGCAGCGGAATTACGCAAGCTTTTTTCCACTCGGATGAGAAAACCGAGTGTTTTAAACAAAAAATGCTATAATCATATTTCTCATCAGCTTATATTGATTCCAATCAATTACATTATGATATTTTTTATATCTAGCTGATATTTGATCTCTATCCTTTATCTTTTCCCGCATAGTGTCGGTCAGCCAAGAAGCGTACGGTTTTGATATGCGATAACTTTTGAAGGGAGCATAAATATCTAGTAAAATATTTAAATTTGTATTAAGAAACTCAACCTTGTTGTCAGCATTCCGTAAGTAAAAAATATTATACCACGGAATAGACCTAAGTTCATAGTCAATTTCTTCAAAATGTAGATTTTTAAAATCACGGGCTATTTTAAAAACTGGCACGTTGGAAGTTTCAATTTTAGTTGAAATTATAAAATACACTAATTTGTGATCGCTTATTTCTTTAGTCACCATGAAATTATGATTTTATTATGATGGGAAATGAGAGTTATTTCAATAACAAGAGATACAAAATGGTAAAAAGGCGATATGAAGAATGTATTAAATAGGGACAAAGATTCATCAAATAATACAATAAAAACATTAAATATGCAATATAGCTCAATTTGGTCTATTTTAACGATTTTTGGTATACTTGTAGATTTTAGGGCGGTGATTACGAATCTGCGGTCACATTTTTCGGCGACGCACATACGGACAAATCGCGAATTTAGGTGGCCATAATTAAGTCGTTCATATCTTTAGAACTAGCTTTGCAAACATTACATGACTGAGTACTTAAGGTATCCGTTAAAAGATTAATAGTTTTACCCAATGACGTCAAAAAGAAATAGACCCCGCATTTCATTCATAAAAATGAAATAAATAGAATCAAACATCAATTTGTAGTTGTGTATGAGTGGAAAAAAGACGGACTGATCGCATAAAAAATGGTTTGCGGTGAAAATTGCAACGCTGTCAGATATCTTCGCGAGACTTACCAATGGCGTAGCTATTTTTGAGATAATGTATTATTTGCTATACGTTTTTGAGCCCAAATATTAGTATGGTGGATACGACAGTTTTTTTGTTCTAAGATGATCAGGAACGACTTCACATTGCAAAAGTGAGAGTTTTAATAATAACTTGAAAACAATTAATTTAGATATTATGTCGTGGAAAAGTCTGCACTAAATGGAAATCCTTTTTATTATGAATTTCTCGAAAAACTTTCTTCTTGATAAAACTTGTGTGTTTGTCGAAAAAATAGTTTTCACAATATTCAACTTTAAGTCAGATATACAGGGCATTCAAAAAATACGAAAAAGTGTATTTCAAAAATTAAAATTTTTGTGACTGCCGCGGTCGTAAAAAATCGTAAATAAAGGTTTAGTATTAGTTATGTCATATTAGTAATAGCTAAGGAAGGATCTAAATAGAAAAATGTTTTTTTGCTGTTTGACCTTAAATATCTCCATAACTGTAATATAAAAAATTTTACTCAGTTTATATGTACGATATTTTATGGCCCTTAAAACTACCGTCAGAAAAATTTTATTATTTTGAAATTGTTAGTGAAATCCACTTTTTTGAACATCCTGATCTAAAGTTTATTACTATCAAAACAAAAATATTTTTTTTGAACCACCAACTTTTATCAAGAAATCAACAATAAAAAAAGTAAATTATTCATTAAAATGCAAGATGTTTAAAAATAAAATCATCGAAACTTTTTGGTGATTCAGAAGCACAATGTAAAATATTTTACACTATATTTGAAACTTAGTTTTTTTTATACAAATTTAAATAAGACGGTTGAAAGTGGTGCTGCACTTTGTAAATTTTCACCCGGACACGTGGTCTATAAAAATAAAACAAAGTTTAAAAGTTTGGCATAATTTATTTATAAACGGTTTGATATAATAACAAACAACTATTATTATCGGCAAAACAAAAGTAACTGCATATTAATTTAATATTTCAATATTTATATAATAATTAAACTCGTCTATTACATATTTAATGATTCAGTGACAATTTTCAAAATGGGAAATTTAGAGGAAAATTTATATATATATATATATATATATATATATATATATATATATATATATATATATATATATATATATATATATATATATATATATATATATATATATATATATATATATATATATATATATATATATATATATATATATATATATATATATATATATATATATATATATATATATATATATATATATATATATATATATATATAAATATATATAAAACTTTAGGTTAGCCAGAAGCTGATTTAATATAATTGTATCAATATTATCTGTGACAAAAGACAAAAGACCAGTTTATATATATATTTATATATATATATATATATATATATATATATATATATATATATATATATATATATATATATATATAAATATATATAAAACTTTAGGTTAGCCAGAAGCTGATTTAATATAATTGTATCAATATTATCTGTGACAAAAGACCAGGCACGTAGTCTAGGGGGGGGGCGCGAGACCCCAAAAATATTTAGGAGTTTTTACATAATTTAACCTACGAAAGTAGAATTCCAATAACTGCTGATTAGCAGTTCCGTATTGGCTCTGCTTACTACAGCTATTTTTTAACTCGAACCTCAGGAAAATTAGGGAGTAGGCTCTTTTTTGAAATTCTAACTTTTTGACGGGTTTTTTAACAAGCCCAAGTTTACACTCTTAGTTATTCTGCGATTGCAAAGAAGTTTTACAAATATGTAAATGTAAAAAATTAAGAAAGGCTACCCTAAACAAAGACGCACCTAATGATTTTAAGTACGACAGTTTCTAACATAAATCGATAGGAAAATAAATTTCATTTTTCTTCCACAAAAATCTCCTGTCATAAGCAAAATTGCGAATGCGTGCCGAGACTAAATTTATGATAATTCCAACAAAAATTATTATTATTAAACTTAGAATATATGGTAGCTGCTGAAAATTTCTCTTCGTGAACCATTTTCACACAATTTTAAAGTTCTTATCTTTACGTATACAAAACACGATTTCAGGAATAAGAAAAGTATTGAATTTACCTTTCGGGATTGAAAAAAATTACCTGCAAAAAATATTCAATTTTGACAGTGAGGAATATTTAGAATTCTCAAAAAAAGAACAACTTTTAAGCAAACGCTCATTAAAAGTAGTTTTAGAATTTCGAGAAAATACTAAAAAGAAAGATGAATACATTTATGATTAAAGAAATACAGATTTTTAATGTAGCAATATGGTTCCAGACCCTCTATGGAAGATAACACCACATTAACCTCGATATTAACAAAGTGACTAAGCACTTATTTATTAAAATACTATTAAATATATAAAACCTAAAAATATTAAGAAAATGTCGCCAGCGTCCTATTTGCTCAAGGTACACCTATAATTTTTTACATTTTCATAATTGCTCTACCTGCAATGTTTTAATAGATATTGGCAAATAACTAGTGTTTTGCCACTTTTTTTCATATTTTGTTGCACTTGCAGGAGGACTAACAATAAGTGAAAAAAAAAGCATTCTTCTTAATAATTTTTTTGTCATTGAACTGGTTTTGACAGGGCTGGATCCCCCTAGAACTGAAATCCTGGCTACATGCCTGCAAAAGACAAAAATGTAATGGTTCATGTGGCAATATTTATTATTAGCAATAAGCTTAGTCATTAAAGAACAAGCATTTCCATGACAAAATGCAACCAATAACAGGGTGAGTTCTTATTATTATTGTTACTAAAGATGAAGATAAAACTAAATTTTGTTACATGGACCCACTTTGTGTTTTGATGTCTATACCAAGAGTATAATGCTTATTTAATACCTTTCTTTATCAGATTATCACCGACTTCATAGGAAATATGTAATAAAATATAATTTATCACTTTTTAATTCAACCTATTTTTTGAAATCGGGTTTGTTTTTCAAAACATTTTGATTTCACCCTTTTTCCAACACATTTTAGTTCTATTTCCGCGAAGTTAGGTAAAAATTTGGGTCCACTACTTTTAAAAGTTTGCCAGGCTCGCGGCAAGTAATATTATATAAAAATGCACCACCTTTACATGTATTGGATCTATTCATATTTACAGAAAATCAGCAATAAACATGGCCCAATATTAATATGAATACAAAATTGAACTTCGTGTCCCTAAAAACCACAAACACCATATTATGAAAAACAATATCTTTACAGTATTTATCCCTCAATTTACCCCTTTTTTCCCCATCATCCACCTTCTCCGCTATACATTTCACTTATTGACAATATAAATATTTTGTGCCAAGATGTTTAATATTTTTAACATTCATTATAATATATTATATTATTATTTATATTACCGAAATCACCTGATAAAAACAGATTCTCCCTAGTTGGGATAATGCACCTCAGGATGGTATTTATTTACTTTTTTGATTACTTATTTTTAAAAACCAAATTTTTAGGCAATAAATTAAAGCATTTCAAATTCATTGAAAAGTAATGCTATTGCGCTATTTTTATTTTTTGTATATGCTTGCTATATGAGAACTCCGACACTACCCTAAATATTCTTTGAAAATATCATCCAAAATGCAAACCATCCTGGAGTAATTAATGACAAGATAAAATAGTGGGTCTTCCAGCTTACTCAATTAAAATTTAGTATCTATGCTTTACCAAATAGTATATTTATGTTGTTTATTAACCCCTCAAAAAAGGTGGTTTGATAAATTTTAGAGGAATATTTGAGACTTTTCACAAATATATAAATTAGCACAACGCTGTACTCCGTTTATCATCAGTGTCTTCGATTTTATAGATAAGTTGAAGTTATAAAAAATTAATTTAAGCCCAACGGAAATGTGCAATACAAAAACAATACTTCATTTGCAAATATAAGAACGTTATTAGACGGTGATTTTACCCTTCAACTACAGCACTGGTATGACATAACCTTACTTACTTCGAAAACAAACTTCTAGGTTTAAATCGTTTGTTTTTCTGCAAATAAAGCAAGTTCGCACCATTTTCTTGAAGATTTTTAAACAGATTCTTGAAAATAGCCGCACAAAACACTTACTTCACCAACTAGAACAATTACAACGCCGCACATCAAATAGGTCGAAATCATGAATGACTACGACCGTCTTCGGCGTCTTCCGAATAATCCCGAAAGAAATCTGTAGTATACTCGAAAAAAGGAATAATAATTGCAGAAGATTTAAATTAAATTTAAAACAGATTCGGTTTGAGTTATTTATAATAAGATATTTAATTATCAGTTTTAAAATATTCTATATGGAAATTTATTATGGGAATTTCTGGAATTCCTTGTCTATTTAGGTTATAGTATAAAGGATGATATCCGTTATAATCTGGCCACAGTAACGGTTTGGCAAACCAGGGTTAATGTTGGATTCCTCCAAAATGTAAACAACTGGGTCTATGTTATTTGTATGTCGTTGGTTTTACCTTCTAATATTATGCATATAGGAGTGAGCACGAATGTTATCTCCTTAGTGCTTATAGAAACAATTGTGGGTAAAATATGTGAAATTTGATTTTGCACTGTATTGATTTCTTCTTTTACATTGTCGCGCGATTCTTTTTTTAATTTAAACAAAATTGGTCGGCAGTACTTGATAGACGATGGGCTCATGTTCTTCCAAAATATTTTCTTATTTGCTCCTTCACATACAGATACTTCGAGGGGCACAATAGTACATAAAATTATATTTAAATCTGTATATTCTGAATTGCTTGTAAAATTCTGCTTATATATGCTAGGCCCACCACTGCCGTTTAGTCCCCACTTATAAAAAACATTAAAGGTATTGAATCTTTCTGGAATATTTTGCGAGATTACCTCTGACTGTACTTCTGCTAGCCGCTGAACAGTCAAAGCAAGTAAGTCTTGCACTGGTACATCTGCAACATTTTCTGAAACTTGAACATTTGGTGGATAACATCTTAACTTGGCACTGGTAACAACATGATAAGAAGGATAAATATCAGCACCTCTTTTCTTAGCTTCAAGTCTCATATTTATGTACCCCTCCTTAGTTAGGTTCAAATCTATCATAACACCTAAGACTTCATTAGGACTATATGATGTTACTTTATCAAAGGAAGATTCATCATGAATTGCCTTCATTATTTTAATCGCTTTGGAGTGCTGTTCACGGAAAGTTTTACAACCTGCGCTGTTGTTCTTTTGCCTGCTTTTATTAGGCTTGATTCCGCAACTTTTTTGGCCTTCCTGGCTTTTTTGAAAAACCGAATTGCGTAGACTTTGTTTTATGTTGTGGTAAAACGTCTATACACAGTTTTAGCTCTGTATCTAGTAATGCCTTATTTTTTTCAC
This sequence comes from Kuschelorhynchus macadamiae, assembly GCA_030620095.1. Classification (NCBI taxonomy): domain Eukaryota; kingdom Metazoa; phylum Arthropoda; class Insecta; order Coleoptera; family Curculionidae; genus Kuschelorhynchus; species Kuschelorhynchus macadamiae. Next base: position 645,287 of record JAUTXW010004949.1, read on the forward strand.
AAAATCTCTCGTACATGTCTTTACATTTACGCCACTTAGATAATAGTTTCGTAACAGACACCTTCACAACGTTTTTTAACTGTGTAGGAACACTTTCAGATATTTCACTTATGCTGAACTTGTCCATTATGTACTTTATCAATTGTTCATTACACTTTGTTGACGATAATTTAAACAACTGGTTATTTTTCAACACCAAAAATAGTTCGTTTCGTTTTATATTTACCTCGTGTATTCGTCGGGTAGCGGGTTCATTGGGACTACCTGGAAAAATAATATGTAATCAGCAATGGGGGAGACATGAGGAGCTGTTTTCGGTCTCAAATTTATCGTTAAGGCATTAACTTTCATATTACTAAAGAATAACAGTTGTACTCAATGGAACTTTATCTGAAATCATTGCTATGTAAATTTGTATCGAATTTTTGAAACCAAAAGAGTGGTCTTATGAAAAGTATTTTATTTTTACACATTTTATGAAAGAAAAAAACTCTAGAATATTAAAGTACATACCTGATGTTTCAATCTCCATAATGAAGGTTTTTTAAATTCAAATAACACAATAATAAACAAACGTAATTATTCCGGTAAAATTTGAAATGCAATTTAACACAAAAGATGGCTTCGTTTACAAGCCAACTTTGTTTTTAGGCACAGCCTCCTTTGATACTGTAATAAAAGAAATAATTCGGGATGATAAAGACCTACTATTGCATATCGTGTTACGAGCATTAAAAAATGTTTTTTGAGTATATTGCTAAAACTAATATTGGCAACCTAATATAGCTATTTGTCGGTATGTGTGACGTTCCGTTTCCGAGATATTCGCCATCAAAGTTCACAATTTTAGACACATAGTTTTTCACCTTCTTTTGTGTTTCCTTCAATATTTTTTTTAAGAAAGTGATTGAATACACAATTAAAATACCAAAATTAGATATATTATTTAATTTTTAAAAGTTATTTCATTTAAAAATCACCTCAATAAAATTATATCTGCCAATTGCTGCTTTTAATAAGATATTTTTCTTGATCTTGTGTTTTATGTTGGCAACCATTGTAATTTTGGAAAAGAGTCAAAATTTATTTTAAGTTATACCCAAATATCAAGAGTGGCATAGGTAGAAACTGGTAAAATATTGTTACGAATCCAGTTTGGTGGAAGAACATGGCGTCCAATAAAAATGTTTGAAAAGACAGTATATAATCGTTAATAAATGACTCTATGCGAAACTAAATTGGGTCATATTTCACTATTCCTAATACTAGAAATAATTCTTAACTAGGGAAGTTCCGGGTAAAGGAAATTTGTCGGTTTTTTACATCTTTGCGTTCGCCTAGTTAATTCCGCATGCCTTTCTGAAGCTTGAAATTGTTGTATTAACTACTTACCCACGCGCAAAAAGAGGGTTAGAACTTTCCATAAAGTAGGCGGTATAAATTCAAAAATGCTAAGTACGAACACGTTCGTATTATACCCGTATTGTAACCAAAGTTGGTACAAAATGCAAGATCTGATAAGAAGTTTGCGTTTGCGGAATTAACTTGGTCAGCTAGGGCTTTATCGCTAATGGAATTATATCAAAAGTTTTGCCTTAAGGAACTTGGCGACTATGCTGCCTACACTGAGAGTTGGCTCTAAAAGTTAGTGGTGTGTCAAAGACGTAATTTCGTTTGAAAAAAAGAAAGATAAAACTTTGTAGACGTTCATTAGCATATCGAAATATATGTAAATATTCCGTATGAAAGTTTGAGAGAAGCTGAACTTAATGCTAAACTCTCTTAAAATAAAATTATCAAAGGTCTTCGATATTTTAAGGGACATCAAAATGTAAAAATTTCATATTTTGAGTATCTGCAAACCTATATCAGTCAAATTAAAAACAGAATATATAGATAGAATATCGTGTTCTTACTAGTAACTCGATATGTCGAAGTTTCTAACGCATTTAGTAAAATACCGACAAAATATTAAATATGGGCATTTAACTGAACGTTTTAGTTGAAACCGGGTCTTACTGCATGCTAAGTGGTAAGAATACGATCTAGTATATTCTTTATATAAGAGATAGACGGTTTCGGTGATATTGGTTGAATTTTTTATGTGTTGTAGTTCTTGATCTCCTGAGCAAACGATACCTTGGACACAATCTTATGCTACGGCTAGTTTTTAATATACAGGGTGTTAAAGTTTGCCCAAATCCTATACACAAAACGTGGAGAAAACAGTATGACACCAAATTAGTATTTTCAACATATGTGACGTATAATACTTTTCAAAATAAGAAAAAAGTTTTATTTGAAAATAGGTCTGCAAATGCTTTATTTTCGAGATACAGGGTGTTGTATTGTAAAGGGTGTTCGCCCTATATCTCGGAACTGAAAGGTTTTTGGTCCTATATTCATATAAAATTTATTTACTATTATACGCTAAAAAACTAATTGGTGTCATCCTATCTTCCTCACGTATTTTATATGAAGTTTAGGCAAACTTTAACACCCTGTATATTAAAAACTCTTCGTAGGATTAGATTGTGCCCTTGGTATCTTTAGTTCAGGTGGTCAAGAACTACAACATATAAAAAATTCACCCAACTTCACCGAAACCGATTTTTCATAAGGTGTTTGCGTGGTCATTTGTCCTTTGGTAAAACCGTAAACTTGACAATGTCGCCAATATCACTATCTAATGCAGCACGCACCCTGTAGTTTCTTACTGTAGTTAACAACGTTTAAGATATTTTTGATTACATTGGAACCGAATATAATCGGGGTTTTGCTGTACTTCGGAAAATGGGGAAACACGTCAGATTTATTTTATTTTGTTTGTGGTACCTATATAAAATATTTTTTACTGTAGAGGGCAGCCCTAAAGGTTTGAGGCAGCTCCTTAAAAAGGCAAAATAATTAAAAACAATGAAACACATCAAATTCATTTTATTATTTTACATATAAAACATTTTATAGGGTGGCCTAAGGGGGATGAAACACCCCTTGAGAATTAAAATAATAACTATCTCAAATATGTTTCGCTTTTTTAACAAACAGCGAAACACGTAAAATTACGTTTGTTACACAACGATTAGATTTTTAAAAAACCGTAAATGAGGACAAATTAATTTTTTTTTTACAATAAATGCATTTTTTTCCTTTATATCAGGTACTACTAATAAAAGGTTAACCCCTTTTCTTTGCCAATATATAAAAATAATATTTTGGTTGGTTAAATATGACATAACTTTGATTTTTTGCCATAACAGCGTTGCCATATTTTCTTTTATTTCCAAATTTATGCTATTAACTGGTTTTAAAATAGAACACCCTATGTTTGTTTGCATATTTTGACATTCCTAGTTCAACCGTGTAATAACTGATTTCCCCAAGTTCTAAATTAAAAATACCATCTGAAAATGACGTATGCTACAAAGGACTACGCTATATATGTTACCCCGGTTGCACAAAACATAATTGCTGCTCAGAATATTTAACAGAGCTTTCGGATTTGGCAAGCTGCTTACAGAAATCTAGTAATATGTATATATATATATATATATATATATATATATATATATATATATATATATATATATATATATATATATATATATATATATATATATATATATATATATATATATATATATATATATATATATATATATATATGTATATACATGAGTTTTTAATATATTACCTGCTTTGCATGCGCAGTCACGTAAAAATGTTGGTTTACTAACACCTGCTTACAAACAAAATGTATAATGACAACCGCAACCATTGTACATTAATAAATTAAATGTTGTTTTAGGCACCTGATTTATTACGAACGTCATTTAACCAATAAATAACTATTATCAATCCAAACCATGAAAAAACTGCGTGGCTCTCTACTGCCCTTTTATGATAAAATGAACAAAGAATCATTATAAAAGCAAACTTTTATTCAATTTTGACTCAAAAAGTTTTCCTTCAAAGTTTCTCAATGTGATTAAAGACAACGTTAAACTTTCTGATGCTGTTTTATTTTGTAACTCTTTTAGCAGGCAATGTAACTGTGTACGCTTTGACCATGTAAACTCACGTAACGCTAAAGCTCTCGCATTTAGAGTCTATGAATTTTTAATGTCAGATTATCCTGAAGTTTCACCCACATTCGAGCTTGTTATTTTGATTCAGAATGTTAATGGGGGTAAAGCTAACGTTAATTTTGGTATATAAATGCACAGTGCGGGGTCAGGCATGACATATATAGCTTTCTAAACTAAACTAAATTAATGGCATGTTAGATAGTGTGTCCAAGATTTGACTTAACATGTATAACTATCTGTAAAATTATTATATCTAGAAAGACGGTTAAATTAGGAAAGTTCTAGATATGTTCATTACAAATTTGATTTTGACTGAAAATTTATATTATCCTCGATGCTTTTAGGATGATAATTAGACATTTATATAGAAAGTACTTTGTGACGGAAATGTAATTATTTTTTCAATTAGATACATAAAGTAGAACTCTAGACTACACCTATGAAGTATTTATTAATTAATGGTCCAGGGTGCGTCTATGACGACGCATTGCATTTCAGCCAACCAGAGGCAGTTTTTGTTAATTTAGGTGCAGACCTTTTTTCTGATTTTTAAACCAAGAGTCAGTCTGTGTCAGAGTTCTGATGGTTACAGTTGATTTCAAAATCTTCTTTCTTGGTGGTTTACGGGGCTTTAAGTATACAGTAGGTTATTAAAGTTGTAGGATGATCAATGATATTTTATTTTCATTCTATGATTTATTTGGGGAGTAACTTTTACATACTTACAAGAATTAAATTTATGATTTATTTAAAGGTTTTTGTTTTCTTTTCTTTTTCTAGATTTAAATGCTCTTTTTTGTTATTAGTTTTAAGTTTTATTTTTGTACAGTAATTTACTTCTTTTACTTTTGTTAATAGATCTTTAAGTTGTTTTTTGAAAACCTAATCTTTTATTTGAATAAACCACCTGCTAGTTAACATAAATATATTCAAGAAGGAGAGATCATCGTTGTTGCAGTTTGCTGTTGGTCGAGTTATAAGTGGCCGCTGAATTGGTGAGATAAGATGTTTAATTAAATTTATACTAACAATTATACTTGATAACATTGTAAATTATAATTTACTAAGAAGCCCTCAGAGTACGTTTGATTTTACTTATCATTTAATTATTGTCAGGAATATTAACTATTAAACTCATATAAAACTTTAAAATAATTTCCTAAGCGGGATTAGTTTCTGATATCATCCAAATTGCTACTTTATTGATAAACGATTTATATTTTTGTCATCTTTAACATAATGTGTTCTGTTAATCATATCTTGTTTAACTTTTAACTCCTTAAAAGCTACTTTGACTTTCTTTCTTTGAAACATTCGTAAAAAAATCAGAGCCATCACTAAGTTGATGGGTCATCAAAACTGAACATTGGCCAAATCAAGCTATTTTTGTGTTTATTCTCTTCTGAATATTTATATATATCTATTTATATAAGCTCTAGAGCTTAGTCTGGTACTTGGAGGCAGATATCCCGTTATCTTTAGGTCTTCAGAGGAATCTAGCCAGTCTGGATAATTTGTTTGATAATGTTGTCTCTCTTTACTGATGACATCAGCTCTTGTGATCTGTCTTCTGTGTTATTTGGTAAGCGATTCTTAGAAGCCGTTTGTTAACATCCGGATTATCATTGCCGGGGTGAGGGTAATAAAGCTTTGTTTCGAGTGATGTAACAGCCAGTTTTTTTTTATTAAAAAAGTAATTTATACATGAAAATAGTTCAAACTTTGTTATTGCACTTTTTCTAGTGCTTTCTTTAGTTTTCTGTCAAACATTTATAATAGTCGCTATTTATGGGGAAAAAAATATCAAGAATATTTCCAAAAACATTTATTTGATGTTTTATACGTGACTAATTTTTTACAGCTATGAATTCTTTATAATTAATATTTTTTACAGCGTACTTTAAATATATTTAACAAAATATGTAATAACGGCACTATACAAAAGCAATGTGCCGGCGCTATAGACAAACTGAAGAGTACAATGTCAGTTTAAAATCTATAATGCAAAATGACAATTAATTAGAGTATTACGTTTTAAAACTATTATAATAATTTTTTAATAAATAATCAGTCATAGTTTATACAGTTTATATATAACAGAGTACCTCTTACATCTACCTTATCCTAAGTTTTCATTTAATATTGATTTATTAGCTGTACCAAACACCACTTCAAATAGACACCGATTATACTTCAAATTTATTAAACATTGGATGGATCGTCTATTTAAACTATTATCTGTACTTACTGTTATTACAAACAGTTAGTTCATATACTAATTATTGAAGCTTACAGGTTACAGGACTATCATACTTCACATAATTATACACATAAAAAATAAAAGGTCTTTTGCAGGTGAAGAACTTCTTCCGAAAAATATAAATAAAAGGTATTTAAACATACATTTGCAATTTTTCATCGAAAAGACATTGTTAAATATATTTCTAAAAAACTTAAACTGGATATTCGTGACAAAAATGTAAACCTACAAAAATGAACGTATTATAGTTCCTTAAAGTCCGATCCTGCTGATTTATTTGTATGCAAGTATGATATAAAGTATGCAGCGAATATAGAGATTCTAATTTTGAAATATGTCTGGATTGTAGTACATGCTTTTTTAGCAACATTTTTACGTCACAATTTTATTCTAAGTTTTTAAAATTATAAAATGCCTTTTAATTTGTGTCGATATTTTGATTTATGTAGAAATTATGGTTCCAATCCAACTTTATTTTCTTAGTAGTTATAAGATGGCAACTAGCAACTAGGCCTAAAAGGCCCTTTTCGCTAACCTCGGTCCCACCCACCTTACTCCCCTTCTCTACGAAGACCTAATGAAGGAGAGCATCTTGCCCCAGTCGAGATGTTGTAATTCTTCCTAGGACAGGTACTCAACGCCGAAAGTATTCCAGCGTAGTCTTGCCACCTTTTACACGTGCCAACAATATGATAGGGATCCTCCCCCTCTGCTCCACAGTTAGGACAACAAGGGTTGTCCGCTAACCCCAACTGGTACATGTGCCTGTTTAGTATGTAGTGTTCTGTAGCCAATTAGGTCCCCAATCATCTGTCCACTCCTTGACATCAACCAAGTTGTGCTTAAATCTTAGACTGCCTAGATGTTACTACTGCTTTCTATCTTGTTTTATCTTGGTGGTTTCCAGAATCCGTCCGATATTCATTAAGGTGTTACAATGTTTATGGTCTTAACTTCCCTCTTCTTATATTTATTCTTTTACTAGTTTATGGGAATAAGATCAGGTGAGTAAGCCGGCCCCAAAAATACTGGGTAATATTGTTGGCTCGATTATTTCGGTATACTAATAAAATAACGTTAGCACCCACTTGGTGTGCCAATAGCTGCACTAGAGAGATAAGATTTTATTAAAACAAAACAATTATTAGAAATATATTTTTTGTCAGGAATATCAATATTTAGTTCGAGTTTTAAAAATGTATTTAGTAAATATTATAATTCAATATATTGAAATTCAAATAAAACTTCATTAAAGTTTCTCCTACCTAAGCGGGCGATTAGTTTCTCTAATACCGCCCAAATTACTATTTTGTTGATATTGGCCATTCGCATCTTTGTCGCCTTTAATAGAATGTGTTCTTTTTATCATATCTTGTTTAATTTTCAACTCGCTTATAAGCTGAGTGTTGCCCCTTTGGCTTTCTCTCTTTGAAACCCTCCTAATAGAGTCATATCCGTCACTGAGCTGATGAGGCATCAAAACTGGATACTGTCCAAGTCCCGGATTACTTTCAAGTGACCCGTTTGGTTTTAAGCCATTATTGTACCCGCTCTCTTCTGGATATTTATATGGAGAAAATCCTGTTTGGTATCCCGATTCTCTAGAGCTTGGTCTACTACTCGGAGGCAGATTTCGTGGGTAATCTTCACTTGGAATGTAAGGCCGTCTAGAAGAATCTAGAGGGTCTGGAGTACTTGTTCCGCTAGTTTTAATGCTGTATGATTCGTTGGTCGAAACTGATTCCGAATCCGAGTTTCTTCGACCCATTTCGTTGCCGATGTCATCAGCTCTTCTGATCTGTCTTCCCTGCTTTTTGGCAAGCGATTTAAGAAGCTGCCTGTTCACGTCCGGATCATCATTATCGGGAGGTGCGAATAAAGCTTTATTTGGAGTGATTGTTGCCCAGATGTGTCCTGTGTGGGTTTTGACTATTCCTTTCTCTTTAGGTTTTACACTGGGTCGTTGTTCAGCTGGAGTCGCATTAGAGGATCGTGACTCATTATTTTGGTTGACGTACTGTTGATCCTTTGACCTCGAGTTAGGACGTGAAACCTGCCTATCTTGCTGAGTAGAACTATTCCTGGCCAGATTTGGTGCGTACTCGCAGTTTGCTTCATGATTCCACATAGCTCGTCCAAATTGCATTCTTTCTTTACAACCTGAAGTTAAAAAATATATATATAAAGATGCTATTAAATAGGATTTTTTTTTCATAAACGCCTATAAAGCAAATAACTGTACGAATTGTATAATGCGTGTAAATAATATTACTATAAATAAAATGTTAATAACTTTTACAATTGAAGCTCAAACTTCATACAAATATACAATACGGGACGCTAAATGCGTTTGCAAAAAATTGACCCTGTGACTTTATTTGTTAACCAGTTTTGATTATTTGTTTATTTCAGGAGGGATTGTTTAAACAATAATTCTGCTGCAAACGAGAGGAGATGAGACAACTACGAGAATTCATTTTAGTCGTCATGACTGACAATACAATATACAATTATTTGTGTGTCAAAATTTTCCAAATGAAATATCAAAAATGATGTCAAAAAATATTAATTTGTTTATAATTTCAACATTTAATAACTTCATATATAAGCATCTATAACACGTCTGACTTGATATTGAAGTATCTGCTTATTTAAAGAAAGACTTATTGCGATACATTTATTATTTACTAATTTTTTAATTTTTAATTTAATATCGCTTTAATTATTATCATTAAGAGCTAAAATTGCGCAAATATCCCACTAAATCGGTATATTTTATGTACAAAAAAATGTTTAATTTATAGGTCGCGGAATAAAATCAATAACAAAGGTTAGAGATAAGGTATATTTGCTTTTAATAAAGTTGTCGCTTTTTCGAGGTGATTTCTCCAGACGAGGCTTTGGCTTACGTCAGGATAATTACTTTGACAGGACAGATTATTCAATCTAAAATGCCTCTAGAAAATTGCAAATATCTTTTCGAATGGTTTAATGGGCAGTACAAACGGATATTTATCGAAAAGTAGAATAAATTTCATAGATTATGTCCAAATTTTGTCAAGTTCTAAACGTTTTTTTCATGCTGAATTTTATATAACAAATATATGTAATCTTATTATTGAATATTAAAGAAGTGGTGTCAAAGACGACATGACCAGTCCGTGACTTGTTTTCATATAAATATACTTTTTTAAATCAACCCAAAAAAAGCCTAACCAGGGGCTATGTAATTAATGTGTTTTAAATATTCGGATTTTGTTTTTGTTAGCTCTGGCTAGGCTTTTTTTGGGTTGATGTAAAAAGTGGTCTTATATTAAAATAACTCATGGATTGGTTGGCTCATTTTATATTTTTAGGTTACTTTAGCGATGAGCAGTATAGTCTCTCGAAATTCTCTGTCCCTTTTATATTTACTCCTCACATATTAAGAATGTAGATAATCTATGAATTAATTTAGGGTTGTCTGACTTCAGAGAAATACCAAGTTAAATACTCAGATATTGTGCAAAATGTATTCCCAGTAACGTTATACTTAGGTTAATAATTTTATCTGATTTTGAGGAATATTTCCTTTGTGAGTACCGATGAATAAATACATTGGGCAATATATAAACGTAGGCAACATTAAAATTCAAACCGACATATGGCAATATGACCGTTTATGATTTTCAATCTCGCTAGAGTAAGAATAATAGTAAAAATAAGCAACACAAAACCCTAGTTGTCTCATGGAAAATAAACTGCTGAAATCATATGTTATGCTGATGATGCAGTGCTGTATGCGGACGTTGAGGAAAAAAAAAGAAACATCAGTTCTTTAAACGAAAAAAATCTGCCATCGTGAAGAGTTTGCCAAAGTGGTGAAATTATTTAACTATTGCGGGTACGATAAGGGCAGCCATATGTAGTAACACATTTATAACTACCCAAAACAATTTCAGGATCTGCAAAGCCCGAGCAGTAAAGACTTTACTAGACCAGAGAAGAAATAAAGAAATTCGGGATGAATGCCAAACGAAAAATGTGGCGAAAATGTGCACAAATAAAGGTTTTAGATTGAACGTTACAGAACGTAACAAGATGTGGTGTAGTGTGGTTAGAACTCTTGTATTTTGATCTATCTTTCACCACAGATTCCAGTGTTAGGACTTAACATGGCTTCACGGTCAACGGAACAAAACCTTTATTGTAAGTACTGTACTAAGATTAGGTTAATAGCAGCAGATATTTGGTTTCTAAAATCATGCAAGTCTTTTTCAGTTTTTCCTAAATTCATTTCAGTCAAGATCCCTAAACAATCACCCGGTACTGGGAAGGTTGAATCTTTTGCCAAACAAAAGTGGCTAGATTTAGAAATTAAAAATCTGTATGGCAAACGAAGTCTGCTTGAAATTGAAGCATACGGATTATTTAAAAAACTCACTTGTAAGCTTAGTAATTTAGAATTTGAACGGTGGTTAGATTTCCAAAGAAAAATGTTCGTAGTTATCGATGCCAAATTTTTGAAAAAAATGTGTTCACTTAAAAACAAACTGAGAAAGTTGAAACCACAAAAATAAATTTCTTCGGAAGTCGAGAACATTGTAGAAAATCTTTCTTCTCAGTCCTTTGATAATAGAGAAATCGCCTTTTTGAATAAAGGTATGAATTTTGCAGAGCCTTCAGTAAAAAATAGTTTACCAACTATTATAGGGAATATCGAAAGTTCCATTCAATACGTGCCAGAGTCAACTAAGGGATTCATTAGAGAGGCTTGCGGAAATCAAATCTCAAAAAACGTTGTTAACAACAAGTCAAAATATGTTTCTCGTAAAAATACTGAAGTTATCTAGGGACTCAAGAAAAAGGAATGTTTTTATTTAAAAGCTGATAAAGAAAATAAGGTTGTTATACTAGACAAAACATATTATTTTGAAAGAGTAGACAATTTGATTTAAACTGGTCCTTACGATTTAATTGAGAAAAACCCGTTATCAAAAATGATAACAGAAGTAAAAAGTACTTTAAAACAGTGTAAAAACCTTGTGTCCGATGAGCTAAAATTCATACTAACACATAGTAACCTACAGTTATCTAAACTGTATTGCCTTCCCAAAATCCATAAATCTGGGAAGTCCATGAGACCTATTGTTTCAGCTGTTGGATCACCAACGTACAATATTTCAAAATGGCTAGTAGAAGAATTCAGCAAATTAAATATCTCCTATGATAACTTTGAGGTTACTAACTCGTTAGAATTCTTAGATAAAATTAAGAATGTTCACTTAAAAGAAGGTGAAATTTTAATATCTTTTGATGTAAGCTCATTGTTTCCTAGTGTACCCATACCACTAGCTGTAGAGTACCTAAAGGAACTACTTGAAATCAATAATTTGAAGAAAGAAATTATTGATGAATATTTACTTCTCACAAAATTATGTATGAATCAAACAACAATAAATATTATAGACAACTTGAGGGAACTGCGATGGGCAATTGCTTATCTCCGTTCCTTGCAAATTTGTTTATGGGTAGATTAGAAACCCAATTCAAAAAAGAACTCAAGTATTTCCCAAGGGTGTGGTATAGATACGTAGACGATATATTTGCTATTTTTGATACGAAAACAGAAAATTTGGACACTTTCTTAGAAACATTAAACAATAAATATCCTTCCATTAATTTTACGTACCAAAAGGAGAACAATGGGCAATTACCTTTTCTCGACACGTTAGTTATTATAAATAACGATAAATTAGAATTTGATATTTATAGGAAATTTACTAATACTGATAGGTATATAACATCCGACTCATTTCATTGCCGTCAACACAAAATGGCAGCATTCCATTTGTTAACTCACAGGTTTGTCAATTTTCCATTAAGTAAAGAACGTTTTAACAATGAAATGAATCGGATTAAAAGTATAGCTAAAAGTAATGGATATAATGATGGTTTTGTACATAAATTAGTAAATAGACATAAGCATAAGAAAATGTTAAAAGATGCCACTACTCTTCAAACACCTGAGGCTTCCAATAAATTCATAGTAATCCCATATGATCCCAGATATACGAGAGGTCTAAAAAATGTATCTAAAAACGTAGGTTTTAGAGTAGCCTACAAAACGGAGAACCCTTTGAAAAATCTCCTTGGAAACCCTAAAGCCAAAGTCGACTTGAGAGAGAGGAGTGCATCTATGAAATTAGCTGTAATGACTGCGATCTAAAATTTGCTGGGCAAACTAAACGCTCCATAAACATTCGTTTTAAAGAATACATGGCACATTTAAGATACGGAAGAACAGAAAACTCAAGAGTTGCCCAACATGCTTTGGAAAACAATCACCGAATAGGAATAAATAATCTTAAGTTGATTAAAAATGTATCTAATAATAGATTATTGGATGCATTTGAGAGTATAGAAATAGTTAAATGTGATAAGAAAACACTAAATAAAGACAGAGGGCCTATTCCCTATAGTCCGCTCTATTGTTTAGTTGACAACGGTGCAGTCGGGTGCAACCAAGTGTGACCACATTTACCTATAAATAGTCTCGGTTAGGATAAGTTACTTTAGTTTATATCATCTGCTGATGATGCTAACTTGGTTAGCGAAACGCGCGTCCAGAACGTAACAAGTTGTGGTGTAGTGTGGTTAGAACTCTTGTATTTTGATCTAGGGGTAATGTTTTCCGTAACATTTTATTCATGATTCGCTATAATCCGCCATTCTGGGATAATCTTTTTTTTCGGATGAATTATTTTTTCGTTTGGACAACCGGAATAAAACCAGGCAAAACCGAGACTGGAAGAAGTCTTATGCTTTGTGGGAGAGCCTGCTTAAAATTGTTAAAAAGCATAAAAGATTACACTAGACTGATGAAAAAACAATTGATTTCCAGTATTTCAAACAAAAATGGGTGACATAAACTTTTTGGCTTGAATAAGATAAAAACTCATACTAGACAAATCAACACTCAATAAGATCACTAGACAGAACGAAACTAAATCAGTCAGCACAAATATGACTATAATAATTTAATGATATTCCATTTCAGGGAACGCAATTAGTAGTAGATTACGATAGATGAACGAACTCAAGCTGTCGCTCTTGGTAGAGTCAAAACTTTAAACTCCGTATTCACTAAATAGGTTTGAGCATTTAACCAGGTCTAGGTGTCATGATACTTAAAACTCTTTGTTCAACAGTATGTTACGCTTATATCACTGTCATTTTGTAATTGTGACATTTAGAAAACATATTTGTTCAATTGTTAAACATGTCATCTTAAACCTATAACTGTCACGTCAGACCTGGTTTAAATTTAAACTTCTTTAGTGAATACGGTGTAAAATTTTATTGCATTAAGCAGTTACTAGTTCCAACGAAGAGAATGTCGTAATTTTCGCTATTTGTTTGACAATAAACATTATGTTGGATTCTCTCTCTCTCTCCCTCTATCGCTCTCTCACTCTCTCACTTTGTGTGACCTGCCATATTAGGGATTCTTTGAACAAAATCTCTTATGTATCATTTTTTTTAAATTTTAGCGGTCAAATTACAAAAGAACTAATTGATTACCTACCTCTATTTCTATAAGTACATGGGAACAAAAATATCTGACTAAAGTTTTCATATGCATGGTTTCTTCTGCAATTCGGTGGATTGCCGTTAGCGTAAATACACCTATGACAAACGTTCTGTCCATTGGATTGTATAAAGACTGGGCTGGCGTTTAGATATCCTCTGCATATTACACATTCTAAATATTCCAAATAGTTTTCTGGAACCAAGGTCAATCTCAGTTCTGAAATCAAATAAACAATAAGGTAGAATAAGAAAATAATTTATATATATTAAAATAAAGCTCTAAGCTAGTTCTGTCGGATATGGATTGTCTTTATATACTCGATTTCACAACGTTGCAAATGGTAATTATCTCGAATCGTTTTCAAGTGAAAACTACATATTAATTCTAAAGCTACCATATTATATGTTAGTCGGGTGCAGTAATACGTGAAATCTCCGCTCCCTAGTTACCCGAATTGTGAAGTTTAAAGAGGTTATTTTGAGTAAGAAGCGGCATCTATATATTTGAAATATCTATGCTGGGCTTGCTGAATATTTCCGGATTCTTTTCGACGAATGTTGCTTCTATGAACTATGAAGTTTTCGGCAGTAATGCTTTCTATACATCACAACTGTAGCCTCCGATAACTTGATATCGATTTAAGCACACTTGTTCCGTTATTCGTAATTTTGACGGCTTTACCTCTTGCGTATGTTCAAAATGTTCCTTGAGTTCTACTAAGAGACATTTTGTGTCTTTGATGTATGTATCGCCATACTCTCATTGGATTTGTAAAATTCATTCTCTATCTTCTTGTAAAGTCCTGGAAATACACCAAAACAAATTCACTCTTTCTCTAATTATATTTAACTAGATGAGAAAAAAAGTTACTAGAAAACTGATTGTCGTTACTTAAAAATACTAAGTGGCAGCTTTAAATCGTCAAATTATTCAATCAATGCCACTCAGTGTCATAATGTGAGGGTTAATTTAATTTTATTTATTTGAATTTGTAAATTGAAAATGGTAAAACTATTGAACGATCAAACTAAAAATATAATTTTAATTTTTTTAAAATATTTTAAAGCCCAAAGAGATCATTGCGAAGCCCACAGAAAAATTGCGAGCAAGTAGATTAGAAGAAGCATTCACCGGTTAAGGAATTCAGATATACGTTCCGATGTGGCGTATATAGAAATGATTTCCGAAAAAAGTAAGATAAAATTAACTCCAGTTGTGTCAAAGGCGCTGCGCGAAGTAATTCATAATGTATTTTGAAAATGAATATGTAACTATAAAATTGATACACGAGGGATTTTCTGGCCCCATATATCCTGTACCTCAAGGTCTATTTATGCTTGGATTTATAAATTTGGTTTTAGATTTGACAGATTAACATTCCTAGTAGAACTTCCATGTATTCCCGATAGGCGCACTTTTTTCCTCAGAGACTATATACCTAAAACAGAAAAGTGGCCAAATATTAAACCAGTGTTTCTTAATGAATTTTTAGTAAAGGTATTTATATGAAAACATGGCAAGATGGCAAAATGGCTACTTCTAGTAAAAAAAAAACAGGTAATGGAGTAAGATATAATCGTTTATGCTCGAAATAATGGAATTGGATGGATTCATCAAAAACGCGAGTTTGATCTTTAAAAGTAAAACAAAGCTAGGTGATTATCACGATATAGTTGAATGCGGTCTTATCGTGCGGGTCCAAAGCTCACCAACATTATGAATCAAATCAGAAAACACGGTGAATACCAAAATGTTGTGTGCTTCTTTTATCGAGCTAATAAATCTGATGGGCTATTTACAAATATATGCAGGGAGAAAGAAAGTAGTTTTTTTATTATATTACGCAATATTATTAAGATAACCACTTAACATTATTTTATATATTAAATGCCGAGGGACTAAATAAGAAAATTCGCTAAATATAAATTTGGTTAAAATTTAAAAAAATAAAAAAAAATACACAAAATGGCAAGCGCCTTAATAAAGTCGGAAGGCGGTTCGAATCAGTGGAACAATCAGGATATGTTCTGTTTATACAGCCACTTAATGAAAGTGAGATTTTTTTATCAATCACCAAAAATTATGAGCCCCGCTTGACCTAAAAATCTAACCACTTATACAGTGTCATTTATTTAAATGCGGGCCACCCCTGTGCAAACACAACTTGTTTTTTTTGCATTGTGATAACAAAAACATTTTATTTCGCAAAAATATCATACACTTTTGTTAAAAACACAAGATAATTAGTTTTCGTTTAAGAGTCCCTAGATGCCGGAAAACACGTTTTCTCAATTTCGTTTGTCTGTAGGTATGTCTGTCCGTCAGTCTGTCTGTTCGCGGCATAGCTAAAAAACTACTTATTCGTTTTCTTCAAATTTCAATTAAAATATTCAATAAAATTAAGGGCCATGCATGCGAAAAATACAGGCTATATATATATATATATATATATATATATATATATATATATATATATATATATATATATATATATATATATATATATATATATATATATATACACATATATATATATGTATATGGCCTGTATTTTTCGTTAGCCCCGAGTTTCTGGTAAAGCGATTTTACCGATTTTTATATTTCAATAATTAATAAAAAAATTTACTTATTTTAAACACGCTTTAAAATTGGAACAAGTATTCAATAATTATATATTTATTGCCTACAAAATTACAAATGTACTAAAAAAGTAAGCAAAAAAATGGTGTCAAATCTAATAAAAAAAATTTTAAATTAAAATTCACTGGCTAATATCCAGGAGCCAGTCGCAAAAGTTCTGAGAATCGGTATAAAGAATGTACAGAAACTTGTGCATAAAAAAAAAACATAATTTACTTACGAAGAAGATTAAAAAATGTACGCGAAAAAATTCAAAGGCAAAAGACTTAAGTTACAATGCAAAAATGGATATTCATAATGCAATTTATGATTTATACACGTCAAAGACTAATATAATCCTTCAGAAACTTTTTAATATTATAGACTAAAAAATATCATCATCACTTAAAAAGTCCTCATCTTCTGAGTCGTCCTCAAATGGCTCAATGATCGTTGGTGCTATTTCGACATCTAGAACTCGTTCCAGCAATCCCATATTAATTTCTCCGTATATTCCACAGATTTCTTCCAGTACTCCGGCGTAATATAATTTAATGAATCTTGCCAAACAATTTGCAATTCATCTGATGTAAGACCTCATGTCCATTTTCCCGTAATATTTCATCTATGGCATATATTGTTGTTTTTTTAATAGATTTTGCCATTAAAAGAAGTTCTAGTTTCAGCATATTGGGTAAAGGGTTTTGTTTTATTAACCAGTCATAAATATCACTTTTCTTCCAGGATGAAGTAGGTTGTTTATTTAAGATTCTTAAATGATAAGATGCATTGTCCAGAATGATTAAAGATGGAGCATCTAAATTTGGAATCAGTTGTTCTTTTAACCACTTCTCAAACAGTTCACAGTTCATATTATCATGGTAGTCCATACTTTTGGATGTTGCAGAAAACAGTAAACTTGCACCTGAGAGAAATCCTGTTGAAGAACCTGCATTCAAAATGATGAACCGTTTTCTCGTCCCACATCCTTTTTTTCTCTTGACACTTTTTACAGACTCGTCCTGCCAAGATTTCGAACCACTTCAATTTAAACGAACCATCTCTTATTATAATGAACAATGCAAGCTATCATTCCAGGTTTCAAAAAGAATTACCCCGCAAACGTTGGACAAAAAAGAAACTTGTTGAATGGTTAACATTTAAAAAAATTGATTACCCAGAAGAGGCTATGAAAAATGATCTTTGGAAAATAGTTAGTGCTATGAAAAATATTATATATTTACACAGAAGAGCATGGCCATAAAATTTTAATATTACCATTATACTGCGGCGCTATTTTTGCTTCCGGCGCTGCGCATCTAGCAAAGCTGCGCTTCACCCGTTCAACTGAAAAGAAATAGGCAAAATAAGTTTATTCATGTCATTTTTACGTTTTCAGCTTAGTCATTGATATAATTAAGCAATTCGTTTTCCTAAAAATATTTTGACCCTATGATTTTTTTTACAAAGGTATGCCAAACTACAAAAAATCTCCATTTTGCACATGTATTGCAGTACAATACACATGTATTAAAATTTAAATATGTCAAATATCGTAAGCCTAAATATATATCTAGAAGGCAATCAGTAAAGAAACAGGAGATTTTCTATATTCTGAAGTAACTAGAACCTAACCACTCATATATCTCTAAGGACTTAAGCTTGCTTTAAACTTACATATAAAGTAAAATTGAGAGAATAACGTATCACATCTTACGAAATCACATTTTAAGAAGAAGCGTTTCAATGTGTGAAAATTAAAAATATGCCATCATGGGTGCCACTGTGACCCTGTACTCTTTCAGCTCTTTACTAACGACGTTTCAACAACTTAAACTCTAGTAAATTGCTGTTTGCGGTTAACCTGAAAATACAGGGTTATTAAAAGCAATCAAGATTCACCTTTAAACGAGCTCGATCTGAACGCCTCTAAATCTTCAATAATCACCTCTTCTAGAAGCCATAATCTCCATCAGTTCAAATACGACCTCGGTGGTGAAATCCTAAACAGATCATCTCAGGCCAAAGATTTAGACATACTTCTGGATCCTCAGTTGAATTTTCTAGCTCAATACAAATTTATTAAATTTAATTTAAACAATTGGGTTTTACTTACTCCCCAAACCTTAAAAATTATATATTGCACTTATGTGGACTATAACATGAACTGTGTATTGTCAAACCCATATCAACTCAATTGAAAAATTTAACGGGAGGTTTCTTAAGTCATATTCTTATCGAATTGTCACTGATATCCGGGTTAGATTATCGTGAGAAATGTAGTTGGCTATGGTGAATGGCCTGTTGGATCTGTCTATAACCTGCTACGCATCCTAAATTTCAACGTGCCTGTAGCTTTCTTTCCATCACATTAACTATGGCTATCACGAACCTATACGGGATATAACGGATCGGAAACTTGTTTAAGGAGCAGCTTGATTTGTCAGCGCCCTTAAGAACCTTCAGAAATATGTGTGTTGGACTGAGCTCTCAGGCTAACTAAGATTATTATTATTATTAGTCCGTATTTTAGCATTTATTGTAATTTTGTATTGTTAATAAATAAATAAAACAAAAACATTTTCAACCATCTGTCTAGGTAAACTACGTGTATCATAAGACGCAGACGCTCTCAATTTGGAGATAAGAAATTGTATAGAACTCGAGTTTTTTTCTCACTAAGATGTATATAAAATGATATTTTTGTAGATTTATCCAATTGTACGCTTAATATTTGTTATTAGGGTTCTTTTAACTTACGATCACGTGGTATATCTCTTTTGCCTTTAAGAAACGCTCCTGGATGGCTACATAGGAAAGTACAACATCCTGTGTAGTTACATTCCGGTTCATGGTCCAAACTGTCATTCCATCGAAGTTTTACCGGGCAGTGGTTGCTCCAGTTCTTGCATGGATATAAAAATGTGGACGCTAGAACCTCATAGGCGTAGTTTCTAGAACACAAGAATACAGTTTTTTAATAGCCTTTTGAAATAAAGTTCTTCTATTGAGAGGAAAATTCTGAATTCAAAAATAAATTTGGTAACTAAATTTCTGAAACATTGAATGTAACGAACAGCTAGTAGCTATACTGTGTTGGATATTTCTTTTAACTAGGTAATTCAAATGTATAGGATTTTGAACTTTTTCACTGCATTTTGAACTAAGCGAGTAAGAATCCTTGATCGTATTTACAAGAAAGAATTTCAGTGCTTTAGGTTAAAATTTTGATATTTAAGGCATATCCTTTGGGTTGCCACTAAACAAAACACTGTTTTATTTGAACACTATTTTGGGTATTCTCTCTTTTCTCTAAATCTCATTATTTTGAAGAAATGCTCTTTATGATTCTGCATTTTTTCGAAAATCATCTCATTTTTTTTTAAAAACAAAATTTTGCTAAAAATTTTTTTAGAGTAAAAAATATTTTTCAATAAGCAAATTTTCGAATAAAAGCTCACTAAAAAACTTGTTTAGGAAGGTACTTTACATGAAAATATTGTTTTGAATAGTCGAAAAACCTTGTGCTACAAATAAGTGAATTTTCTTTTTCATTTTCAATTTTTGTAGCATGAGGGCATGACTTTGTCTTCTTTTATTCCAAGAATATAAGGTTTTTAACCTTTATATTCTCTTATTCTAAGACTTCCGCTTATTACTTCTGTTTGACATTTTAAGCCTAATCATCTGGACAAGATATTTTTAAAAATTTTAATCCCACAAAATTTGTTGAGGTCATATTTAAGCAGATTTACTACATGTAAATTAATCGTTTTTGCTAAATCACAGCTCAGCGAATCATAATAAAAAACAAAAACTATTATCAGAAAAAATGGGGAAATACAAAATATATGGCCACGCTATTAAGAAATGTAAAATTAAGGCTTATTGCTTTATATATTCGTTTTCGATTGGTTTTTGTTAGTTCGGGCCTGTTTTCTTATTTTTAGTGAGTTATTTATCAGAAAACTTTAAAATTAATTATTTGCTTAATTTAATCTATAACTGATTCTAAAGTTATTTTAAGGCTTGGGTTTATTCTTTCCGAAATGGAAATTGAAACTGTATTTTCATAAATAATAATAAGACACTGTGATTTTACCGAACGCATCGGTATTTTTAATACCTGTTTTTGCCCGAATAAAACGGAAAATCTTCTTAAAATAAACTTCCGAAGTTTAAAAAATTCGTCAAAATCCGTTTTCAAGCTATGGCATATTGAAAACTGTGATACCCAAATTTTATATTTAGGAGTGTACTTCTTGTCAAAAGCTCGTAATTAAAAAATATACAAAAACGTCTTGAGGTATCGATAATACATTGGTAACGTACCATATTAAAATAAGTAACATATGTTTATCTTCTGGCGTCATCATCATTTTGATAGTCATTTTTAATGTCAAAATGATACATTTTTTTCGGACTGAGTACTCTAATGGATTCATTATGTCCTAATACAGTGAAAATGACTGCTTTTCGCGAATATTTTATAACAAAATTTGCACAATGCTTGACTCAATTGACACCAGAAGATACAATAACACGCCATGTCATGGCATCAGCCTCAGCTGACGCCTCCTCTGATAATATTCACGGCTAGTCTCATAATGATCGTAATTTTTGATTTTTATAACATAAATAACTATTTTGTCAAAATGGTAAACACTCAAGCTTTTAAAATTTTTACATAACTGTATTGATGATCCCGTATGACATATTAATATGAAACTTTTTGAAAAATTGTTTTTTCTTCGCATAATAAGAAAAAACAGCCTTTTAAAATTTAAAATTCGCATCTAAAAAAGTTGATTTTTAAAAAGTTGAACCAATTTGAAAGAAGGACTAAAAACTAAAAGAATTCATCTTTTTGTTGAGCAGTTTATATTCAAGTCCTTTGGTACTAAATCGGACTCGTGGTTGAGTAATGAGTTTGAATCGTTTTAGCAAGTTAAGACCTGTTTCTTAGTTTTTAATAAAAGAATAAAGCCTAAACTGACATAAATTAACGACCTCAACCACCGGGTTTCGCCATTCGTTATCATTACATCTACCAAATATATACCAGGAGTATACATAGCTATACAATAATAGTGATTATATATATATTTTTTAAGAAATGTAATTTCGAAAAATTATATTTTCAAAAGATACATTCGGTGTAGTATGAATTTTTCGAAAATAGTTTTCTCGAATAGTAAATTTTGAATGAAGAATTTTTCGAAAAATAATTTTTTTTATTGAAGAATTTTTCAATGAATAAATTTTAAAAATTAATTTTTCGGAATACATTTTTATAATTTTTGATTGCGTAAAACGGCACCTTTGGATAGTTTGAGTTAGCTTTTCTAAGATTAGGTTAGATATGATTAGTTTCGGTTAACTTAGGTTAGACTGGGTTAGTTGAACTAGTTTAGGTTAGCTTCGGTAAATTTGGATTAATTTGGGATTACTTTGATTAATCTGGATTAGCTTTGGTTAGTTTCAGTCTGTTTCAGTTTGGATTAGCTTTGGTTAGTTTGAGCTAGTTTAGTTTGAGATAGCTTGTACTAATTTTAATTACATTTAGTTAGTTTGAGTTAGCCTTTCTAAAAAATAATTTATTTTAGAAATTATAGAATATTTTGTAATTATTTATCAAAAGACAAAATAATATATTGCTAGAAACAACAGACAGGTGTAGATTTTGAAAAGTATTCTCAGTTGCCACGTCATCAGACTGTAAAAATGTCACTTATATCTAAAAGTAAAATTCGGATATTTTTACATAAACGATAAGGTTCTAGAAAATAAGATTAATTGGAAACATGAAGAAATTCAAGGAAAGTGGAAATATGCAGAGGTGACCACAGTAATAGCGGGTAGCCAGAAAAATTTGAAACCTTCAAAGTAATAAAAAAAACATAAAAAAAATGCAAAGAATTTTTTTTGTAACCACGAGTGATTCTAGTAGAAGCCGTTGGAAAATGTGAGAGGGAGGTGGTTGCACAATTACCATCTTTGAGTTATATTAAACAGACCATTTTGTTCAGTAATTATTAAATAAATTTTTAAACATATTTTTTATGTTAAATGTGGCACTATAAATAAATCGCACGCAACCTTAACTCAAGGGAGAGTGAAAAATACTATATATAGTCCCATTAGTGTATGCATTTAATTAGAACAAAAAGGAAAAAACCTATTTTGATCTATCGTTAAAAAAGACATTGCAATAAAATTTGAAGTGGAGTTCCGGACTTTGAAATGGCCATTATAAAAGCAGTAAAAACTGTGTTTTTGATGTTAAACATCAAGGAAGCCATTTCCATTTTAAAAGTTGTCTATAGGCGAGTATGGATTAAAAACGAAATATGATATAGATGTTTTGTTCCTAGAGTGTCAAATTACTGCAGGAACTGCCATTTATCCCAATTGGAAAATTACACAAATATTTGATATTACTATTGAAAGAAAACTATTGCCGGAATATATAGGTAATTTTGTCACATATTTTGAAGAAATATGGATAGAACTCATCAAAGGAAAATTAGGAAAAGGAAATAGATACAAAGCATTATTTCAACATTCGCATATATAACATTCGAAAAATTATTTTCGAAAAATTCATACTATACCCATTATTCATTGGTCCGAACATTTGGGCGGCGTGGAGACACTTGGGTGCCAGGAGATTTAGGCGCAAAGACGGTCGGGCGCTGGAAACACATTTTAGTTTTTTTTATTTTTTAAATTTAATAAATTCAAATGTGTTCAGAATCTTCATTTAGGGGTATAACTTTTTAGATCGTTTATTATTAAGTTTTTTTTTAACAAAACCTATATGTTAGGTAGATCTGTCCGGTTAGCGTTAGGTTAGACCAGGTTCGTCAATAAAACCATATTAAAGCTATAAACCATCTTTAAAGGCATAAAGTCTCATCTCAAACAAAACAAAAACGAAACCTTAAATGCCTTGCGCCTAAGTTTCCTGGGTCCAAATAGCTGGCGCCCAATTCTCCTGCCCTCCAAGTATTCCCGTACTTAACTGACTTCGCGCCCAAACGGTCGCTCCAAGACGACACCGATTTTTGAGACATAGTCATATTAATTAACATGTGCCAACTACTCCCATTCGTTAATTGATTTAATTAAAATCACTAAGATATACCTGTAATAGTCTTTGGCGGTCATTCGACATCGTCCGCATAGAATGCTTAAATCGTTGACCACATAGACAGGACCGCAAGTGACTGGTAACTGACAGCTAGTGCACGTTTGAGTTGACAGAAATGAAAATGAGATGTCTGGGAGTTTCTGCATTCTGAAACAAAACCGCAATTTATAACTTTGTGATACATTTTTAAGGAAATAGCCATCTAAATTTTCCAAGATCGTGATGGAATATAATAAAACATTAGCTCACAAGGTCTGTTTTATTAAACAACGTCTTGTGAAATTAGTACTTGATGCTATATTATTAATATTTATTAAAAAAAAGATATAAGGAGTATATTAAATACTTGCATTGGAGTTTATAAGTCATATTAAGAAAATATTTTTTTGTCCGAGGTTGAAATACTTTGTTTAATCATCGTTGGTTATATAAACATACTTGAATCTACATATTTGCGAGGAGAGGAAGGTTCGAAGTCAATTAGCAGAAAAAACAAATTGACGGAATACATAAATCAGAAGACAAAAGTTATTTATTTTTATTCATAGTTAATAAGAAGTGCAATAATTAGACGAGAACTGAAATGAACATTAAGCCTTATTTTATTTTCCTTTCTGATAATAAATTAAACTTCTCTTTCAGGCTATTAGTAGCAGATTAGTAGCGTCCGGTATTTTACTACACAACTTAAAAAGGAAAATTCTTTTTGCACAACAGACTCTTGGTCAGTTGACGTACTCGGCTATCTTGTTTTTTCGCTAATTAATTTTCGACCAAACGCCATAATATATAGCCAGTTATTGATTTTGGCCAATTTACTTTTGGCCCCTTCACGTAGACTCGAAATTATTGTTTGTTGGAGTGAATAATGTTATTGTCGTTGTGATTTTAAGGCGCGACTATGGCTAAAATAAATCAAATGCAAAAATTGAACATTGTGGATTCTCTACAAGCCAGAATTACCTGAGAAATATATCTTTTTAGCAACCGAATATGCTGGATCTACTTCATCAGTAACGTAAATAATTAAACGACATACCTAGAATATTTTGAAATAATATAACGTAACAAATTGTTTGAAGGAAAATAAAATTATATGATAAAAATTCCAACTCCAGTACTGTTCGTCGACTATAGAAATCCCAAAGGTCATGCCAATGTAACAAATCTTTCATAATAATTTCTCAGTTTAAACAATTAAAATCATACCCTTAGAAAGAAAGAATTGACAGCCCATGATCGGATTCAGATATTACAAATAAAAATTCGAAGAGTAAATTGTACTTTGTTTAATTTATATATTTTATAATATATTATTCTTTACCTAAATGCTTTCTTTGTTGAAGATACTCTAGTTTTATATTAAAAGAGTATGGAATTTTGTAGCCCTAACTTTTATAAAAAATCAGATACACTTAAAGATGGTTAACCTCCTTATATACTGTACATTTTGTAATGGGTACAGGGTGATTTTTTAAAATATCCCCCCTCTAATTTTTTTGATTTTTGCAATAAAAGAAAATGTTTAATATAAAAGTTTTAGTCTTCACTTCGAACTCTTTGGAGGACTTATGTTTGTATATATAGGGTGTTGCATAGACGCGCTGCACGGCAAAGTAACGTGTTTTAAAATGGAACACTCTATATATTATTGCATTTTTGCAATTCTGCAGAAATTCTAGATATATTTCATGAAACTCTTTTAAGCATATCTTTAACTATTCACGACTTATTGGTAACTAAATGTCGACAATTTTGACGAATCTTGCCTCTTTGACACAATGTAAATTGTAAACCTTATTGGGTCAAGGAAAATAGCATGCATATTCCTGTGCTAGTTTTTAGTAGTAATCTCGATTAATCCCTGGTTAAAAGTTATTTTCCGACGATACCTCAGATTTTACGGCTTATTTAGAACATTTAAAGAAAGTTTTTAGAAGATTAGCCAATCATTTTATCTCATAGTAAACATCAAAATCATAAAAAATTATGCGATTTAATTTCATAGAGTAACAATAATTTATTAACATACGTAATTAAAATTTTTGTAATTATTCAACTGGTCCTCTATTTTCTACAATACTTAATGTATGTTCTTTACAGTCTTTCTAACGTGTCGAAATTATCTTTGAGCTAACTTGACGTTGTTATTTGCTCTAACAAATCTTCTTATTATTAATTGTTTTTCTCTTTCTGAATAAAGCATTTTTGCACTAAACTATTTAAGTTTTATTTATTCTGTCAGGGTCAGTCATTATTTTGTCTTGTCAAAGCCTACTTCTCTCTAATAATTGCTATTTGTATATTAGGAAAACAGTTTCATCGTGGTTTAGATGGAAACGGAAGGTTCAGCGAGCATATTTGAAAGATGGTATTCTCAGGTATATTCACTTTTTTCACAGCCGACCAAGATTTTTGAGTTTCCGTGGACCCCAGTAGAGCCATATATTTTAAAGGTAGGGGCTGGTTAGAATGCCGATATTTAGAAAGTATTAAACTTAAGTATAGAATATTATATACGAAATATGTCCAGAATTTTCTGGAGAATCCAAAAATGTAATATCATTCTGTATGTTCCACTTGAAAATATGTTACTTTGCCTTGCCACGCGTCTGTGCAACACCCTGTCTATATGAAAATATGTGCTGCAAATTGATCGATTGATATTAACCATTTTCTTTTATTTCAAAAAACCTTATAAAAAAATCACCGTGTATATAGTATAAAATTTTGTATCCAACAGTATTGTTGAAATGTTTGTGTTGGTGTAGAGTCTTAGTCAAACTTTGTTAGTGTTCGATTCATATCTTTAATAGAAACCATTTTGTAGTCTAAAAAAAACCTATTAGTTAATATTGATTAAGTATCGGCTGATTCATGCCAGTTATTTAATGAGGTAAGAAAACTTCTCGCCAAATGTTCAAGTTACTGATGGGAATATTTATATAGATGCAGTAAAATATCCGGCATTTACTTTATGATAACTAGATAAAATCTACATTTGCTTAAATTATGTTTATATTACTAACGCCAGTGTCGTCTTAGTCTATTTTTAGTCAGTGACAACTTACCTACTTCAGAAAACACTTCAAATCCGTGACAATTATTCTAGAGACTAAACTCAAGCAATTTAACTCTAAATAGTAAGCAAGTAAAAGGTCATGTAACATTCTAGCAATATTTTATCATAAGCAAAAGATAACAAAGTTAATGAATGCCTAAAATATTTAATCTGTCTAATTCTATCTCAGGATTATGATATAAAAGTATCACTAAATCATAATTTATTTGTATTTTTTTCATCAATGGGGTTTTCCTAAAGTTTTCTTATCTTTGATCTACGTCGATAAAAAAATACAAAAGAAAACAAAAAATTCGCGTTATTGCTTTCTAAAAAAAGCAATTATTTCCTCATACAGACAAACGATTAAAAGACATTTATTCTGATTGAGTAGATATTTCCAAGATTGAGAGATGATCGACATGAAAATCGAAAAAATAAGTCACAATCTAATTTCAGTTTTCTTTGTGATACCGAATGCCAGAAGATGCTACTTATTGGCTAGGAAGGTTTTATTATTATTATTATCGAAATTGACAATCAATTCCTCGACAAATGTTGGGTTCCAAGCCCATCCCCGATACATGCATCAAAATGAAGGGGCTGGTTTCTATTAGTTCTATGTTCTCACTAAGTGGCAAGTACTGAGCAGGACTGCCTTCTGGATGTCGATGAAGGTGTTATTATGCAGTCCTATGATTTTTAGGTTCTATTCTAGTATTTTTGGAACTAGTTCAGTTGGTGATACGAAAATCGGTATCACATGAACCTTTTTCAGTCGCCACATCTGCTGTATTTCGATGGCCAGCTCCGCATATTTGGCCTTTTCCTCTTGTTATTTATTCAACACGTTGTTATTGTTGGGTACAGTGACATCTACCAATTAAGCTGTCATAGTTTCCTTATTTAACAGTACCACATCAAACCGATTATTCGTCACCCAATTGCCCTGTCGTAGTATAGTTTGAAAGTAATATTTTCAAGCGCTGCACTTGGTTGGTATTTATAATAAGGCACAAAGGTGTTCAGGGGCCCGTATTTATTGGCAAGTGCAGCCAGATGTTATATGCTGTATAGTCTGATCTCTCGCTACATTTTCGACACTTATCGATTCAAAGGACTAGTCTTTGATGATTAATTTCGTGTGTTAATAACTTGGCTCTGTATTGCCATCACAAATCCTTCTGTCTCTAGGAATAGTCAGCCACCCTTCACCCACCTGTTGGATGCTTTCTTATGTATGTGTGGTTGATTTAAGGCCGAGCAGTGCCATTTGCACCCACTGTACTTATTGGTCGAGGTCTGAAAGTGACTTTAGGATGATGTAGTCATTTGCGGGATTGACTAGGCCCAGTGAGCATTTTTCTGCGGCCCAAATTAGTTTTGAAAACAACCAGATAATGCGGCCCACGAACAAGTTAAAAACCGTTTTTGAAAGCGCGCGCCGCTGCAACAACGATTGGTATAATAAAATGTACAATTGTACATAGTGTCATCTATGTTTAGGAGGATGAACTACACATACTCAACCTAAAACCTAAAGCCAAACGTTATCCGGCTTGTTCCATAAAATTTTATCGCGCAAAAACACAGATGACGCTATCTGAACATTCTGGAAAGAACTCGAGAAATCACAATCCGTATATAAGCCGTGTTCGATTGAGTTCAATCGTTTAGTGTTTAGTCAGTTATGAGTCAGTTGTGCGATAGAGTTTCGAGTTGAGTTGCGCACTTATTGTTACAACACTTAACAGTACTTATAATAATTAATTCGGATACAGTTTTTAACATTTCTTTCAAAATCAAGTGGAAGTAAGAGGAAACTTGTAGATGAGGATCGTATCTTTCAAGAAAAGTGGGAATTAGAGTTTTTTTGCTGTGAAGTGAAAGAAAAAATTATTTGTTTGATTTGTAATAGTATAGTCGGTGTCCCAAAATTATATAATATAAAACATCACTATGATATTCATAAAACTATGTTTGACAAGTATACAGGCATGGTCCGAAACGAAAAGTTAAATAAGTTAAAATCACGGTTGAAAGATCAGCAGCTTATGTTTACACGTCCAAAGCAAGAAAATGAATCTGTCCTTCAAGCGAGCTACATACTGTCGGAGTTGATCGCGAAACACTCAAAACGATTTGTTGAAGGTTAATTTATAAAAGAGTGCCTTGTAAAGTGAGCGCCTTGTAAAGCGGAAATTGTAAGTCCCAGGAGCGTGAAGGCATTTCAAAATATATCCTTGTCCCGGAATACTGTCGCTGAAAGAGTTACTGAGTTGGAATATAAGTGATCAGATAAAAACAAAATCAGACTCTCATTGCATTTTCTATTGCCTGTGTGTGGTGTGGTGCAACTCGCTGTTTTTCTTCGTGCGGTTGATACATATATCAATGTGTATGAAGAATTTCTGGAATTAGTACCATTGCATGATAGAATAACTGGGAAGGATATTTTCAATGCTGTTTATGGACTTCTGCAATAGTACAATTTAGATTTGTCGAAACTGTATTCCGTTGCAACAGACGGAGCTCCTTCAATGAACCGGAGTAAAAAATGGATTCGTTAAAATATTACAGACAAAGATCAGAGAAGCGGGCAGTGACAAACCAGATTTTTATCATATTCATTGCATAAGAAGTTTTATGCTCAAACGTGATCAAGTTGGAAAGTGTTTTAAAGTCAGTGAAAAAAATTATAAACTTCATAAGGTCACGAGGCTTAATCAGGGACAGTATTCTGCATTTTTACGTGATTTAGAAAGTGAGTACACTGGTTTACCATATTATGCAGAGTTGCGATGGTTTTCGTGTTCTATGGTACTGGACCGGTTTTGGAAACTCAAAGAAGAAATACGCGTTTTCATGGAAACAAAAGGAGAAGATGTCAGCTTATTATGCGATGTACCTTTTTTACAAGATCTTCCGTTTATGGTAAATATCACAAAACACTTGTCGGACTTAAATACGAAATTGTAAGAACCAAGTCAAGTTATTACAGATAGGCATGATCATGTGAAAGCTTTCAAGTGTAAGATGATGTTGTGAGAAAAACAGTTAGTAGAGGATAATCTGTCACATTTTCTGACTTGTAAGGCATATCAGGAAACCACAAATGTCTCAATATCATACAAAATATATTCAGAGAAAATGAGAAGTTCTTGCAGAATTTGAGAGGCGTTTTCTGGATTTTAAGACCCAAGAAAACAATTTTTCTCTATTTGCTGGTCTTCTCACTATCGATATTGATAAAGTTCCCCCTCACTTGCAAATGGAAGTAATTGAGATTCAGTGTCAGACCCATTTAAAACAAAAATTTGATAGTGTTGGTACATTCGAATTTTATAAGTACTTGCCTGATCAATACAAAGAAATGAGAAAATTTGCCTGTAAAATCCTATCAATGTTTGGAAGTACCTATAAGTGTGAACAACTATTTTCTTTGATGAAAGGAAACAAATCTCCCGCAAGATCGCGATTGACGGACGCACACTTGGACGCAGCTTTAAAAGTTATTTTCGCCGATAAATTCGCGCCACAAATAGACAACTTAATTAAAGACAAAAGATGTCAAATATCTGGCAAAAAAACTTAGTGTTTGTACTTTTTTGTAATGTTCTTTTTATTGGAAATTTAATAAACAGACTTGTCCTATAATAGTACTTTTTCTCAAGATTTTCCGTAGTTTGTCTTCTTTAAGATAAGGTTTTGCGGCCCACCTAGTCGATGGTCTTCATGCTTTTGGCCCACCAGTGACTTTGAGTTTGACATGGCTGGACTACAGAATACAAGTTTTCACTTAAGGTCACTATGTGGTGGAAGCTTGATGTTTATGCCTTGTTGATGATGAAATATCTCAATTTTTGCAGCTGTCGAGAGTGCGAATTGGTCAAGTCAGCAAGGGATCTTCCATCAGCTCTTCGTGGTATTCAGAGAGTTGATGATTTTGGGTAGGGTGACTTGTACTTGGTCATCATTACGCGAGTAGTTCGTTGTAGTCCCTCTAGCTCCGTGATAGTCCATTTCAAGACTTCGAAACTGTAGGTCAACAAGGGCACATCATA
This sequence comes from Kuschelorhynchus macadamiae, assembly GCA_030620095.1. Taxonomy (NCBI): domain Eukaryota; kingdom Metazoa; phylum Arthropoda; class Insecta; order Coleoptera; family Curculionidae; genus Kuschelorhynchus; species Kuschelorhynchus macadamiae. The sequence goes on from JAUTXW010004949.1 coordinate 676,105, forward strand.
CGTGTTAATTGCTGTAATGAGATTTCCGAGGTTCAGTTCTGTCTTCAGAAGAGCTCGCACTCTTTGAACGTACTGATCTTTCAGCATGGTCTTTCCTTGCATATCCTGGAGAAGTCTAGCTTTTTGGAATCCTAGGTATTTGTAGGTCTCTGTTTGGTTCATAGCTAGAACTATTTCTCCATTGGGTAGGGCTACATCACCATTAATTACTTTGTCTTTTTCAATGTTTAAGGGTTTACATTTTTTCTCTCCAAATTTCATACGGATGTCTCTCGAGAAGATGTATGTGACGTCAATAAGCTTTTTAGTTGGTTATGGTTTCCACCATAGCGCTTAATATACAGAAAGTGGGATATGGTTCGGGATTTGTCTCTATTGGCTTTGCTGAAGACTCATCGCTAAGCAGAACCAAAGTGGACTTAGCGAGTCTCTTTGGTAAATTCCCCTATTGATGTGTATCTCATCAGTGGTAAAAGATTGATCGCCATTATAGATCCTCAGGTTCGTTCTCCACTGATGCTTGATAGTTGCCAGGAAATTGATGATCATAAAGTGAATTTTGTATATTCCTACTACGTCTATGAGCCAGGAATGGGGCATACAGTCAAACGCCTTTTTATAGTCTATAAATTATTATTATTTAAATGGTGTAGCGATGTCACTGAAGCATAACTACAATACTTTTCCGTTAGCTATTATAAACATTTTATTGCTGTTGTAAGTATATATTTGGGTTAAAAAATCAGATACAGGTCATATTTAAGTCACTTTAAGCATGCACCATTATAGTCATTATACGATTAGCAATCAATGTCATTTTAAGCAATTTACAGTATGGGTCTAGTCCATGACAGTCAGACTTTTCAATATATCATTTTGTAAAATAACTAGTGTTTCTTTTCGCATTGCATCACGCAGTGATATTAGCGAACCCATGCCAGTGGCAAAGCTACCGTGGCTAAGAACATTACACTCGTCTTTTCTAAAGTTTTATTTAATTTTGTTTGCAGATAAAAAAATTTGTTTTTTGTAAAAAAAGTAATTCTTAGAGTCTCATTTATTGAATTACGAGCATTTCTGGCGAATTGGTATCGTTGGCAAGTTCCCAATTATTTGTTTTATTAAAAAAATTAGTAGATATATTTTAAAATACCAAATAAGTCCTGGTTAACTCTAAAAGTCGAGAGGCGAAGTCAGTATTATTGAATCATTGGGAAGTTAGTCAGCATACCTTGTTCGAATCTTTTAGACAAATTATTACTAATAGTGATTTATAAAACTAGAAAGAGAAGAAGTAAACAACATTTATTACGATTGTCTAGAAAGAAATAGTTATTTTCCTAACAAGTGCGCAAAGTGATACTTTCCCGCTTGCAAAAGCAGTTAGACGGATAAGCTTTAAGTGCGGGAAAGACACTTTGCACAAGTGTTAAGAACAATATTTTTTCTACAAGTGTTACAAATTTTACAAACTTTTTACCTATTTATATAGGTAGGTTCTAAGCGCAGGTAAAACAATATACCTTATACGTCATAAAATTGTAAAAAACCTTAAATAAATTAGAAAAACCTTTTTATTTTAACTTAAAACAAAAAAATATTACTTATTATTATTAACAATATTAAGATTGAAAGTTCAGTTTGTGGCATGCTGCAAATTTAAAGCTGAGTGCAACTGGTTTCTTGGGAAAGCTGATGAAGATGGTTCGCTATCAGGCGTTAATGAATTAAATGGAACTTTAATGGTTTTCTCGCAAATTGACAAACTCTGTACTTCAACTGGATGACTATTGCACTGCCACTTAAAATATTGTAGCGTAACTCTTTCTGTGTGCAGTTGAGTCGTTAATATATCCCTCCGTTACTGTTGATGACTTCCTGCCTCCTAAACGCTTTACCGATAAGTCCTTTTCCGTAGTCGGCCAGCAAAGTTGCAGAGGAGCGACGAAAACTATGCCCCGTGCAGAGTTCAGGGTTGGGCAGTTTTAGAAATGCCGCAATTTCTGAGGCCATCTTTCCGAAACTGTTATTCGCGACACATTTCTCTTCCCTTGGCTTCAATGTCAACTGTTGTTAGTTTTACTAATTCCTTTCTTCTAAAGGCGCCTGCAACTTTCAACAAAATATATACATCATCAGGCGCCTTATTCACGAAATCCTATATGTTTACTTTTGTAAAAATTTTTGTTTTTTTGGTTTGAAGCCAACATTTTGTTTTTTGATAAAAGGGCAATTCCATGATGACTCGCGGGACAATTAGAAAAACAACAATTTTAAAAATATTCATTTTTACCATAGGCATAGTAAATCTCATGTGATTTATTGCTATTCTATTATGGCAATGATGTCTCTGCTATTAGTACTTGCTCATTTGAAAAAAGGCAAAACCTAATAAATAAAGTTTTTGAAAAATCTATGCTTACTCGCGGGACATCCAAAATGTATAATCAATATGCGCAAGTTTTAGTTGTTTTTTTTCTCTAAATTTTATAAATATCTAAAAAAAGTAATATTACTATAACTTACCTACTCTTAGTTGAAATTTATGGGACCATACTTAAAATGCCAAAATTCTTTAAGTTCTGTATATATTAACCAATTTAGTGATTACTCGCGGGACAATGCAATTTCAATAAACAAATATTTATTTCAGCTATTACAATAAACAATGAAACTAAGAAATTACATAGGAAAACACAAAACAACGTTTGATTCCTTTGAATTACATACATTTTTAACTCCTACATGATAATTATCCAAAAATCGAAAGTTGTGACAGCTTGTTATGTTGGGAAATGGTTTTACCAAGTTCCACTTATCATCTAAAGTTTTTTTTGCTGCTTCAATCTCTTCTGTTTCTACATAAATGACGTTTATCTTGTCCAGTTTTTGAGTACATTGGTAAAATTCTTTCGCATTAGTAATTAAAGACTTTCGACTTTTTATTTCCATCCAGACCTAAAATATAAAATGTGTTATAATTGTCAGAATTCGATTAGTTTGGCATTAAATACTTTTCTTTTTACTGTAGCCCCTATACCATCCACAGCACCCTTTCCATCTGATGAAGCGAAGAAATTCCATTCCATTGCTCTTAAATTCATTTCTGCTGGTAAGAAGCACAACGAAGACATCGTATAACGGTTTTTGAACTGCGCAGCGCATCCGTCGCTAAACACGCATAATTTTTCAAAATTTAATACTTTCAGTTTCAGAAATTCTATGATTTTCTTTAAAAAAACATTGACAGCGTATCTATCATGTGAAAGATTGTTACTTGGTTATGCGACCAATGCGCACTTTGAATTTCATCTTGTGCTGTAATTGAAAAGTTTTCCGCAAAGTCCATTTGCAATATGATTTCTTTTTCGCCAACGGTGCTTCTTTTCGAATCAAAATACTTTTGTTGGCTGTTTTTGATAAATACATGTTTTTTGAAAAAAGGCAGTTGATTTTCTAAGGTGGAAATAATCGATTCGATGGACTTTTCAATACTTATTATTTCTACTTTTCCATTGATAGTTGCCCACTGTTTAAAAATTAATTCCACAGACTCATCATATTTCAGAGGCAGAACTGAATATTTTAAGTCAATGTCTTTACAATTCTGACAAATCCCCATCATACAATCTTCGCTTTCTAAGTAGCAAACGATTTCTTGAAGAAGCTCTCTGTGTGTTTTTGGGAACTTTACAGTTTTGTGCAATATATCAATTAAATAAAAGACATTAGTATGATACCTGCAGACACATACGTCATGAGGCATATCTAACAAAAGCATGACAAATTTAGGTCTTAGTTCATAAAATTTACTAATTTTTATCGTTTCCCCCGGATTCTCTTCTTTAAAAATACTAAAAGCTTCTAACACTGTATACATCATATGTCTTTTTTATGCGTTTTCTGTGCCATTTTCAGATTTTATTTTGATTTTATCCTTAACATTTGGCGAAACCCTGCTTATATCTTCTCTACAAAAAAAAATCTCAACTTTCCTTACTGTTTCCATATTCAGCTGGTTATACTTATTATTTGTTGTGACAGACTCAAAACACTCTGGATTATTTTGACCAATATCAAAACTTATGGTTAAATTCTTATCAATCGTTTTCAAAACCCTTCTAATGACCTCTATTTTCTTCTCTTTATGTTCTGGAAGGACATTCTTGATTTTTTTCAAATCTTTCCCCATAGTTTGAGGGGTCTTATAGGCACTATTCCCTTTTTTATCCAACCTTTGAGCATCTTTTTTTGCACGGTATTTTCTTTTTCTTTCTCGTTCCTGTTTTCTGTTCAACTCTATCAAATCTGTCGAGGACAACATTTTTTGTTTCATTTTTTCTCGGTATTTTTTGCAACATTCAGCATGTCGTTTACGGTATATCGACTTAAGGTGCTCATTTGCATTTATTTTCTCTCTATGCTTTCTGACATACTCTTTCACTTTCATTTTCCTCTTTTCATTTTGTATTTTCGGCATCCTAAAAATGGATAACTTCCTATCATTTCTTTCTTTGTTTTAATCCAAAAATCAATACAACTAAATCGCTCTGTAACCTTCCATAGCTAGCAGTATTTTTAAAAAATAAAAAAAAAACATAAAAAATTACCTAAATACCGATAACACTACAAATAATTTGATGCTACTAAAAGCAGTTTTATTAAAATCTCAACTTTCTTTTGAAAACACTTTTATGAGCGTTGAAAATAAAAAATAAATATTTCTAGGCTATTAAAGATTACTCGCGGGACAAAAAGAAAATTATATTAAAAATATATTCTAGGCTTCTTAATATTTATCTATCATACTGTTATAACGAGCAAGTCAAAGGTTAAGAAATATCATGTTTTTATCCAGAGTTTCTATTGCGGTCTAATTAAAAATTAAAAAAAGTATTGGATTCAGCTTACTCGCGGGACAAAATTTTGGAATATAAATAAGCAATTTTTAATCAAGTTCTACTTACTTTTTGCAAAAAATAATTCACTATTTAAAAGCTTGACAGCACAACAGTTTTTGACGGGCACCAGTTTCCAAGCACTGCTTTTGTTTTTACATAGCCACCTGTGATAAACAATGCTTTTGTAATGCAGTGTGATGCGGGAACGGATTCCTGCAGTTTTTCGTAACATTTTAAAGTCACTAGGTAAAATTAGGAATATTTATCTAACATTTCATAAACTTTAATTCAATTGTAAACAATTATTCAGGTTTTTTGAATGAATGAATTTTTGAATTTTACTAAAAAGAGTAAGCATCGATCATGGAATTGCCCAAAAGCAGTTAATTTGTAGAATCTGCTTATATCCATAGTTTCTTTAACTTGTAAAACGCTCTTAAGCATTGAGTATTTAGCCCACAAAGTATTTGGTCCAAATTATTTGCTTAATTCAAGAAAATAGGTTCTTCTTTATTCATTTTCACACCTTTTCCTTTGGACCATTTCCTGAACAAGTCGTACTGCTTTTCATACTTCTGTTTTCATTTTACTGGTAGTAGCTTCAAATCTGCTAATTCCGCGGCTTGTAGTATCTCTTCTGGTATTTCTTCATGCGAACTATCCATTTTAAGCAGAATTACTTTTTTTAAAAACTTTTTTCAAATGATTGAATGTTTGTATTTGTATATAACAAAAATATTGAAATTGTCAAAATTGTAAGGTGGCAAAGGGAACTTATTGTTGTCTTATTTGACACTTACAAGTAATGATACAGGTCGTTTAATTAGTGATCAAATTATGGTAATCTCAATAATCTAGAGAATTTCATTTAGCTTTGTAGTACGTCAGATTACGTCTGCAACGATTTACTACTGTGATCTCCTGTTCCCTATTCACGTAAGTAAACTGCAGCTGTCCTTGTCTGGTTTAAAGCATTGACTGACCCAGACATACGGCTGCTGCTAAATGGCTAAACGCAATGCAGTTTCTTTTATTTCGAAGCAGCTAGGCAGGACAGGCATTGTTGAGTACAAATCTTCTATTGTGACAATTTTTTTGTTGTCTATATCTGAATTGTCAAAACTCAGATTTTAAGTGGACCATGCCAATTTTTAATCAAAATCCAAAATTAAATATTTTCAAAATAAATTAGATTAGGTATTTAATGGCCAATTTTGAAATATGTTTGTCACACATATATTATATTACCTGGTAAACAGGGCTACAAAGTTTTATAATAATTACATTCTACAGGGTGACCAGTTTTCGTTGACATTATTAGCAAATATACGAGGTTGGGGTTAAGGATATTTTTATTCATGCGAACTATCCATTTTAAGCAGAATTACTTTTTTTAAAAACTTTTTCAAATGATTGAATGTTTGTATTTGTATATAACAAAAATATTGAAATTGTCAAAATTGTAAGGTGGCAAAGGGAACTTATTGTTGTCTTATTTGACACTTACAAGTAATGATACAGGTCGTTTAATTAGTTATCAAATTATGGTAATCTCAATAATCTAGAGAATTTCATTTAGCTTTGTAGTACGTCAGATTACGTCTGCAACGATTTACTACTGTGATCTCCTGTTCCCTATTCACGTAAGTAAACTGCAGCTGTCCTTGTCTGGTTTAAAGCATTGACTGACCCAGACATACGGCTGCTGCTAAATGGCTAAACGCAATGCAGTTTCTTTTATTTCGAAGCAGCTAGGCAGGACAGGCATTGTTGAGTACAAATCTTCTATTGTGACAATTTTTTTGTTGTCTATATCTGAATTGTCAAAACTCAGATTTTAAGTGGACCATGCAAATTTTTAATCAAAATCCAAAATTAAATATTTTCAAAATAAATTAGATTAGGTATTTAATGGTCAATTTTGAAATATGTTTGTCACACATATATTATATTACCTGGTAAACAGGGCTACAAAGTTTTATAATAATAACATTCTACAGGGTGACCAGTTTTCGTTGACATTATTAGCAAATATACGAGGTTGGGGTTAAGGATATTTTTATAGAATACATTGACAAAGTTACCTTTTTACTTCTCTCGTAAAAGTGAATTAAGTGCGGGAAAAACTCTTTGCGCAAGTGTTAGGAACAATATTTTTTCTACGAGTGTTACAAATTTTACAAACTTTTTATCTATTTATATAGGTAGGTTCCAAGCGCGGGTAAAATAATATGCCTTATACGTCATAAAATTGTAAAAAACCTTAAATACGTTAGAAAAACTTTTTATTTTAACTTAAAACAGAAATAATATTACTTATTATTATTAACAATAATAATATTGAAAATACAGTTTGTGGTATGATGCAAATTTAAAGCTGAGTGCAACTGTTTTCTTGGGAAAGCTGATGAAGATGATTCGTTATCCGTCGTTAATGAATGAAATGAAACTTCAATGATTTTCTCGCAAATTGACAAACTTGGTATTTCAACTGGATAAGTGTTTGCACTGCCACTTAAAATATTGTAGCATAACCCTTTTTCGTATGCAGTTGAGTCGTTAATATATCCCTCCGTTACTGTTGATGACTTCCTGCCTCCTAAACGCTTTACCCATAAGTCCTTTTCCGGAATCGGCCAGGAAAGTTGCAGAGGAGTGACGAAAACTAGGCCCCGTGCAGAGTTCAGGGTTCGGCAGTTTTAGAAATGCCGCAATTTCTGAGGGTATCTTCCCGAAACTTTTAATTTTTTTTTCTCTTCTGAAGGCGCCTGCAACTTTCAATAAAAGATATACATCATCAGGCGCCTTATTCATGAAATCCGATATGTTTACTTTTGTAAAAATATTTGCTTTCTTTGGTTTGAAGCCAACATTTTGCTTTTTGATAAAAGCAGTTAATTTGTAGAATCTGCTTATATCTATAGTTTCTTTAACTTGTAAAACGCTCTTAAGCATTGAGTATTTAGCCCACAAAGTATTTGGTCTAAATTATTTGCTTAATTCAAGAAAATAGGCTCTTCTTTAACCATTTTCACACCTTTTCCTTTGGACCATTTCCCGAACAAGTCTTACTGCTTTTCACAGTTCTGTTTTCATTTTACTAGCAGTAGCTTCAAATCTGCTGATTCCGCGGCTTGTAGTATCTCTTCTGGTATTTCTTCATCCGAACTAACCATTTTATGCAGAATTACTTTTTTTAAAAACTTTTTCAAATGATTGAATGTTTGTATTTTGGTTAACATAACAAAAAGATTGAAATTGTCAAAATTGCAAGGTGGCAAAGGGAACCTATTGTTGTCTTGTTTGACACTCACAAGTAATGATACAGGTCGTTTAACTAGTTATCAAATTATGGTAATCTAATAGGGAGTAAATTTGGTTAAACTCTCTTCAAGCGTAACAAAAAACACGATAAATCTTTATTTTTTGAATATCTTTTAATGCTGAAAACATTAAAATATCTAAAAGTCTTGTTTATAGATGCAAATGAGTGCGCAAAGTAGTCACTTCGCGCACGCTCGTAGAAAAAAATGTTATTGTATGGCCTAATTATCTCCAGTACAAATAAACAGGAAAAATAAATTAACGGTAAGTCCCAGGGCATTTCCAGAACAATTAATATGTTTTGTCGATCTATTTACAATCAAAACATAATTGTGATTAACAAAAGATCTTAAAGATTTTGAACAATACCGAAGATAAGGATTTCAAAAATAAACATTCACCTTATGTTTCTGGTAAACTCCATTAGTCTAATTGCAATACTTAAAAGTAAAAACAAAATGTAAACGTCATTCGTATAGTTATTTGTGAGTCAGACTAGAAAGGAATAGAACTGACACTTTTATAAATAAAATTCTCTTCTGACAATTTTCTTTACCCGACTGTGCATGTAAAACAGTTTAATATTCTGTATATGTATGTATGTTTGTATGAATGTAGGGTTTCCGCGAGTGTAGTTAGCTATGTTTGTTCAAAAATATGACAGAATTAAATTTAAAAAATGGTCTCCGCTTGCACTGATCAGCACTTAAATAGAAAGGTACTTCGTTAGGTAACTGGTAAACCTATTATCTGTAACTTAGTTTACCTTTTTTAAATTACTTATATTATAAAATTTGTTTAACATAATTGAAGCTTGTTCTAACCTGATAGAAATTTTTAAAGATTGCATATTTCAAGTAGTTTTTAACTTTATCTATGGGCGTTCATAGGTCACTTTGTTAAAATTTGTAGAGAAAAATCCTTTCCTGATTTCAAAGTTGAAAGGTTAGAACAATTAAAGCTATACAGTTTTTTTTTAATTTGCGATTTCTCATTTCATTCTCTTTCAAATTCTGGTCTAACGCAATCTGTTAGAGATGGGTATCATTTCTCGGTGGTAAATGATATTTTTGCAGCTAAATTACTCAACAAAAAGATCGACAATTTCAATGTTTAGTCCTTTTCTTAAGTCGGTTTTAAAAAGCCCCTTTTTGTTCTGTTACATCAACAGTACAAATTACTTTTTATTACGGCACATTTTTAATAAAAAGAAAATTCCAATTACAAAAGACAACATTTGGTTAATAAAACATAAACAGTAATTTCTATGCAAGTGCTTTCCATTTAAGGTTCGCATTCTTAATTCACCTAAAGTATAAATTTGTGTTTTATAAAAAGTCTTTTAAATTCACAACCTTCCTAAGACCTCGCAGGTCGTTATACAAAACCACCATTCACTATCCACCGCTCAAGAAAACTGCGTAACAAGGAATTGGAGCTCTTCTACTACTAGAACTTATTTGGTTATGATTGTTTTGATTTGCTTATTAGTTAAGTGTTATATATGATTGGAAATAAAATATTCAGGTCCATATTAAAAAAAAACTTAGTTGATGATTCCTCGGGATGAAAGTTCTGATTTTAAATTTAAAGACACCATCTTGTAGAGCAGAAAAAGGTGCAATTATAAAGTGCTATTTATTTTAGAATATCTCTTTGAATAAATCTGGAGACAAACAAAAATTGAATGGCCCCACCGAACAACGTTGTAAGCGACATTTTCTACCGCGTGACAAATTTTGGTATGAATACTATAAATCTCGTGTAGATGGCAGCACGTTGAATGAGTTTCAAAACTGCTTTGCGCGCTCGGAACAACGTTACAACTGACAAAATATCCGCCATCGTCAGTGTTGTTTTTTCGCCTGGTGACCAAAAACGTTTAAATCATGGCAAAAAGAGGCAAATTAAAGTAATCTAATCACATCTAAAAAATGTCCGCCACCTGAACAGGTGTCACAACATTTTCGTCAGGATAGTTATTTTGTTTTTTCATTGCGCAAGTGGTGACAACAACAAAACATTTTTACTAGACATTGTTCCGTTTAGTAATATGTTCCAGGGAAATTTGCAATATATTAAAGATTACACCTATTCGTCTATTCTTGTTCATGCTAGGATCCTTGACGCAACAAAAGAGCATATTTCTTCTTTTCTTCCTTCGGAAAACCATTATTCGAGAAATACGAGCAAAAAGAAATGTTTGAATCCTACTCTGAACATCAGGAAAATGTGACAACTAAACACCCCGACAGTAATTAGCGGCATTTTATTATGCACTAAACTGCGCAGTTTTGCCTCAATTTGAACGACCTCGTGTTTATTACGGATTTCGAGATTTCCATGCATGTGCTCGACTTTGCAGCACTCTTTATATTTAAATTTAAATTCTTCTTTTCTTCCTTAGGAAAACCACTATTCGAGAAATATGAGCAAAAAGAAATATTTGAATCCTACTCTGAGTATCAGGAAAATGTGACAACTAAACACCCCGACAGTACTGTAAAATCCTAATGTTTTTAACATTGAATTCAATCTAATGTTTGGTCTGACGAGGTCAATTTCAAAACTACATTTACGTTATTATACCAGCCCCCGCTCAGTCAGTGTTATAGGTCCCTGCTCCAAGAACAACATTGCAAGCCCTTCGTTTACAACTTCGTAACCGAAAAAAATGCATTTAAAGTATCAATATCTTATCACTTGATAAAATGGCCTCGTTTTATATTAAAACTTCCTTTAAACATATTTTCATTAAATTTAAAATTATTTGAGTACTTAAACATATGAGTATAGTTATTTATTTCGATGTGATTTGGCTCGATAAATTCTACACGGGAGATAACTAACTACTTTATAATCTTCTTTGATCCTTTTATCAACACTTCGATTATTATACTTTCACAAACGGGTTGTCATCTTAATATTATAGATAGTTTTATTTTTATATCTGTTGTAGAATCAAGGTTACAACTAGAATATGGGAATTGTTTTGGTGTCGATATTCTGCAATGTATTTACAGTTTTCCGAATTTGATAACACCATTGCAAACAAACAATTTATTTTAGAGGATTAAAACACTGGAATTCATAAGGCAACGAAAGTAACTTTTTAAATGTTGGTGTTTCCAAAATAATAATAATAATAATAATAATAACTTCTGGTACAAACAGTTTATCTCCACACATGAAGCTCTCACTTGCTAAATTAATGAAATTTTTTTAAAACTTAGCACACTCCCCAGTTTTCTTATCCAAGGAATAACATACCTTAAACACAAAAATTCAGACAATAAGGACCCGTCAAATTACCGACCTATTACGTGCCTTCCAACCCTATATAAGATCATCACAGCCACAATTACCAGGAGAATAGAACAACATCTAGCACACAAAAACATTCTAACGGAAGAGCAAAAAGGGTGCAGGAAAAACAGCCGAGGATGCAAGGAGCAGCTAATTATAGACAGCGTCATCATGGAACAAACCAGAAAAAATTGTAGAAACCTTCATACTGGTTACATAGATTATAAAAAAGCCTTTGATTCGATACCCCACAGTTGGCTAACCAGAGTGCTAGTATTATATAAAGTCAATAAAAACATCAGCCAATTTCTTACGCAAATCATGAGTACGTGGAAAACTAAAATCAACTTGAGAATACAAAAAGAGCACATCGAAACAGAAGAGATCTACATCAGACGAGGTATATTCCTGGGAGATTCACTCAGCGCTTTGTGGTTCTGCCTCTGTCTCAATCCACTCTTAAACACACTGAATATCACAAACTTCAGATTTCAAATTAAACACCAAAAAATAACCTAGACAAAATAAACCATCTCTTGTACATGGATAACATAAAATTATATGCAAGCACAAAGGCACAACTAAAGGAACTTCTTAAAATCACAGAAACGTTTACCCTGGACATCAACATGGAATTTGGTATAAGTAAATGCAAGCTACTTCATATCAACAAGGGACAGTGGAAAGACCACCCTACGGGGGAAACAATCAACAATGAAACTATAGATAACATGCTCAAAGAAGAAACATACAGATACCTAGGCTTCCATCAAAGCACCAAAATTAACCACACTCATATCAAATCAGAGCACAAGACGGAATTTAAAACCAGACTCACAAAGCTACTAAAAAATAAACTGAATTCCAGAAATCTAGCGAAAGCTATTAACACCTTCGCCTTACCTATTCTTACGAATTCGTTTGGTATCAATAAATGGTCACACACAGATATAGAAAACATTCACATTCTCATACGCTTTAAATTCACTAAACACAGAAAGTTACATCCCAACGCACGCAAGGAAAGACTAACAATCGAGAGAAAAGAAGGAGGAAGGGGAATTATAGATATACAATCGCTAAATAAAAAATACATTTACGAACTCAGAAACACACACGACTCACAACGAACAAATTAATCTCCACCAGACAATAGTGAAGGCAGACAAGAATTATACACCACTCGACCTGTCTCAAACGAGCCACGCAGCAGACGCACATAGTCATATCCAATCACGACTAGAAAAGATGAACACCTGGTCTCAAAAAACACTTCACGGAAGACACAGATACCACATAAATCAAGACCATATACATAAAAACTTTCATATACGTGGTTACAAGAAGGGCGGCTATTCTCCGAAACAGAAGGCTTCCTGCTTGCCATCTAGGACAAAGTCATAGCAACCAGAAACTACCGAAAGCACATCATCAAGGACACAGCCATTGAAGATGAGAGGTGACCGCGAGACACAACTCGGTAGCGAAGATTCAATCAAGCATTAGCCTCAACATACAAACTAATGGAGAACACAGGCCCTTACTACCATTAAACGCCACCATTCATACTTGAAAACGAAGACTACAAGCTCTACTGGGACAATGACATCCACACAGATAAAACAATCCCCGCAAACAGACCCGATATCATCTTTCAATCCAAAAAAGAGAAAATCACTTATTGAATTGACATGGCTGTCCCCAACGGCGAGAACATAAATAATGTTGAACCGAAATACAGTGAAAAGATCGCCAAATACACGCAATGGAAGTAAAAAGGCTGTGGAAACAGGAAAGAGTCATCATTGTTCCTCTCGTCATATCAGTAACAGGTCTCACCCCAACAACGTTTACACCGCATTTGGCTCATTAGAACTTAATACAGACATTCACAGGAATATCTAGAAATCGGTCATTTTGAAAACATATAGCATAGTTAGATCATTTCTTAGTACACAATAGTTGTTTTTTTTTCCATTTCCTTTTTTTTATTTTTTGTACTGACTTGGTATAATCCCGTCAGTATAAAATACAACCACATGAATACTGTGAGATAAGAAGTGATAAAAACAATAATAATAATAATAACACACATAGCATCCAACAGGTGGCTGAAGGATGGACAACTACAACTATTCCCATTATAAATGAAAAAAAGAAAGAAAGTGAAAAAAAAACCATTATACATCAATAATAATTTGCTTTATATACAAAAATAAAGTAAAAGAAAAGAAGAGGAAAGAAGTGAGCTTTAAAAATAAACGGGAAAAGAAGTAAGATTTAGAAAACGAGTGCCAAAGTGCATGGTCATTTATACCATATTCGGTTGCTCATTTAAATTAAATTACTGAAATGAGACTCCAATACAGACTCCAAGAGACCCTATGCAAGCAGAGTCCCGTTAATTTCCATTGTTTGAATGCAGAGAGATTTACTGAAAAGCAATCAATGTTATATTTATTGACAAATGCAGTATACCAATATGAAAATGACCTTTTGAAAATTTCCTTTCTATGAGCTGGTACTGTAATTAAGAGTGTGCATCGAATATTTAAGGTTTGAGTTATGAACATCAGTCCTAAATGATAATTTTTCAAAAGAGTTCGTTGGTGATTTATGCTTAATTATTTTGTAAATAAAACATGTCGAATCAAGAAATCGCCTATCGTGCATATTAAGCCAACCAAGTTATTTAAGTTTATGTGAAGATCAAATCATGCAAAAGTTTTGAAGCTTTTGCACTCTTCGTATATCCTGATTATCCAATTAAGGATCATACATCACAAAATTTATGTAGGAAGAGTATTACAGAATCATAAATCATAATTTTGGTTTTTTACTTCCCTCGTAAAAGAGTAATTGTGAAAAAATCACCCTCTGAGATTTTTTCAGATCTTTACGTTTCAGGGCCCTTAGATGCCGAAAAACAAGTTTTCTGAATTCCGTCGGTCTTTCTGTTGTTTGCCTGTTCGCGGCATAGCTAACAATCTGCTTATGGGATTGACTTCAAATTTCGGTCAAAAATTAAGAGTCACATGGAGATAATCTGGTAACATTTTGGTAGAAATCCAATATAAGCAAACAAGATGGCGGCCTAGTGAATTGTGAAAAAAAATTATTACTAAAAAACTACGTATCAAATTTTGTACAAAAATCAAGTATTAAAATTTAGCCTGAAAAACTATTTAATGAATTAAATTGTGTGCCATAACTAATTGTCGCATAGAGATGTGCTAGTAAAACTGGTAGTATTTCAAGATGGCGATACAAAATGACGGGCTAAATGAAATGTTTGTAATCGTGAAAAAATCACCTCCTCAGATTTTACATATCTTCACTTTTTTAATGTCCTTAGATGCCAAAAAATGACATTACATTGCATTAACATTACATTATCATTTCCGTCGGTCCATCTGCCGATTTGTCTGATTGTCTGCCAGTTCGCGGCATAGCTTAAAAGCTACTCATCAGATTGACTGAATTATCTAGTTTGGTTGTGGTACGAATTCAAAAATGGCGGAACAAAATGTTAGCGAAATAATATTTTAAAAAAATTATAGTAAAAAAATATCACTCAATTGTTTTTAAATTTTGCAAAAAAAAAGAAATGTAATATAGAGATAAACTGATACGAATTCAACATGACTTAACAAAATGGCGGTGTGAATCAATGTAAAAACTACTTATTTATTTTAAATTATGCCCAAGAATCAACTGTGGCATAGGTAGAAACTGGTAAAATATTGGAAGGAATCCAATGAAATGGAACAAAATGGCGCCCACTAAAAATGTTTGAAAAGACAGACAAAAATGTCTACGTAGTGAACTAAATTGAGCCACTCTTCACTATTCCTAATAAAAGGAAACGAGGGAAGTTCCAAGTAAAAGATTTGCCGATTTTGTGTTTAATAAAATACACTGGTCGACAAGATTTTTCTAACACAGGCCAGCTCATTATTTTCACAATGAAAATACCCTCACAATAATAAAAAAAATATTCGGAAAGCCCTAATACGTACCATTTTTTAATACCCTAATTAGAACCTTTTATATTGCACGTAAACAATTTTATTGTGGGGCGGCTAAAATGGGTCCATTTTACATCGGAAAAATAACCTAGACTGGGTTGTTTACAACATTAGACATAAAATAAACGTTAAACATCACTCTTGTTTTGAGTTTCGAATTGAGTGGTTGTCTGTGTATCGATAAGCAAATGTATGTGAAGACGAAAATGCCGAAGTTGCAAAATTTCTCCTAACAAATTTTTTTATATTTGTGGAGAATTTCTGGTGAAATCACATGCTAGACCATTTTCCGAAAATATAAAAAAAACCTACTTTAAATATTTTGATGTGTTAATTGGGGATCAAGATAGGCGGTGTGCTCCCCATGTGTGCTGTGTTAGTTGTAGTGTATCATTGGTGCAGTGGATGAAGGGAAAGAGAAAAAGTATGCCTTTTGCAGTTCCAGTGGTATGGCGAGAACTCATCAATTAATCTGACGATTGTTATTTTTGCCTGACAAAGGCTGAAGGTTATTCCAAATAGGGAAAGCACAATATAGAATATCCAAATTTGCAATCTACCTGTTCCTCATAATGCAAATTTGCCAGTGCCGATTGAGCCTTTAAATAGGCAAGCTATTGATTTGGGAGATAATGGAGATAACGCATCATCAGGGAGCTCAGAAAAACGGTGCACCGATTCCACTTTTACCACAGGTCCCAGTTCCGGCGAGCCACATTTAATTGTTCAAAGTGAATTAAATGATTTAGTAAGTGATTTGGGGTTATCCAAGCAACAGTCAGAACTTCTGGGTTCCCGTCTTAAGGAATGAAACCTATTGGCCAAAGAACAAAAATTACGAATTTCAGAAAAAGAAATGCTATGTTTTCTAAATTCTACAGTATGGAAAATTCGTTGTGCGCGTGTACTGATATAGACAGTTTAATGCAGGAACTTGATATTGAACATTGACTGAGTGGCGCTTATTCATAGGCTTATCTAAATATAGCTTAAAAGCTGTGTTATTGTATAATGGAAATTTAAAAACCTCTATACCAGTTGCTCATTCAGTTGCAATGAAAGAAAATTATGAAAATACGCGCACGATTTTGTATAAAATCAATTACAATAGGTATAAATGGCAGATATGTGGGGACTTAAAAGTTATAGCGATTTTAGTGGGACTTTAGGGGTAATTACAAAATATTGCTGTTTTCTTTGTTTATAGGACGGTCGTGCAATAAATCAGCATTATGTAACAAAAATTTGGCCAGAAAGAAGCGAATTCCAATCGGGATCTCAAAATGTTAAATTTATACCTCTTGTTGATCCCAAAAACGTCCTTTTGCCTCCTCTTCACATTAAACTTGGGCTGATGAAAAAATTCGTGAAGGCTTTGAATAAAGATAGTGATGGATTTAAATACCTAACACAAGTCTTTCCCCAGTTAAATGATGCCAAATTAAAAGAAGGCATTTTTATTGGGCCACAAATCAGAAAATTGCTGAACGATGTCAATTTTACGGAAAAGCTTACCAGGCGGGAACTCAGAGTATGGAATTCATTTATTAATGTAGTAAGAGAATTTTTAGGCAACAATATGGATGAAAATTATGAACAATTAGTTAGTGAACTCTTAGATGCCTAAAAAGCGCTTGGTGCCACAATGTCATTTAAAATTCACTTCCTCCATTCCCATCTGTCATTTTTCCTAAAAATTTAGGAGCTGTTAGTGACGAGCAGGGTGAAAGGTTTCACCAAGATATCAGAACAATGGAAATTCGGTACCAAGGACGATGGGATCAAGCCTTGATGGGTGACTACTGTTGGTACACACAAGAAAACCCTACGTGCAACAACTTTCTATTTATCATTTTCGTATTTGGATAGGTCCATTCTGTTAGATTATGCTATTCTGATTTGTGTTACAGCAAGAAAATTTTTTTTTGTCGGCCAGTGATATCTATGGTTAAACATAATGCTCTTTAAACTTCAGCTTATTGTCATTAGTTAGTCCCAGATTTCGATCAAAAGAGTTGATGTTCACATCACGGATGATTTTAATTTTTGGCTATTAAAACGACCAATATACTAATACTGTTTTAAATGAAATAACTAGAATTATTAATATTTCAAAATATCTTTGGTAATTCGGCACTGCCTTCGTTTCAAAATAAATCCTGTGGTTTATTTAGTATGCGTAAAGTTAAAAACCTGACGAAAAGTGTGGCATTCCAACTCCCTTTATAAATATTTTATAAACTACCCTCAAAATTCTACGCATAAAATTTTCTTCGCGCCCGTCTTGTAAATCATTTAT
Source organism: Kuschelorhynchus macadamiae (assembly GCA_030620095.1). Classification (NCBI taxonomy): domain Eukaryota; kingdom Metazoa; phylum Arthropoda; class Insecta; order Coleoptera; family Curculionidae; genus Kuschelorhynchus; species Kuschelorhynchus macadamiae. Next base: position 693,963 of record JAUTXW010004949.1, read on the forward strand.
TACCGTCATCAAAAATTGACAGGCTTTTACTGCTGAATACTTTAAAATCAAGGAAAAGCTCATCAGACTGGAAACTATGTGAGTTTTATAACGTCTTTTAGAAAACGGTATCTTCATGCATTAGTCTAGTTAATGATATTTCTAAATGTTTAGCGAGTTTTTAAAATCATATCGTAATTTTATTTTTTTTTGCCCTAACTTCCTCGTCATACAAAGTGTTCATATGGGATACAAGCGCTCATAAAAGTCATATTATTATTAGCTTTACGTAAACTTCCAAAACTGGAGTTACTTATATTTATTTTTTAAAACAGAAATGAAAGAGTATATGGCTTCGAAATTTCTTAGGTTTCGTAACAGATAGGCCAATTAAATCTGGAAAATTGTCGATAATCACATCAGTGTAACTCTGTTGCTATGTCAAGATGTATGCCTAAACCACTTAGGAAATAATTATTTTCCTATGAGCGTGTGGAAAGTAAGGACTTTCCGCACGCATGTAAGTGCGCAAAAATAGTTTTTGCCGCACTAGTGCGGAAAGTAATTACATTTTACGCACTAGTGCGTAAAATGTAATTACTTTCCGTAATGTAAAAAGCAAACTATTTTTTTTAGCTGCATTAAAAGTATTAGAAATTATTTTTTTCCAAAATTATTAAAAAACCCGCTTAACTGAAAGAAGCAATTTCTCATCTAGATTTGTAATTCTTCAATATACTAAAAAACTGAAAAATTCATGCCACTATTTATATCATAATGTTGACTTACATCGTATTATAATCTCACATCATTCCAGTTATTTTAATGCTAAGTAACCTTAGTTTCAGTTGTTTCAACAGTCAGCTTACAGGTATTGCCCGAAATATCCCGCCATAGGCATGAAAAACAATACAAAGTTTTTGCACAATGGTGCTAGAAGAAAAAGGTAAAATCTCTTAAAGAAAAAGTATTTCTAGCCTATTTTGGCGAAAAATCTAAAACCTGCAAATTTTCTACTCTATGGTCAATTTTTTCAATGCTCAAATTGATTACGGTACAAAAACCTTCTCTTACATCCAGAAAAACACAATCCTAGACAAGATTATTTTAAGTATCACTAATCAAATATGACATGTTTATATTTTCATTGATATGTCAGTTTCCCTGACATTTGAGAACAAAGCTATTAAAAAAAAATACAAAATCTATACAGATTAACTATTTATTATTGGTCACATTTATAGTAAAAATGCAATTTACGACGTGCTGCAAGTTGATTACCGTTGTCAGCTGTTGATGCTTTAATAAAAAGGTCCACAGGCGCTAAACACAACATTAGATGCCGTCACTGCCAAGTGTTGATATTCCCATTGAGGTCAGTGGCGGCTCGTGGTGAATTATATTGGGAGGTCAATAACAAATTTAAAAATAGGCATACTTAATAAAAATAAATATCTTATCTTTAAATTAAGCTTTAAATTCTCTTAAAGTTCAGGTCTACTCTTCGTTTTTTAGAATTGAAAAAATGTTGACTGACGCGTTCGTTAAAATTGCACGCACATTCCTTTTATAAACGATTTCTCGATACTTAACATTGCTAAAGCGGATAGTCTACCTTAGCCCAACTTTTCAAAAACAATTATAAGCCCTCGAAAAACCCCTGGATTTTCAGACAAAGCCATTTCATGTTGGCAACGTAGTGCCAGCTCGAATGCTCCACAAAATATTATACAATCTATAATTTTGTTTAAATATAACGATTTTTGGATACATTTTCATTAAAATCTTTAAGGGATTTTCTATAAGCTGTGTCTAGCTGAGTGCGAATATCAGCACTTCCGACCGTAGCATAGTTCACCGAACATTTCATGTGATCTGCAGAAAACGCATGATTTTTTATTTTTTCTTATAAGTGTTTTAAGTTTTTAACACCGGTTTTGTATCGTAATGAGTCTGACGAGTCCTTAGAAAACAACAAATAAACATAACAGTAACATGAGTTAGAGACTTCACAACCACATATCCAGTTAGCTAAACCGTACATACTTTCGATGAACCTCTTTATTTTTGTCTTTACTAGTTTGTCGTATACTAAGTTCTGGCAAACACTTACCTTGAATTCGGTTATTTTCTCAAAATAAAGTTCGTTAGCACTCTTTAGTTGTTTAATTTTTTGCACTACCGACATTTTATTTCATCTACATTCACAACTCAAACATAGACCAGCTTGAAATTGGTTATTTTTGCAAAATTAAGTTCATAAGCGCTTTTTAGTTATTTAGTTGGTTTTTTGCTCTAGTCACTACCAATATTTTATTACCTGTATATTTCCAACTCACGCATGGAACATAAAAATAAAAAATATATATTACAAAAAACAGTATATAAATCAATTTTCATTGATTAAAAATGTCCGAAACAATATCGAGTTAGAATATCGACCGCGCGACCTCTGAACAATTGAATTTCCGCATGCCGACGTGATGCAGCTACCGATCGATCGAATTATGAGAAGAGACCGGCTGATGACTCAAATCGCGATTTTATATTCTATTTGCTTTCTCGTCGATTCAAGCGATAATGAAATTGTCTCTATCTTCAATGTTATTTAGCGTTATTTTTGACAGTTCCGCTTTACGGCTGGCAACTGCCAACCCAAATATTGTGGCTACTTTATAAAAAGATAAATTTCATCTGGCGCCTGTATAAAAAATTTTGAGTGTCTTGTTTTAAAAAAACATTTGCTTTTTTTGGTTGGAACCCATGCTCTGTTTTTTAAAAAATGTGAAATTGCAAGTTTATAATATTGGTCTGTATCGATGTTCGATCAGAACTCGGGGTGTAGCACTAAGAATATGTGTAAGTTGAGTTGAGACTCAGTCTCTATTGGAACGCGAGGAAGAAATGCTAAATGTGATTTTGGCGAAACGTCAGCAAAATTGTTAAATGAAAACACATCGTATTTTTCCATCCGTGAAGGACTAAGAATTAACATATATCTATATATGTATATATATTTATATATATATATATATATATATATATATATATATATATATATATATACATATATATATATATATATATACATATATACAGTGCGTCCAAGATAAGGATGTACAGCATGGGGATCTCGGAACCGGTAAAAGATATAGTGTCGGTTAAATTAGACAAAAGTTGCGTATTTTGATGCCCAACAACAAAATCCCGTTTACAAATTTGAAAATTCTAAGCCGTTCCGGAAATATCCGAGAAAAACCGAAATATTGCGACTTCGTTTTAATTTTTTTTGAAGTTATTTGAAAAGATATAAAAAAACGGAAAACCATTCTTCATTCGCACTTTTTAAACTGTACAAGGTGACGTTAACAATTTTTTATTACAACGTTTCGTTTCAATGGAACCACCATCAACTTTGATTTTTCTTATGGCACGGAAAAAAGTATTAGATTGCGCTTTTCATTGCGAATTCAACGATGTACAGCACAATATGATTACCTATGTTTTTATCCAGAAAAATGGCTTTTTAATACATTTCTAGCATTTTATTATAGTAGGGCATGAAATCCTAACGATAAAAGGAAGAAAAAACGGTTGACAAGTTCGAATTAATGTATTTATTTACTAACTATAACAAATGTTCAAACAAATTACCTCCATTTTCTAAACAGAAGTACGCCCGTCTCACGGTAGACTCCAAAATATGACTTAACATTTCAGGAATAATTCTATTAAATGCTGCTCGTACTGATCGATATAATTGTTTTTCGTTGTCAAAACATTCCTTAAATACCTCATTTTTTATGTAGCTCCACAAGAAAAAGTCCAAGGGAGTTAGGTCCGGGGACCTTGGAGGCCAAGGTGTTTCACTGTAAGTCTCAATGTATCTTCCTTCAAACCGTTCAACTAAATATTGGCGAACTTCTATGGAGTTACGTGCTGGAACACCATCTTGTTGGAACCAACAGCCGTGTACAGCCCCTAACGAACTTGTCAACTGTTTTTTTTTCCTTTTATCGTTAGGATTTCATGGCCTACTAAAATAAAATGCTAGAAATGTATTAAAAAGCCATTTTTCTGGATAAAAACATAAGTAACCATATTGTGTAGTACATCGTTGAATTCGCAATGAAAAGCGCAATCTAATACTGGATGTACTTTTTTACCGTCCCAAAAGTTCTAGGTTATTGTGACAAGTGGGTCAACATGAAATGAATCTATATTGAACTCTACGTTCAATAATTTTAACCGATACACATTCTTAAAATACATAACATACAAAATAAAAATATTAAATTTAATGACATTAAAAAAAAGCAGCAATGAGTGCTTTTTCGATTTTAGGATACTATAATTCGTTCGTTTTATCAATTACAATATTTTGCATATCACACTGACAACCCTTAGCATAAATTTTTCTTTACACCCTTCTTGTCAATAATTTATTACCTTCATCAAAAATTGATAAGCTTTTACTACGGAATATTTTAAAATCGTTGGAAGCGAGGAAACTGATAATTTTATAGCGATGTGCCTGTCGGGAATTGGTACAGATGAAATCTTTGTTTTATTTTTACTTGGTTTGTAAAACTGCGACTATAGCCCAGTCACTTAAGAGCCAAAGGGGAAAGAAAATTGGGGAGTAGGCATTTTTTAAAAATATCTTTTGAACTAGAAAAACTGTAGCTAGCTAGACAATCCTATTGCAGATAGAACACCTATGTAAAAGTAAAAAATAAAGATATTGCCACGGTTCCTATTAGACCATGAGTTTTGGGCTGAGTAACTCAGATGGTTTTGTGGAATGAAACTCGCAGTTTATAAAACAATGGTATAAATTGGCTTGCGTTTACAATGAACTGTAGAGATTTAGGCTTAGCATCGTCTTTCATAATTTGGCGATTCCAGAATAAACCTTAACATAAATGGGGCTTCTTTAAGAACACCTAATACTTTAAAAACAATAACTACTTGCGGAGCTTTTCCAATGCTTGGATTTGCAAGTTCAAGTTTAATAAGTTTACGTTATGTCTAACAGTTAATTAACTGAACAGTCCGTGCAGAAATATATGTCAAAAAATATTAGACTGATGACGATTTTTTTCTTAAATACGATAGCTTTTCAGATACATCGATCGAAAACTATAGTTAATTTCTTCTATTAAGAGAAAGCTCTAAAAATTTTAAAAAATTTCAATGACCACATTTATAGAAATTCTAGCAAAAATGATTATTTTTTGTGTTTAAAATTAGATTTAATGGGGAAAAATTCACTACAATTTTTCAAAATATGGAAAATAAGTTTTTGCCTAATATTTTTTTCGGTTCTACATATTTTATCGTATTTTTATGAATAACTGTTTCATCACTTTGTCCGTTAGATGCACACATTGAGGACAAAAAATCCGCTAACCGTTAGCAAAAATTGTATTACGGTTGCAAACAATATGCATTAAATAAGCTCTATATTAATTGTACATCAACAACAAACTTGAATGTTTGCTTATTGTTATGTTAACAAGTTATTAAACGACCTAGTTATAGTTAATAGGTTACTTGCTATTATTAAAAATGATTCTTTTATTGGGAGAGGATTATTTGTTTGTCCTTAATGATTCATTGTGCAGGAGTAGCAAACTTCTAAGCAGTGACAAGTAGGTAATTTGTTTATCCTTAGTAAGTTATATGCTTATTTTTATTGCTCTGTTTTGTTGGACTAGGTTTATTTGCAGTGAAAAGTAAATAGTTTTTTATGGGGTTTCAAAAATGATGGTAGTGCTTTTGATTATGGATTCTTTACATTAAAATAAAAAAACACTTTCTATAAACAAACATCCGCAATAGCTTAGTTTTCAAGATACAGGGCGTCAGAGTTTTATTATTTTTTAGTTTATTGCAAATGCACCCTTGTACACTCTGGAGACAATTTATCCAAATTTAGAAACGGCTGTATAAGATTTTAAATATATCTACAGGGTATTATTTTTACAACTTTGGACTTTTTACTTTGTTGTTACTGGGTGTTTTTACCTAAAAAAAATCACGTTTTCCATTCTATCCTTTAACTTAGTACAATTCAATGTTTTGTGCCATATCGAAGTTATTTAAAAAAATGTCAATTTTTGCATTGCTAATTTGGCGACCAAAAAGCTTCAAATCGGTATATGTAGCTCATAACTTTACCATTTTTGCTGCTATTTGGACCATTTTTACCGTAAAATTAGTTCTGCACGAATGGCCATTTTGCTAAATAACTTCTGAACGGTGCAAAATATTGAATTATAATAATAGACCAAAGAGTTATAGAACAGAATAGGAAATATGATTTTTTAAACAAAAATAGCCATCAACGTAGCAGTAAAAAGTACTAGGGGTAAAACTTTTCGTGTCCCGGAAAAAATAAAACAAAAACAGATTTGTCTGATAAAATAAATTTCAATAATTGAGGTATGTTTAAAATATAAGCATTACATTCTTCAACCAATTGAGCACTTTTTCTTTAGATAATTTTGTCTATTTTCAAAAATAAATTTGTAAGGTAAGGTCAGACTTTTTTTTTGCCCTACTCGTGAAGCCATAAACTGTACAGTAATGATTTTCTTAGTGGTCGCTAGATGGTGTTGTTTCGGAATTCTACAAATAATGCTGACTTTCTCCAAAAATAAAACGGTACACTAAGACTACAGTACAGGGTGTCCGGATTTGGTTGCAAAAGCAGGGTATCTCGCTTATTTTTAAAGATAGAACCTTGCGGTTTTCATGAACCTGAGCTAATTTTTTGTGAAACTCATGAAGGCGTAAACAAAATTTTCATAGCCTTCTTCGTTTATGAGATACAGGGCGAAAGAGAAAATTTTGCATTTTGGTTAGTTCGTATCATATCTCGGTTATCCTTTAACTTAACGCAAAGGGAAAAATTGCTGCTTATGCAGTTTTTTACGCTGGATCCAGTGGCATATTTTTCATTTGAGTTGTTATTTTTTAGATATGACCCAAAGTTTTGTTTTTTTAAATGGGACACCCTGTATATTTGTCCAGAAATTGATTTGTCCTTTTAAAAGCTTCTCAAAAATATATAATAGTATGGGTCTATTTTAATAAACAACAACAAAAATCCTAATTTTTATAAATATCATCCCAAATTTTGCAGTAGGCCATGCAAAACGATGCCGTTTTCTTTTGTTTTCTTGGAAGCAAATGACATTTCCCAATTTTGTACGCGTATATAAAATATAGCGCTAGTTTTTTGTATTTATTTATTGTGTTAAAATATATTTATATTATTATGGAAGAAAACCAAACTTTCGAACATTATGAAAAGTAGGATATGTTAGCTTGTTTTATATTAAGTAATGAAAATGTTGAAGCGGCTTCTGAGATGTATTTTAACAGACAAATAGTTAATTTTTAGGTATGTTGAAATGCTATTGCTTAATTTTTATTTAGATATCCAGAAAGGAGGCAACCTAATATATCCACTTTTTATCGGATAAAAAAGAATTTACTAAATCACGGATCATTTATCAAACCTCGTACGAAAACATATAATAAAGAAAATCGGGAGGCTGAGGAAATTACGGTTTTGGCTAATGCAGAAGTTTACCCTACAAACTCTTGTAGGGCCAGTGAAAAGAGCAAAGGGATTCCAAAAACTACAGTTCAAGAAATTCTAAAAAAGCACAAATACCACCCATACAAATTTAGGCTCGTGCAGCACTTACAGCCAGGGGATGCAGAGCGTCGGGTAGTCTTCTGCAATTGGTTTGAGAAAGATGCGATATGGTTAGAGATTTTGAAAGGAAGGTTATATGGTCAGACGAAGCACATTTCAGTAATTCTGGTATACTCAATAGGCACAAAAGTAGATTCTGGTCCCAGAAAAATCAACATCAAATATTTCCCAGAAGACAGCAGGGCAGGTTTGGTCTAAATGTGTCCTGCTTCATATTAGGAACACATATAAAATTTTATATATTTGAGGGAAATCTAACAGCCAATATAGAAATTTTAGAGGCAGCTATACCTGAATTACTTGACGATGTTCCTCTAGCGCAAATTAACGAAAATTATTTTCAACAGGACGGTGCTCCTGCACACAATTCTGGAATGACGAGATTATTTCTGAACAATAATTTTACCAATCAATGAATCGGAACAAATGGACCTATAAGATGGCTTCCTAGGTCCCCAGATTTGTCGATTTTAGATTTCTTTCTATGGGGATATCTGGAATATAGAATTTACAAAGACCACTATGATAATGTCCAAGATTTAGGAAATGCAATAAGAGAAAATTTTCGCTATTTACAAAATCATCCCGTTATTTTGCTTAATTCCCTAAAACGAATACGAAAATTGTGCGAAGCATGCATAGAACAAGATGGAAATCAGTTTGAACAGTTCTTTTGATTTCCTTGGTTACTGTAGTTCTTTTACGACAGTCGATTTTTGCTGAAAGGCTTGTTACATAATAATTTATTACTGTTTTGTTCTTGTGTTACATAAATCTAGGTAGGTGGTACTTTTTTGGTGCGAAATTATCAATACATATTTTGATAAATAGATTTAATTACATATTTATTTTGATTTATTGTTAGGATGTAGATATTGTTAACGACTTTAAATAAAAGGTAGAATTGTTTTGCATGGCCTACTGCAAAATTTGGGATGATAATTATAAAAATTAGGATTTTTGTTGTTGTTTATTAAAATAGACCCATACTATTATATATTTTTGAGAAGCTTTTAAAAGGGCAAATCAATTTCTGGACAAATATACAGGGTGTATCATAAAAAAAACACAACTTTGGGTCATATCTCAAAAATAACAACTCAAATGAAAAATATGACTACGCCACTGGATCCAGCGTAAAAAACTGCATAACCAGCAATTTTTCCCTTTGCGTTAAGTTAAAGGATAACCGAGATACGAGGGGGGTCCCAAAATGCAAAATTTTCTATTTCGCCCTGAATCTCATAAACGAAGAAGGCTATGAAAATTTTGTTTACGGCTTCATGAGTTTCACAAAAAATTAGCTCAGGTTCGTGAAAACCGCAAGGTTCTATCTTTAAAAATAAGCGAGATACCCTGCTTTTGCAACCAAATCCGGACACCCTGTACCTAAGATACATTTTATTTAGTAGGTATCAAGGACATTGAATAGTGAAATAAACAATCCAGCTCCGCGTTTAAATTAAGATTACAAAAAGGTAGAACTCGGGAAAATTAGTAAGAAGCATGTCTATACCAACATATTTTCAGAGTTTCGGCTACGTGCCTGGACTGCCATCCAAAGTATCTTTATAGCAGAAGTGGAGGCTACAGACCAATCGACACAGGAAAGATTGCAACTTTGTATTGACAATGTTGGCCGGCATTTTGAGCAGTTGCGAAAGTAGGTTTCAGTAATTTTGAATATATTTGTTATTAATGTATTGTTAATTGTTAGGTACAACTCGGTTTAATAGTCTTGCCCAGCTTCGCCCTAGCTTTAGCTATTTAATTGCTTATGTGATTATGAGACTGAGTTTTAGTATTTTTTGTTTTGTTCCATTGTTAAGTTTTGTTCTTTACGGTTATGCAATATTACTAAAGTTTCGATTGAAGCCTTACTTTTTTCCAGTCATCTGGTTTTCCTAAAATGTAATGATTAATTGAAAAGAGAGATGAAAACAATTTACACTTTGCCATTGTCACTTTTTCTTCTCTACAAAACAGCAGTTTTAATTTTCCAATCCGACGTTTCGAATTCGAGAGACCATCATCAACTCTTAATTTAAATGCAGACCTGGATTTTTTATTTAACTATTCAATAACTACCAAATTAAAATTATAAAATGTCATAGCGTATCATTTGATTTTTTTGAGAAAATCAGTACTATTTAGAGAATTTTGAAACAATGCCATCAAATGACCACTAACAAAGAAAAAACTAACTCTTGCAATTATCGCCCAATTGCACTACTACCAGTGCTATCAAAAATCATCGAAAGGCTACTGAAGAACCGTCTTATGCCATTTCTCCTGAAACATCAGATAATATCCCCGGAGCAGTTCGGATTTCTACCCAACAAGTGCACCAGTGATGCCATGTTCACGTTGCTTAGAGGCGTCTACTTATCTCTCAATAACAACCACCCAACTGCCTCAGTTTTTTGTGACTATGCGAAAGCCTTTGATTGTGTTAGTCATGAAATTCTGATAAACAAACTACATTTTTATGGAATTCGTGGTACTTCTTTAAATTGGTTCAAATCTTATCTTGGAAAAAGGCAAACTTGTAAGGGCTAATGGTTCCGATTCTGATTGTAAGTTGATTACAAGTGGAGTCCCTCAAGGTTCAGTCTTGGGACCTATTCTTTTTTTGTTATACATTAATGATATCACGAACCTTAAAATTAATGGAAGAATCTCCCTTTTTGCTGATGACACAAGCATAACATGGAGTGATTTTGATACAACGTCTTTACACTCTAGTATCTCCAAAGACTTGGTTATAACTAAGGCTTGGTCCGATTCCAATATGCTTTGTTTTAACGTCGATAAAACGGTGGCGTTATCTTATAAGGGAACTTTACAACCACTTCAGGTACATAACAGCAATATTGAATACGTAGAGTCGGTTAAATTCCTGGGTTTAAATATAAATAGCAACCTAAAATGGTCTAATCATATTGACACCTTAACTAAAAAACTTTCTACCGCCTGCTTCGCCATTCGATCAGTTTCAAAAGAACTAGACGTTCCTTCTGCTTCTCTTTATTTGAATCCCACCTCCGCTATGGCCTTCCCTTTTGGGGCTGCTGTACCACCGAGCAATTTCGTAGTATTTTTATGCTTCAAAAGAGAGCCATTCGTTATTTGTTTGGTCTAAATAATAGAGCTCACTGCCAATACTATTTCAAAAAACATGAAATATTAACACTTCCTGCATTATTTATTTTGGAAACGGTATGTTTGCTGAGAAAACATATAAACACCCTCCCAGAAAGGCCACAACATGTATACCCTACCAGAAACTCTAGGCATGATATTTATCTTTCCATTCCTTCCACAGAATTAATAAAAAAAATCAATTATTTACAACGCCATAAAACTTTACAACAATCTGCCAGTACATTTAAAATCTATCCCTATGCTTGCACAATTTTGAAAAAACACCAAAGCATACCTCATTGAGAGACCATTTTACAGCGTTAATGATTTTTTTTTTCAGTGAGTAAGTCTCTTTAAATTGTCACTAAACTCGCTTGTTTACTTAAATCTTTTGTGAGTCATGTCCTAACTCATAGCATAGAATTTTGTAAATCATTATATAGGGAAAAGAACTGTCGAACATTCACTTAAAACTTAATTATTTTTGTTAGGTATTGGATTAAAAACAATTTAATTCTTTTTGTATACTACATTCTACACTAGTTCAATATACCTTCTGTTTAACATCACAATTATTTGTATAACTATAATAACATAGAGTTTAAGGTCGCATAGTTGCAATTTTGATTTCAATGTCATTGAAATTATTCACCTCGTACATGTGTGTTTGTTTACTTTTATAAGGTTATCATGATTCATTTACTGTTTGCAATGTTATGCTATATTCTAACGTGTGTTTTACGATTTGGTAAATTGATAATTTACATTTAAAAAAAAAAAACACTGACCTGTCGAAATTATTTTCGATTAATGTTTTGATATGTCTTATTTTTAGGTATATTTTGCTTTGTCCATAAAATTGTAGAATTTTTCTGCGGCAATAAAGCATACTTTTGTTTGTTTGTTTGTTTGTATTACTGAATAGTTTATGGCACTTTTTTGCGACAACAAGTTGAATAAAATCGGTTCATCCAAAACAGAGATATCTACATTTGAAAGTAAAAATGTTTAACTTTCCCTACCACTTTATTTTTGAAAATAGAGAATAATGTTCTCACGCAAAAAAGTGCCTAATTGGTTGAAGAATACAACGCTTACATTTTCAACATGCGTAAATTCTGGAAATTTAGAAGAAAATTGGCATAAACACTTTTGTGTTGCTGTTACGCCCCCTATCGGTTAATTTTTGAACTCTATTATTGGACCACCCTGTACAGGCAAGGAGCATGAATCCATTGTACTATTATTTTAAGCTGTGTAAGTTTTGTTCTAATTCATCAATAAGGTTTATTTGACATTAGCTGCCATTAAAAAGTTAACCTAAATCAGTGGCGGCTATTCAGGTGAAGTAGGTGAAGTGCTACTTCACCAGGAAAAATAAACAAGCAAACACCTAACCATATTTATTATAAATCTCTTAAAATTTAAGTTTTTACATTTATTTATTCACCTAATTGGCAAAAAATAAACTGTACATCTCGAATAAATATTTTACTTGACCGTTGGCGGCATGTCTTTTTAAAACTTTCAATCGAACTTTATTATAACAACTATAACAGTGGCGCAAACCTCTTCGACTTTGCTGGAGGTGCTATGTTTACTTTACGATTTTCCTACTACGGTGCCATGACAACGCTTACGTGATGACGTCGAGCACATGGAAGAATAATGTTAACCAGTGCCATACAACGCTCTCGGTGAATTGCTAACGCGGTACACTACACCCACGTGTCGTTCAGTTTGGGGTGGTTGTTTACTTTTATTTTCGCGGATTTCGCTGCAACCGGTTAGTTCCTCTGCAGTTTACTTGACTGTTTTGTGTTATATTTATTTACATTATGGAAGGAATGGAAAGGATAGAAGGAACAAGATCAGAGTTTTAATCGTCATCCTGGTTTTCGGCGTACAAATGGTTATGTAGTAGTCAAATATTACAAAAATTGTTTTGCTGGCCTTGTTTAATAGTTTCCAATAAATATTCAGTGTGGAATAAGGAAGGATTTGCAGGTATGTTAAATATATGAAGGTCTTTACATAAACATGAAGACTCTGCAGAGCATTTAAAATGCGAATTAATGCTAAAAACATTTGTAAAAAATCAAAGCACTATATCTGACACTTTAAAAGAAAATGCTAAACTAGATAAAATACATTTTAACGAAAACGTTCGATTAAATAGACTATTTATGTGCTTGGTAAATGACGCAGTTTTGTACCTTACAAAACAAGAGTTGTCTTTCGCGGCCATAATGAGAGCAGTGAGTCAATAAATAGGGGAAACTTTAAAAAGCTTTTAGGTTTATTAATATCGAGAAGTTCCCAAGAACTCAAAGATCATCAGGAAAAAATTAAAAATGTTTTTACTAGTGACTCAAAAAGAATTCAAAACGAAATAATTGAATGCATTTCTGATTATTTAAATGATCATGTAAAAAATGAAATAATGAACACAAAGTTTTTTTCTGTGCAAGTGAATGACACCACTGATATTACGCAAACATCCCAGTGCTCCATAATTTTAAGATACGTTAATTCAGAAGGTTCAGTAGTCGAGAGATTCTTAGGGTTTTATAATGTCAGCTCCGATAGAACGCCGGAGAATTTATATTCTCTATTGGATCAAATTTTTGAACCAATTTGACTATAAACATAAATTAATAGGGCAATGTTACGATGGCGCAAGTGTGATGTCTGGTCATCTAAATGGCCTTAAAAAAAAAAGAAAAAGCGCCACAGGCTGTATTTGCCCATTGTCTTGCTGCTATGAAGGATAGGAGAATTTATTTACTATACAAAATTTAGGTAAGTCTTAAAAAATATTCTACCCATTCCACATATAAAAAAATTCTGGAAAAAAATTACTGCAATATTTTCTTGCTTCATTTGCACTTCACTTACTTTTTTACCCGCGAGTCGCCACTGACCTACACAGCGTCGAAATTTATATTTATCAAACAACTTTTTGAATATTGTAAAATTAGAGGCAATATTACACAAAATAAATGTTCTTCGATAGATGCACGGGACTATACATCAAGTTGTCTCATGAATTTATATAATAGCAAGTTTGGTTCGTCACTAAGAATGTATGATTCACATTGCCATTAGAGCTATCAAAATAATTTTCAGTAGTATAGATTTTGAAACAGAATCCACAAATAATTATTTGTGTTCCACTTGTATACACCTTTATGATTTATAAGTTATCGAACATGGAATACCTTTCTGCTGACTCATTCTGTATAGAATTATGAGCCTGCTAATCCAGAAATGGCTGCTAGCTTCTTTTATCCGAATAAACTTTAAAATGATATATCACAAAATATATAGATCAGTAATATGCAAGCTGCACCCACTCAAGCTGATGGATGGCACAATAAAATAGAGCTGTTGCTTGGTGGAAAGCTCAAAGATAAGTGAGAATATTTTAGAATGGCGGTTGTAGATGCTTAAAAAAATCTTGTTAGCCGCAACAAAGAATTAACGTACGTTAAACGTGTTAACGTTAGAAAGTCGATTTAGTAATCCTTTGAAAAATTTTACTTAATGCTAATTAAAATAAACCTTATTTGATGTTAATTAGCCGTAACTAATCGTCAATAAAAATATTTTAACAGTGACTTTGCTTATAACAGATCGCCAACATATTTCACATTACTGGGTATTTGCTGATGATAAGTAAAATTTTGTTAATCCCAATTCAGTTAACCTTAAGTAAAAAATTCCATTGGATTAATTTTCTCAGTGTGCTTTCTTTCATAGAGGGTCTAAACTAAGGTTTGTTTATTAAAAACTTTGCTTTTTTTCTTCAATAAATAATTATTACATTTGTTATTTTTAATATTTTCTCGGAAATCTCGATAATCTCTGCAAACAAAAACCTTACAGAAATTATATGACAGGTATTTTTTGAAAGCTTGATATGACTACTTTTTTATGAGCGATTTGTTTTACTTGCAAAAGGGAAGTATAGTAATCGTAAAAAAAATCACTCTCCGAGTTTTTTTCTGATTTTTACGATTCAGAGTTCTTGGATGCCGAAAAACATGCTTTCTCAATTCCGTCGGTCTGCCTGTCTGTCGGCCTATCTGTTCGCCGCATAGCTTAAAAACTACTTACCCGATTGACTTAATAACTCACTGGTAATATTTTCGTAAAAATCCAATATGGCGAAACAAAATGGCGGCCTAGTGAAATGTTAAAAAAATATTACTAAAAACTGCTTATCCAAATTTTTTCAAAACGTACACAAAAAGTATTCTCAACTGGTAAAATTGTGGTACGAATCCAAGACAAATTCAGTCTGAAAAAACTACTTGTTTGATTTATTATAACTAATTGTGGTATAGAGAGAAACTAGGAAAATTGTGGTACTAATTAAAGAAGACGGAATAAAATGGCGGACAAATAAAATGCTTGTAATCGTGAAAAAAGAATCACTCACTAAAAAAATCAGTTCGCGGCAAAGATGAAAAAATACTGACCAGATTAACTTTAAAATTTAGTCAAAAATTAAGGGTCATATGGGGATAGCCTGGTAATATTTTGGTAAAAATCCAATATGCCGGAAAAAGATGACGGCCTAGTGAAACGTTATAAATATTACCAAAAGACTACTTATCCAATTACCTCAAATTTTGCACAAAAATCAAGAATTACATAGAACTGAACTGGTAACATTTTGGTATGAATCTAAGATAGCAAAACAAGATGGCAGCCTAATAAGATATTTAATCAGCCTGAAAAAACTATCTTTTAGATTAATTTCAAATTTTGTGCAAGCATTAAGTATGGTATAGAGGTAAACTGGTGGTGATACATATTCAAGGCCAAATAAAATTTTAAAAAAATCTTATTTGACTTATGACTTTAACTTTTTGCGGAAGAAATAAATATGATATAGGCATAAACTGGTAC
Source organism: Kuschelorhynchus macadamiae (assembly GCA_030620095.1). Lineage (NCBI taxonomy): Eukaryota > Metazoa > Arthropoda > Insecta > Coleoptera > Curculionidae > Kuschelorhynchus > Kuschelorhynchus macadamiae. The sequence continues at coordinate 709,735 of JAUTXW010004949.1, forward strand.
GAATTCAACATGACGTAAAAAATGGCGGTGTGTAAAAACTTCTTATTGAACTTAATTTAAATTATGCCCAAAAATCAAGTCTGGCATAGGTAAAATATTAGCAGGAAGCCAATATAATAAAAAATAGCGCCTAATAAAAAATGTTTAAAAAATACGTTACTAAAGGACCATATACTAAACTAGGTCTTACTTCACTATTTTTAATAAAAGGAAGATTCATAACAAGGGAAGTTCCGGGTAAAACAAATTTACCGATTTATCTTAAAAGTTCCTCAGTTTTTGAGAACTTTAAAAATTCCTCTCAACTTTCAAAGTCGGACTTTTTGCGTAATTCTTTTTCTAAGGTTACTTTTTCCGGGGGATTTATCGTCGAGTTATAACTTAACAGTTCGATGGGTTTTATATATAAAACAAAAGATGTATTCAGTTTCATCTTCATTGCATTTTGTTTTTTTTTTACGTGAAGAAAAGAAATCCACTAATATATTGATTGAAAACTCGTAGAACGCTTCGGCAGATACAGATACAGATACAATACAATTTTTTTTTAAATAATATTTTTTATGGAAATATTATAATTTTTACAGTAGATCTAAATGGCAGAATAGTATATTGTATAACAAGTTTTGAAAACAGCTCTTTTTACACAAATGTGACAGGTGAGTCCCACAAGTCACAAAAGTATGGAAAGTGTTTTTTAACCGTATTATACATCGTATTTTTTTAGTGCGTTTGAAGCATACACTTAAATTCACTGTGCACATTCCAATTCTTACATGAAAATGTAATTTTTATTGACTTAAAAATATGTTTTTGTATTTTCGGGACTAAAGTATTTTCTTTATTACCTCCTAATAGGGAATAAAGTGGTTCATTTAGTCACAGGGATGTGTCTTAGCAACACATAATTAAAAAGGGTTAAAATGAATATTTACAATAGTACAATTTACAATATGAAATAATTGATTTTTTCGTCGTTCAATAACCCTACTTGCAGAAGTACATGCGACAGTTCTAGATACTTCGTCAGAACCTTGTCTGGAAGGGTTTCTTGAAGCTCTAATTTGGAATGTATTCACATCAATATGTCCAAACATTTTTTCGGCTATAGTTTTTTTATTATTTATGGAGTTTTCAACGTACCCCTCGATGACGGCTTCCTTTTTCCATCCTCCATGTCTTTTAAAACATCCACAAACAGCGTCAGCTAATAAAGGGGCGTGATGTTCGTTGAAAACAATGTCCAGTATTTACATAATAACGGATTTGTTAGGTTTAAGAATGCTGCTACTTTCTGGGGTAGATTTTCAAACGTATTTTTGTCCATTGGCTGCGTAGTACATTGAGAGTTTTGGTAACGAACGAAAGTCGCAAATGATGTGTATCAGCTTTTCCTAAAGTCATATACTTGCGGCAGATTTCAGTAAAGTTGGCAGTATTGCTACTTGAACTTTTTACGATGAAATTTCGATAAATTTTGTTTTTGGTATTTTAATCATAATTGATGATCCAAATCAGTTACATCTTTCACCTAACTCCTTACTTCTACAGGCACCTGCTACACCATCATTAAAAACTGGTTGCCTGGGGCATTCATTAAAAGTTCATCAACATGGTCACCAGTCAGTATCTTGGCTTTTTTTGACTTATATTCTTCGTTTCTTCTTTTCAGCAGGGCAATTAGCTTGTGAAATTTTCTAGGGTCGATATTATTTTTAACGTTGAGCATAGTTTTCAGCATAGAATAATGTGCACAAAGCGTCGAAGGCGATAAAGTTCTAGATTTCGCAGTGAAAAATAGAAGTAGCGCATCTTCGTTGAAATTTTCCACGTTTCGCTTACAGCACCATCTTGCAAATGCCTTTATATCTTTTCCTTGATTTGACAGCAAAATATCTTCTAAGTCAAAAGCAGTGTTATCCTGCGGGTCATACTATTTATCAACGACAAACTTTTTAAGTTTGTTTTTCTTTTATTGCGTGTAATCATATCCTCCGCATAAAATCCGGAAGATGAACTAGATAGACCTGTGATATTTTCATATGAAAAAAAGGATAAACATATAAATACCAGCAGTTGCAAAAATCTTTGAGCGATGTCACTTCACAATTAGATTGGCAAGTCAGTGACAAAATGAGTAATAGAAAACAATTTTCGGGTTTTTTGCATCCACAAGCGAAAAAAAAGGTATTAAATCTAATAAATTACATTACGAAAATGAAAATTCACCGGCCAATATTCAGGAGACAGTAGCAAAAGCTCTAGGAATCGGTATAAGGACTGTGCAGAAAATTGTGCATGAAAAAAAGCATAATTTATTACCGAAGAAGATTAAGAAATATACAAAAAAAAGCCCAAGACAGAAGACTTAAGTGACAATGAAAAAATGGATGTTCGTAATGCAATTTACGATTTATACACAGCAAAAACTAATATAACCTTTCAAGTTTTAAAAGAAGCTTTAAAAATCGAGGCATATTGGAAATTGGGCTAAAATCGTTGTCAAAATTAATAAAAATGTTGGATTTTCGATATAAAAAAGACTGTAATCGAAGATTTTTATGCGAGTTTCCACATATAGCAAGTCAGCGTATCCAGTTTTTAAAGAAATACACGGAAAATGTTAATTCAAAATTTAAAAAAGTGGTATTTTTAGACGAGACTTGGATATTTTCTAATGGAGGTGGTTCGAAATCTTGGCAGGAGGAGTCTGCAAAATGTGTCAAGAGAAAAAAGTGATGTGGGACGGGAAAACGGTTCATCATTTGCATGCAGGTTCTTCAACAGGGTTTCCTCCAGGTGCAAGTTTACTGTTTTCTTCAACATCCTAAAGTATGGACTACGGTGATAATGTAGTGAACTGTTTGAAAAGTGGTTAAAAGAGCAACTGATTCCAAATTTAGATGCTCCATCTTTAATCATTCTGGACAATGCATCTTATCATTCAAGAATCTCAAAGAAACAACCTACTTCATCCTGGAAGAAAAGTGATATTTATGACTGGCTAATAAAAAAAAACAAAATCCTTTACCCAATATGCTGAAACTAAAACTTCTTTTAATGGCAAAATGTATTAAAAAATCAACAATATATGCCGTAGATAAAATATTACGGGAAAATGGACATGAGGTTTTTGCGACTGCCGCCATACCATTGCCAGTTTAACGCAATAGAATTAATATGGGCTGGGGCAAAATCATATTACGAAAAACACGTGAACGATGTTCTTACATCAGATGAAGTGGAAATTGTTTGGCAAGATTCATTAAATTATATTACGCCGGAGTACTTGAAGAAATCTGTGGAACATACGGAGAAATTAATATGGGATTGGTGGAATCGAGAACGAGTTCTAGATGTCGAAATAGCACCAATGATCATTGCGTTATTTGAGGACGACTCAGAAGATGAGGACTTTTTAAGTTATGATGATATTTTTTAGTCTATAATATTAAAAAGTTTCTGAAGGATTATATTAGTCTTTGACGTGTATAAATCATAAATTACATTATGAATATCCATTTTTGCATTGTCTTTTGCCTTTGGATTTTTTCGTGTACATTTCTTAATCTTCTTCGGAAGTAAATTATGTTTTTTTTTCATGCACAAGTTTCTGTACATTCCTTATACCGATTCTCAGAGCTTTTGCCACTGGCTCCTGGATATTAGCCAGTGAATTTTAAATTAAAAATTTTTTTATTAGATTTGACATATTTTTTTGCTTACTTTGTTAGTACATTTGTAATTTTGTAGGCAATAAATAAATAATTATAGAATACTTGTTCCAATTTTAAAGTGTGTTTAAAATAAGTACATTTTTTTTATAAATGATAAGACAAAATTTGATATATAAAAATCGGTAAAATCGCTTTACCAGAAACTCGGGGCTAACGATTACGAACTAATTATTTTTTTGCACTTTATATATAATAATAATATAACTAAATAATGTAATGTAAGGACAATAAATAATTATTAAACTAAAAAACACAATATAATTACTTCATACTCATTTTAACTTACCTTACTTTTATTTCGAAGTTAGAAAGAACTTCGCATCTTGTGTGTGTGTGTGTGTTTTTAATTTACAATGCTATCCATAATATCCGATATTATCGGTTAAATTAAGTTCGTCAGTTTTATCAAGCATTCGTGAAATCTCGTCATTTTTTTGTTTGTTTGCAAGAGGAGCGCATTTTAGTACCTATTGTTTGATAACAGCCGGGTTCTTAATGCCGTAATAAATATATTATTAGCACAAAATGCCAATATAAACATGATGTTTGCTTTATTGTATTTAAGGCTTTTCACGTAATTCAGTTTTGTTTGATTTATTATTATTATTAAAATTAATCAAATATATTACGACTACGTACTTTTTTAGAAGGTTAGACAAAATTCATTGAAGACGAACTGATACACAAATAAGCATTTTTAATGAATCGTCTAATACAAACAAATTAGTGCATTTTTATATAGTATGTACATGGATATTACAAGAGGGAAAAAGCTAAATATTTAATTTTTCTAGAAGAAGTCGTTCTTGATCGCTTAAAATGCGATTCTCAACATTTTTTTTATATGTATTTAGGAAGCCCACAAAGTTCCAAAATATAAATTTTAGCGAAAAGAAAATAGCCTTTTTTTTAAGGAAAAACAACCTTAGTCAGATTACGAAATTGCCCTTATATCTTTATGTTTTTATAAAACAACTAGCGGGTACTCGCGACTTCGTTCGCGTATATGACTATAATGAAAGGGATGTAAAGAGGTACTTAAATTGCCTCATTTGAGTACCTCTTTATAAACCACGTTTATTGTTGCATTCTCTGGCTGTAAAATAGCCAAGTTACTACGCGAACTTACTCTAGAGCAGGGGTGCTCAAACGGTCGATCGGGAGTGTTTTTGAGGAGATCTCGAGAAGAAAAAATTTTCTAATAAGTAGGTACTTAACTAAACTACAAAATTTTATTACGTAATAAAATAACACTCTGTTAGCGGCAAAAGGCGGCTTTATCAAAGGAACGCGCGGTACTTGTTAAAGGAACGCGCGGTACTTGTCAAAGAAAAGCCGCGTTTTTTATTCTTGCCGCTTTTCTAGAAATTTCGGGCGGCGCGTTTGACGGGAACATTCGAGACTTTCGTTCACGTCGATATAAATGTTGCGCCTGCAGGAATTAGAGTCATTCTGAATTTCAACTTGAAGGCAATACTACGTCGATACAAAGTTTGTTATTAAATAGTACAACATGAGTGCAGCGAAGAAATCTAAAACCTATCATTTTAATAACGATTGGGAGGAAGAATTTTTGTTTTGTATGGTAAAGGATAAGTGCATTTGTCTTATTTGTCGTGAGTCAGTTGCAATACCTAAACGTGGTAACTTAGAGAGGCATCATAAAACGGTTCATAAAAACTATGAAAAGAATTTTCCGCCACAGAGTGAATTAAGAAAACGAAAAGTACGTGATTTGATATCTTGTTTGAAAAAAGACCAAACCATGTTCACAAGACCAGCCAAACAATCAAAAGCTGCTACGATCGCATCATTTAAAATATCTCATATATTGGCGAAACACAAGAAACCATTCGAAGATGGATCGGTTGTGAAGGAAGCATTTATTGAAGCGGGTGAGACTTTATTTGGAGATTTTAAAAATAAAACAGAAATCATGTCTGCTATAAGAGAACTTCAGTTCTCTCGTCCGACTGTCACAAGGCGTATTGAAGTCATAAGTCAGGACATGGCAGATAAACTAAAAAATGATATCATGGAATATACATACTTTTCTTTACAGTTCGACGAATCCAGCGATATGACAGACACTGCCCAGCTGTGTATTTTTATTCGGATGGTTGTTGGCTAAGGAAGAATTTTTGACAATCATTCCTCTGAAGGGGAAGACCCGTGGCGAAGATATATATGACGTTTTCTTCAATTTTGTAAAAAACTACAAGCTACCAATATATAAATTAGTGTGCTTTACAACCGATGGAGCACCAGCAATGACTGGAAACAAAAACGGTTTTGTGACATTGTGTCGAGCTAATGAAGATTTCCCTTCATTTTTTTTCAATCCATTGCATTATATATCAACAAGTTTTGTGTTCAAAAGTTTTAAACACCGAGGAAATTATGGGCATTGCATCAAAAATTGTGAATTCCATCCGAGCACGTAGCTTGCAACGGCGGCTCTTTAAGTTGCAGTTGGAAGATAGGGAGTCACCTGAACACACTGATTTAGTTCTTCACACGGACGTCAGGTGGTTGAGTCGCGGAAAATTCCTAGAAAGGTCTCAAGAATTATTACCCGAAATAACAGTTTTTCTAGACGAAAGAGGTGATGACACTCAGATGTTGAAAAACGAAAAATTGATTGATGACTGATTTGGCATTTTTGACTGACATCTCAATGCACTTAAACACCATTAACTTGGAGCTTCAAGGTAAAGGAAAAACTATTATTGAGATGATTAGCGCAGTAAATGCATTCAAAAGTAAATTGCAACTTATGATAGATCAACTGAAAAGACAGGATCTGAAAGATTTTCCGTCTTTGAAAGCAAGGATTCCTTAGTTGAATTATGCTACGTATGAGATTGAATTATCAAATATTTTGGGACAATTCGAAATACGTTTTTATGATTGTAGTAAATTGGCAAATGTAGCATCATTTATGAGTTATCCTTTTTCATGTAAAAACATTGAGGAATTAGCTACTGAAATAGCAAGTCACTTTAATATGAACTCATGTTCTGTTGAAAATGAGTTGGTGCAGATTATATCAGATATACATCTCAAAGCTACAGCATCTGATACAAATTTTTGGTGTTTTATATCTGAAGATAAATATCCGAATCTAAGGCAAATCGCCCTTCAACTGACAGCAATGTTTGGGTCAACTTACTTGTGCGAGTCTGCATTTTCTGAAATGAAGATAATTAAGTCAAAATATCGCAATCGACTAACTGACGATCATATGTCATCATGCTTGCGATTAGCACGCAGTGATTACGTACCATCTTATGAAAAGTGTGCTGAGGACATGCAGTGCTACGCTTCAACATCTAAAGTCACTCCTGAGTTAAGTTTAAAACCATATATAACTCTTTTGTTTTGTAACAACCAATAAATTCGCAATTTTGCATAACTATGAGTTTTTTCATTGATATTGTAGAGAAGAACCTAACTAAACCTAACCCAAACCTCGATTAAAATAATGTATATTGTGCGGAAAGCTAATATCTATATATACTACGGTACACCCTACCTAGGTAGGTAGGTAGGTAGGTAGGGTGTATGTATCGTGTATGTACGACAACCCTACATCACACATACTTGCAGCCTTTCAGAGTCGATCGTAAGTAGTCTAAAAATATTGAGGTAAATCGCCAGCAGTTCAAGTTTGAGCACCCCTGCTCTAGAGCATGCGACATAAAGTTGACCATGGGGAAAACCAACGTAACTTTGTTAATTGTCATGGCGAAACAAAGCTTTAAAGGAAACTGTACACGTTTAAACTGAAAAGGATAGCCTGACGGATTTAAATAATAATAATAATAATAATAATAATAAAAACTGTTTCTCCCAATCCAGGGCCAGAAATAATAGTAGACTCTATTACATTGTTTTGTATTGTTAGGCGGGTTCTATTACACAATTTTGGTGGTTTTAAATTTCAAATAAGCATCACTGGTGATCTCACTTTTAAAGTTAACTCATGATTCCTGAAGGGTTTGGAAAGTGTAGGAACTCGACAGGATAATTAACCGCATTTTCTTGGTCAATAACTACATCTACTGAGTAGTATGTTAATTGTGGAGCAGTAATTGTTTCCAGTAAAGCTAGATTTATTTCATCTGCTGTGCTATTTTGTGGAGTTAATATAGCTCGTTCTTTAAACCAAAAAGCTGTTTCATTTTGACAACTTTCGAGTCCACTATAAACATTTAAGGGGTAGTTTCACCCACTTGAAAACTGAGTTTCGAAGAATCCCTTCTTATCGAACCTCCGCACTCTAAAATCAAGCTGCTTGCACAAGCTCAGCTTTCTACGGCAAAAGGTTTGAGAAAGATTGCAAAAATTAATCAATGACCCGAGTTCTTTAAAAACCATGTATAAATTTGTAAAAAATGTTAAAATATGTAATAAAATAAAATAAAAAGCACGTGTCCAAGTGTTTTTCCGAATAACTAACCGTTTTCTAGATACAAAATATAATATTACAGGGGTGGTTTCAGCCCCTTGAACAACCTGTCTGGATTTTTAAAAAATTTTAAAATGTAAAAAAATATAGAGCATATTATGTTCAAGCGTTTTCCGAATAACTAACAGTTTTTTAAATAAAATATATTATAGTATTTAAGGGATGGTTTTACCCCTTTGGACACAGTGTATGAATTTTCTGAAAATCCTAAAGTATATAAAAAAATAAAACACGTGTTCAAGCGTTTTTTGAAAAAATAACCGGTTTTTAAATAAAAAAATATTGTATTATTTAAGTGGTGGTTTCACCCCTTTGAACACCGGTATGAATTTTTAAAAAATCCTAAAATATATAAAAAAATTAATTAAAAAAATACGTGTTCAAGCGTTTTTCCGTAAAACTGACCGTTTTTTAAATAAAAAATATTGTAGTATTTAAGGGGTGGTTTCACCCCATTGGAATTTGAGTTTTGAAAAATCCCTTCTTATCGAACCTCTACACCCTAAAATCAACCTGTATGCCAAAATTCAGCCTTTTACCTTAATAGGTTTGAGCTGGAGCGTGATGAGCGAGCCAGTCAACTAAGTCTTTTATGTATTAGTATAGAAGTATAGATATAGCTTTTTCTTAAGGCTTTATTTTATTATCACTTTTTGTTTCCTTAGTTCACCTGAATTTATGACATTTTCAGCATACAATGTAGAAGAAATCCTTCATTTAGCAGAATGCAACGATATGGACAGAATTCATATTGTTTGGTTATTGACGAATTTAGTGAAAAGTACCCAATAAGTGTTCAGGTATCTAGAATGGGGATTCATAAATTAAGCACTGATGATGACACTCGATGAAAGAAAATTTTATAATATCATTGCCATTGGTGGTACTGGATTTCTCTAAGGCGCTTGACACCTTCAAGCGTTCTTATAATTGTATATACAAATGATATACTTTTATCAGTTGGCTTTAATAAAAAGCAAGCTTTTGATGACGATTCCTTATTCTATGTGAGTGTGAATATAAGGATTTCCGAACAAGAGGAAAATGATTAAAGTGTCTGTCGCATTTATTATTTTCTGATAACAAAAAAAAATATCGTGAAAAGATTTCTAACAATTTTACTGTAAAAATTAACAAAGAAGAAATTTAAGTCGATCATGTAAAGAATTTATGTATAATATTTGATGTATCGTTAAAAAATAATATTTATGGTTTTTTGAATGGAGACCAACACTTTGAGTTAGTCCAAGATGTAGTTCAAAATTTGCCAGATGACAGTAAAGTTTTGTCGCAACAAGACGGTGTTCCTTACCATAATATTAATCTTGTAACTCGCTCCTTAAATAATAGATTTTCTAACTGGTTTGGAAGATTTGGGAGTATCAGATGGCTAGCTAACAGCCCAGATTTTACAGCTGGGGATACTTTCTGTGAGACAATTTGGCCATAAAGCACCCGAAGAATTAACACCTTATAACATTAGAGGTTACAAAACAGAAGAAATAAGACTAACTACGAACCAGAAATAATCAGCGTTACATTTTGGCTCAATCGAAAAACATTTACGTAAAATGTACTGAATTAAATGGGGGCCATGTAGAACATTTGGCAATATAATTATTATGATCTTTTTCACTTTTGTGTCAGTATGTAATTAATATGAGTGTTTTTTTTCAGTGAACTTTCCTGTGTTCCATCTTACTCATAATATCATAACTTATACTTAGATACATAATGTATGTTTTTTTTATATCGGATAGTAAATTGTAACCGCGCTTGACATTTGTTGTATTTTTTGAAATAAAAGTTTCGTAAATATCATGTTTTTTTCAACGCCAACACTAACTCTACTGTATAACTAATTCATCATTTTATCTGAAGCAATAATAAAAATCGTAACAAACTTTCGTGTTTCAAACATACTTCTGCGTTAATTAAAAATAAATAGATGATTGATTAATTTAGTGTGTTGAAAAATAGTTAACAAATATTTAACTTTTTACACCCTGGTAGCTCCAGAACTATAAAAGATAAATACATCATGTTATATATTTTTGTAAAAGATATTTTCAAGGGCTTTTCAGCTTTATACCAATATACAGGGTGTTCCATTAAAAAAAGTCTCATTAAGTTGCTATAATTTTTGGGACACCCTGTCCATTTCCGAGTTTTATATAAATACTTTGTATTTATCACAATTTGGTAAAAATTTGAGCACTATAGTTTAAGAGAAAAAGATGGTCATAATCTAATCAATGTTCCTCTACTTTTGTTTCAATTTCCAATTATGATACTTCTGCAGCGAATTTATGGATATCTGTATCGTATAAAAAGATATAAAAGATAATTCGTCCAAAAATGGGTAGTTCTGAGTCCATCCAACGAATTATTTTATTTCAGCGTTTACCTAGCAATATATTATAGTGTAAACCCACAAGTTGTCAAAAATTAAATAAGGGTTTTCACTGTTGTAAGCAGAACTCTAATATGTGGAAAACGCTTACTGCTAGCTGCCTGGGCTTATCCCCTGTTTAATCCCATGCGGTTTCATGGTTTTTGTTAGATTTAGTACCTGTTAATCTTTACAGTGAAGGCCAGTTTCTCTAATCTGTCATTAAAGCATGTTTCTGAAACATTTATTATGCAAAAGAAAGAGGATGTAAGTTTTTAAGTATTTCTTTTACGTCATGTTAGAGAATATTATTAGAAACCTCTTCCGTAATTTCGGTAATATTAGATATTAGCTACAAATTATGCATAATATATGTTGCTGGTTACAAACCGTTGTAATGCACTAATAACATTAGGTATTTTTTACAAGTAAAAAACAAATATGAAAGTTGTATAGCAAAATCAAATATTTTCATTTTGAAAATTGTAAAAGTAAAAATTAAACTTTTCATTTCTTACCTAAAATTCAGAGAAGAAAAACTGTGCTTATAGTGACTAATCTACGTAGAAATGATAATATTGTTAACTAACTCGATCTATGGTTTTCCTTTTTAAGAAGTTTTATTTTACAAATAAATGTCAAAATTATATGTACAGGGTGTTCCAGCGAGGACTGAACAGGGACCTATTTTCGACCTTCCTTGTATTTTGGAAAAATTCAAAATAGCCAATCGATGTATTTTTTCTTGTAGAATCCAAAAATGTCATCGAAAAAATATTTGAACCAGAAACAAAAAAATTACGCTATGCATCAGGTGTTTTTTAAATGGAATGTATCGTTTTTTATACGATTTTTGGAAAGAGTGATTTTTTTTTGTCCGTTCTGATTAAAAGATTTGATTTTCCTCAAATAGGTTTTTTATCCTAGGAATTGTATTGATGGATATATTTCTATGAAAATTTGCAATAAATCTTCTTCTTGCTTCTCTTGCATTTTCTTGGCACTTGTAAAATAGCATAACAATCTGTAGTCTCTCGTCCAAAGAGTATTTCGTTTCGATCAGAGTCAAATATATATTTTTTAGGTGAAGACTTCGACAATAATTAAAATAATGTCAATTTTTATTGACAAAGCATTCAAACGTCATTTTACCTTGATCACCTATACCAACCTATCGTATATTTTAAACAGGTGAAGCTAAAATTTTAGTTTGTAAAACATTAAAATGTAATATAAACAGCTATCGCAAAATCAAATCTTTTAATCAGAACGGACACGGAAAAAAATCACTCTTTCCAAAAATCGTATAAAAAACGACACATTCCATTTAAAAAACACCTGATGCATAGCGTAACCCGTTTGTTTCTGGTTCAAATATTTTTTCGGTGACATTTTTGGATTCTACAAGAAAAAATACATCGATTGGCTATTTTGAATTTTTCCAAAATACAAGGAAGGTCGAAAATAGGTCCCTGTTCAGTCCTCGCTGGAACACCCTGTACACAATTATAAGTGACAAATGGGTGCTTCTAACTGATTGTCTGGGTTTTGCTACGGGGTAATGTTATAAAGACATTAGATCCGCTGGATTAGCAATTCTATGGGAGAGACGGTGACATAACTCATCCTTCCTCAGATTTACCTAGGTAGATAGGGTAAGAGGTAGTTCAGTTGATGGATGACCTTCTAACTGGGTAGTTTTCTTCATAAAACATTTTCTTTGGAGCATCATCTTGTATAGAGAATACCCATATAATATAATTAAAACAATATAAATAATAATTGTCTACAAGCTGGGTAGTTTTGAAATTTTGTCAAATATACTTCGTGGCTGGTTTTCTTTAATCTTGTTCCTTACTTCATGTACTTCATCTTGCTTGATTTTTTGCAAATGAACACAATTTTAATTGTAGCATCGCAGTATTTTCTCAAAATCTGGAAAGATTATTGGCTGTTTCTTGGTTTCGATTAGGCCCTTGTTATTGATCATTGATATTTCGTCAAGTTTGATTCGGGTAATTAGGTGACTTCCGTGTAACTTCCGACATTTCTACTTGCTGGGAGCATTTTATATCGATTGATGTACTTCTAGGAACAATAAGTAACTATTTATTGGAAGTATGTAGTTGGTTTGTAACTGGTTGTGTTATAGTGGCCTCAACTTGTTTACATCCCGACATGCTTTTACTAGGTTGCAATAGCTAAACTTCACAGGGGCTCCATTGTTTTAGTTCTTTTAATTCCTCATTTGGCAGACGAATAGGTTGGGCTGTATCTCTGAAAAGAGTATTTCCCGATGTGTGTAGTGTATTTTGTTATTTAGTACAAAACAGGAATCAGGAAATTTAAAAAATCAGTCTGCAAAGGCAACCGATTAAAACTTATTTTATACAGCTTTGTAATTTCTCTTGAAAGATCAGTTAATTTTATTATACTTAAGTGAATGATGTTTAATATTAAAAACGCGTTGGATATCTTGTGATTGATAAGTCTATAATTCCATACAAATCGAATACTTGATTTAGGATAACTTTAATGAAGTCCATGTTTTCTCTATACGTAGTTTTTTGTACAATTATGCTAATTTGATTTATTTTATCTTCGATAAGTTTTTCATTTTAGTTTATTTGTTCAACAGTAGTGTTAAATTTATTCATGACGCCTGTGGAAATCGGGTTTTGGTTCCGAATCTTTTCAGCTAACTTACTTTGGTTTTCCTCTAAATCTTTTATTAGGTTTTCATAGTGTTCGCCATCTGCTCCATCTAAATTTCTCGTCATAACTTCAAAAACAGAGCCTACTATGTCGATTGCCCTCTTTTATTCTTTCGAGTCTGTCGTGTCTTGTGTAAGTTTTAATATTTTTAAGTAGTTAGTTGAGTTGGCATAATATTCTTTATGCGTAATTAGAGAAGTCATTAATTTGATCTACAATATAATTTGTTACTTGCTAGTATAATAGGATTTAATTGGTAATAATGAATAAGCGCGTAGGTGTATTCTTTAAGTTTTGCTAACTTTCATAGCGAAATTGCTGGGTTGTCGTCCAATGTCATATTTTAGTCAAAGTTGTACGTTTGTTTAAGTGGGCGGTTTAAATTATCCATATGAACTTTAAACTAAGACTGGGCTGATATTATTTTTGTGTGCAATTTTGTTAAAGACTGGCAATAGTAAGTTACCTATTGATAAAATTTTATTATCATCCTTGGCAGAAAAGAAAGTTATTTTTAAAAAAAATTATTGTTCAGTCATGTTGAATTCGTTCGAAAATTTTACAAGTGTATCTCTAATCACATCTTATTTTTCTGCAAAATTTAAAGTCAGTTATATGACAAGTTATTTTACGTTCATTTGGTTTTTAAAATTTTATTTAACCGTTATTTTATTTCGCCATCTTGAAATCATACCATAATGTTAACATGTTTATCTTTATATACATTTAATTCTTGTGCAAAATTTGAAATTAGTTTAATGGGTAGTTTTTTCAGGTCGATTTTCAAAAGTTTTTATTAGGACACCCTTTTGTTTTGCCATCTTGAATGCGTACTAAAATATTACTAGTTTATTCCTACGTAACACTCGAGTTTTGTGCAAAACTAGAGATAAATTGGATAATTAGTTTTTTAGCAATATTTTTGTAACATTTCACTATGCTACCATTTTCTTCCGCCATATTGAGTTTTTACCAAAATGTTACCAGATCTTTCCTATAAGACCCCTAATTTTCGATCAAAAGTTAAAAGCAATCAGATAAGCAGTTTTTTAGTTATGCCGCGAAACTGCAGATACCGACTGAATTGAGAGAACGTGTTTATTTGGCATCCAGGGCCCTAAACCTTAAAATCTATAAAGTGCTTGTTTGTGCTAAATTTGAAGTAAATTGGATAAGTAGTTTTTTAGTAATGATTTGTTTGACATTTTATTAGACCACCATTTGGATTTTTACTAAAACTGTTCTATTTTATCTTCAAATTTGAAGTCAAACGGATAAGTATTATTTAGCTATGCCACGAACAGATCGACAGACAGGCAGACAAACAGACCGATGTAACTGAGAAAACATATTTTTTGGTATCTACAGACCCCGAAACGTGAAGATCTGAAAAAATTTTGTGTGTGATTTTTTACAATTACAAATTACAAGTTAGAATTAAATTATTAAGAAACGCGAAAGATGACAATTGTATAATTATTTTTAAATTTTAAAACTTAAGTATTACAATGTAAATACAATAGAGGTCTATCTTATTTCAGCCTGTAATAAAATTTTAAAATGTTTAAAACTACTTTACTTCTAGTGATTTGAAAATAGATAAAAATTGAAGAAAAATGCCAATAAATCCGAAACACTGCATTAAAGACCTATACTAATAGGCATTATCGAATTCGTCTTTGAACGAACTAACATAATATATCAAATTATGTAGTGTGTTCTATTTAAAATAAGGAAGTTCATATCAGTCCAGGAAAAATGCAACATCCTGTATAAGAGAAACAAAATAAACTTAAACTTTAAAGGAATCAAAGAAATATTTATTTTCCTCTATCTTGTATAATTCCCCAGATAATAGGGTTTCTTGTTTTAGACACCCTGTATTAACATCTAGACTCATAGTAAAACATTGTCACATGTGTTCGTCATTAAATGATATAATTTTGTGTAATAATTTTTTTATATCTTTTATAATTTAAGCGCCACCCCAATCATAATTTTTTAAATATTTTGTTAAATTGCTTTTTTGTCTCGCCATCTTGGATTCGTGCCAAAATTTTACCACTTCAATTCTATAAATACTAGATATCTGTGTAAAATGTGAAGTAAAACGGATAAGGAGTTTTTAAGTAATGATTTTTTTAACATTTTATTAGACTAATTGGATTTTTACCAAAACGTTCCATTTTATCTTCAGATGATCTTTGAATTGAATGAAAATTTGAAGTCAAACGTTTAGGTAATATTTTAGCAATGTGGCGAACAGACCGACGGAATTGAGAATGTTTTTTGGCATCTAGGGACCTTGAAACGTGAAGATCTGAAAAAATCTCGGAGGGTGATTTGTTTTACTATTACAAAATTTACCTTTTACGAGGAAAGTTAAAATTAAATGATTAAGAAACGCGAAACATGGCAATGGTGTCACTTATTTTTAAGTTTCAAAACTTAAGTATTATATTGTAAATAGAATAAGTTTCTGTCTTATTTCTGCCGGTAGCAAAATTTAAAAACGTTTAAAACTACTTTACCTCTAGTGATTTGAAAATAGTTACAAACTGAAGAAAAATGTTACAAAATACACTGCATTAGATACCTATACTAATATCAGGGACGTGCAGTCCATAGAAGCAAGGGAAGCAGTGCTTCCCCAAAAAAAATTACAAAATATCTTCTAAAATGTAATTTTTGAAATAGGAAACCATTAATTTAGTTTATATTAAAAATGCTAAAATATTATTTTAATTATCAAGCCCATAATAATTGCGGCCTTGACTCCGACTCAGCCACAATAGAAATCGAATAGAACCTATGCGAGCCGCTAGCTTCTCTGCAGCCAAGTAATGTATGCTTGATTTCTTGTGAATCGAACCAGAGGTTATTGAACTTTCCACCGGCTGTTTGCAATTTTTGCATTTCAGTCGCGTGCTTTAAGTGATGGCGGAAGCTATCGTTGGAGTAGGTTCTTTGTTTGGACGGCTATCCGTGAGTTATGTGATACGTACGTCGCGTCGTGCATGGTGCGATATGGAAGACAATAATACGGCCGTGGATATGCAAATATCGTCAACTTCGGCTGTCGGTAATAACGTTGAAAATGTTGGAGAATTTAGTAAGAAGAGTGTGTGTGTGAATGTGTGGTGTGTATCTTAATAATAAAGGGATTTTCAACATTAAACTTCGCTGATACGCTTCAAATAATGTCCAAAGGAAGGGCAAAACTGCCTATGAAAAATTTAACCACAAAAATGAAAAACTGTATTAGACATTTTGATCCGGAAAAACAATACGAATAATTTAAATGGCTAACAGGGTGTGAAAATTTACTGGTTTTTCCGATTTAAACAATTTCTATAAAGCTGTAAAAAGACATATTATGTCCAAAGCGCATTTGCAGGCCGTCATAAAAGAAAAAGTCTTCGGCAAAACCAGAATTGAACACACCCTTAATAAACAGTTGGAAATTAGTCACCGCCAACACAATGAACTAGTCGATAAAAATAGGCAAATATGAAGAAGACTTATCGATGTTGTTTGTTTTCTTGGACAGCACGAATTGGGATTTAGAGGTCATGACGAAACAAGGGTTTCTTCAAATAGAGGACATTTTCAAGATTTGCTTAGTTTAATGGTTAAATATGATGTTTACTTAAAAAATCATTTAGAGCAGTCTAGCGTTTTTCGCGGAACGTCGATTCGAATCCAGAATGATTTAATTTCCGCTGTTGCAACCATTATTCTAAAAAGAATTAAGCAGGAGATTGGCAAGGCGCGGTTCATTGCTATTGTTCTGGACGAAACAATTGATATCACTAATTTTAGCCAATTAGTTATAGTAATACGCTACGTTAAAACAGACGGAAGTATTCAAGAGCGATATTTGGGGTTTAAGAATGTGTCCGAAAATCGTACAGGAGATGTATTATATACCGTAGTTTATAACGTTACTAAATAAATTAATAGAGAGAAAAAAATAGTTGTTCAAAGCTATGATGGAGCTGCAGCAAACATTCCCGAGTGCTGTGTTTGTCCATTGTTTTGCTCATAAATTAAATTTAGTTTTATCCCAGTCCATCAATCACATTAAAGAGTGTAAAGTATTTTTCGTTACTTTAAGTGGTATGGCTGCTGTTTTTTCAACAAAAAGTACACAAGCTTTGGACTAGGTGGAACTATAATGGAAGACTTGTGTTAACAGTATCTGAAAATCGTGAATCACTGATTGAACTATTTGAGAATATAATAGAAAATAACGAAACGTGGGACTCAGAAATAGTTCGAGGGGGTTTTTGGATTGTTTGAAACAAGATTTTAATTTTAATTATTTGTTAAACATATTTTCAGAAATATTTCCATTCTGTGACAATGCTTTTAATGTATTACAAACTAAAACAAATGATATTGGTTTTTGCCTAAAAAAAGTGAATGATTTTAAGTCCATATTAAGCCAAAAAAGAGATGACTTTGACCTATTTTGGGAGAAAACGATGACGTTTAATGTAGAGCCACAAGCCAAGCGTCTTCGAACAGACAAGGTCGGAGATGTTCAAACATCATACAGACGCCTCTTTTATGAAATAATCGATCAAATTCAACAACAAATAAACTATAGATTTAATTTTAATGCATTTAAAGGAAAAACTTTTCCAGAAGATGGGTTTAAATCTCTTCTTCTTCATTATGGCCAGTACTTCGACCAAGTGTTACTGCGATCTGAACTAAAAGTGATTTACGAAACTGATGACATTAACGCAAAAAATGACGCTAAGGAGCTAATGCAATTTTTAAAAGACAAGGAGCTGGAAGATGCCTACACCGGTGTCGAAATTGTGTGAATTAGTATTGACAATACCTGCCACAGGTTCATCAGTAGCAATTTTTCAACACTTAAACGTATAAAAATTTCGTGAGAAATTCAACGGGGCAGGAGAGGCTTTTGCATACATCGCTGTTGTCTATTGAAAATAAACTTCTCCAAAATATTTCGGAGCATCGACGTTTTTATGATAACGTTATTGGCGAATTTGCAAAAAATGATCGAAGAATCGAATTACGTTACAAATAGGTAAGTTTCTAAAAATTGCTTCCCTCTCTTAAAATTTCACCACACGCCCCTGACTAATATGCATTAGTGAATTCGTCTTTGAACGGGCTATCATAATCTATAATGATATATAGTATTTTCTATTTAAAATAAGGAAGTTTGTATCAGCACAGGAAAAATGCAACATCCTGTATAAAGCGAAACTGTCTTGAATAATTATCTTGTTTTAGACACCTTGTATGAACATCTAGAGTCATAGTAAAACATTGTCACATGTGTTCGTCATTAAATGCTATAGTTTTGCGTAATAATTTTTGTATATCTTTTACAATTTAAGCGCCACAACAATCATAATTTTATTGTGTCATTCTCGTTATATTTTCCAGTATAATCCCCGTACCTAAAAAGTATCATCACACGGCAACAATATAATATACTTTTATGCCAATTCAAACCTTATCACGTAACAAATGTTTGCAATAATTTTGATATAGCTTTAACGTTGACTTTTAGATACTGTGTTATCTTAAACATATGATTTCATGTTTGTGCTAGTGTATTTGCAAAAAGAAATGTTTTTTTATATTAAGTGTTTTTGACCAGGTTGGGGGTTTAAAATTTATTGATTGCTATTAAACTGTCACTGAAACAAATTTCAGCAGTAAATTTTCATAATTCTTTTTAGTCTTAAGTGCAACATTTTTGAAAAAATTAGTGTCCTTATTGTATTGTCTGCGGCTTATCTTGTTATATTTTTAAACAAGTTATTGTGTTTTATGACATTTACGTTTACGAATTTACAATATTATTTGCAGAGTACCTATTTATATACCTTGATATCCTGAACATAAAAAAAAACAGTTGATAATATAAACGATTTTTTCTCGTAATATTATACGTCAGTCTCATACAAGTATCCCTATAACCTGGTAACAAAAAACTATAGTCTAAAAATGTTAAAGAATAACTAGATGATATTCGTTACCTAAATTTTTACATTTAGATATAAATATATACCGTAACAAATTTTACAAAATCAGGCCAGCGTCAATATTTTTTTATTTTCACGTTGTCACCATCAAATGAAAGATGCCAAATACTATTTATTTCTACCAAAGAAAAGCAAAACATAAAAAATTGCCCTCAGAATTTCTAAAAAGAGAGATCAGACTTTCTTGAAGGCATATTTACACTCTCATCTGACACTAATCGAATGTCCCATATCTATAAGCCACTTAGATTGAAAACGAACCTTAGCTGGCTATCGACAGCAAGTCGCAAAAACTTTACGACCCATTCAATTTCTAGACGAAATCCTCCAAAATTTAGAGCATCAAAAACGATTTCAAAAACCCATAATGTTTTCTTGCCTAGATTGAAGCCTCTCGTCTCGTTTCGTTTCGTCTCGATGAGCGAGAGAGCCATTTTCTCTTGCAGCACGGGATGATTCGAGAGAGTGGTCTTCGCTCGTTTTTCTCGAACTCTCTCGTGTCCCTCGAGCGTTAAAAATCTGTATTTTTATTTTTAATGTTAAATAGGACAAACTATTGAAAAACAAAAAACCGGAGTGCTTTTTTAAACTGATCCCAAAAAATTTAACGTAACCCCAACTTCAATGTCTTGAATCTTTCTTAAAACACAACTTCTCTTAATCTGTGATACTGTAGATTGAGTAAATGACAATATAAGGGATATATGAAAATGTCTTTACACATATTTATAACAAAACTGACTTATATTTCTGCAAAAATTAGAAAAACATTTTTGATTTATTATTTGGTAGACCTAAGTATGACCTTTGCGATCCTAGTCAAGCGGAAAAATACTCTGTTTTGCTCTTTAACTTTTTTGCAAATTTTGTTTTTATTATGTAAGATCTATTTAAAAATATTTTCGAGATCAAGTTCCAAAATTTAGAACACCAAAAACCTATAACGTTTTCTTGCCAGCATTGAAGGACAAAATATTTGAGCCACATTACTCTTTGATTTTAGGAAGAATCTTTCACTGAATATAGAAATCAGAATGTCGTCTGCAAAGGGAGTAAATCGATGATGTTCAACAGAATGAAATTGGCGACAGTGCGTTGGGGCACGTGCAACTTTCCAATTTATTCTGTATCCACTTTCTGTGATTCAGTCGGAGAGCGTATGTTCGAAACTTGGCGTGGTGGACAATATTTTCCGAGATGCCTTTAGTCGTTGGTCTTTTTTTAAGTCAATTTTCAAATTTAAAGTTTTACACACTATTTTAACTGACCTCAAAAAAACAGGTTATCAATTCGTTCCTATGTGTCTTTTTTATGTATGTTCATTGATTACGATGGTTTGACCAACTTGGATGAAATTTTCAGGGATTTTGATATCCGGATGTTACCGACGTGATCCCATAGCAAGTATATTGAAGAAATATTAAGAATGGCGGAATTCAACCATTTTAAACGGTTAACATGTTGTTACATTGAACAGTATATACGTTTACTCATGCGTCCACCATTCTGTCAGGAAGAAAAAGTATGTCTGTTACCATTGTATATTGTATAATAGGTCATGTTATTGTACAATGATGTCACTTTTACAACGAAACACCCATAAATAGAACTAAAAGGGATGAAATAAAAAAATGTATAAACAAATAAAACCGACTTCAAAAAATGCCCTAAAATGTGAAAAATAATATTTTATTTTACCTGGAAAATTCTACTGTTTGAAGTCGATGTTAAATTAATAAAGAGAGTAACACATTTTAGTCGTTGTATTAGACATCAAAACATTCAATATATATATTTTTGTTGTTGTATAATTAAGAATAAGTTTGGCTCTTTTATATTCTTTTTTATTTATGTAGCAGAACCTTATCAGCTGATCATAATAATTATTTCCCTATTATCAGTTCATCTCGCAACAGAAAACAAAATAAGAATTATGGCCAATATTTTTGTAATCAAAAGAAATTCCAAAATAATCTCAAGTTTATCCAAGATAAGCTGTTTTAACAACCCATATTAAGCCATTAACAAACTATAAATTAAATACTTTTTTAGTATTATTTACACGTATTTAACATAATATATATTTTAAACAAAGCAACTAGTTCTAGAGTAATTTAAAAGGATATGCACTCCAAACGAACAACAGTTTAAATAAAACCTGTCTTAAGCCTCTTGGTATAGTTAAAAAAAAAGTTAATGTTTGGATATACCATGAAAGCTTGAGGCATGAGAATAGCGCCCCGTTGCATTAAGCTGCGGCTACCTTTTTTAGTGACTCCAGTTACAGTTTTCGTCGAGGTTCTCTAGTACTGAAACGTGCATTTGCACTTAAGGGTACCTTTATAGAGAATATTTAAAACCAAATGCATTTAAACTTGTTATAAGATCTTTACCATTTTGTTTGCTGTTCGGAGTAATATTTTACAAAGTTATCAATTTAAATAATTAAATTCTATATTAAAACTTAGATTTCAACTCATATTAATAACTTATTTTTCTACGGAAAAAATACATTAACAATTTTTTTCAATTTTAATTTGATTAAATAAAATTACTAAAACTCGTTACACATTTACCAAAAATTACCTTTCGTTTGTATATTTTCCCCTCAACTTTGGTTCTAAATTTGAGAACAATTATCGGATCATTTATGATTTTTACTTCCCTTATTCTGTAGTATGGGAAACATTGATAATATCTATGAACAAAGCTTTACTTTATGGAATTCTAGATGCAAACTGCTTTAAGCAATTAAATGAAATGCATTGATGAAATCTATACGTTTTAAGAAGCTTATAAGGTTGGTTTCATTCAAGTTTTATTAGATCTTTTTAATAGACTTACAACTTTTCTATAAGCTGAGGTAATGACGGCATTTAAAACAGGCCGTAACAACTCTCTTAAGAGATGAGCTTATAGGTTTTAAGAAGGTTTTGTTTTAGTGAAGTTATTATGACCAAGAAGAAATATGAAGGCATTTTGTGATAAGCTGGAAAATCGTATATCCCTTTATAAAACTCACATTGTTTCCCGTCACTTTCCAACTTGCTGAGGTGCGTTAACAAATGCTTAGGACTTTTTGAGGTTAGCATTGGTAAAATTTGTAGAGTGGAAATGAATTTTATGATTAGCCGTTCCGACCTACAGGAGTTATAAAATAAATTCTTTTAATGTATTTCCTATTTTTCCGAAAGCCCACTCAATTAATTAAAAATTAATCAAGAAGTTGGTATTAATAATAGACGCTGGTTTAGTTTAGTTAACTTACTAAATTGTGAACTGCTAGAAAACTTCTATTATCAGTGAAACTCAGCGTTTCCAAAAACAAAATGTATATATTAAATCACTAAAAATTGCTGTACATCGAAAGAAAATGAAATTCTTACTCCAATACATTTATTTACACCAACTATAGGTTATATTACTTTAGCTAAATAATTAGAAAAAAATTACTTATAAATTCACCCAATGTCACATAATATTAGAAAGGTCTTACTTTCTCCTTATGGCAAAATAAATGTCCTTGTTTAGCACTAGAAGATCACTGATACACTTTCAATTTAACTTTTACTGTATATGTAATAAGTTGCAAAAAATTACTGGTAAATAAACCTTTACTGGGTTATAACATTCAAAGTTACCTTGAAGTTACCTTAGTCCAGTAACAAAAATGAAGATACTCGAGATAAAAATAAAGACAAACATTTTTGTTTCAAAGTACACTTAATAGGCAATTACACTAATGGCAATAGTATAATACAACTAAATACTATGTTTGTTATTTAATTTAAATTCATTCGTATTGAATGTAGAAATAGAATTTACGATCTCAAGATAGAGCAGAGCAAAGGCTATAAACTCGTTTAAAAATTAGACTCGTACTTGAAATTAATTCAAAAACTGAAGAAGAAAAGATTACAGTAGTTTTTTAAAAGGACTGAATAACTTATAGAATAAACATTTTTGACAATGATTAATTAATTATCAACAGGAATGTTAAATCGGGATTCCCAATTAAAACTAAAAAAACACTTTTTCGTCAGTCCAGGCTTAAAATGAATGTTACTAATGTAATTAATCTCGAAATAATCCTAAAAGATCGGTTATATAGACGATTAAATCTAATTATTTTTATTAAACAATCATTTCCTGCCATTTCTACGTTTGAGATAGAAGCAAGGTAATCGTCTATTGCATTATGAGTTTTAAAAAAGATTTAGTTTTCGTTTAATTAGGAATATTTTTCCAAAAATATTATCATCATCAGCCTTTTGTCGGATATAGACCTACATCTCGTACATCTTCTGTGTCTTAGATATTTTTATACAGCTATATGAAACTTACAATTTACCGCCTGATCTGAAAGTTGCTTTTTGGGAGGACATTTTAGCGTAGATGTTGATGAGCGCCACCATCTACCCATCCAATATTGAGTGCATTAAATTCATTTTGAACAAACATAACTGACATGCCTTGTTTATACATTTTACACAAGACATTGAACCCGTAAACTTGTGCAGCAATGGACCCATACTCTCAATTAAAATATTTGCTTGACCCTACGTATGACACACCATTAATTCTGTTCAGAAAAATTACCTTTTCGATGATGAAGCAATATTTTCCAAATTTAGTAATCCTCTTAGGCCCTTACAGAGACCTCGCCATAGGCGCAAAATTTTCTCGGCCGCCAATTGTTTAGTGTTTCGTAATATTTGCTTAAACACCGACTGGAATTTTGAATTTAAAAATGTTAACTCAAATTTTAGAGCTTTCTTAAATAAAGGTCGTTTTAATAAGGACTGCTCGCTTAAGACTAGGTAAACTTAAGCTTTATAAACCGTGGATCACGAAAGGACTACGCATTTTTGCTGAAAATATGCGTTCTCTCTCAAAAAATCACCAACTCCATTCTTATTCTCGACTATATCTCTAATTATAGGAGGATCTATATTAAACTAATGAAATCAGCAAAAAATATATACTATTGAGAACGTCTAACAAAGTCTAAAAACATTTCAAAGGAAATCTGGTCCATTATCAATGACTACAGAAACAAATCAAACCCTGTGACTCAGATCTTGCCAAGGCCAAATGACCTAAATGATTATTTTATTAATGTAAGCAAAAATGTTACCTCTGGTATCTCGCCAAGTTTGGACCCAATTTTGTTTCTCCCTCCATCGAACAATGTACCCTGATAGCTTTTTCTTAAGCCCTGTTAGCACCATGGAACTATTGAAAGAAATGAATAAAATCACAAGCAAATTTTCGTGTAGCACTGAGGGCCCATCAATTAAAATACTCCTGAACCTGCCGCTCCCACTCATAGATGCCCTTACAACACCAATAAATGAATCCTTTATAAAAGGTATACTTCCTGAAACAGCTATAATTATTCCTCTTCAAAAAAGGGGGCGAAAAAACTAGCTCTTTCAATTATCGTCAAATTGCTCTACTACCAGTGCTATCAAAAATCATTGAAAGGTTACTGAAGAATCGTCTAATGCCATTTCTCCTTAAACATCAGATAATATCCCCGGATCAGTTCGGATTTTTCCCCAATAAGTGCACCAGTGACGCCATGTTCTCGTTGCTTAGCTACGTCTACTTATCCCTCAATAACAACCACCCCAAAGCCTCAGTTTTTTTGGAACTATGCAAATGCCTTTGACTGTGTTAGTCATGAAAGTTTGTAAAGCAAGCTAAATTTTTGTGGAATCCGTGCTATTTCTTTAAATTGGTTTAAATCATATCTCGGGAATAGGCAACAATTTGTAAGGGCAAATGGTTCTGATTCTGATTTTAAATTAATTACAAAGCCTTGGGACCTATTCTTTTTTGTTATACATTAATGATATCACCAACCTAAAAATTAATGGAAAAATTTCTCTCTTTGCTTGTCTATACATTCTAATATTTCCTATCTGCTTTGCTTTAATGTGGATAAAACAGTGGCATTATCTTATAAGGGAACTTTACAACCACTTCCTGGGTTTGAATATAAATAACAACCTAAAATGGCCTAAGCATATTGACACCTTAACTAAAAAACTTTCTACCGCCTGCTTTGCCATTCGATCAGTTTTAAAAGAACTGGACGTGTCTTCTGCCAGACTTACTTATTTCTCTCTATTCGAATCCTATCTACGTTATGGCTTTCCCTTTTGGGACTGCCGATGCCGTACCACCGAGCAATTTCTTAATATTTTTAGACTTCAAAAGAGAGCAATTCACTATTTGTTTGGTCTAAATAATAGAGCTCACCGCCAATACTTTTTCAAAAAATATGAAATATTAACACTTCCTTCCACACTTCTTATTTATTTTAGAAACCGTCTGTTTGTTGAGAAAACATATAAACACTTTCCAGGAAAGGCCACAACACGTATATCCTAGGCTCTCCTAGCACTCTAGGCATGACATATACCTTCCCCTTTCTTCGACAGAATTAATAAAAAAATCAATTATTTACAACTCCATAAAACTTAACAATCATCTTCCAGTACATTTAAAAACTATCCCTATGTTTGCACTCTTTCGAAAAAAAATTAAAGCGTACCTCAATGAAAGACATTTTTACTGCGTTAATAATTTTTATTATGAATAAGCTTCGTTAAAATGTTTTTTATATGTGTGTTTACTTAAATATTTTTGGTGTCATTTTCCAGCGCTTGCATAGAATTTGAAAATCATTTTATAGGGAATGAACTGTCTGATAGTCCCTTAAAATTAGTTATTTTGTTATATATTAGATTAAAGTTATACATTTTCTTTTTTTTAATACACTTTATTTACTATATTAGTTCAGTACACTTTTTGTTTAATTTCACTTATATGATTGCATAACTATAACAAAATAGAGTTTAAGGTCGCGTTTGTTTCTTTTTTCGTGATGGTTTTATAGCTATCATTACTTGGTATATTTACAATTTATGTATTTGCATTGACCTATCGAAAAATATGATTTTTTTTCGATTAATGTTTCGTTTCTTTTTATTGTTTTTTTTTGCTTTAAGGCAAATTTCGCTTTGTCCATAAAATTGTAACAATTTTTGCTGCGGCAATAAAGCATACTTTTGATTGTTTGTTTTGATAAGTTTCCAAATATTGCTATATCTTTAAGAATATTGTTGACCTTGCCTTTAACAGTGTCAAGTGGACAAATTTCGTTTTCAAAGACACAATTAATAAAGAATTATATTCTATCCACAATGGCTCAGGGTAGGTTAGTTGATCTAGTCATTTTATCCATCGAATGATGGATAGATCATTCGATCGTTAGATAAGATCAGTTTCGATGCGCTAATAGACGATTTTGCAAAATTGAAAACTCGTATTTTCAATTCAGTTCGATTATAATTTTTACTTACGTCTTTGTCAATATGTTTGTTCCTTTTAACATTATAATTCAAGATAATCGTTTTTTAAAAGTATGAAACCTGGTTTTATTTTATAATAACCACATTGAACCGACAATTTAGTAGTTATTCGTTGGTTGTATTATTATTAAAATTCTTTTTTATAACAATGGAGAATAAAGTTTTTTTGAGTAAATGAACCATTCTTACTCGCTTTACTTGAGAAAAACCTAGCGCCGACCTTGTATCTACTAACCAGATTGATTTTAAATTTTGGTTAAAAATGATGTCATTTCGAAAAAAAATCGTAACATTTTAGTAAAAATATAATATGGCGGACCAAAATGGCGGCCTAATGCAGACTTAAAAATTGATTACTAAAAAACTGATTTTCCATTTTATCTCCAATTTTTGACAAAAATCAAGTATTATGTAGAAATGAAATGGTAAAATTTTGGTACGAATCCAAGATGGCCTGAAAAAACTACTTGTTAGATTGATTTCAAATTTGTTTTGTTTTCAAAATTTTACATGAATTAAGTGTAATAGAGGGAGATGCCAAAAAATATATTTTCTCAATCCTGTCGGGGAAAACCTGGTAACGTTTTGGTAAAAATTCAATATGCTGGAATAAAATGGCGGCTTAATAAAATATTTAAAAAACAGCCTGAAAAACTACTTGTTAGACTGATTTCATATTTTATGCAAGAATTAAGGACTATAGAGAGATAAACTGTTAAAATTGTGGTACGTATTCAAGATGGCGGTTAAATAAAATGTTTAAAAAATCAATGTTAAAATCCTTGTTATTCAATTGACTCTAATTTGGACATACAAATTAGATACGATATAGCGAGAGAGAGTATTGCAAAATTTGACTATAATAAAATTTTTTAAAAATCAGTGTAAAAAACTAGTTATTCAATTTATTTTATATTATACCCCAAAAATCAAGTGTAGCATAAATAGAATCATAGAACAAAACGGCGCCTATTAAACATGTTTGAAGAAAAGACTGTGTGTTATTAAATGTCTATATGCGAATCTAAATTGGGTTACACTTCACTGTTCCTAATATCAGGAAAGATTCATTACGACATTACGATGGAAGTTCTATGTAAAGAATATTTACAGATTTTTATTTGTCAAAAATTGTGAAATATACGGTAATTTGGTTTTACACATTGTACATAAATTATAATCAAGATTTTCGCAAAAAAATACATTTCATTCAATAATTAATGTTTTGAAACTTTCGACCCCAACAAGAAAACATATAAAGGATTTTTTATATAAAAAAAAACGATGTAATAAACTCGGCTAAAACGTCATTTGTATAAAATAAAATGGTCAGCACAAAAATAAGTCGGATGAAGCAAAACAGCAAGGGTTCTTCACACGGTAATAGATGTCATTTAAAACGATCCCTGGAAACTATGTTGACAATAATTTTATTACAAACGGGGTTTACTATCACTTTGTCTTCTGTGACGGTATTTCGTCTCTAGGGATTTTCCTGTTATGGAAAGGATCTCGTAGATAATTCGCGACTAGATGTACGTCGCTCCAATTTTCCACTTTAGCAAATTGTTTGTGCTAATTCTTACGAACCTAAACTGATCAATCGGGTATATTGGATTGGATTAAATTTCGAAAACCCGAACGTGGAAAAAAACAAGGCTTATATAAAAGAAAGTTTGGTGTTTTAAAAATATATTTTCCGCCTATTCTATTGTGATTTTCTTTTGTTTATTAATGGACCATTTGGGCTCTTTTACAGGCTTAAGTATTCAGCTTTTTTGAGACACAGAGTTGTAACAGTTTAATTTTGTTATAAGTGCATTTCATTTAACAGTTTAATTTTGTTATAAGTGCATTTCATTGTATGATTAATTTAATATTATAATCTACTACTTTAGTATTAAGTTTAGTGATTAATATGTACGCCTTGTTGGTTTGATTTACTTAGATTTTAGTACTTTTCTTATTAGAAGCGGTTACACTGTTCATATTTAAGCGAAATATAAATTCAACACCTTTTGCAGCAAATTTCGGTACACACAGTGTCACCTCTCGATAAGTAGTTAATTTTGTACCTATATCTGAACTCAAGATATAAAGGAATAATTTTCAGTAAATGGTATAAGTTTAGCGTTCGTTCATAGATGTCGCCAAAAAAAATCAGTTCAAATATAATTGTTGGATTTATTTAATTTTGCCGAATTTAATAATTATATACTGTATAAGAAAAACTTCAAATAGCACTTTAGACAAACTATTTATTTCCCATATATTTTACAGAGTAGATATAAATTAAATTTTATTAATTTTGAAAACCTGTTTTCGAGTCCTTTATACAAGTCTTGGGATTTTCGTTTTCCTTGGCTAGATATGCTGCATTTTTAGATTCGAGCGTATATTTTGTATAACTCTTCTGTCGCTGTAAAAAAAAACCAAATCATTAGTACCCCAATAAATTCTTTGATATAAAGTCCATATTATGTATCAATAATATTGAACTGTAAATACTTGTATTAAAAAAAAAAGTTGCCTTGATAAATATTTCTTTTCAGATATACCTAGGATTATTTTTAGACTATAGATACTATATATACACCACTTTATACTTTCTCTTAAATCTACATTTTATTATTCGTGTTCCCTTTTGCTGTGAATATGTAACATATAAAGGTATTTTCATTTAAGTTAGACATAAATAACCCAAAGGTATTCTTCGATTCAATATTAATATTCTTACCTTTTTTTTTCTGAGACTATATAAACTACAGCCTTCTTATAATTTCTATCAATGTTTGATGTTCCGAAATTCAGATCGACTTTTGTTTTGTCCATAGTTGCATAATTACTTGGAGCCTATTATAAACTGAAATTTCGTTACGTCTGCGTCTGATGCATTTCCTAAAATAAATAGTTAATAATTGTGTGAATAAATTTCTATTTTATGGTTAAATAATGAGTTTATACAGTTGGGAAAATTCTATTAAATTAAACTCAACTTACGTTTCATTTTTATGGCATTTAACTACTCCTGCATTAGCACATCATTTTTTTTTGACTCTTTGGTACTCTACTCCGGACTAATATTTGACTTTTCTGAGTGGTCCTTTTCCATTAGTACTAGAGTAATTAATTAAATATTATTTGTTTATTTACGTTTCCATTTCGCCTAGGCGTTGCTTTTAAATTTCAGGTTGGTTGTTTCTGTCAATGTTATTATTGCGTCGTCTCGGAACTTTTCGGATCTATTCGGCTAAGACTTCCATATTAACTTATTCTCGAAACCCTCCATCCGGTACTTCCTCATATCAAGAGCGCAGGCATCTTTTTCGCTGTTGCCTTGTATGTATGTATGTGTATTCCTGCATTATTTCTTGTATCTTTCTCAACCAATGGAGAGTCGTTTTTCTTGTCTAACATGTTAATCATATCCTTGTTTTATTCCGTCTATGTGCTCTTTTGGCAAGGTTGTTAGCACCTGACATATTCTAGCCATTGGTATTTCGCCACCTTAGTTAACCAAAGTTCTAGATGGAAAGGAAGCTGGGGGAACACATTTTTCACTTTTCTGGTCACCTGCAGATAACCCACAGGTCTTCAGCGCGAGTCTGAGGAAATAATCCAGGAAAATCTTGGAAATCCGTTAGCGGGATTTTTCCTCAACACCGCAATAGTTTTTCGGGCACATTATAGTTTGCACTGT
Organism: Kuschelorhynchus macadamiae; assembly: GCA_030620095.1. NCBI lineage: Eukaryota > Metazoa > Arthropoda > Insecta > Coleoptera > Curculionidae > Kuschelorhynchus > Kuschelorhynchus macadamiae. Next base: position 740,167 of record JAUTXW010004949.1, read on the forward strand.
GAGTGTTATTTTTCGTGCTAGAAAATCTCTCTAAGAGAGGATTTTACCTGAAGATTGGACCACACCGCCATTTTCCATGCCCTTGTACTTGGCACGTGAAACCACTTTCTGACTAGAACTAAGTGACCCTATTGGATAGGGTTCAAGTCAGGGGCCAACTGTAAGTCACAGTCCTAATTTCAGTCAGGGGCTAATTGCAACTGCAAGTCACAGACAATTTCAAGTCACGGACTTAACTTCAAGACTCGGGACTAATCCCATGTCACGGGCCTAGTTTGAAGTTAGGAGCGCTTCAGAACTTCCAGGTGCTGCTGGATTTGGTGACACTTATTGTTTACTTTTTTTTTCTTTATACCGTAACTGATAACATACTTATTGTTTATATTTTTTTCTTTTATACAGTAACGGATAAATAGGTTTTTTTTTCTTAACTTCATTTGTGTGTTTTATTTGGCTCACTCTTTTTCTTTTAAAGTATCAAGAGGAAGCAAGTGCCGCGAAGATCAAGGGGCTTTCCAATTTAAGTCGTTATAAATTGGTGGCGCTCATTTTTTTTTCCTCTCTTTTTCTTTCTTTAAGACTTCTTAAGTTTTCCCACGCCCTACTCTCCGGGTTAATTGAGCTAGGGCATCTACATTGCACGCTCAGTTGACCACGAGCTGTAATCTTGATACCTTTTTGTGATCGAAATAATTTAAAATAAAACAGTAATAATAATTATTATTAAATGAGAGCGTAGCAATCTTGTACCTTGGTTTTGAGAAAATCCAGGGTTATAGGGTAATAAAGAGTTAATAGTTTAACAACATAATAACGGATTCGGCTTTATTGTAAAAGTGGTAGTAAAAAGTTCGCAAGGGAGTATAAGAATCGCAACCCAGAAAAATAGCATTGTATAGATTTTTCTTTTCCTTACCCTTATTTTGAGACTCTAGTAACTTCACATTTTTTAAAAACCGAGGATTTGACGTCCTGTGGTAATGGAATTCCTTACGTACGTATTTGTAAGTCATAAATAAATAAATAAGCACCATATTTATTTTTACGTTACTCACTATTCCTTCAATCGTCCACATAGGGTCAGGTTCATACCTTTGTTTCTTTCCGCGGCATTTCCGTCTTTTGAGCGTTTGAAAATTTGATGAATAATATAGATTCGTTCTATTCATATGAATGGACGAACCGAATTAACGAAACGAAAGGACGAATCGAACCGAATAGTGAGTAGCGGGCTCAATAATTTAATACATATACATAACGAATCAACGAATGGGCGAATCAACGAATTGACGAATATTTCAACCACACATTCAGCAATTTTATTTCATGCCTTTCAATGCTTGAAAATATACAAAAAACAAAAGGTTAGTTTCGGACGAATGGTTCGCCGAGATCAAAGCCTGCCTGATTATTGGCTTATAAGAAAATAATTCTTAACCATATTTTTAAAAGAAAAATCCATCATTTCTGAAAAAAATATTTTGCAACTCAGTGTTAAACATTTTTATGTGTTACATATGAAAAAGATCGCTGAAAAAGAGCCGTTCTGTGACAGGGTATATTAAGATCAAAATACAAGAGTTCTAACCACACTACCCCATAACTTGTTACGTTCTGGACGCGCGTTTCGCTAACCAAGTTAGCATCATCAGCAGATGATATGATGATATAGGGTATATTAAACAGATTTTTGTGGTGGGTGTCACGACTGTGAATAAAATTTTCTAAAACTAAATTTTTCAAAGAGGTAATGGGGAACGCAACACTTAAGCAATCTATACACGAAGCAAGCTAGATGCATCTTTAGCCTATTATTAATATTTAACCATCTTAAAATAGGTAATTTGTGAGATACATGGTCTCCCATTCTAAAGTTAAAAATGAAACGAATACATGAGCTATAAATTCTCTGTAGGTTGTTTTTACATTGATAGTCAAGACCTGGACCATAAACAAAATTACGGTAATTGGAATGACAAAGAAAGATGCTTTAATGATATCCCTACTTTTATAGAGATTTTTTAATGATATTATTGCTCTTTGAAGCAACTTTTAAACATGTCTCTTAAATCTCAAATCCGAATCAAACAAAACTCCAAAATATTTGTATTCCTGTACAACTGGCATATGTACGTCTGAAACAGATATCTTCATATTTTCATCAGCCCAAATCCTGTCAGTACCAAATAACATAAATAAATAAAATAAATAATGCCTTTTATTAGAATAGAATATAAAAAATACGTAATATAAAATATATTAAAACAAAATAATAGCACGCACTTTCATTGACAATTCCATTACACATTATAACAAAAAAAAAACAATCAAATAGAATGAATAAAAAAGTCACCCTATTGATGAACTTAACAAACTATCAAATAGAGTTTAAAAAAGCGAAACAACTCTTTTCAGAAAACCATTGAGTTTAAAATACATATAAAAAAAAGCAAGCAAATAAACAGAGAACTGAAATTAAATTAACAAAAATTGGAATAAAGTAAATAAACAAATAAAAACACTCTCTGGAGAAAACCACCGAGAAGTATTGCAATCTAGTTGTTAGGATTTTTTAATGACACCAAATATTTTTTATAATTAACTTTAAAGGTATTAGCATTTGGGTTAAGTAAATTTTCAGGTAATAAATCATAATAACGAACCGCATAACCCATTATTTCTAAGATTAACACCACGAATAGCATTTCTGAAAACCAAACACACGAATGAAAGATAATAATATAATATAGTCAAATTTTCTAAGGCTGTACATCAATCTCACAAAAACGTTTTGAACCTTTTGTATACGACCCATACTCTCCTGGTCAAGGCATACACAAAGTCTCAATAATTAACAATGTGACAAAACAAGCACCTCACATATGTTCATTCTCAATTTCTGATTTAAAATGTGTTTGCTATTATGCAATATTTTAAGAGAAAGATAATATTTTCGAAGAACTTTTTTAAGTGTTTCTAAATGTAAGTATCTAGTAACAGTCCCAAATTTTTTTCAATTCAATTTAGAACCGTTTATTGACATATTAATCTTATCCTTAATAAAATGTAACTGATTTCTATTGCCAAAAACCATAAGACATGATTTGGAAGGATTTATACACAAATTATGACCTTTTGAAAGTCTACTTAAAATTTTTAAATCATTATTTATTCCGGAATCGGAGCATTTGTAATTTTTTGTATTAAAACAGCAATATAAGCAAAGGCTTGTACTTTATAGAATATTAAAGATTTTAAGATATTAGAGGTATAAATTAGAAAGAGCAAAGGACCCAATAGAGAGCCTTGAGGTACGCCAAAGCATCACAGAAGATTTGGTTGAATTGATCTTAAGACCGTTGTTGGTGGAATATAACGACAGACCTATTTATAATTTCATTAAGTTCGTAAGTACATAATCCGGTAAAGCTGATACGTATCTGCGTCGTCAACATAACCTAGATGTACTTTATTTTGTTTTTCTCTGTGGCATTGAAGTGTTTTAAACTGATACAAAAATTAATTAAAATTAGATAAATTACCATTTGTTTTTACAGTAGACTTGTTGTCATGTATATATATATATATATATATATATATGTGTTGATTTTTTACTCCTTCACGGATGGAAAAATACAATGTGTTTTCATTCCGGGTGTACATCCGTTCACTACTGTCACGACAGTAGTGAACGGATGTACACCCGGAATGAAAACATATTTTATATATATATATATATATATATATATATATATATATATATATATATATATATATATATATATATATATATATATATATATATATATATATAATTTATTTGGTTTTACCTTAAACATCAGAATTTGTCAACAAAATAAACAAAAACAATTTGGAGAGTAAAACATCATGTTGTTTTAAATGGAACCCCGTGTATAATATTATTACACTCAATACACATCTTCTTAACAATTATAAGAATATCAAGTTTGATACATTTAACTTTAGAGACAACCGAGAAAATTGACAAAAACTCTGTCGTAAGAGGCAATGCGTTAGAGAGAGAGAGCTTTCTCTTGCAACAATCTATAAGATCAACAGGAATACATTGTGTTTTATGACACGGTTTTTGTCACTTTTTTCGGTTGTCTTTAAAAATACCAAGCCTGATAAATTTATAATTAGTAAGAAGAGGCTCATTTAAAGAAATATTATTCTACAGGGTGTTCCATTCAAAATAACAAAGTAGATTAATTTTTTGTTTTCCGATTGTTTTTTGCTTATTTTGTTGACAGTTGTGTTCATGTAGAATTAAAATAAATTTTATATTCAACATTCTTTAATAATTAACTCTGTGGAGGGTGCTGTCAATATAATGAAGAAACACTCTGTTCATACCGAGACATACTACCGAAAATGTTAAAAAAATATATAAATCAGCTCTTTGATGAAATATTTGATCAAATCTTTTAGAACTAAATGGACTTTAAAATCAAACTACTGAGGTTTTAGTTTATCTTTAATAAACATGGTAATAAACAAATTACAATTTATCCTACATATGCCGATTAGTAAATATTCAAACAACAGCGAATATAAAGTTACTGTTGTTGAGAGCGAAAATTGTGAGTGTCGAAAATTTAGATCAAAAAAGCAAAGAAGCAATCACTACTACCCTGTACTCTTGGAGAGAAAACTAAAATCAGGCAACTGCAGAACTCGAGCTAAAAAAATATATGTGGAATGCTAAAATACATTTGCATTGTATCTATTCTAAGAATTCGTGCAGAAAAAATATAATAGTAAATTCAACAGCAATGTAGGTTGTTCAATAAGGCCATTTTGTCCCAAATTAAACAATAAACGCATAAAGAGTCCAAAGGCCAAAGTTCGAAAATTTGCAACAGTTAAAATGGGTTTTTAGCCTATCAACCGTCTTACGACTTCTGCATAATGTCTCAAAATTATTTTTTATATACTTAGTTCATTAGATTTGATTTCTTGAAGTAATAAAATAAGTTGTTTTTCTTTAAAATGCTCTCTTTCTCTACACTATTTTTATTTAAGTCAAAATTACTAAAACTCTTTCCCAATCTAATTCTTGAAACTCTTTTTGTATGTTTGTCATAACAATGTCCTAAATATAAATACAAATATTTATATAGGCAGTTTATATTGTTTCCTTAATATTTTCCATTTTTTGGAGATACTAGTTGGCAAATCAGGATAATATCATTGTTTGTCTATTGTGTACTCTCTACCAAATTTGAATTAAATATCTGTGAAAATATATGAGCAGTAAAAAAAATAGAAATATCTTAACACCATGTACCTTAAAGACGAAATGTTTTCGGATTCCTGTATATATATTACGTTTTTTTCTTCTTTCTCTAAATCACCCCCATGCCCATGAACTAATTTACACTCTGTATATTTGTTTCAAAAAAATTCAACACTTAGTCGGAGATTCTTGGTACAAAATAGGACAGAAATATACATGGGTCCACAGCAACTTCATTTTTAAGATACAGGGTGTTAATTTCTTATTTTTCTGTACTCTTGAAAAAATCACCATCCGAGAATTTTCAGATTTTCACATTTCAGGGTTCCTAGATGCCCAAAAACATGTTTTCTCAATTCTATCGGTATAGTCTGTCTGTTCGCGGCATAGCTAAAAATCTACTTATCCGACTGGCTTCAATTTTTTTGGTGGAACAAAATAACAACTTAATAAAATGTTAAAAAAACTATTACTAAAAAAACTGCTAATCCGAGTTACTTTAAATTTTGCACAAAAATTAATCATAATACAATGGTAAACTGGTTAAATTTTGTTGAGGAACCATTACGGTGAAACAAAATGGCGGCCTAACTAAATGTCTTAAAAAATCCGTAAAATTATTTTTCCTTGAGAAAAAAAGACCCCCTTTCTACGGAATCGAATAATAAACGTCATATTTTATTTTTTATAGAACATGTAAATGCATTTACAAAAAAGAAATAATAAAAATATTAAAACAAAAATAAATCAAGAACAAATAAAAACAAAATTTAAAAAATCGCATAGTGATATCGAAGCAGTGGTAGGTATGGCAAGTAAATAAATATTTGTATGTTGTTCCGATCTCGTAAAGTAAAGATTCCTGAAGATGGTTTGTGCAATCGAAGGACAAACGTCGGAAAATGATTCCACTTTGACACGATCTAATCCAAAGAAGCATGATTTTTTAATTGATCACAGCCGTGCAAGCTTCTATTCTATAAAATCATTACAAATTTTTGCGCTTGAGTTCAGTTGGCGCTCAGTTTATATTAGGCATAGCGCAAATAATATATTATACTGTTGTTTGCAGTTAAACTTCATACTCCTTATCTATAAAATACCAAGGAAAGAAAAGATTAGATACCACTATGTGTATCCGTTTTATCGATTAGATGAGCCTGCATCTGACGTAAAACCTTTTTCCTCTTAGCGCTGTTTCGGGTTTCAGAAGAGATATTAGTCAATTTATGATTCATTTAATTATTCTCTAGTCGATGTTTTATTAGATTCAGAATCCTCAAATCTTTAATGTTTTAAAGCCAATCTTTTGAATATTAAGAGAATTCAGGTTATATAATATTATGAGCGAGGTTAATGTCATATTTTTATTATAATTATTACGGATGGAATGTATAATTTCTGAAACTGGGGGATTCCGTTCAGGAATATGAGGGGTCGCAATTTGTTCACAAAATAAAAGATCCGCACACGAAAAACCATTTTATTAATGATTTTTTATTTAAAAACAAGTGTTAGAAACTTAAATATTACTAGGTAATAACAACATATAATGATATTAAATAACAAAATATAATCTATATATTTAAAACACTAAGCCAGATTATTCAGCTTCAGAAAGTTCGTAGAGAGTTGTACTGCACCAATTTACACGATTTTTTTTGAAATGATCGTCTGGTTACTGAGACCTTTCAACACTATTTTTTTGTATTGTTTTGTTGCGTTTTTTTTCTATAAAATCAATATGGTTTTCTTCAATAACATTTCTGGACGATGTGGTAAATGCGCCCCGATATTCTTTTAATTCCACTGGAAACTTATCGCGCCATCTAACGAAAAAGGCAAAACAAGATCTGCCGGGCCAGCTAGTTATAGAATAATAACCAAAGTTAATGAAATAATAATTTAATTCGACGGCTGATTTTATTTTTCACTTCCGCATAAGTAAGGAGCGAAGGGGATCAATGTTTTCAAAGCTTCCATTACTAAGCTGTCGTACTCATATCGTTGTTCAAGTCAAAACTTATCTAAATCTTGATTTAAAAATTCTAGTTATGTTATAAAGTTTTGTCGATCGATAATTTAATTAGTTAGGTAATTTAACAGCTCCAACAACATTTTTATCAAACGTTTTTAGAACCCATGTTTACGACAAATCATCCCTGCTATCTGGAAAATATTCCAGTAACTTTAACATGCGATCAATAAAACAAATTTTTAAACCCTTATTTTTGAGTATATAAAGGAAAGTTAAAGAGAATGCATCAAAATGTCGTTTTTCAAGGTGATTAATCCAAATACCAAGCTTTTGGCTGGTCGTAAGCCTAATATGACTATGGATCCTGATCTTGTTTCTGCATTCATAATTAAAAATTGTCTTTCCATATTTCTTAAACCACTAATTAAGATATTTGACGCGGTGATTTCAACGTCATGTTTTCCAGATTCTTGGAAAGTATCACGTATTTGTCCGGATTTTAAGAAGGGCGAGCGCAGCAACGTAGATAACTATAGACCAGTGGCTATTGTGAACAATTTCAGCAAGCTATTCAAAATCGTGTGACATAAATATATAGCAGCACACACCTTGATGAACAGCATGATTTTATGCCCGGTAAATCAATATTTACTAACCTTATTTGTGCTACCCAATACATCTCTGAGAAGCTTGACAAACAAAGTCAGGTAAATGTGATTTACACAAATTTTTCTAAAGTTTTTGACACCCTTGTTCATGGAATTTTGCTCCGTTGGTTCAGTTAATAAAATCCTGTTTATCAAATAGGTATCAATATATACAGTTCCGTGGATACAGGTCTGAGAGATTTGTACAGTCATTTTGGCTACCGCAAGGGTTAGGGCTTGGACCACTTTTCTTTAATATGTTCATTAATGACATTGTCTCTGGATTGGAGGTCGAATGTTTGCTGTATGCCAACGATCTTAAAATATTTTGTGAGATTCGCTCTCCTGACGATGCTTATTGACTACAGAATTGTTTAGACTTGGATGGTAGGTGGTGTATTGAAAATAAAACTTCTGTTAAATCCTTTAAGGTATAATGTCATATTTTTTTGGAGAAAATCATAACCAATTGAAGATAGTTATGTCATAGATGTTGTGCTAGCAAAATCTACAGTGATTAAGGATCTTAACCATGTTAAAGACACAGTGATAAATGCATCAAAACGAATGGGTTTTATTGTGCGTAATTCAAGGGAGTTTCAACGCTACACTGCTTTCTCTTTACTCGACCTTTGTAAGAGAGATTGTATAAATTATTAAACAATCAGATTAATTGTACCCGTTTGCTCGATTGTATTAAATTTAGAGTGCCTAGATTGGAAGCAAGACACTTGAGCTTTCTTAAAACCACGAAAAAACATCCTTATATCTTCTCCAATATACCAGATTTAAAAAAAAAACTACAGTAAAATTGAAAATAGTATTGACACATTACACTGCAGCATTCAACAGATTTGAAGGATGTTTGTTTAACTTCATTTTCAATTTTCATTGTTCAACCCCGTTTTTTATTTATATTCTAATTTTAACTGTTACTTTTTCTTGCCCAAAAAGTGTAAATTTTATCATTATGTGTTGTACTGTTATTGTTGTTATATATTTTATATTGCATGTTATGTTTAGTATGTATATCTCATTTCTAATCCTGTAATTGGCTATTCTGTTGGATATTATATTTAAAATAAATAAATAAAAATTAGTACAATGTTTTTGTTACGCCCTTGAAAATTCGCATTCAAATCATTTAAATGTGAAAATATATCACTCAAGTAAGCCAACACTAATAAAGTTTCTCGATCTTATAAAAATTCTAAAAATGACCTATTTTTATCTGTAAAAAAAGATGTTCAGTATATCTCGCAATTCAAAAAGCCTCCTTAGAACTTTTTTTCGCCATGACCCTATGATTTCAGTATCGAAAAGCAGTGAGCCGTATTTGGCACCATGTAGAAAGCATTCTAGTTTGCAGTACCTAGTCGGTTTTTAATAAAATTAACAATTTTTACAGTTTCTATTTCTTATTATCTGGCATCTTTTTCGTAGCATGGGTATTTCTGTCAAAAAAGTATTGCATCCATTCCATATGTGGCATAATGTCTTTTAATTTAACTACAGCACCACTGTTATTCCTCTTTATCTCTCTTGCGGCACCAGCACATACCGAAATGCACTTATTCAAGTGTCAGGTTTCGTTTTGTGTTGTATCAATAGAAACTTTAAAGAGTTCTTCGTCAGTTGCAGAACACAAAAAAAGTTTGACATATCTGTTGGCTCGTCGAACTATATAGCAAAAAATTTACTTAATTTAACCTTTTTAATTATTTGATCCTGAACATCATTGGATATTTCATTAACAGGTGCATATTGTGTCAATTGAAAATGGTATAGTTTTCACCTTTTTCGCTGCTTCCAGACTTATCATTGGAGCAATGGGTAAAATGAATTTTTCCACAATCATGTGGCTACTCTTAACGCTACTAAAGAGGATGCTTGAAGTGCTGCAGTCTCGCTATGGCTTGATTTTTTGATAGCAGTTTGTTGATTTTTCAAGACAAGTGATTTACGCTCAAAAAATGTTAATGGTTTATATTGGAAAGCCGGGTGTTTTGTGTTTTCAGATGCCGCACTAATTTCCGTGGACAGATCTTAATAAGAAACAACACATTCCGCCTTGCCATCCAAGGCGATCAATCCATATTTTAAATATGTTTCATTGTACAATTTGATCTTTTTCTTTGCTATTCTACCAGATGTAGACGGTGTATTTCGTTTTGTCACGAATTTGTTCATTTTATTTAAAATTATTTTATTATCACAGTATTATTAATTAATGTAATATTGAGTGAGACAAGAAAGGGTATTATCTTGGGCAAAGTGTGACAAGAAATCGTAGTACTTGTTTTCGTTAGAACTTACTTAACAATGAAACTCTTCAACGTGTTCCCTTGTTTTTGTTACCGTTGCCAGGTTTGCAAAAAGCAAAAGCGGGAGGTTGTTATTGTTTCTAGTATTAGTCTATTTGCCAGATTGCACTCCGTCCGAGGTTTAGTCAGAACTAGGGCGACACTCCCAGACGTTAACACGTTCGCTGCCGCCAGGGAAACCGTTGACATATTTTTATTTTATATGACAACATAATTGGCGTTATTTTTATTTTATATGACAACATAATAAGTGTTATTTACTAATATATTGTTGTTTTTTTAGCCAAATCTGCTAAAATAACTGTTATTTTATCATGACGCATAATTGCGTCACTGGCCCCTGAGGTGCTATTCTATCCTCCAAAGCCGAGTGACGCACATGTGCGTTGAGGCAGGATATTTTCTATTTAGTAGTAAAAGAGTCAATTTTTAAAAATCTTTCAATGATTGTCAGTACGTTTATAAAGGTAACAACTAAAAAAAATACAAAAAAACAAATGGTAAACAAATCGTTTTTTCAAAATCGTTTGTTATAAAAAAACGTAAACTAGTAAAATAGTCACATATAATAAGAAATACATGAATAAAACTACTAAATAAGTCATACATAATAATTTTGGAATTGTTAGCAAAGAATAAAATACAAAAAAAATGGTAATCAAAAATTTTTTTTTAAAATTATAAACAAAACAGAAATAAAGTCATATGCTTATTTCTTCTCATGATATGCTTTGAAACAACTATCAAGGCACAGTGCTGGTTCATCTGGACAAGCGAGGCAAAAACATGATGAATTCTTGCGAATTGTTGTAGAATAACAATGCTTGCACCTTTTTCTCAATCAACGATTTTTAGCATTGAGGGGAAACAGTTTTGGCATATGTGCTTTATCTGAAGCAGCAGCTTTGGTTATTACTTCAGGTTTATCATTCACCAGTAGAAGATTTTTTATTATATTATGGCGAAAATCGTAGTAACTGCTTCGGTTTGGACGAAAATCTATTATATAAATTATAACTATTGAGAAGCATCTTTGACATTATGTGTATTCCAATCTTTTTGTACCACCTTAGAGTTTTTCTTTCGCATGTAATAGGCTAGCATTTGATCTTGGCGGTCAACTCTGGACATATTTTTATTGTAATTTGTTATAATGTTGGGTTTTTGTTTTTCCTCTCCTCTCGTGCTTCGTATAGTTTCCATTTCACCGTCAAATTCCGTTGATAAACACAAAACTTCCCTCTTATCCCGCCACTTTCCAACTGCGATGTCTGAACTATATTTTATTATTTTCTCACCCTTCTTAAGTTTTTTAGACGTTACTTCCATAGGATTTCCTTTTCTGTTTTGGCGTAATGTTCCGGTTACATACATATTTCTCAGTAGCAGTTCTTTGCAGAGAGGAATGCTATTGTAATAATTATCCATGTAAATAGCATGTCCTTTATCAAGATAATTTTTTACCAAACAGTTCACAATACTCCTAGCATGACACATTTCTCCTTTCATATCTCTCTCTCCTCCTGTGTATATTCTTAGTCGTAGTATAAAACTATTAGGCTCTGTCCGAGCATAAAGTTTTATTCCAAACTTATGTTTTTTGTTTTTTATGTATTGTCTAAATATCAACCTCCCTCTCCACAGTACCATTGACTCATCAATTGTAAGCTCTTTGTTTGGATAATATATTTCTTCAATTTTGTTGTTGAAATAGTCTTGCAGCCACCTTATTCTACATAATCGGTCGTTAAATGCGACATCACCCATTTTAGGCTTTTTGCAAAGTGAAAGCATCTTAGTTTGCGCTGAAACACGTGGCAGTATACTCAGAATAAGCCGACGCAAAACGATGCACCCTCACTGAAAGCCGAGAGAGAACTGAACAATACAAATCAAACGCTAGCTCGACGCACATTCGCGTCATCGGTACCCCAATTCGGGAAGATTGCCATTTCACACTTTTACGCGGGCTTTAATAGATCATTGGGCCAACATGAATACGGTGACAATAGTTGAATGTTAAATGTTGTTGCGTAAGTGTCGAAAAAATATTGGCTGTTTTTGTCGGACAGCCAGTAAAACGGTTAAGTATATATGCTATACATTTTTTTTAGAGCATCTTCAAAAAAAATAATGGGACCAATCACCTTATTTCTCAGCATACCGCACCAATCATCGAGGGACTTGTCGTTTAATTTCAATATATGCCTGGGGCCCACAAATGCGTATTTTTTCGATTATACATTCTGGCAGTTGTAAAGGTTGCCTCATCATTCCACAGGCTTTTTTTAAAAAAATCGTGAACCTCATTTTTGTGAAAAATCATTTGTTGGTAGAAGTTTAATCTTAAATGTTTTTGATTTATAATAAGCTCCTGGACAGGCCTTAATTTATATGGATGATATTTGTATTCTTTAAAGTATTTTGAATTGTGGGTAGTAATTTTTCAAAATACCTCCTTGAATCTCTAGTTGAATGTCGCGGGTTTTCTAAAAGTAAGATTAATATTTTAAATTAACAAGCAAAATGTTTAATAACTTATTGCATACCTTGAAAATATAGAAATATATTTATTCTCTCTACTTCGTTTAAAGCAACTGTCCGCTTCTTTCGTTGCAGGGATTTTCTTTAACGCATACTGCATTCAACATTATAAAATGTAGCCCTGGTTGGAACTTGCATCCAAGAGTGGAGGTGCCAGTATTCGGCTTATGCATCCGAAACGTTAATATTTTTATAAAACAATCCAATTATTTCTAATTTTTCTTCTTCATTGTACACCATGATGAACAAATAATTTAATTTTTGACAAATGCTTTTTTGTTTTATTTTTTCTATGGTTACCTAGATTAACCCTTATTGCTTTCGTAGTTTACAAACTAAACGCAGCAACCTGTGATTTCGGTTCATGGCTACTATGATTAAAAGCACATAAAATAAACCTTATTTCGGGATGTGTAAAGCAATATAGAGTGAAAACGTCAGAACCAAATATAGACATACACATTTTTGAAAAGAGGAAAATGAGCTCTATTCAAATATCCACCAAAACATAGAGTGATCTATTTAACAAAAATGAAATTGGTGTCAGTATCGCATTGTTGAACTACCCTTTATGCGAAAAAAAAAATTCCTGGCGGAACACCTCAAACCCGACAACTTTTCTATTTAAAGTTTTTTTTATATCTGTTTAAATAAAAATAGGAAAAATCGGTAAATTATAAAATTACACCATATGCATTACTTGTAACAAAGTTTTTTCATACTCTAAGGATTTCCGTACGCTCATGTAAAAACTACCCCTTTTAGCGTTTGTTATATTTCAGATATATCTGAATCCAGTAAAGCACTTGAAACTACAAGTGTACCCTTAATTGAATCCCTAAAAGTACGTAAAGGTAGGTAACAATGAATTCTCATTTGCCAGATGAAAGAAAAACTTAACCGAGTGATAGCAAACCCCGGCTTTCAAGCTCTATATCAGATAAATTAATGGATCGGTGGTTTCGGAACAGCTCTGCTGATTGCAGATTAAGAATTGCCCTGTGACATTGGTTGACGTTAAACGCATTTTTTCTGGATTTAAGATAATTTTGGACGATCGTCGTCGGACGTTAGCTTACATTTTTAACTACCATAAAAAATGTTATAAATTGCGTTTCTATTTAATAAAATATGTCCAAAGGCAGCAAAAGTTATAATAAAAATATTGTATATATTGTTACCTCTTTTTGCTACTTTCCTGCATATTTTAGGCTTTAATTTCATATTTGCTTACATATTTTAGCCATTGTATGTTGTATATAAGCCAGTCTTTAATAATTAATTATCAATATATAAATCCTAATTTACACAGGGTGTTTAGTAAACTGTGGCTGTTCAGTAGATTAAGGCTGATGATAAAATTGAAACAACGAAATACTTTAGGTAGTCAGAGGGTGGTAAGAATTCCCTGGTCAGTCATTAGGATGGAAACACATTGGCAACTTTATGACAGTTTCTGAAAGAATAGTAATAAACACTCAAGCATATGCACCAACAGCCGAAAATCAGAAAAAGCAATAAAATAATTCGATAGTAATGTGGATAGAATAATATTATTCAAATTTGTTATCATTCGGGGTTTTGATTTGTCTGGTAATTACCATTTCAGAGTTTTATCATTATAGTGCTAGTTCATTATAGGAATAATATTAGAAGCTGATTTTGTGTCACTCTTTTTAAAAATTGGAAAGACGAATTACACTTCATTATAAATGAAATTAAAGATATTTGCAAAACTCACTAAAAAGTGATATATAAATACTCACACCGTCACGTCCTGATGGGATACTATTTTTAATTTTATAGGGTGAAACTTTAGTTGCCGTCAAATTTCGAAGTAGTCACACTCATTTAAATAAATTATAATTATTATGTACAGCATAATCATTTTAACTTGTACATGTTTAACCTGTTATAATTTTCGTAAAAAAATTATTTTTTATATAACATTAAAGGAATATTTAAAAAACTTCAGTTGTCTTTTTAAATCTGTAAATTTTACTTTTAATAGATTGGTCTTTTAGCCTGATTCTAAATATACCAAGTTTGATTCCTCTATCTTTAAAAATAAACGAGAAATGGAAACGAACTTTGCCATAAAGGAAATGTGATGAAAAGAGAAAGAGAAACTTTGTCACACACACTAGTGTGTCTTATAATGCAGCTTTTCTTCATTTTCCGCTTAGTTTTTAAAACAATTGGAAACAAGAAAAAGAGACCTACCCATTGAAAGTTAAATGTACAAGGCTCATTTAAAAAAATGCAGGTCGTATTTATATGTTTGACAAATAACACTTTATTTGTATTATAATTGTTTTACAAACGTGACTACGCTGTACAGGATGAGTCAAAGATAGTGCGGAGTAATATTTTTTACCTTGAAGACGATATTTGTCAATAATGACTTTTGTATCATGATATGGTTAGAGATTCTATAGATTTCAAAAATATTTTGGGTTACACAGAGTGTGCTCACAAAGAAGAGTGCCAGACAGGTACATTTTTTTAAAAAGATCACAAGTAATTCCAAGACTTTTTTTATTATATGTTTAGTATTCAACTAAATTTATAACTAAAATGCCTTTCAGACAAAATATCCAGAGCGTTAGTCGCGGAGTTTCCAAATTGTAATGGAATGTTTGGATTCATTGGGCAGTGTGCAATGTTCAAAATGCAAAGTTGTCAATAGATTTGTTAATAAATACATAAAAACGCAAGTTTTACTTTGTTAACTGTCAAGTATTTTATTTTTGCAAATTTTTACAATCAAGTTTACCGTCTTTTTGTTTATAGTTTTTGCTAAACCGTTTTTTTCTTTTGCAATGGCCTCCCCCATAAGCCCATTACTAGCAGAAATTTTTATATCACATTTTGAAGAAATTTATTTAAATACATCCCTTGCAAAGGATATCTTCTTTTGATATAGGTAAGAGGATGACATATTGGTCTGCTTCACAGGAAATAAACAACAACTACACACAGTTTTAAATCATCTCAATTTATTGCATGACAAAATTAAATTTACACTCGAAATAGAAGAAAACAATTCAATACATCTTATAGACATTACATTGAAAAGATCACTTAATAAATTAAAATTTAATATCTACAGAAAACCCACTTATACCCTTAGAGTAAGAATTAAAGTAGAGATCAGGGGTATGCGCCAACATGGTTCCCCTATTTTTCACCTTCTATCGACCAATGTTTACGATAAAACAAGAAGTGGGGATGGCCCATGTCCAAGCCGTGGTCATTTGTTGACGAATGCCAGTGACGGCGTGAGTTTTCACTTCCCGCATAAGGAAATATCATTAATCGTGAAAAAATTATCGTTCCGGGTTTTTACAGATCCTCATGTTTTTCCATTACTGTCGGTCGATCGGTCTGTTCCCGTATAGCTAAAAAATCCACTTACTCGATTAACTTTAATTTTATTTAATTTTCCACAAAAATTACGTCTGACATAAAACAAAACTGGTAAAATATTGGTACGAATTCAATATGGCGAAACAAAATGACGACCTATTAAAATATTTGATGTACGAAAATGAAGAAATGGGCCATGCTTCATTATCGTTGACAAAAAGAAGGATTCTTACCTATTCCTTAATGAGGCAAATAGGTATTTTTACAAACTTTAAAGAAATAATTGTTCTCTACTTCACTATCTAAAATCATACCATTAAGTTAGATAAGTTTAAAAGGAAATTAGTTATTTATATATTATCAAACTTTAGTTTTTAGTTATGTTTGCTTTATATCACTATCATTTTGTAATTGTGACATTTAGAAAAAGTATTTGTTCAGTTGTTGAAAACGTCATCTTAAACCTGTAACTGTCAACTTAGGCCTTGTCTAAAGTTAAACCTCTTTAGTGAATACGGGTGTTAGAGTAACTAAAATCAATGCTTTTAACGCGCTTTTATTGGCTTCCTATTCGTCTGATTGTATGTTTGTATGTCTGGTTCAAATCTTGTAATTGATTTTTCAGCACTTCCATTACCGATTATTTTCAAATTTGACAAGCATACACTTTCGGATATAAAAAATCCGAATTTTTTTAGTCAACGTTTAGAAATCTAAAATGGCGGCGCCAATACGGCCGACGAATTTTGTTACTTGTGTAGCTAAAACTGAAAATGGCGGCACCACCATAGCAGACTAATTTTTAAATTTTTGCAGATTTGATTAAAAGTTGGCATTTAGGGGTATCTAAAACTGCACATCATGAATTTTTGTCAACATTTTTAAAATTCAAGATTATAATGGCGGCGGAATTTTAACATTTGTATAGTTCTCGCTGAAAGAAGGTAGGAATCTGGGGGTATTTGAAAATATATATCATACAATTTTAGTAAATATTTCAAAAATGAGAGTAGGAATGCCTAGAATGCGAGCGAATTTTAATATTTATACAGTTAAGTGAGCAATTTATACATTTTTAGTAATAAATATTAAAAATGGGGATGTCATCAAGCAATCCGATAAGTACTTTTTTCAGATATTTTTAAATATTTAATTAGGCCACCGTTTTGTTCCCCTATTTTGAATTTGTCATTTTTACCCGTTCATCCCTATATAATATTTGATTTTTGAGGAAAATTTGAATATAATCGATCTAGTAGTTTTCTACATTGACACACAATATTTTATTATGCCGCCATTTTGGATTTGTAGTAAAACTTATCAGTTGATGGTCATGTCAAACTTAATTTTTCTGCAAAATTTAGATAAAATGGATAAGCAGTTTCTTAGTAATATTATTTTTAACATTTCAATTAACCGCCATATTGTTCAGCCATATTGGATATTTACCAAAATGTTACCACGTCATCATCATATGACCTTTAATTTTTAACCAAAACTTGAAGTAAATAGGACAAGCAGTTCTTGAGCTTTGTCGCGGACAGACATACAGACTAGCCGACGGAACTGAGAAAACACGTTTTTTTTTGTAACTAGAATTCTTTCCTTTTGCGAGGAAAGTAAAAAAATGCGAGCTCTATTAGATACAAATAGAATAGCAAATTGTCATATTGTTTTTCCATGTTAATAGCTAAAATTTAAAAAATAAAAGATTTTTTCTAATTTTCAATACCCTAAATCTTAAATTCTAACCAGTTTAGAACATGTTTACGAACACATTTTTACTTTTAATACCCAAAGAATCACCATTTAAATTCCTTTACCTGACAACACTTATATAAAAAATTGGCCCAACTCAAGTGAAAATTTAAAAAAATCGCGAAATCATCCGAAATTTTATTATTTTCCCAGATTTCATCCAAAATCTAGTGATTTTTGAAATCGTAGTACGTTTTTTTGAGCGTAAGACGCTCTTCGACTATTTTAATATAGTATAGACATATTCTATAATTATTTTAATTCTCTGATAGGATAAACTATTGTAATCGGCAAAAAAATCACCTCAGAGTTTTTTTGTATCATTTTGCTTCTGAAGATTCTCACATGACCCCCGACGAAATAAACGTTCTATTATACTGAACCGGAATGGTCAATGCGTCATGTGACCCAAAATAAGTGAATAAGGTATCTTCCATTAGACATGTCTCCTAGAAAAGGAAATCTTGCTGTTTACTTAGTGATTAAAAGAAAATTAAAACTTAAACGGCCATTTTTTTTACAAACTCACATTGCCGCACCATAGTTAGTAAATAAAACTTATTTATTAAATATTTAAAAAATTAATGTTCTTCTAATGTCACTGCACCTTTAAAAGGCTGCTTCTGGGAGTAAGGCAACATATAGTTAGAAGATTTGAGCCATATCAACAAATACACAATAATACATTAAAACACATGCAGTAGTGACGTTAAGAAAAGCTTGGTATATAATAAAATATTTTTTAGCATTTAATGTTAAACTTTATTGTAGTTTCACGACCCGCTATTGGTTTTTAAGCCACGCCGGTCACGTGACCATGTAACAATGTTTACTGTAGACTATTATACTTTTTTACTATAAGGATCCCTTGTCAATGAAAGTGGAATGGTGTAATACCACAGTGGGATGGTCTAATACCTGGAGTTGTCGATCGGGTTTGCCATAGCTAACTAAAACTCTTGTTACTGGTGAAATCTGATCTGAGACTTTGGGTATTTTAGTTTGTATTTTACTATTTTGCAATAAAAGTAATTTCTTTATACTGCTTAGAAACTAATACTGGAAATACATTACTATTCTTTGTATGAAAATTTTATTGCATCATGTTTAAACATATTCAACGTAATATAAATTG
Source organism: Kuschelorhynchus macadamiae (assembly GCA_030620095.1). Taxonomy (NCBI): domain Eukaryota; kingdom Metazoa; phylum Arthropoda; class Insecta; order Coleoptera; family Curculionidae; genus Kuschelorhynchus; species Kuschelorhynchus macadamiae. Next base: position 759,182 of record JAUTXW010004949.1, read on the forward strand.
GTATAAACATTGGTGTTCTTGGCTAGACTTGGCATTGTCGTACGATCGACCTTATACTGTGAGGTAATCTTGACAGTAGCTAAATATATAAATAATGAACTCTATTTTTATTCTTCCTCTAAGCTTATATCGATGTATTTATACCGAAGGATAGTTAATCTTTTAGTTCACAGACCGATGTTGGAAACACCACCTTATTAAAACTTTTTTACCATGAAATGTACAGTTTGCTTTCCTAATCATACTCTTAAGAATGTTTGTCTGTATATATACCTAACTTGATTGTAAATATTTTCACTCCGTTTAAAAATCTACTAGTAGTACGAAACTGCAGTCACGCCTAGTGCAACGATAAAATAGGTGACAGATAAACTTGTGTTTTCATTCATTTGTTAAAATGTACTGACACAAAGTAACGGACGACTTCATTAAATCTTTGATTAGTTAATGATGAAAAATAACTTGAAACATTATTACAAGTTCTGGAGAATCCCCAAGTTAGTAGCCGTAGCTTTACTCTATGAGACGTCACAGTCAACAGCAAATCGAATAATGCGCAAGTATAAATACCACCATAAAATGGAAGCTTTCACGACTTTGGTCATTTAAGAAATTATGGTTCTCGGGATTAGACCGTGGGTTCGTGAAGTTCAACACCAAAATCATGAGGGGTGCGGCATTTTCCACAATCGAATTATTAGTCCATATTTTTGTAATGAACTTTTGAAAAACGTACATATTTAATTTATTTGCAAAATCGGTTGACAATACTGTTGGAAGAAGTAAATCTTAACGTACGTCAAACTATGTAGCTCCAACAAGATGGAGCCCCTTCTCACTTTTCTTTTGAAGTGAGATAATATTTGGATAAGCATTATTCTCAAAGATGGGTTGGCCGCGGTGGTTTTGTTGTATGGCCGTCAAAGTCTTGTGATCTTAACCCATTAGATTTTTCCTATGGGGCTACGTAAAAAATATAGTGTACGTCACAAAGCCTACGAAAAGACAGGACATGTTTAATAGAATTGTGTACTGAAGAAAAAGGACATATTGCCGAATGTATTAGGAAGAAACAGATCTTTTTAGGTTACAAAATTAGTGTGTTTCTTTAGTTTTAGGATAAATGTAATATGTAGTTCCACTATTTTTTATTTTATTATATTTAATAATTTTCTACGCTCATAAAAATAAGATGTCTAAAATACAAGAGCATAGGTAGGTATAGATCATTATTATTAAAATTTAAAAAGTTTCAGGTGAGGTATAAAATGGCAGAAAAATATACAGATTGTTTCATTTAAAAAAAGTGATATTCTTTAATAAAAAGTTTTGTTACTTTGGGCCTCTAGAGAAAACACCTTGTAAATAAAATTTGAAATATTTCATAGTAATTATATTTACTTGGCTTGTACTATACTCTGTATACTAATTTTGTACGGTCTGGAATTAAAATGTAGGTAGTGTTTTGACAATAAACAGAAGCTTAAAAATGCTTAATTTTTATTTTATTTCGAATTATCTCTAAAACTAAAAGATTTTCGAATATTAAACATATATTAAAAAGTCTCGTAATTATATGTAGAATTCAAAAATGGACTTTTCTACTTTGTGAGTGCAAATGGACTATTGATGAGAAATATCATCTTGCAAACCTGTTGTTAAGATTTCTCGCGAATATTAAACATATATTAAATCTTCGTAAAATATATTAAAATGTTTCAAAATGGATTTTTGCTGAGAGTCATAGTTTTTGACATATTGGCATAACCTACTATTTTTTAAATGGAGACCCTATATATTATATCATCTTATTCTTCGTGTCGAGCATAAGTCATATTTATTTTTATAAATAACATGAAAAAATGCATTTTTCTTTAAACGGATTTATGGCATAGCAGATCAATCGAAATAAGAGAAGGTGGCTATATGAAAATAAATATGACTTATGGTATGTTTTTGAAAAGCTCTCGACACGAAGAATAAGATGAAAAAATAATATATAGGGTGTCCCTATATGATGATGTCAAAAACTATACAAAAATCTTATTATACAAGTTGAAACGATTTTGCAAAAGATTTTTTTATGGTTAGGGCAAATCTGTTTGCGGCCTCTTTAGTTTCATCGAAAAGTAGCATGGTGTCGCGACCGCATCTCTCTATATATGGAAACGTAAAAACACATTTACAACGATTTTGCAGATTTTTTTATTACGCAATGATCAAACAGGGATTATATATTTAAAAAACACAAACTATATCAGAAAGGAAATAAAGCACTTAAAGTCAAAAGTTTCAAACAATGATAATTTTTTTTAGATTTCAGATAGACTCGAACTTTTTTGGTTAATAGTGTTTCTTATTGCCACTGTTATTTTGCCTGTTCACTGTTCAGAATAGCGATATATTTGTTTATTAAAAATTGATTAAAATAATAATTTATTAAAGGGTATTATACGAGAGTAAACTAAAGTACCACAGCCTTTAACCCCTTTGTTTAACATTCTGGAAAATAATGCCAAATAAAATTCTGGAACAAAAGTTCTAAGGATTAATTCCTAGGTTTTAAATATGCTATCCGACAATAAACAGAGTCAGTCAAAACAAAGTAAAAAACTAATGTAAGTGTTTTTTAAACGGAACACGCCATATTTGATTTGTATTTGAAATCTGCTTGAAATCTTGTCATGTTAGACCTGGTCTAAATTTAAACTTTAGTGAACACGGGTGTATATGTCTAAATTCAGTCGTTTTTGAGCTATGGGGATTTAAATAATAATTTATGCTAGTTTTTTTAACCCACGGAACTTTTCTATTTCAAATCATACTCAGGGTAATTTAGTATCAGAACATTATATTGACAAGTGAAATAATATATTTCACTTTAAGTTGTGTTGTGTCACACTGGTGTATGCTCGGCATCCCATTGGTGCTATTCCTACAAGACGGACCATCAAAAATATTTTTAAGAGGTTTAGAGCAACTTCTAAACTTGGAAAGAAGTTACAAAAATAAACATATTCTTTTAGGTTAGGTGTTGAAAGAGTTCGAAAGCTGTCACCGCTCCATATACATCAAATAATTAATTTTTATACTTTAATGTAGATTAAATAATAAAAAAGCGTTTTTTTTTTTAAATATGGATCGACGAAACCGTTTTATCTACTATTGGTGTAACCAACACGTAAAATGTTAGGCACTGGGCAGTAGAATCCTAAATTTAAGTAGGAAGTGGGTTTTCAAGGTCAGGCTATCAGTGCGGTGTAGGAAACTGAAAAATCAAATTTTAGGCGCATTTTTATTTGAAGGGAATTTAACCAATTTTTTAGAAATGAGTCATCTGGAGCACTGGAAAATTTACCAGTAAGGCAGTATCCGAGATTAATTTTCCAGCGCAACACACTGTTCAACAAGTAAACATTTTTTTGAACAATTGATTGGGCGAAACGGAGTTATTCATGGTCTGCAAATAGCCCTGATATGACCTCGATGGATAAATTTGTATGGGGACATTTGAGAAATTTAATAAACAAACATTGTCCAGAAAACATTGATTACCCATGAAATTGATAATCTGAATCAAAAAGTATTCTTTTTTTATAGAAAATTCCATAGCAAAATTGCAGATCTGTTAGAAAGAATGCCTGTAAAATGATGAGACACGGTTAATATAAGGTATGACTGATGGTATCATTATTGTTGTTGCTGGAATAAAATGCTTTAAATTATTATTGCTATTTCGTAGACAGAAAAGTTCCGTGGTTAGGAAAACTAGCTTAAATTAATGTTTAAATGCCTAAAGCTCAAAAACAACTGAATTTAAATATATAGTGTTAGATATAAAAAACTGTCAAAATATCAAGTAGATTTCAATTTTAGAATCAAATTCAGGGCGTTCCATTTAAAAAACACTAACTTTTTTGTGCCAGACCCTGTATATTGTCAAACAGCATATTTGAATCCCACAAGTTAAACTTTACAACTTTTGTATTAGGTCTCTCGAGACATGACATTGAGATAACTTAAGTGAAGAATGTTCTTAACTTCCCTGGTTAAAGTGAAAATTAGATTAGCAAAATTATTTATTTCAACAGTTAAGAAGTTTAATATTGCGGTTTCATTATGTTATTATATAAATATAAAAAATCGGAATTCAATCTTCTATATAAAGCAAATCTTTGGGCTTTGGAATTTTACAAGACACTATCAAAAAGATAGATTCTATATTAAAAACGCGACGGACAAAAAAAGGAGGAGCTTTCAACGATGTCAATGTAAAGTGGTTACAAGTATTCTTCGGTATATTATGAACTGATAAGATCCCACATACAAGCTCTTGAAATATATTTTTATGTTTATAGGGTAAATTAAATTATTATTTTTTTCTTGATTAAGCAATAACGGATTTTATCGGCGACGGCATCTAACTTATTGGTTTATACTATCAATTGTTGTTTATTAAGATATACATTTCACGCTTTAATTTTCCCATTGCTTTGAAATAGATACCGAGCGCCTTCATAAAAAACAATATTTTTTAAACAAAAAATAAAAACATTTGGACAAGCTTCATGTTTTGTTCTTACAGTATTTAAAAAGCAAAAAACATAACGTTTCGCTAAACGTGACAATATTGTAACTTTTTTTTAAGTTTGAGAACTTGGTTGTTAAACTATTGAAAGTAGTCGAAAAACTGAGAAAACATGCTATCAAATCCGAAAGGTTGCATTACACACCAATACTATAGTCAAAAGCAGTGTTATCGTGTGGGTCATACGATTTATCAACGACAAACTTTTTAAATTTGTTTTTCTTTTATTACGTGTAATCATATCCTCGACATAAAATCCGGAAGATGAATTAGATAGACCTATGATATTTTGATATGAAAAAAGAAGATAAACATATAAAGACCAACAGTTACAAAAGTCAGATCGACAAGTCAGTGACAAAATGAGTAATAGAAAACAATTTTCGGGTTTTTTGCATCCACAAGCGAAAAAAATGATATTAAATCTAATAAAATATTTCGAAAATGAAAATTCACCGGCCAATATTCAGGAGACAGTAGCAAAAGCTCTGGGAATCGATATAAGAACTGTGCAGAAAAAAAGCATAATTTACTACCGAAGAAGATTAGGAAATGTACACGAAAAAAGCCAAAGACAGAAGACTTAAGTGACAATGTAAAAATGGATGTTCGTAATGCAATTTACGATTTATACACATCAAAAACTAATATAACCCTTCAAGTTTTAAAAGAAGCTTTAAACAATATAGGCAAATTGGAAATTGGACTAAAATCGTTGTCAAAATTAATAAAAATGTTGGGTTTTCGAAATAAAAAGGACTGTATCGAAGATTTTTATGCGAGTTGCCACATATAGCAAGTCAGCGTATCCAGTTTTTAAAGAAATACACGGAAAATTCAAAATTTTGAAAAGTGGTATTTTTAGACGAGACTTGAATATTTTCTAATGGAAGTGGTTCGAAATCTTGGCAGGACGATTCTGTAAAGTAAAGACGGGAAAACGGTTCATTATTTTGCATGCAGGTTCTTCAACAGGGTTTCCTCCAGGTGCAAGTTTACTGTTTTCTTCAACATCCTAAAGTATGGACTACCGTGATAATGTAGTGAACTGTTTGAAAAGTGGTTAAAAGAACAACTGATTCCAAATTTAGATGCTCCATCTTTAATTATTCTGGACAATGCATCTTATCTTTCAAGAATCTCAAAGAAACAACTTACTTCATTCTGGAAAAAAAGTGATATTTATGACTGGCTAATGAAACAAAAACAAAATCCTTCACCCAATATGCTGAAACTAGAACTTCTTTTAATGGCAAAATCTATTAAAAAACCATCAATATATGCCGTAAATGAAATATTACGGGAAAATGGACATGAGGTTTTACGACTGCCGCTATACCATTGCCAGTTTAAGGCAATAGAATTAATATGGGCTGGGGCAAAATCATATTACGAAAAACACGTAAACGATGGTCTTATATCAGATGAAGTGCAAATTGTTTGGTAAGATTCATTAAATTACATTACGCCGCAGTACTGGAAGAAATCTGTGGAACATACGGAGAAATTAATATGGGATTGGTGGAATCGAGAACGAGTTCTAGATGTCCAAATAACACCAATGATCATTGCGCCATTTGAGGACAACTCAGAAGATGAGGACTTTTTAAGTGATGATGATATTTTTTAGTCTATAATATTAAAAAGTTTCTGAAGGATTATATTTGTCTTTGACGTGTATAAATCATAAATTGCATTATGAATATCAATTTTTGCATTGTAACTTAAGTCTTTTGCCTTTGAATTTTTTCGTGTACATTTCTTAATCTTCTTTGGAAATAAATTATGGTTTTTTTTTTCATGCACAAGTTTCTGTACGTTCCTTATACCGATTCTCAGAGCTTTTGCCACTGGCTCCTGGATATTAGCCAGTGAATTTTAATTTAAAAATTTTTTTATTAGGTTTGACAGCATTTTTTGCTTGCTTTTTTAGTACATAAATAATAAATAAATATTATAGAATACTTTATATTGTAGAATACTTGTTCCAATTTTAAAGCGTGTTTAAAATAAGTAAATTTTTTTATTAATTATAAGATAAAATTTTGATATAGAAATCGGTAACATCGCTTTACCAGAAACTCAGGACTAACGAAAAATACAGGCTATATATATACGTATATATATACTATATATATATATATATATATATATATATATATATATATATATATTATATATTAAATTAAGAATGGAGAAAACTGCAAAGAAAGATGATTTTTTGCAGTTTGATCCAATGACTCCACCAAGAGTGCGGCTGTGCCAAGATTCGGATAAAGCAAATGGTCGCTATATATTAGCCAGATTAAGGGATCCTTCCTTACTAAAGACCTTAAGGCTATTTCTTGCTTATCTACACGACCAGCCATCTAGTGTGTGTTTTGAGGGGCATACAAGTACTAGCATTAAATTATTGTTAGCTTCAGAAGGCCTTCCCAGTGACAAGGAATCCCTGCACAAGCTGTATTATCGCTTCCACGATGCCTATGGGATTGGTTCATCTGAAGTGGACTCAGACCTTGCAGCGTATAGATCTTTCTACTCCTCGGAAAAAATTTTACGGCTCCAAAAAATTCGTGAAGGTACTGGTAAATATTATTCTAGTGGTTCACCATCAAAAAGTAAAAATTTTTAGTCAATATGACGCGAAAAGAGGATCTAGTACCCTCTAAAAAATTGACCAATAGTAATTTTAATCTTTTTTTTCTTAATATTTCCTTAAGACATAAAACAGACGAATTATATCTTTTGTTAGAAGAGCTAAATTTTCCAGAAGTCATTGCCATCATTGAGCACTGGCTAAATATCAATCAACCTGTTTTTATTAAAAACTATACCACAAATGCCAGATTTAATAGAACTAATTTAACTCATGGAGGCACCATGATAATGTTTTCAAACAACGATTTTTCCGAAATATCAAAGTATAATCATTTATTATCTGAAAAAGTATTTGAATTTTCTATCGTTTATCACAATACTTATGACCTTTATATTATTTGTATTTATAGAACACCTGATGCTGATGTGCAATTATTCTGCCATAACCTGCTAAGTTTGCTCGAGTCCCTTCCTGTAAAAAGCAAAAATCTTATGTGGCGATTTCAATATTGACTTTTCCAGTGTGTGTGCTGCTCAGGAATGTCTTCAGTCCATCTTTGAGTCATTAGGAATTGCCATGCACGTCAACTCACCAACCAGAATTACTAAGACAAGTGCCAGTACTATAGATTACGTTGTGTCTTCTTTCGATCCTAGCTCCGTCGAATGTAATGTCTTAAGTCCAGGTTTCTCCGATCATGAAGCAATTTTCACAAAATTTTCAATTACATCCAAAGCCAAAAATTCCTCTATACAAGTAGGACGTATTTTTTCGGTTAGAAATTTCATTAATTTCAAACACCTATGTCAAAAAATTTTTATGATGTCGACACTGAATTTTCTCGTTTTATAAAAACTCTAACTAATATAGCTTCTGAATCTTTTCCTCTTAGGCCTATCAAAAATAAAAGAAGTAAACATGCGGTCACTATCTCATTTAAAGAAATTTTCGGACAGTGTCTTTTTTCATAATTATGTAAAATCATACAGAAAAATTTATCATAAAACTATTAAAGCCGCCAAAGATATTTATTACAATAATAGACTTTCTAACGCCAAAAATGTAGCTAAAAAAACCTGGTCTATCGTAAATGATTTAAGAAACAAAACTCCTTTATCCAGCACTATCCTTACCTCTCCTGAGGACCTAAACAATTATTTTGTAAATGTAGCCAAAGATTTGACTAAATCCGTATCTCAATCTAATGACCCAATTTCATATCTCTCTAATCATAGGGTAAACCTGCACAGTTTCTTCTTTTCACCAGTAGTTTTATCAGAACTTCGTAGTACAATTAATGATATCAAAAATAAATCTTCTTCGGGAACTGATGGGCTTACTTTAAAAATGTATTCAAGTCTGCCGGAATGCACACTAGAGCATCTGACTGCTTTGATAAATATGTCTTTCCAAAATGGTACTTTTCCAAGCTGCCTTAAAACTGCAATAATCATACCTCTTCACAAAGGAGGTGTTTCAGAAGAAGCTTCGAACTATCGCCCAATTGCACTTCTCCCTACGCTATCTAAGATCATCGAAAGACTGGTTAAAAAAAGGCTTTTATCATTTCTGTCTAGATATGAAATACTTACAAAACATCAATTTGGATTTCTAAGTAACAAATGCACAAGCGATGCCATGTTTTCCCTTCTTAATAGAGTTTACTCCAGCCTAAACAACCATCACGCTACGGCAACAATTTTCTGTGATTTTTCCAAAGCTTTCGATTGTGTGAATCATAATATATTAACTAACAAACTGCAGTACTATGGATTTAGAGGGGCTCCTCTCAATTGGTTTAAGTCATATCTTAGCAACAGAAATCAAGTTGTGAAAGTTGACAACAGGATGTCTTCTTGTAGGCCAATGGAATATGGAGTGCCTCAAGGCTCGGTACTAGGCCCTATCTTGTTTCTTCTGTTCATAAACGACATGGCTAATTTAAACATTAGTGGAAAAATACGTCTCTTTGCGGACGATACCAGCTTTACGTGGAGCCACCCAGATGTCACGGACCTACATAGGATTGTATCTAATGACCTAATCACCATTAAATCCTGGTGCGATTCTAATCTCCTATGTTTGAACATCTCTAAAACGAAAGTCTTGTCTTATAAAAACACGCTGCAACCCTTGACCTTAATGGCACCACTATTGATGTCGTAAACTCTGTAAAATTTCTAGGGCTTCTTGTAGATGATTCTTTAAAACGGGATCCACATATCGACGCTTTATCAAGGAAACTAGGTTCTGCTTGCTTTGCGTTAAGATCTGTTTCCGAGGAGCTTAGCTTTTCTACCTCTAGAACTGTTTATTTTGCTCTTGTTGAGTCGCACCTCAGATATGCTATTCCATTCTGGGGTACGTGTTGTGCGACTCAATTTGATCGAATTTTTATACTACAAAAAAGAGCTGTTCGTTACCTACTGAGACTTAACAGTAGAACTCACTGCCGAGATTTCTTTAAAAGATATAAAATACTAACCCTTCCTTGCTTATTCATTTTGGAATCGGTTTGCTTAATTCGTAAGCACGCACCTGCTCTATTAGAGAGACCTTCTCACAACTACCCTCTCAGAAATACTGAGCACGATCTCTATCTTCCAACCTCACACTCAGAGTTAATTAAAAGATCAGTAATCTACAATGCAAAAAAAATGCATAATCACCTGCCAATTAACATCAAATCCATAATATCTCTGACTTCATTTCGCAAGGCTTTGAAATCATTCTTACTGGAAAGAGCCTTCTACACCGTGAACGAGTTTTACAACACATAATTTTATCCTTATGAACCCCTAGTGTGATAGTTGCCATTACCAACCATTTTTACCGAACTTTGTATATGTATTTTTTTAATTGTTTCGTACTTTTTTATTTTTTACTTTGCTTTTTTATTTTTTTACATTATATTTATGAAAATGTTTATAACATAGTACGACTGACAAAGTACAATTCTAATGTACTTCTTTTAGGATTCTATAATATTAATATTCTAAATTCCTGATTTAAATATTATTTTTCTATAATATTTATGATGTGTTTTTGTCTTGTTTTGTTTGCTAATTTTGATGTTTGTAAACTATTTTTTTACAACAGCTTTGTCCACAAAATTGTAAAATTTTTTTTGATTTATTTATTTATTTATTTATTTATTTATATATATATATATATATATATATATATATATATATATATATATATATATATATATAGCCTGTATTTTTCGCATGCATAGCCCTTAATTTTAGACTGAAATTTGAAGAAATCGGATAAGTAGACAGACAGACTGACGGACAGAGATACTTACAGACAGACGGAATTGAGAAAACATGTTTTCCGGCATCTAGGGACCCTTAAACGTAAAGATCTGAAAAAATCTCACGAGGGAAGTAATAACTAATTATCTTGTGTTTTTAACAAAAGTGTATAATATTTTTGCAAAATAAATTTTTTTTGTTATCACAATACCAAAAAAAAAGAAGTTTTCTTTGCGCGGGGGTCACCCGCATTTAAATAAATGACACTGTATAAGTGGTTAGATTTTTAGGTCAAGCGGGGCTCATAATTTTTGGTGATTGATAAAAAAATCTCACTTTTATTAAGTGGTTGTATAAACAGAACATATCCTGATTGTTCAACTAATTCGAACCGCCTTCCGACTTTTTTAAGGCGTTTGCCATTTTGTGTATTTTTGTTTTTGCCAACCAAAAAATTTTTAACCAAATACATATTTAGCGAATTTTCTTACTTAGTCCCTCGGCATTTAATATATAAAATAATATTAAGTGGCTATCTTAATAATATTGCGAAATATAATAAAAAAAACTGTTCTCTTTCTCCCTGTATATTTGTAAATAGCCCATCGGGATTTAATAGCTCGATAAAATAATCTCACAACATTTTGGTATTCACTGTGTTTTCTGATTTGACTCATAATGTTGATGACCTTTGGACCCGCACGATAAGACCACATAAAGATTCATAGCCTTAAGCAAGCGGAAAAGTAAAATTTGTGTACGCAAATAAATGTTATGTTATTTTATTTGTTATAATAGTTTTTCACTTCACCTATAAAGTGCGCCAGCTAAGCGGTGCGGAAAAGTAATCGAGGATTTAGTAAATTTCGCACTGGTCCACTTGTAATTGGGATGTGCCTAGAATTTCCATGCACTTGCCGCTAGAAGGTTCTAGCTATTTCCAGTGGCGCCTATACATTTCGAGCATTTGTTTTCATTTCTATATAAATGCGTTGCGATGACTTTAAATTATTTTTTCGAAGTAACAATAGCGAGCAAAAAAGGAAAAACAATTCGAAGTGGTGCACGTGAAGTTATTGCGAGTGTTATAGAGGCCTGTACTAGAGAAGCTGAAAATAATAGTTTGACTATTCCAATTCAGAATCGAACAGAACGCGCTGCATTTTACACTGGTGTTTCGGAAAGTAGTGTAAGAAAAATTCAAAGAGAACATAATGATCGCTCATGTTCTACTGCACCTTTAAAATCTCCTGGTAAAAAAAGACCCCTATTATCACACAAAGATAAAATTGACGATGGTGATTTTCAAGTAATTCGACGAACAGCATAGGATTTTTATATAAACTTGAAGAAAGTTCCGACCTGCAAACCCCTACTTCGTGCTGTAAAGGACAAAATAGATTTTCCGTACGGGTATAAAACCTGAAATCGGCTTTTACGATCAAATGGTTTTGTTTGGCGCAAGTGCCAAAATAAACGAAAATTGCTCATTGACAGACCAAATATTTTTCACTGGCGGGTGACATATCTATCAACTGTAAGGCCATATAGGCAAGAAGGACGCAATATTGTGCATCTAGATGAAACCTGGGTAGATAATGATATGAGAGTGAACAAATGCTGGCAAAGTGAAAGTGTTACAGGTGTTGTTCAGGGAATCCGCTCTAGTAGTCGCTTTATTATAGTTCATGCTGGTTCAGAAGCCGGATTTGTTCCAGATGAATAGAGATAATTTTGAAAACTGGTTGCTCGAGAAGCTTCTACCTAACATTCCTCCCAAATCAGTCGTGGTAATGGATAATGCGTCTTGTCATTCTCACGTAGAAGATAAAGTGCCAACTAAATACTCTACAAAAGCTCATATGATATCGTGGATTAAATCGAACAATCTTGTATGGGATCCAACATGGAGAAAATATCAATTATATGAAGTAATATCAGCCAACAAGCCTAGAGAAAAAAAGTATAAAATTCACGGTCTTTTACGTAACCTCGGTCATACAAAAGGCTGCCTCCATACATGTGCGACCTCAACCCTATTGAACTTGCATGGGCAGGAGTAAAAAAATATATTCGAGAGCGCAACACCGGTGAACTTTCAATTAAAGATTTAAATAAAATAACATTAGAAGCGATTGACTCAATATCGGCTGAAAATTGAAAATCGTATGTGAAACATGTTCGTTCTATTGAAGATAAATACTGGGAAGTAGATGGCAAAATTGAGTACCGGGTGTCAAAAAATATCTAATATTGCGATTAACATTTGAAAAACTACAGAACTCATATTTTTCCAAAATTAACACATCAACGTAGTTATAGTAGGGGAGCCAGCACTGATTCCAGTCAACAAGATTTAGCAAAATTTTAACTTATGGGGGAACTGCACGCAGTATTATGGATCATTTGCCGCCTCTGCAATATTATGTAAAAGCTGTCAGAGATATTTATTGGCTTCAATGTAACTTAATTAGGGAAATATGTATTGTTGGGCTCTAAACAAATGGGCTATGAAAAAATCAAAACTAGAATTATAAAACAGAACTAGATTTGCCCATTTTCGACCATTTTTTGACCACTTTTTGACGCAAATGCTGTCGCATATAATTTTTTTATCCACAAAACCGCCTTGCATTGATCTTTTGTCTACGTAACTGCAAAATTTGAAATGGTAAATCGTACTGATGTCTTTGTATTTCTGCAGCGTGTGAACATTTTTGAATCCATTTTTAACCGAAATGTAATTTAAATTGCCTATACATAATACATTTTTTTGAAGTCGGACTTGCAGGAAGATTTTTTTAATACGTAGGTATCTTCTTCTCTTAGTTTGAACTTGATTAAACCTTGTCGCTGGTTTTCCACTTTTTGCGTGCAGTTCTCCCTTATGCAGTTCGACTTTGGGATACTCGGGTATGCCAAAAGTGACCGTTTGTCTCCGTCTGTCATATTACTTTGTACAGGGGGCGTCATTGTGAAGTACTATACAGGGCGTTTCCTAATTGCGTGCTAATGTTAAAGGGGGGTGATTCTTGGACCTTTTAAAAAAAATAGTTTAATATGAACCTAGAAGTCTTAACTTTGGAGATACAAGGTTTTAAAAAAACATTTTTTTAAAATCCTAATTCTGATGCTATTATAGATAAATAACTGTGTGAAATTTGATACACGTCTTTTATGCATAAAAGAGCATTTTTTATTAACAATCAATTTTTGAAATTTCTACCAGTGGCGTGCATATGTAATTAATCTGGGTAAATCCGTATGCTCCTTAATGCATAGATGACGTGTATCAAATTTCATGCAGTTATCTACAATAGCATCAGAATTGGAATAAAAAAAAATGTTTTCTTTTTAAGCTTTACCATCCTGTATCTCAAAAGTTAAGACTTTTAGGACATAAAAACACCCGTTTAACATCAGCACGCAATTAGGAAACGCCCTGTATAGTAGTTAACAATGAAGGCCCAGGTATAAAGTAATATGACAAACGGAGACAGACGGCCACTTTTGGCATACCCGAGTAGCCCAAAGTCGAACTGCATAAATTAAAATTTTGATAAATCTCGTTCACTGGATCTGATGCTGGCTGCCCTTTTAAAATCTGGACTTGTAAATCGTGTATCACTATACTGGGTGGTCCAATTATAGTGGACGTAGGCACTAGCACGGGAACCGTTAATGACAGAACTCAAGAAAAAATCTATTTATAGGTAAATCGATCAAGAAAAATCAAAATTTAATCATTTAAAATTCGAAAGCTCGCCGTTTTTGCAACGCAAAAGCGATATAGAAGTGCGGTACATTGAAAGAAAACAGACAAATATAGATAAAGGTTCATTAAGCATAGTTACATTTTTTAATTATCTGAAGTGCGTATAATCAAAAAGAGGTGCCATATTATAAAAAGAACGACGGGACACCACTGGTTTTAAGAGATTTCTTGGCCGACCTTCCTAAACCGATTGACTCCGCCCGGTTTTCTTTCGTGTCCCGCACTATAAAATATATCTACGTTTAATGTTGCATAGAGGTTCACTACGAACTGAATCGCTTCCAAATTAGATGGAATACGATTTAATTATACAAATGGGTTTTTATACTTTACAACTAACCGCCAGATTACGGTTCAAATATACAGGGATGTTAAAAAAGTAGAACTGTAAAAAATATCATTTACTTGAATGGAGTACCCTCTATATGATTGCATCTGAAAACTACGGACTATTCTAAGAATATTTTTTGTATATAGGTTCTTTGTACTTAAGTTCAAAATTTTCTTTTTGTGGGCACTAAGTGGTTATAATCAGCTATATACAGGGCAGTCGTCCGATACAACTTGCGCAAAACCGCCATAAGAGGATATCTGTGTCCCATCCTAAATGCAACCCACATCAAGAGGGCACTTCGGGAAGCCACGGAAGTCAACCTATCATCAACTATGCGAAGAAGATTACATGACTATGGCCTGCACGCTAGACGAAGTGCTCACTGCCCTCTTTTGCTGCCTGTTTACCGAGCTGCCAGAAGAAGATGGGTACAAGAACATTCAAATTCGGAAATAGAAGAATGGAGTGGTTGCATGTATACTGATGAATGCAGATGATAGCATTTGGAGATGGTGTGGTTACTGTATGGGGTGGTATTATGCAGGATGCTAAGACTGATTTTGTAGTTTTGTTTGGAGAAAGTATGAATGGGAATAGATACAGAGATATGTGCGTAAAGAAGATTATTATTCCTTTCGTTCAAACCTTCGAGAATGTCTTTCTAATGGTAGGCGATAATGCTTTTCTGCACAGGTCAAGAGTTGTTCTAGAAGTTTTGAGGGAGAATAATATCGAATAAATGGATTGGCCTACTAGATCTCCCGATATCGATATTATAGAGTATGTATGGAGTAGAATGAAACATAAATAATGCTAATGCTGATAAATGCAGGTGAGTATGAATTAAATAATTTGGGCGATTTAGCAAATGATGTGAGGTTAGAATGGGAGGCTTTTCCTCAAGCCTTTATTGCAGATTTGGTGAACAGCATGCCAAATTGGGTAGCGGACGTTCTACATGTCGGCGGTGGGACAACAAAATATTAAAAACGTTGGTGCACGCTAATTAAACTTGACTTGATGCTATCTTGCTTGTCCCTAAAACGAGATAATATGGTTTAGTATTTTGTTTAAATCGTTAAATTACCTATTCCATTCTGTAAAATCCTTTAATACATTTAATATTTTTTTTATTTATGCACCTCTTGTTTGTTGTCAGTGTATGAGGTTAATTTTTGTTCTGTATTTCTAGACAATCTCTGTATTATTATGATTCTTAAAATTTTCTATTTTGTAATGAACGGAGGTAATTTTATAACATTTGTTGGTTCTTGCCATTCGTTATTTTTTAATTTTTTATGGATTATACGTTTCAATACAAGTTCCTAAAACTTTAAAACTTATTTTAATGAGTCCCTATAGTCTGTTCCAGCTATTCTTAGTAGGTATCGGAAATAAATCCACTTTGCATACTTTCTTCATTAATAATTTATCTTCTTAAACGTATTTGGCGGCATGGAAAAATTTTTATATCCAAGCTTTTAAAGTACTAAGATAGAAAAGCGCGAAGCATTTGATTCTAAATTAAGCCGTATAGATTTTACAACCACTTAGTGTCCAAAGAAAGAAAATTTTCAAAAGTCAGAAACAGTTGAACTTAAGTACACACTACCTATGCAACAAAAAAATTGTTACAATGGTCCGTAGTTTTCAGAACTGCAATGATATAGAGGGCACTTTATTCAAGTAAATGATATTCTTTACAGTTCTACTTTTTTAACCTCCCTGTAAATTTGAAGCTGTAAATTGAACGGTTGGTTGTAAAATATGAAAACTCATTTGTATAATCAAACCGTATTCCATCTAATTTGGAAGCGATTCGGTTCGTAATAAGTCTCTATGCAACATTAAACGTAGATATTTCTTCCCTATTTCACCATATTTTGAAAACTGAGAGAGGTATCACCAAAAACAAAAAACCGTTTCGAGAAAATACCCTGTTTTTAATGATCCATAGCAAAAAGTTTTCATCTTATGTTTATAAGGATAATTTTTGTGATTTGAACATTTTTCTTAAATTTTACAAAAAAAATTGCTTTTGTGTAAAAAATTAAAACTGAAAATTTACATTTTCAGTTTTAACGAGTCACCTTGTTTACGTAAACTGAAAGCACATGATCTGCCTTAAAATGCTGTAATGAGTATATAATCGTAGTTGGCCAAGATATCTACAAAATCTCGAAAAGGTCCCGAGGGATTGCCTAGCTGTTAATAGGGAGGGTTATTACGACTAATTGACTGTCTTAAAAATGGGGATAACATGAAATTTTTGAAAAAAAAAATCTCTGTCTTTGACACCCCTTAGTATATGCGATTTGCAAAATAACGTATTCCCAAAATTGGAACTAAGAGTCAAAGAATCAACTTTACAGAATCTTTAAAGTTTTTCAAATTCGATCTAGTAATTCTCGAATTCAAATAATGCGCGTCCCTATAGGACTGGTATTTTCATTAATATTCTAGAAGCCAATGAAATCATTAATATTCTAGAAGCCAATGGAGAACACAGAAATTAGAGACAATTATTTCCTCGACAATTAATGTTATATTTGCCACGACGTTGCATAATAATGATAATCAAAAGTGGCTATTCATTTTCATGATTTGTGTTTTTTAGTTTATTAAAATAAATAAAACCGTATGGTCTATTTTACTAAACTAATTAACGGTACTTTTAACAAGGATGTTTTTTTTTCTTGTGGTACCGGAAAAAATATATCATTATTACCAACACAGAACTTAAAAACCATATCTTGTGTTAAACGAGAGATAAACAAAAAATCTAATGTCGCTGCATTTTTTCATTTTCTCGTTCATTTTAAAAATAAAGACATCACACCCGGTATGAACCTTTTCATATTTTTTTAATGTTACTAGAAATTTGGAAACTAGCAATACAATTTGTTTTTTGGATCATATCTTGAAAAATTAAAAAGTTATAGTAGACTAAAATATGAACAAGTTAAAATAAAATAACCAGCATGTACGGGGTGTTCGGTTATATTTTGATCGGGGTCTATACGCTTTATTTCTCAAGATATCAAAACATTTTACACACCAAAGTTTTAGGATTTAGTCTGAATCGTCAGAATTTATCATCAAAAAAAACATATGAACATCGGAAATTGGGAAAATGAGCATCAGCTTTGTTATTCTAAATGGAACACCCTGTATATTTTTAGTTTATTGAGAAGAGCTTTTTCTCCTGATTCCAAAAATATATGGTTTGTCTATGCTCACTGTAACCATTATCCCATAATTTTGAAAAAACGTGGAAAAATTATCCGCTCTGGCTTAAGTATAGTAAAAATAATAGAAAGTTTTGGTTTCAATTGTTTTTGGAAAAGTAATGGGCGGCTTTTAATTCAACTGTTTTGCTTTTCATATATGGTTGTTCTGTCGTTAACTCATATACCTACCTACTTGTCGAAAATAATAATACCTAATAATTACTATAATTGTTACTTGAAATGATAGGAGAGATGTTAGCATAAGAAAATGAGGTAACAAGCGTTTTGGTATTATTTTTTTATTAAACAAGTTACAATAACGCTATCTGTAGAAAACAAACAAGAAACTAACAAATAAAAAAGTCAAATTATTAAGAATATTTATTGTTAAATTTAGCCTACCCTGCCGCCTTGATTCAATATAAATTTCTGTAATAATTTTGAAAATTTCTTAATTTCAGGTTGTATTTTTTCGGCTAATTCGCGAATAGTGATTGGTCTATTGTAATATACTTTATTTTTAAGGTATCCCCATAAAAAAAATCTAGAGGCGAAAATGCAGCCTCGTCGGTGAATAAAATTCTCCTACAGATATTAGGATCATTCTGTATTCTTGTCAACATCTCTTGAGAAAATGGGACTCTTTGTATTTTATTCAATGGAGTTAAATATTGTACCGGTCTAAACCTATAAGGTTTATACTTGTACTGCTTCAAGGTTTCGTAAATTTTCCATCTTTTTTGGGTCTTCTACAAAAAAAAAACATGAATTATATATTATTGAAAACAATAGTAATAGGTTTAATTTCCTTACCTTCAAAATATAACAATACTTCCAAATCGTTATCTTCATTTCTAGTATAAGTTGTCCTCTTTTTTCTAATCAAAGTTTTTCTGTTCTCAAAATTCGTCACAATGTAATAAATCGTAGATATTGAGGGAGCAACTAAATTAGGATACTCTCTCCTGTTTTGATTTCGTGTTTCACGATAATTATTTACACGAAAGTATGTTTTTAAAATTTTGGCTTTTTCTTGATCAGTAAATCCCATAGTTTTGAAAATAAAGGCAAGTAAGTGATGACAGAACAGCCATATTAAAGGAAAAACACAAGAACAATAAATTATTGATTTCAAAGCCTACCATTATTTTTCCAATACGCCAAAGCGGCTCATATTTTAAAACAAGTTGATAAGTGAGTGACAGAATGGCCATTTTGAAGTAAAACAATTGAAACCAAAGCTTTCTATTATTTCTACTAAACTTAAGCCAGAGCGGATAATTTTTCCAAGTTATGGGATAATGGTTACAGTGAGCATAGACAAACCATATATTTTTGGAATCAGGAGAACAAGCTCTTCTCAATCAACTAAAAATATACAGGGTGTTCCATTTAAAACAACAAAGCTGATGCTCATTTTCCCAATTTTCGATGTTCATATATTTTTTTTAATAACAAATTCTGACGATTCAGACTAAATCCTAAAACTTTTGTGTGTAAAATTTTTTGATATCTTGAGAAATAAAGCGAATAGACCCCGTTCAAAATATAACCGAACACCCTGTACATGCATATACAAAATATGTAAGTTGGTTAAAAAGTAACGCGTTTTTGTCCAACATGGAGTATTGTATTTTAATTGATAGTGATGATTTTTTCTGATTTATTTTGCGGGATGGAGGAAAGAATCACGATTTTTTGGTATAATTAATTGGTGATTTTGTTTTGTTTCTGGATATATTTTTTTCTTTTTATTTGTATATATTTTACTATTTTATATAGATTCAATATCTTGTTCAGATGTTTCAGTTTTGATTAGTTTTAGTTCAGTATTTATATATAATATATACTTTTTTGTGGATTGATTATTGACTGTTACAAAGCTATAGATAAGAACTTTGTTGCCTAGTTATTAAGTAAATGAATTGTTACAGATATATCTGGATATTTTATATGCGGGTATTTATTACCTAGATGCTACTTATTTATTCTGAATTATTGCTGTTAAAATTTAGTTTTAATATTGTAATTTTTTTGTTGATTTTTTGAAATAATAAATGATAATAAATTATGTTTCTTAAACTAGTTTTAAAATTTCTATCCGTTTTTCCTATACAACAGCTATTACATTCTTTGCATTTTAGCCTATAAACTCCTGATTTTATATATTTTAATATTTTATCTTTTGTATTAAGGAGTAAACTTGATAACTTTTGCTCAGGTCTAAATGCTATTTTTTGATTTGTTTGTGACTTATTTCTTAATAAATTATTAGCAATGTTTTCGATAGTTTAACCAACATAGAGAATCTATTTTGGATTGGCTCTATTATTTTGGGATCAGTTTGATTTATTGTAATTTGTGTCCGTTTTTTGGAAATAAGTGAGTTTATTTTCGAGATATTATATCCGTATTAGTGGCAATTGATCTAATCATATTTAGTTTCTTTTCCAAAGTTTCTTTCTCTAGTGGTATGTGGAGTGCTCTAAAAATCATAGACCTGTATGCTGCCATTTTGTGGCAATATGGGTGAACTGAGTTTTCAAAGATTGTTGTGTCAGTGGATGTTGGTTTTCTTAAAATATTAAAGCTGTATTGGTTGGAATGTTATGTCAAGAAAGTTAATTTTATTATCTGCTCTTTTTGAAGAGTAAATTTAATTTTTGGATGGCAAGAGTTTAGATAATTTAAGGTTTCATCTAATTCTACTTCATTACCTGTGAAGCAAGCGAGAATATCATCGACATATCTGAACCAAAACAAAATCTGACTTGAATGACTTGTTTGCGTACATTTTTCTTCAAAATATGACACAAATATTTTAGCCAGTAATAGACTAAGTGGAGATCCTATAGCTATACCGCCTTTTTGTTTGAAAAATTTGTTATTGTAACAAAAATAGTTTTCTTCAATGCATAATTCAAACATGTCAAATATTTCTTGGCGTATGATTAGGTTAACATTATTAATACGAATGCCCATTAGACCAGTAGTCTCTTATACTGACAGTCCTTTAAGAGAAACGATCTTTAAACTTTATCCTCTTTAAAGAAATTACTCAGTTTAAGCGAAAATATGTAATAAAAACTCTTTAGAACTTACTAGTAAACTACAAAATATAAAAGACTTTCCTAGTACTGCAATGTTAATTTCTTTCGATGTATCAAACATGTTTCCAGTACACCAAACTATGAATGCCTAAATCTGATGAACAAAATGCTTTTCGAGAATAATGTTAACCCAATCTTACCCCAAGAAATATTTGACTTGTTTGAACTTTGCATTGAAGAAAACTATTTTTGTTAGAAAACAATTTTTACAACCAAAAGACGGTTTAGTTATGGAATTTCCACTTAGTCCATTACTAGCTGAAATATTTAGGTTATATTAAAAAAAAATGTATTCAAACAAGTTATTCAAGGCAGGTTTTGTTTCGGAAGATATGTTGATGATATTGTCGCTTGCTTCACAGGTAATGAAGTAGAATTAGTAGAATTAGATTTCTACCACCCACTATAGAGAAAGAAAATTGTATAGATATTCTTCATTATGAACAAAACAATAGAAAATTAGATACGTTAGAGGAAATTAAAATATTTAAACATTATCATAACCAAAATGTTACTCTGTTTAATAGCCAAATTGAAAATGGAAATTCCCCACTATATAATTTATTTTTAGATCCAATATAACCTATTATACATATACTATATACATTCTATATAACCGAAAGGTTCTATAGAATGTATTTAAAAAAAATTTAATCTAACACTGATGGATCCATTCTGCCCAAAAATCATATTTAACGTACAGTAGCCAACATTTTAAAAGGATAATTATACCGCTAATCCGTACCTTGAATTATTTTGGTCTTAAAAATGTTATCAATGTACAGAGCAGCTAAAATATTACAAAGGTATGAACCCAATTTTTTTTGTTTTGATCTTCTGAACGAATTTTGCAAACTCCCTGTATATGAATAATTTTTAAGGTCACATATTTAAGGATGTCTCGATTAGGATGTTTTTAGCGCTGTTGCGCGTTAACCAATAGTAATAAAAATAAAACTGCTTTGGTAAACAACACATACTTCCAATTTAGAAACGTAGATTAGTAACTTACTTGCGCTTTCTTCTTAAACGTAGGCTTTAGAAAACTTGCGAAATTCGACCGAACTTTCAAAATTCACGTGCGGTCACGTACACACACTCAATAAATATTTTTTTAAGCACTTAAAAATATCAACACAATATGACTATAACGAACTGCGGTCCGGCATCAGAATGTGACTGAGTACTTCAGAAACGAACTTCGTAAATATGAGATAAAAGCGATATCGCGGTTTTATCTCGCTTTTATTAACTTATAAAACAATAGGAATTAGTGGTTGTTTAACCGCTAAAACAAAGCACAGATCCGTGCCTATGTATATTCGTATTTGGTTTTTGTTTGCCGTATCGTGCATAATTAAATAGTCAAATCTCTGGAACGCCAAATCTCAAGATCATTAAGAAGCATTTTTACTTCCCTCGTAAAAGGAAAGTATTGTCATTGGCTTTAAATAGACGTATTGTAATCGTAAAAAAATCACCCCCCCCCCCCGAGATTTTTTCATATCTTTACGTTTTAGGGACCTTAGATGACAATTGTTGTATACAGATGAACTAGTAAAACTCTAGTAATAATTCAAGATGGCGGAACAAAATGGCGTCTAAATAAAATATTTGAAATCGTGAAAAAATCACCTTCTCAGGTTTTACATATCTTTAAGTTTTAGCGTCCCTAGATCCCAAAAATTATGTTATCACTTATGTCACTCGGTCTGTCAGTTCATGGCCTAGCATAAAAGCTATTCACCCGATTGATTGATTTTCGTCAAAAATTAATTGTCGTGTGGGGATGACCTGGTAATATTTTGGTAAAAATCCAATATGGCAAAACAAAATGCGGCCTGTTGAAATGGTAAAAAAATGGTTACTAAAAAACTGCTTATCCAATTTAATTGAAATTTTGCACAAAAATAAGAATCAACTGGAAAAAATTTGCTGCTATTCCAAGATGGCGGCTTAGTAAAATATTTAAAAATTTAACCTGAAAACTGCTTAATAACTTAAGAACCAGGTTCAATCCCCCAATGTCTTGTTGGATTGAATAAATTACAAAAGTCGGATATCATCGAGGCCGCGAAAAAGCTACAAAATAAATTAACATCTGGAGTGATTCAATTCCTAGCTTTATTATAAAGAACTGTATTGGAACTCTATAAATCTAAGCCCTTAACGTACATATTCAACCTCTCAATTGAGGCCAATCATTTTCCTGACTGCTGGAATACAGCTCGCGTTATCCCTGTATTGAAGAAAGGTGATCCATAGGAGCTACACAATTATAGACCCATTTCATTTATTTGTAACATCTCTAAGCTTTTTGAAATATGTATATATAAACAGATTTTCAGTCAGGCCAGGTCTATAATCTCTCCTGATCAGCATGGATTCATGAACAAAAGATCATGTGACACGAATCTGACTTGTTTGTCTCAAAATATTTGCTCTTCACTTAAAAACACTGGCCAAGGGGATGTTGCTTATATGGATTTCCAGAAGGCTTTCGATCGGATAGACCACGGTGTTTTATTGCTAGAGTTGGACCTTATATGCTTCTCATCGGGTTTGATTTTGCTTTTGAAGTCTTACTTGACTGAGCGGCAGCAGTTTGTAGAGATCAAGGGCTTTAGATCTTCAAAATATTTTGTATCGTCCGGAGTTCCTCAAGGCTTTAACTTGGGGCCTTTGCTTTTTTGGTTTTCATCAATGACCTAGCATACAAACTAAATGGTTCAGAACTGTTATTTGCTGATGACTTATATTCTAGTATTGATTCTTTGGTGGACTATCAGTTCTTGCAGAGCGAGTTGAACAGTATAAGTACGTGGTGTGATATTAATAAACTAAATCTCAATGTCTCTAAATGCTTTGTTGTTTCATATACTTGCAGAAAACCTTGCATACAGTATGATTATAAGATTAAATCGAACACTCTTTCTTGTTGCAGCGAAGTAAAAGACCTCGGTGTTTCCTTTGATCAGATATTTACTTTTGGAACTCACATAATGAATATTGTTAGATCCACCTCAAGAGCTTTAGGCTTCATACTCAGGAACTGTAAAAGCTTTAAAAATAATGCAACTCTTATATTATTGTTTCACTCTTTCGTTAAGTCAAAATTAGAATATTGTGATGTACGTAAATTAGAATTTGTTCAGCGTAGGTTTATTAAGTAGGTACCTAGCAGTGAAGGGAGATGGTGTTTATCCAACTAGAGGAACTAGTCAGAGTTTCTTACTGAATCGCTTTAATATGATGTCAACAGTAAAATTGACTCTATACATTTATTAAATCAGATACAATTTTTAATTCCGACATTTAATGGCCTTAATACCCGCACATTTTACTGTAATCGTCCCAATACAAACATGCTGACTAGAACCCCAATATATTATATATTATATTATATATCATACATTTAATGAAACCTATGGCGATAATGTTGATTTATTTTTTGACTCTTTAGGTGTTATTATGAGGCGGGTTACCTGATATTTTTTTGCTGTTCTATTGTGATTGTATAGGATTTTATTTCTATTTTTTCTTGTTCATTAGGATGTAGGTGCTTTTCTGTAGCTCTGATAGAATATTAATTTATATTTTATAACGTAAACTCTGGTGTTATAAAAGCCACGTTATAAAGAGTTCTTACGTAAGTGCAATAATAAAAGTTTGCACTTCAATCCTTTTCTTTGGTGTATGAAGGAGGCAAGTGAAAATTATAAATATGAAAGAAGGGCGCCAACACACGTAAAACAAAACTTACTGCACCGCCTTCATACACCCCTTACCCGTGTGTTCGTAAAGGTACTGAAACAACCAGTAAAACACTATTTAATATTATGATTTGCTTTATTTTAAAAAAAATACCTGTTTATGAGAGAATGTAGTTTAAATTGTTTATAAATAGAAATATGTGTGGTAATTTGAAAAAGATAAATTGATCAATAAAAGGTACTACCGTAATATAAAGCTTTTTTAAAATTCTCACCAACTGGCAGGAAAACTGGAGTTACTGGGGCCTGGCTGTTGGGCTAGAGGTAAAATTCCAACACCTCTTCGGTAAAGAGGGGGCTCTTTCTTAATGTGGAATTACTGCTTCAACTTCAAAGGTAACCCCAACCTTTAGGGTTATTTGCTTCAACCAATTGTTTCTCGTGAAAAGTACCTCACAATCATGTGGGTGCAAAAATGTTCAAAATGCTTTAAAGGCTATAAAAAGCAAACGTGCGCTAAGATGCAAGGTTTTAATAGCAATGTGCTATGTGCTAATAAGTTCAATGTGCACTAAAATGTGCTATTTGCTATGTGGCCGCTGAGCTGTAAAAAAGAGAAAAAATCCATTGTAACCTATTGTTTAAATTAAAATTAAATGAAAGAACCTTGCTAAATAAATTAAAATAATAATTACCTGGCTGTTATTTGACCACTGTTTAACACAAAATTTAAAATAACTATAAAACAGGACCAGCCTTTTTAAAGGTAGTTTTACTGCCACAGTCAAAACGAAATAGCTCGAACTCGTTCCAAGACGATTTTCAGCTAAGGTTTAGTAAGAAAAAAGGTTTAAAAAAAAGGTAGGAATTTGGCCAAAAAACTAAACTGTTGAAAGTGCTCCATGCAAAACTTGATTTTAATGTCCCTATATTTTGTCTCTTTCCCCCTTATTTATTTGACAAAAATAAAAGATTTTTAAAAAGATAGGCAACTCAGAATACATTATTTATTACAATAAATCTTAATATACATTCAATTTAAATATTTATTTTTGAATAATTTATGTTGTTATTTTTTTAATATTTTCCTCTAATCTTTAAGTAAGCCTCGTCCTAAATAATTAAATCTTTAAAATGTTAGGTTTTTATATAAATGAAAGTAAAGTGGTCGGACGGATTAGTATGGCTTTTAGTCAAACATGGAAAAGGCCAAAGCAAGGATTTTAGCGTCGCCGCACACGTCAAACTTTGTTGTCACTTAACCCAATTTATAAAACGAAAATAAACAAGGCTTTTTAAATCAACCATTTGGAGAACTACTTAAATAAATAACACAAACCCTTGTTTAATGGTAACAATTAAACATCTTACATTTTATCAAAAGGACAAATCATTTAATGAACTGAACGAGATTTAAAAGGCGACAAACGAAATCGGAGGTATATACCAAATGTTTCTAATTTATGTAGCGTTACCAGGCTACAATGGAAATATTGGAAATATCTTGTTTAGTTTGTATCACAACAGCTCATACCCAACTAGGTTTTTTATAACGGATTTGTTTCTGATCAAAATTATATCACCTAATAATGAAATTCTTATAGAAATATGGCCCTTTTATATGTGGGCATTAAAGAAAGCTTCAATAACTCAGCATCTGTAAATAAAAAACATAAAATGTATATAATATACCAAGCTGTCAGTTATGCAATATTAAGTACTTATAATAATGAAAATAGTCAAAGAATCTAAATAACTTCCAAAAACTTAGTTCCTGACATCTTGGTAAATGACAAAATATAATTAGCAAAATCATAATTAGTTACCGTAAAAGTGTAACGTTACAATTTTATAGCATATAATTTGGATAATTTGGTTTATAAATATTTTTTTTTACTTCCTGTAAGTGGGTGACTGTTGGAAATAAACGAATATTTATTTATTTATTTATTTATTTAATCGACTGATTTCAAATTGTGCCTTAAATAATTGTGGCATACAGATGAACTAAGAAAACTGTGGTACTAATTCAAGATGACGAAACAAAATGGTGCCTAAATATAGTCTCTTTTAGAAATGAGTATTTATATTTGCTGAGGTCATGCATCTTAACTCCATGCTACTGCTGTACTTATCACTCTCTTTTTCTAAGTGCTTCTAGTATTTTTATTGTTATTATTTTTATTATTAGTTTGAAATTTTAATTATTTGCCACATATTACGCCGTAAAATACTGTTTTTCGTGATCTAATTACACTCTGATATAATTCGCTTAACGCAACCTTCATCAATCAGTAATATTTCCCGATTTTGTAACAGACGTTTTCTTCCTTTCTTCTTTCCTAAAAATTATTTTCCTTTTTTACATCGTGAAAAAAAAATTATTCAATTTTCTCTCGTGTCAGACTCTTTACGACATTTTCTTGAATTCAGTCTCCCCTATAAATATAATTTGATTGGCTGTTTTGAAATGCGAAACACATAAATTTCGTTTTTAGTTTCTTTCACGTTCTCGATGGCGTTGAATTATTTATCATTATCTAGAGGATTTTAGGGGAATGTATTCCCGTAATACACCTATATTTATTATTCATTTATGTGGGACGTGATTGTTGTGAAGTATCTGTCACAATATTAGTGAGCTTGTAAAATATTCACGACAACTGAAATGAGGTATAGTTTTTGAACAAACACGAGTAATTGGGCACGTTTTTTTTTAGTTTAATAAACAGTCATTTACAATTTTTGAAATTTTAAACTGCATATTCAGGGTGTAAATCATTTTACCTGTTTTAACAAGCTTTATTTAATTTCACTTGTCTCTCAGTTTGTGTGTTTGTTTCTCGATCCGGGTCAAATCTGGTCATCTAATTCTATATTATTTATTCGAAGGGGTATAAAATCGACGCCGTCACTAGTATAGGCAGCGCGACGCCAAGAAGAAATATAATAATTGCAAAAATCTCAATTTCAAAAATACGACTAATTCTAAAACGTTTTTATTATTTGTACCCATCTGATTACTGTACCGCTAATGAGATATACAGGGTGTTTCTCTTAAACTCCAAATAGTGACGGAATTAAACAGTAGAGACGAAGCCTATATATATTCTAAATAGCCCAAGCACTTGGCTATTCGGCAATAAATTTCCCTCTTGCTGACGCGCCTCCCGCACCAACGAACTGCCGGCCGGTTCTACGGGTCAGTCGGCAGGTCAGTTCGCAGTGGCTAGATACTCGGTGTCTTACGATTTTAAATCTACATGTTTACGGAGCGTTGTACGCGGTGAGCAAAAATATAGAATTTGGAACAAGAGTGCGTTTAAATATAACTTTTTACTTCCCTCGTAAAAGGGAACTATTGTAATCGATCTTCACGTTTCTGGGTCCCTAGATGACGAAAAACATATTTTCTAAATTCCGTCGGAGTGTCTGTCTGTTCGCGGCGCCCGCCGTACACTGGTCGAATTTAATAAAATCTTGGCATAAATAGAATTACATGTTATGGTTTATTAAAAGTTTAAAAAACTTACATAATTTATTTAAATTTATTCATTAAATTTAATTTTTTTCAAATTTAACAAAAAATCTATTATACAGGGTGATGAAAACGATAGTCAACTTTAGTAAAAAAAACAAATACATTTGCCAATTACCACATGGTATGAATAAAGGTCTATGAATAAAGTCTGTACACTAGAAGCTATTACCTTGTACCATGACTATAAGTAAAAATAAATATCTTAATATTGATACCTATTATACTAAAACCCAAAGGTATACAGTATTACAGTAATATCTAGCCTAACTACAATAAAGTTTAAATAAAGTATGTATAAATAAACAACATGTTAAATGGATAACATGTTATATGAATTATTTTATTATTTAATTAATACTGGTGTATACCCGAGACAGAGCATACAAGCCCTACCCCTGACCAAATTTTTAAGTTGTAATTCATTTTTTAAAATTCTCTAGTTATGCCACTGTTGAAAGATGAGCTGGATAGGTATAGGTAAACAGGTAAGTAGGAATACTATAATAGTCTAATAAAACAGAAATTTGACAGTTTTTATGTGCCTAATATTTGGTTTCAATTTAAAATAATTTACAATGTCAAATTTCTGTTCTATAAGATCAAAGGTAAGTAGTATTTTCAGTATCAGTAAAACCATCAAATGTTTCCAATACAACTTTGTGCCAGTACTTTTACCTCCGGGTAAATTTATCTGGAGAATACTAACCATAGATACAATAGTTTTTTCAACAATTATTTCCATGGTACTGGCCCTAAATTTGAATAAATTTTAGACTTATAGTATCAGTCTTCATCTGATGAGTCTAAAATTTCATCCAAATTTAAAGGCGTGTTGCAAATATTAGGTGGTTTTATTAACCTAAGAGCATCAGGTAAAAGGCTTTTACTGGACTTGGGTGGTGTTTTGCGAAACCCAGATATGACAGGGTCCGAGGAAACAAGAAGGCGATTAAATATATCCTGTAAATTATCTTGCCTAGAGGTTTTTCTCGCGAAATTTAAACGAAAACTTTTAATGTCCTTATTTCTAGCTTCTTGTGCTTCCTCGGACAACTGTCCTATAGGAATTTCAAAAGCACCAATAGTCTCTGCTCCATGTATTAATATTCTATGCACAGATGTGGGCATCGGGTACCATGAATATAAATTTGCAAAAATTCGTGCAGTTTCAATTGTATAACATTGAAATTTAGCTATATCGATGTCATAACCACAGGATAAAGTCTGCAATATTATATAAAATCTGTGAATTAACTGTTCATCGATATGGCAAACTTCAGCAACAACATTTACATTTTCGAAAAACCTACGAGCTGTATTGCCGTTATTCGACGAACCAAAACCTGGTTTTGGTTTATCCACTATTAACCCCAATCGTAAATGCAAATCTTGCTGGATACGTTTTTTTGAGTCTTTGACTTTTTGCTTATCTTCTTCACTTCTGACCTGCCATTTTTTTATGTCTAACTTATAAGCCAAATGCAGCAAACACTCAAAAAAACGTATCCAAGCATGTAGAGTGGATAAACCAAATTTTAAATAATTGGCATTAATTACAGGCCTCTGAAGAACAACGTCGATGTTATTAAACTCCTTGGACGATGCGCCACAAATAAAACATTTTTGTGTAGAATTATTTTCTGCTAAAACATTTCCTACTTTACTATCTATCATTGTTAAATGTAAGTCGAAACTTACTAACACATTAATGTTATCTATGGTGCATTTAAAAGGAGTCAGAGTTGTTAACTGATTGTCTAGATGTTGTTTTTCAGCCAATGTTAATTCGCGGGTTTCGCGTGAAAACTGAACTTTTATGGGGCGACACATTCGAGTGGAGGAAGGTCTGGAATTTTGCCAAATTATAATGTTTCCGGTGTCAGTTGGTCGGCTTAATCGAATAGGTACAAGCGATGTAAAAAAAATACTAGAGTCTGAGAGCGACTCGTTATTAAAAACTTGCTTGTACTCAGACTGGCCAGATGACCCATCAAAACCATACTTACAAGCTAAGATTAGGTTTAAAATGTCATTATTTGTGCTATTTACATTAAGCAGAACATCCCTTTGTAAAAGTAAAAGTCTTTGACACGTATGATTTAATAAAGATTGGACAGGAACTTCTGCAGAACTTTCTGTTACACGTATGTTTTCAGGATAACACATTCTTTTTGCCTCTAGTATATGATCATACGATGGATAAATATAACAGTTTTTTTCTTGCACCTGTTTTCTAATTAGTTTATATTGAAATTTTGTTAATCTGGCTTCAACCACAAGAGAAAGAGCTTCATTTGAGGAAAGTTGTGAATAATTTTCCGTTTTTAACGCTTTGGAATAATCTTTAGCTTTTTGAGGTTCCTCACAAATGGTCTTTATTAATTTAGAGGCTTCTACTTCCTGGTTGACTCGATAACTCATTTGTGCTGCGTAAGCTAATTGCTGCGGGGAAAATGTTTCTCTCAATAGTTTGGTTTTTTGTCTTTTGGTTCTCTCGCTACAGGAATTAAAATCCAGCGCTTTTCGTCCTTTATTATTTTTACAATTTGTTTTAAACTGAACTACAGTATGCAGCCACTCTCCATGATGCTGCAAAAACCTTTTGTTCTATTACATGAAGACCACTTTTGTTTAAATTTATAATAGAAGCCATTTAAAATATTATTAGCTTCATGGCTTAGGTTTGAAGAACCCGTAAATTCTAAAATTCTTGCTCGTAAGCGATTAAATTTACTGTCCAGGTTTTTTTCTCGGAAACTTATAAAGATTTCAAAGAGCTTCATGTAACTCATTGACAACACTGGTTCATTTTGGTCTAAAAACAAAATGCATACGGTTTTATTGATTAAAATTACCCCTACACAAAGAAGTTAACTTTGACTTTGTCAGGTGCAAGCTATTGAAATGCAAAGTTAGCTCTCCAGCAGGGAGTTTATAAGTCCGAGCATAAAAAATTTTAAGACCTACCACGGTAAAACTCAATAAAATTAGATTTACAATTCAAAATATTATGAAAATAATTCTTTTTCAGATTCAGAATTGAAGCAGAAAAAAGGGTTTTATATTTTTTTTGGTAAAAGTATATGTAATAGAAAGAAAAATGTATCTTCGAAAGCTTAACCGTTCGCGAATCTTACAAATTTGACCAAATTTAGCCAGTTCAAGACTTTTTAAAAACACTGTATAATTCCTTATGGGCAAGTTGGGGCAACCTTTTTTTGTGTATTCAATAAAAAGAGATATTACGCAATACAGAAAAAAATATGCGATAATGGAAATGTGGTGAAAACACAAACAAATTGGTTTTTGAATTTTGATATTTTTAAAAGTCACCTAAGAAAATAACATTACCTACTTAATGGTTCTATATGTGTTTTAAAATACAACCAAATATTAACATTTTTATTTTTTGGCAACTACATACCTTCGTGGTCTTCTTCCATAACTGATTTTTAAAAGTACTTCAAATATATATTATCTAACGAACTTTGAAACCAATAAACCAAACAACTAATTATCAACGCGTCTAAAAATGTCGTAATTTTATGCAGCTTTGACATTTAATATAACAATAAAACAGAAGTGTATGTGTCATTTGCATGGCCTACTGAATTCCTGGATTGATAAAGTGTCTGAAATAATCGTTTTTGTAATTAATTTTTAAAAATAAAAAAAATCTATTTATGCCAAGATTTGATTAAATTCGACCAGTGTGCGCCGGCGTAGCTAAAAAACTGCTTACCCGATTGACTTCAAATTTTGGTCAAAATTTAAGGGTCATAAGGGGATGACCTGGTAACATTTTGGTAAAAATCCAATATGGCGAAACAAAATGGCGCCCTAGTGAAATGTTAAAAAAATTATTATTAAAAAACTGCTCATCCAATTTACCTCAAATTTTGCAAAACATGGAATCAACTGATAACATTTTAGTCCGAATCCAAGATGGCGGAACAAAATGACGGCTTAATAAAATATTTAAAAATTCAGCTTGAAAAAACTGCTTAACGCTTGATTTCAAATTGTGTGCCATAACTACTTGTGGTATAGGGATCAACTAGTAAATTTGTCAACTAGTAAAATAGTGGTACTAATTCAACACGGCCGAACAAAATGGCGGCCAAATAAAATATATGTAATCGTGAAAAAATCATTCTCTCAGGTTTTACACATTTTACGTTTTAGCTCTAGATGCCGAAAATATGTTTTGTCAACTCGGTCGGCCCGTCTGTGGGCCTGTCTGTCTGTCTATCTGTCTGTAAATTCGCGGCATAGCTTAAAGACTATTTACCCGATTGACTTCAAATTTTGGTCAAAAATTAAAAGTCATATGTGGATGACCTGGTAATATTTTGGTAAAAATCCAATGTGGTGAAACAAAATGGCGGCCTAGTGAAATTATTATTAGAAAACTACTCATCCAGTTTATTTCAAATTTTGCAAATACAGCAAGTATTATGTTGGAATAAACTAGTATTATTTTGATACGAATTTAAGATGGCGGAACTGCTTAATGGTTTAATTTCAAATTGTGTGCCATAACTATTGGTGGTATAGGGATCAACTAATAAAATAGTGATACTAATTCAAGATGGCCGAACAAAATGGCGGCCAAATAAAATGTTTGTAATCGTGAAAAAAACACCCTTTCAGGTTTTACACATATTCGCGTTTTGGCATCCCTACATGGCAAAAATATGTTTTATCGAGTACGTCGGTCCGTCTGTTGATTTGTCTCCCTGTTAGTGTCCATAGGTGCCAAAAAATATGTTTAATAAATTCCGTTGGTCCGTCTGTCGGTCAGTTCGCGGCATAGCTTAAAGACTACTAATCGATTGACTTTAAATAAGAAGATGATGTGGTAATATTTTGATAAAAATCCAATATGGGGGAACAATGTTAAAAACATATTGTTAGAGTGGTATATTATTTAGGGTTAAGATCCAGTAAAAAAAGCAAGTCTTTTTTTTAATTGTCGGCGTTTCGCAACTTAATTGTTGCATCCTCAGGACACATATAGATTCTATATCCTGCATGAAACCCATATTGTCACTTTACCTACTCTGTTGGTCTGCAGATATTAAGTTTCCATGGTTTTCGTTAACGGTACTCTTGTTTTTATGTTAAAATTGTGTATCATTTGGCGTTAGGGTCCAGTAAAGAAACAAAAAACTTTTTAAATTGTCGACAATTCGCAACTTTATTGTTGCATCCTCAGGACACATATAGATTCGATATCCTGCATGAAACACATATTATCAGTCTTTACCTACTATGTTGGTCCTCAGATATTTTCCAGATATTAAGTTTCTAAATGGTTTTCGTTAACGATCCTCTTGTTTTTATGTTAGAGTGGTGTATTATTTGAGGTTAGGATCCAGTAAAAAGAACAGAAGTCTTTTCTTTAAATTGTCGACGTTTCGCAACTTTATTATCGCATTCTCAGGACACATATATAGATTTTATATCCTGCATGAAACCCATATTTTCAGTCTTTACTTACTCCGTTGGTTCGCAGATATATGTTTATGTTTTTTTGAATATTTCCCAGATTTTAAGTTTCTAAATCCGTTTTTGTACTATGGAATAGTAATAGGTTTCCTGACTATCCCGAATGAATCAGTATTTATTCACACAAAAAAGTTTTAAGAAGGCTTTATAATACATTTTAATTCATATTTTAAAGCACTAATGACTATTTGATGCTAATATTAAAAGCAAAATATTTTAAGATACCTGTTAGGAGGAAACTGTTTAATAAAGGGATTTAATGGCAACAATAGGGCTTTCATATAAAACTTATTTAATATACATGCTTAACAGTTTTGTGGTTTGGTTTTATGTGGGTGAGCGTTTAAACCCTTGCATTGGATCAATGGCTCTTGTAGTGTTTTGGCTCATATTAAGACACCTATAAAATTACCGACTCAAAACTGCCATAAAGTTATCATGCATCCATTTAAAGCATTTAGATTGTTTATTTGGTAGTTATATAGAGTTAAAAATAATCTGTATTGTAAGCTGCTTGCGTACTGACATATTTATTTCCTAGTATTTATGGCGTAAGGGCCTTTCAGTTCTTACTAGATTATAATGTAAGATGATACCTAGAGTGTGCAGATGGTCTTGAGAAAAGGGGAAGACACTTGCTCTTGGATTGGCTTATTAAATGCAGACCAGTTTAATCTTGTAGATAATTTTAGTTTTTTTAAAAACATTGATTTTTGTTTGAAATAATCTAGTTTCTACGTATATGTGAGCAATCATATCCTTGGAATTTGAACATATGATATCGGCGCCAAACGAGACCTAGTTCCCGTTACACCCCCTATTAGATTTACAACTATTAGTTTTAAGAATTAGCCGTTTAAGTGTTACGCTATTAGAATATAGCTTTTTTTAGGAAACATGTATTCCTATTCTTTATTTCTAAGAACTTGGAAGAATGTTTTTGAAGTACAATTGATTTTGATATCCTGTCGAGACCGCATTAATTGTCGTACGGATAATTTTTGTAATTTAAATTAGAATAAACTAATTGTTGGAAGTTCTTTGCATCATTTCGCAAATATAATTAATACATTTTTATTTTACATTTGTTGGTAATACCTATCAAATTTAGTCCATAAGTTAAACTTTTATTAAGTTGAACGCCTACTACTCTAAGTATTAATATGAATATCTAAAGTAACTAATATACTTATTGATCTTTCCCCGTAGATGTATTCATTGCCATAAAATAACGCTCGGCCTCGTATACCTCGCATCTAGCTGCAGGTATTCGCTGTGATTTACGACCGTTCGAATATTGATAAACCTTATTATGTCAGATTTTTTTTTTGAAACACGTGAGTATTGCTCATATATTTAAACATCACTATAATGTTCTAGTTTTAGATAACATTTTTAAAGAATCAAGAATCAAATTTCCATTGAAAATGAAGAAAGTGCTATATATATATATATAATAGCTATTAGACAGAATTGATAAAGCAGTATGTATTTAAATTTAAGTATCGAGTTAAAATAAGGTTTTTCTGTAAAAAAATTATGCAATATCTGCATTTTTAAAGTAGTAATAGCAAAAACATAATGTTCTACTGTTAAAAAACTAAAGTGTTAAGGACGGAAAGGCCTAAATTTTAAATAAGAACCTGTACGTGTAGAGTTTACGCACGTCGAACAACCAACCTATCTACATAATATTTGAAGTCCATTTAAACAACTTTACTCCAATTTCCCGCAAGAGTCATCACCAAGATAAATCTGGAGCAATTCATATTAAAAATTATCATTTTTTTGATAGGAGTATAATTTTATTTGGCGACACAAACGTCTTCAATGCCTAATTTTGAGGCTTAAACCTAGGTCAAATTAAATGAACCTTTAATTCGAAATGTAGGTCTACTTGCCGGAATTTTTTATGTAAATTAGTTTGAAGCATCTGATAACAATAAGTGAAACTAATAATTTTCTCAGCCTCCTGCCACAGATGAAAAAATATTCATGTAGTGATTTTTGTAAGAGCTATAAGAAAAAATTTTCAATAAAAATTGTTGAGTATAATATTTTACATATAAATAATCTAGACACTTTTTTTTTGCTACTGCTAAAATTAATAGAGTTAGGGGGGTTAAAAGTTAAAGAATGATATTAATGACTTTAAACTTTAAGAAAATCATCGCAAGCTAAAAAGCTGAAAAATTAATGATTTTTCTTTATGCCTTAAAATTTGTATTCGAAACTTCTTTTTTAGCTCTTACTATTTTTGAATAATGTTGAAAAAACACTTCAATATTATTCAGAAAGTAATTAAAAATTACTTCCACTTATTGTTATCAGATACCTCCAACTATTTTATATAAAAAAATCAAGCTTGTGGATCAAAATTTCGAGTCAAATGTTCATTTTCTTGAACTATTTGGACGTTCTTAACAAAATAATCAAGTGGGCATGTACCACGGTACTAATATTATAATAAAAGCACTATCTATGTATATTTATAGAATCAGCGAAACGCAAAAATTAAAATGAT
The DNA here is from genome assembly GCA_030620095.1 of Kuschelorhynchus macadamiae. NCBI lineage: Eukaryota > Metazoa > Arthropoda > Insecta > Coleoptera > Curculionidae > Kuschelorhynchus > Kuschelorhynchus macadamiae. The sequence continues at coordinate 795,370 of JAUTXW010004949.1, forward strand.
TGGTAAAATTGAACTTCATGCTATTAAAAGCCCTGAAAACCATATGAAACACCATATTTTTAAAATAGACAACTTTTTTCATTTACTTCCCTCTCTACTGCAATACTTTTAACACATTAACCCAAGAAATGTTTTGTACCAAGAATAAAGATATATATTTATAATAACCGGAATAACCTGAGGAAAAAATAGATTCCCTAGGAACGCATGTATTTCATTCAAATATTCAAAATGGCGTAATTTCGCAGTTTTTATTTTTTTTTTCAATGTACTGGCGATGGATCTTCTTCGCCAGTACCCTATATACTTCCTGAAAATTTCTCTTAAATTGGTGAAAACTTCCCGCAGTAATCCGGGAGCAAGCACATGTTTCAAAATACATTAACATATTAACATATGTTTAACAACTTGTGCTTCCCGAAAATGGTTTGTTGCAGTTGCAGAGGACTAGAAATATAAAGAAACTAAATAGTTCAAGAGAACTCTCCAAGAGATCTCTCCAAGGCCTACAATTAAAAATTTATTTTTCCTAGATTTCTTGAGGCTATTTTTTGCGTTTAATCTTTATCAGGAGATTTGGATCCCTCCCGAATTGAATTCCTGGCTACGTGTCTAATAGATATTATACAGGGTGTCCGGATTTGGTTGCAAAAGCAGGGTACCTCGCTTATTTTTAAAGATAGAACCTTGCGGTTTTCACGAACCTGAGGTAATTTTTTATGAAACTCATGAAGCCGTAAACAAAATTTTCATAGCCTTCTTCGTTTATGAGGTACAGGGCGAAATAGAAAATTTTGCATTTTGGGACCCCCCTCGTATCTCGGTTTTCCTTTAACTTAACGCAAAGGGAAAAATTGCTGCTTATGCAGTTTTTTACGCTGGATCCAGTGGCGTAGTCATATTTTTCATTTGAGTTGTTATTTTTTAGATATGACCCAAAGCTGTGTTTTTTTAAATACGACACCCTGTATATTTGTCCAGAAATTGATTTGTCCTTTTAAAAGCTTTTCAAAAATATATAATAGTATGGGTCTATTTTAATAAACAACAACAAAAATCCTAATTTTTATAATTATCATCCCAAATTTTGCAGTAGGCCATGCAAAACAATGCTGCCTTTTATTTAAAGTCGTTAACAATGTCTACATCCTAGCAATAAATCAAAATAAATATGTAATTAAATCTATTTATCAAAATATGTATTGATAATTTCGCACCAAAAAAGTACCACCTACCTAGATTTATGTAACACAAGAACAAAACAGTAATAAATTATTATGTAACAAGCCTTTCAGCAAAAATCAACTGTCGTATAAGAACTACAGTAACCAAGGAAATCAAAAGAACTGTTGAAACCGATTTCCATTTTGTTCTATGCATACTTCGCACAATTTTCGTATTCGTTTTAGGGAATTAAGCAAAATAACGGGATGATTTTGTAAATAGCGAAAATTTTCTCTTATTGCATTTCCTAAATCTTGGACATTATCATAGTGGTCTTTGTAAATTTTATTTTCCAGATATCCCCATAGAAAGAAATCTAAAATCGACAAATCTGGGGACCTAGGGGGTCATCTTATAGGTTCATTTGTTCCGATCCATCGATTGGTAAAATTATTGTCCAGAAATAATTTCATCATTCCAGAATTGTGTGCAGGAGCACCGTCCTGTTGAAAATAAATCTCGTTAATTTGCGCTAGAGGAACATCGTCAAGTAATTCAGGTATAGCTGCCTCTAAAATTTCTATGTAGCGATTGGCTGTTAGATTTCCCTCAAATATATAAAATTTTATATGTGTACCTAATATGAAGCAAGACACATTTAGACCAAACCTGCCCTGCTGTCTTCTGGGAAATATTCGGTGTTGATTTCCTGGGACCAGAATCTACTATTGTGCCTATTGAGTATACCAGAATTACTGAAATGTGCTTCGTCTGACCATATAACCTTCCTTTCAAAATCTCTAACCATATCGCATCTTTCTCGAAACCAATTGCAGAAGACTACCCGACGCTCTGCATCCCCTGGCTGTAAGTGCTGCACGAGCCTAAATTTGTATGGGTGGTATTTGTGCTTTTTTAGAATTTCTCTCTAGTTTTTGGAATTAGCCAAAACCGTAATTTCCTCAGCCTCCCGATTTTCTTTATTATATGTTTTCGTACGAGGTTTGATAAATGATCCGTGATTAAGTAAATTCTTTTTTATCCGATAAAAAGTGGATATATTAGGTTGCCTTCTTTCTGGATATGTAAATAAAAATTAAGCAATAGTATTTCAACATACCTAAAAATTAACTATTTACCTGTTAAAATACATCTCAGAAGCCGCTTCAACATTTTCATTACTTAATATAAAACAAGCTAACATATCGTACTTTTCATAATGTTCGAAAGTTTGGTTTTCTTCCATAATAATACAAATATATTTTTACACAATAAATAAATACAAAAAACTAGGGCTATATTTTATATACGCGTACAAAATTGGGAAATGTCATTTGCTTCCAAGAAAACAAATGAAAACGGCATCGTTTTGCATGGCCTACTGCAAAATTTGGGATGATAATTATAAAAATTAGAATTTTTGTTGTTGTTTATTAAAATAGACCCATACTATTATATATTTTTGAGAAGCTTTTAAAAGGACAAATCAATTTCTGGACAAATATACAGAGTGTCCCATTTAAAAAAACAGAACTTTGGGTCATATCTAAAAAATAACAACTCAAATGAAAAATCTGTCTCATAAACGAAGAAGGCTATGAAAATTTTGTTTACGGCTTCATGAGTTTCACAAAAAATTAGCTCAGGTTCGTGAAAACCGCAAGGTTTTATCTTTAAAAATAAGCGAGATACCCTGCTTTTGCAACCAAATCCGGACACCTTGTACATTGACCTCTGTCAAAGGTAGATAAATATGTCATATGCATTTGCTAACTCATATAACTGAGCTAGTTGTAATAACAAACATAGAAAAAGGCTGCACGTCTCGGTAAACTATAATCTTTAACATAACTCTGTAAATTATAATTATTAACGTTGCATATGTTTCGCCCTTTCGAGCTTCATCAGACCTACAAACATCAAAGAGAATCTTAGTAAATATTTACACGCACAAATCCAAATACAATGACTTGCAAATATAATAAAACACATTAAAGTACAACAAAACAAACAACTACTTATACAGGGTGTCCCGAATTGCAGTATCCAAACTTTAACAGCGCATTCTGCATTCAAAATAAGTCCTAATTTTCTATATAAACATATATCGGCAAATGCTTCGTTTTCGAAATACAGGGTGTTAAAGTTTTAAGAAAAAAATTGTTTTTTAGTCATAACTTTTTTATTACTTGAGATATTGTTATTAAATTTGGTAAACAGCCTTAGAGTAACAAAAGGCATTTTTTGATTTGAAATATTTTTTAATTTTTCATCAGTAGCGTCCGTACGGGACTTTTTATTGAATATTCTTGAAGAAAAAATGGTACTCTACTGCTTTTTCTGAAAAAAAAATCATTCCTAAAATCCTCACTCAGTTTGGAGCAAATTTGTTTTTTCGTGCGGTGTAAGGATTTCGAGTAAAAAACTAAAAACCATTTTTATGTACGGCATAGTTAAAATTATTATTGTTAATTTCAGTAGCAAAAGCTTTAAGGTGGGATTGTAACAGCAAGTATTTAAAATTATTTGGTTTTCGATATTTATTTCATGCATTCCGGGTGAGTTCATAATTTCTGAACAACGTATGTAGGGTTTCTAAAATAAAAGCTTGTCTGACAACTAAGGAGAGATGACGTCATCGACCCGTTGTAATGGAGATTTGCATTATGTTTGGGTTATCAGGGTGACATCGCAGAAGTTAGCAGGCAACCTATTAAAATCTAATGTCCTTGGTACTTACCATCATTCCTTCATTGTCGACTCTTGGTATGCCATGATTGCATTTTTGTGATAATTGAACAATTGCTAGGTTCGTCTTTAAAGTATGACAGATGAGTTTATAATTCTAAAATCGTCGATTCATTTTGTAAAACGGTAATTAGAATTAATTCAATTTTGAAGATGATACTTCATTTTACAGAAACTACTCTTTATTAACTAAGTTCGTAATTAATTTTACAAAAACTAGAATTCATAACTTTTATTAACTTAGATCGTGAAAAAAATTTATAGAGCACTTTAAATATCATTAAGGATTAATGTGGGCCTTAAAATTCACAGTAATTGCTCAAAATGAGTTCCTCTAACTTCGACACATTTTCGGCATCTGCTCTTAACTGTGTCAGTGGCATGGCGTATAAAATTCGTATTGGCTCGCAAAGTTTCACAGGCTTGCTCTATCCTTAGAATCAGTTCTTCTCTTGTATGAACTGGTCTGGAATAAACTAAATTCTTCAAATAACCCCACACAAAGAAGTCGACAAGTGTGAGGTCAGGGGAACGTGGTGGCCAGGCTGTAGCTCCTAATCGTCCAATCCACCGTTCTGGATAATTATTATTTAAACACTCGCGATTTACAAGTGCAAAATGCGTGGGAGCCCCGTCCATTTGAATCCAGAATTCGTTTCTAAGATTTAAAGAAATATTTTCTAGATATTGAAATAACTCATTTTGCAGAAAATCATTAAATAATTGTCCATCTAGGCGTGGTGGTAGAATACGGAGCCCGCAAAAAATTTCATTTATTACACCACACAAAACATTAACAGAAAATTCTTGCTAAAATGCTCTAGTTCGTACAACACGTGAATTGTCATGGCTCCAGATTCAAAAATTATGGAAATTTACTGAGCCGCTTCGGGTAAATGTGGCTTCATCAGTCCATAACATTTTTTTGAGAAGTTCTCGTCTTCCTCTATTTGGCACAAATATCAATTGCAAAAACTGACACGTTTTTCGGCATCACCAGGTTGTAAGTTTTGAACTGGCTGCATCTGAAATGGCTTCCTGTGATCTTTCCTCAAAACGCGATGAACCTTATTTTTAGAAACAAAAACTGCGTTGCCTTGTAAATTATGAGCTGCTCTTCGTAGGCTTAATGCCCTATCGTTGTCAAACTTATTTAAAATTACGTTTCGATATTGTTCATTTGTCCTACCTTCGTTTCTCGGATTCTTTTTGAGTTCAAAATTCCTAAACATTAAATGCGTTTTAATGAAAACTTGTTTGCAAGGTAATCTTCTATTTCGAAATCTTCGTTGGTATTCCCGTACTGCTGCATTTGCATTTCCATTACAGAAACCATAAACGAAATGAATATCAGCATACTCAAAGTTACTGAATAGCACCATTTTGAAATCACTAGTTAGACTGATAATTACCTTTTTGTATAAACTGTAATGTACCTGACATTTATTTACTCTAAAAACTCAAATGTCACACTTTAAAGACGAAACTAGCAATTGTTCAATTGTCACAAAAATGCAATCATGGCATATCAAGATGTTAAAGGTTTTGCCACTGCAATAATTAACAATAATGGAAATTTTGACTACGCCATACATAAAAATAGTTTTTAGTTTTTAACTCGAAATCCTTGCATCGCACGAAAAAAAGGCAAGGGATCAAATTTGCTCCAAACTGAGTGGGGATTTTAGAAATGATTTTTGTTTTCAGAAAAAGCAGTAGCGTACCAGTTTTTCTTCAAGAATATTCAATAAAAAATCCTGTACGGACGCCGCTGATAAAGAATTAAAAATATTTCAAATCAAAAAATGCCTTTTGTTACTCAAATGCTGTTTACCAAATTTAATAACAATATCTCAAGTACTAAAAAAGTTATGTCTAAATAACAGTTTTTTCTTAAAACTTTAACACCCTGTATTTCGAAAACGAAGCATTTGCCGATATATGTTTATATAGAAAATTAGGGCTTATTTTGAATGCAGAATGCGCTGTTAAAGTTTGGACACTGCAATTCGGGACACCCTGTACATATTTGATTGACACTAAAATGAGGTTAAGTCTCACGTGAATAAACCAAATAAAGTTTAAAAATGGTGTTAAAAAAGCTGGGATCGAACCTGGACCACCTGAGTGGGTGGCCAGAGTAAGTACCTATAAACCACTAAACTGGTCATTTTTTGAGATATGATTTTTTTGTCAAAAAATTTAATTTTTCTACATAATAAGCTGTAACTTTTTATTAGCCAAAATTTTTCTTGCTAGGGGGTCTTTAAGTCATATTTTTTTTATAATGTCTGCTCTACGCAGAGCATATACAGGGTGTGAAAAAAATGTGGCAAGGTTAGTTAAAAACCTAGTAATCCTAAAGATCATGTACGTATATTTCAACACCCTGTAGCATAAAAAAGAATTCAAATTTAAAAGTTTTTACTTAAGTTTTAAGTGGTAGTGAATATTTTCTCCAAACGACTTTTTAATTTTCTCTCTAACTTTATGATTTTAACAAATACAGGTGATTTTACAGTCAAATTTACCAACATCGGGTAACACAAGAGACATCTAATAGGCTGCCACCTTTTTAGTTTTACTTATCTTGTAATATATCATTGACAAGCTACTTTTAAGCTGAATACGATAACTAATGAAAATGTACAGGGTTCTATTTAAAATAAAAAAGTAGGGGTCACTTCCGTTAAAACCCGAAGTAATTTTTAATTAGTTTTTTATAGAAAACTTACCTCTTCTCGAGTTATAGAAACGTCTTAAGTTTAATTTTTTTGTTATTTTTAAAACGAAAAAGTGGCAGCCTGTTACATGTATCTTGAGTTACCCGATGTTGGTAACTGGCTCTAAATCAACACCTGTATTTTTTAAAATAATAAAGTTAGAGAGAAAATTAAAAAAAAAACGTTTGGAGAAAATACGCGGTATAATAAAAACTTATTAATTTATTAATTTAAATTCCTTTTTATGCTATAGGATTGCTAGGTTTTTAACTAACCTGGTCACATTTTTTTCACACCTTGTATACTTTCTGGGTAGTGCAGACCGTGCACATTATAAAAAAATACGACTTAAAGGCCCTCTAGCAAGAAAATTGTGCATCAAATGGCTAATAAAAAGTTACAGCTTATTATGTAGAAAAATTAAATTTTTTGACAAAAAAAATCACATCTCAAAAAGTATTAAAAAAAGTTTTGAAATTGTTTTTTACAATTTCACCAAGGATTACGCCAATCTAAATATTAGAACTAAAACATTGTTTTTGTAGATATTCAGAACAAATAAAAAATTGAAGTTGAGGCTTGTTTAACCCCCCAAGATACAGCTGAAAACCGCACCTCAGTATCTTGTCTCATTAAAAAAATCGAACTTAAATTTTACAAAAAACGCGGGTGAACTGTTTCAAGTGACTAGCAGTTTATTTGTAAGTCATTGTTTTTGGATTTGTGAGTGTGATTATTTACTAAGGTTCTCTTTGTTTTTTGTGGGTCTGATGATGCTCAAAATAATTATAATTTACTGAGCCCGAGACTTGGAGTCTTTTTCTATGTTTGCTAATTAAATTACTTTACTATTGATTAGGTTCTCTTAGTTTGGTATTTTTCATATTAATTTCTTGTTCAATGACCACACTATATAATTTCGATGTTGTTATATTATTACCTTGGTAACTACCATATTGAAATGCAAAGATTTGAATTTGCATCATGCATTAAGCATTCAACCGAAAACACACCATGTAATCTAACAGAGATTACAGAGAATATCAATTGCAATTTAAATCTCCAACCAATATTTCTTTAAATCTCGTTACTTATGAAAATGTATACTATGTTTTTGACCAAACTAATACTTTTAAAATTTATAACAGATACTGGCGCAGGTATTTCTATATTTAAACCCAAAACATCACGTTTATCAAAATGATAAACATTCAAGATCGTTGAACTTTTACAATCAGCACCCCGTATAACACAGAAATACAAAACTTTTTGAAAAATCGTAGTATAGACAAGGGGAGCTTTTAAAATTCGACATCCGCATTAGTTAAAGTTGATTTTTAAAAAAGTTAAATCAATTGAATAGAGGACTAAAAGTTGAAATGATCCCGCAGTTTGTGCAACCAATGCTTAAAATTACACAAATTGGGAGAACAGAGACAATAGCATTTTCTTAATAAAATTATTTTTTTTAGGTTTACAAGATGCCATTTCAAAAAACATCTTGGTCTCAGACCCTTCAGTATTATCAGCTCGAGTTCTGGCGATGAATGCGACAACAGGGGCACTTGTCAACTGCGCTTGGTGGCAGAGGCAAGGTCTCGAAATGGGCGGACCGAAAAAAGTGACTGAAACGGTACTGGGAGTGGGACATAGGCCCAGCACAGACTACCCTTGGTAAGTATTTTTTCAGGTACGAAAAGTCATCTTTCTGATACTGAGTGGCACATTATAACACTAGTGTGAAAATTAACTTATTGTCCGACTAGTTTATTATTGACAATAATGAAATCATGTCAAAGTCAGTTAAATAAGAAATGTCACTATAATAGATATTCATGATACAAGTGGGATAAAAGCAGTGGCGGCTATTCAGGTGAAGTAGGTGAAGTGCTACTTCACCAGGAAAAATAAACAAGCAAACATCTAACTACGTTTATTATATATCTCTTAAACTTTTAGCATTTACATTCATTTATTCACCTAATTGGCCAAAAATAAACTGTACATCTCGAATAAATATTTTACTTGACCGTTGGCGGCATGTCTTTTTAAAACTTTCAATAGAACTTTATTATAACAACTATAATAGCACCATACTCTCGGTGAATTGCTACAGCAGTACACTACACCCACGTGTTTTTCAAGTTAGGGTGGTTGTTTACTTTATTTTCGCGGATTTCGCTGCAACCAGTAAGTTCCTTTGCAGTTTGTTTGACTGTTTGTGTTATATTTATTTATGGTTTTGTTACAACTTTATTTGGTGTCGGGTTTATTAATGTACATTATTAGTTGACTATAATATTTAAACTTTAAAATGAATCCGATTACGGATGTGGTTTGCATTTTGTTGGAAACTCCATTTAATCGATGGTAGGAACAGGATCAGAGGGATGTATTAAATGTAGGGCAGCCAAGGTTTGACTTGAAAATTTCCGCAAAAAAAGAGTGGCAGAACATGGAATGTAAGTTTTAAATCATCCTGGTTTTCGGCGTATAAATGGTTATGTAGTAGTCAAATATTACAAACATTGTTTTGGTGGCCTTTATTATTTTCCAATAAATATTCAGTGTGGAATAAGGAAGGATTTGCAAGTATGTTAAATATATCAAGGTCTTTGCATAAACATGAAGACTCGGCGGAGCATTTAAAATGCGAATTAATGCTAAAAATATTTGTAAAAAATCTTAGCACTATAGCTTACGCTTTCAAAGAAAATGTTAAACTGTATAAAATACATTTTAATGAAAACGTCTGATTAAATAGACTATTTATGTGCTTGGTAATTGACGCATTGTTGTACCTTGCAAAACAAGAGTTAGCCTTTCGCGGACATAATAAGAGCGGCGCGTCAATAAACTCTTAAGTTTATTAATATCGAGAAGTTCTCAAGAACTAAAATATCATCACTAAAAAATTAAAAATGTTTTCACTGGTGACTAGAAAACTATTCAAAACGAAATAATTGAATTCATTTCTGATTATTTAAATGATCATGTAAAAAATGAAATAATGAACACACAGTTTTTTTTCTGTGCGAGTGAATGACACCACTGATATTACGCAAACCTCCCAGTGCTCCATAAGATAGGTTAATTCAGAAGGTTCAGTGGTCGAGAGATTATTGGGATTTTATGTCAGCTCCGATAGAACGTCGGAGAATTTATATTCTCTATTGGATCAAATTATGGACCAATTTGACTATAAACATAAATTAATATGGCAATGTCACGATGGGGCAAGTATGATGTCTGGGCATCTAAATGACATTCAAAAAATATAAAAGAAAAAGCCCTGCAGGCTGTATTTGTCAATTGTCTTGCGCATCATCTTAACCTTGTGATGCAGCAAAGTCTAAAAAATATTTCTAATTTTTTTTTGCAAGCCTTAGTGGTATTCTCTCATTTTTTCATCACTAAGCCAAATGAACATATGCTCTTACATCTGCTTCTACAAGGCGTGTATTACAAACTGTGACAAATCTGATGAAAAATCAATCCGGATTGTGAAAGGATTTTTAGGTGAGATGAACGATTTTGAATTCACGTTTCGGACATTTTCTCAATCACGGACATACTATTTGTCATTCATCAAAAAAAAATCGCTTGACATTCATTTTTGCATATCCAATATAAAACGCTGTCGTGAGGAGCTCCTTAAAAAAAGAAACGAACATTTTTTTAATATCATGTTTGATAAAGCAAATTCTATTACAGAAATAAATCATTACACATTTGAGCTTGCTAAGCTTTCACTTGAAGAAATTACGGCTAAGTATAGGACCCTTTTTTATGAAATATTGGACCATATTTTAATGGAAATGACAGATTTCAAGACTGTGAAAAACTTACATTTTTATGTTTGGCAGATTCTGCTAAAATTTCGGAATATAGTTTAAATTTTCAGACTGGCCCGTTTGAAAATTTGTTACAGTTATATGGGAAAATATTTGTAAAAAGTCAACGACCTGAAAATGAGCTTGGTCTTATTTTTGCAAGAGCAAGTGAAAAAAATTAATGAAAATAAAGATATTTTTACCGAAGCATATAAACTGTTTTCCCTTATTCTGACAATACCGTCGACAAGTGCTTCAGTGGAATGAAGTTTTTCTGCCTCAATAAAAACTTATTTAAGAAATACAATATCTCAAGAAAGTCTTACTTCTCTAGGCAGTATTTCAATTCAAAAGGAATTTCTGGAGGAGATTAGGGCAACTCATCCATTTTATGAGGATGTTATAAATGAATTTGCTGCTATGAAGAATAGGAGAATTGATTTAGTATGCAAAATTTAGGTAAGTCGTAAAAAATATTTTATCCCCTCCACATATAAAAAAATTATTGCGATATTTTCTTGCTCCTTTTGCACTTCACTTACTTTTTCACCCGCGAGCCGCCACTGGAAAAACGATATTGGTGTTTTTCTGCAGGAAGTTGATCATAACAAGTTTTTTATGGCGAAAGTAGCACTTATTGTTGGACTAGCAGGAGCATGTAGAAGAGAGTAACTGCCAAACTTACTCTTGGAGAACGTGAAAGATGAAGGTGCCTGTTTTCGATTTGTAATGCCAAGATAAGATATGGTGGAAATTGTCCGAAATTACATCAAGTTACGCTCTAAACACGTTGATCATAGTCGTTTCATCGTGTGCTATAAGAACGGTAAATGTACAAATGGGAATAAACACTTTTGAAGGTATGCCTAAGACTTTGTTTTTAAAATTTTCCACTCCAGAACAATATATCGGTTACTGGTTTAGAAGGTCTTCTACATCATTATTAGATAACACCGGAGGGGGACGGGGGATGGCGGTCAAATACAGTTGCAGATGGATACATTGTGGCTTCGGAAGAAAACAAAAAAAAGACTGCTTTGAGTATACTCGGAAATAAGGAAATTGAAGCAACTAGTATCCAAAAATTGAAGATATTTATTGCAAGTTCATCGCAAGTTCAGGGCAGTTCATCAAGTACATCTGGTATTAATTTAAATAACTGCAATAGTTCTGTAATTAATATTTACAATAAACAGTTTGTAATGCTGTATTTTAAACAATAATAAATGTATGTTTAACGATAATTTAGTTTTTTAGAAAACTTGCAATTTCTGTTATAAAAAACGCCCTTTAGTAGTAAGTTACCAAATCACAAACTCAAAAACTTAGGTACCGTTGAATCCCTAAAGTTTGCTTTTTTCAGCGCTACCACCGCTGAGCCATAACATTTGAATATCCCCCGCCACTTCGAGATAGGACAAAAAGTAAGAATTTTTTTTAAGATATATATATATATATATATATATATATATATATATATATATATATATATATATATATATATATATATATATATATATATATATATATATATATATATATATATATATATATATATATATATATATATATATATATATATATTGTTATCTTAATAGATTGAAATTCCGAGAAAGACCTGTCTTTTTTACTTAAGTTGGTTAAATTTTGATTGAGCGAAATTTTAGGTTTGCAACAAGATATAAAGACGCCGTTTGCGCGTGCTTTATTTGCCCTCATTTTGCTATTTTTGTAATTTGTAATTTCTGTTATTATATTATCAATCAATATTATGGATCCCCAAGGAATTTTTTTTTCAGCGACACCAAGTTTATTAAAATCCGTTGGGCCGCTATCGAGTTATAGAGATTTATTTGGAAAAGCATTTAAACACACCCCACTATAGAGTTGGAAGAAAAAGTTAATAACAAAAAGACTTGGTTTTTATCTAATTCTCATTTTTATCTTAATACGGCGAAATTTTGAGAAACACTGCTTTTTTTAATTAAGGATAGTAATTACGTCCTAACACTGGAACCTGTGGTGAAAGATAGATCAAAATACAAGAGTTCTAGATAGATCAAAATACAAGAGTTCGTAACTATGGGTTTGCCACACTACACCACAACTTGTTACGTTCTGGATGCGCGTTTCGCTAACCAAGTTAGCATCATCAGCAGATGATATAAACTAAAGTAACTTATCCTAACCGAGACTATTTATAGGTAAATGTGGTCACACTTGGTTGCACCCGACTGCACCGTTGTCAAGTAAACAATAGAGGGGACTATAGGGAATAGGCCCTCTGTCTTTATTTAGTGCTTTCTTACCACATTTAACTATTTCTATACTCTCAAATGCATCCAATAATCTATTATTAGATACATTTTTAATCAACTTAAGATTATTTATTCCTATTCGGTGATTGTTTTCCAAAGCATGTTGGGCAACGCTTGACTTTTCTGTTCTTCCGTATCTTAAATGTGCCATGTGTTCTTTAAAACGAATGTTTATGGAGCGTTTAGTTTGCCCAACATATTTTAGATCGCAGTCATTACAGCTAATTTCATAGATGCCACTCCTCTCCCTCAAGTCGACTTTGTCTTTGGAGTTTCCAAGGAGATTTTTCAAACTATTCTCCGTTTTGTAGGCTACTCTAAAACCTACGTTATTAAATACTTTTTCTAGACCTCTCGTATATCTGGGATCATATGGGATTACTATGAATTTATAGGAAGCCTCAGGTATTTGGAGAGTATGCCACTACTTATATATATATATATATATATATATATATATATATATATATATATATATATATATATATATATATATATATATATATATATATATATATATATATATATATATATATATATATATATATATATATATAAATATATATACATACATACATACATACACCTAATTTCCTAATTTCTAATTATTACATTTTACACCACAGAATCATCTGAAAAAATCAAAGTCACGAAACAGTAATCACATAAATCGTACATATTTTTACTAAAATAACAATTTACTTTTTTATTTTTGTCTTTACTTGTCTGCGGAATTTTAAGTTCCGGCAAAGGTCGACATCTGGTCTTAAATTCGAGACATTTCTCAAAGTTCAGCTCACTGGCGGCTTTTGAAGTCTTAAGATTTCTAAACCACTGTGGCTACCAATATTTAAAACATTAATTTTTTTGAATTAATTTAAAGCACAAAATTAACAAACAAGTCTTGAAAATAAAATAAATTCTATAAAAATACGCATTCGTAACCACAACCTAATCCCACGATTCACATTAAACGCATCAACTGACAAAATATTTAAGTTTCCTCGGCGCGGCTGTTGACCGAAAATTTGCCCACGTAAGCCATATATTACCTATGCGCTACTATGCAAATTCAATCGGGAAAAACTCGCCTCCGTCTATAACCACGAGGACATGGCGGGCCGTCCGCCTCGTGGTCCAACGAAACGAAAACGGAGATCGCTGTACGAGGCATCGACTGTGCGACTGCCGCAGAATCAACATGAACATTCAACGAGTTTACAATATTTATTGGGGGGTCATTGACCATATGACCTAATGGAGGAGCCGCCACTGAGCTGTTTTACGAGGAAGTAAAAAAAACTTAGTGTGAGTTGAAATAAAAATCTTATATACTTTTTAAAAAATTATTAATATTGGATATACAGGATTTTAATAATTTCTAGATAAATTTTTTTGTTTATTTATATATTTGTGATTCCAGGACAATATTCAGCAGGTAACGAAATTGAATGTCAAAATATTTTACTAATTTACTTGTTGCAAAATATATTATATACAACTTGCTATCAAGAAATAATGTACTTGCTACTGCCTATAGATATAGTTTAAGAGATGTTTAACATTTTTGGGTGGGGATTTGAGGCACCATGAAAATTTTTCTGTATTATTTCTTTAACAATGTCTGAATGCAAAAACGCAGACCTGGCTGAAGTGTAGTAGGTTATAGCCAATCCAGTGGCGTATAGACAACGTGTGCGAAAAATATGCAACAATTGGGAAACATTTTTATTGCTCATTTTTCAGAAAATGTTGTTGCTGTTAATAGTTGATGCTTGAAGAAAAAATAGTTTCGACAGTATTATACTTTAGATCAGATATACAGAAAGATAAAAAAACTTGATTTCAAAAAATAATTTTTTAACATAAGTTTTAAAAGCTACACAAGTCGTAAATAAAAGTTAGGTTAAGTTTTAAGATATTTAAGGCCAGACACCGAAAAAGATTCATTATTTCTCTTTTTCACTCTAAATATTTCCTTAACTTCACTTGATGTGAAAAAACCTTATTTAATTTTTATTTACGATATTTTTTGTGGCTTTTAACTTTAAACTTTCACTTGAAATTATTAGATATAACACAAATCTAATAATTTATATGAATTTTTAAGGAAAAATTTGAAAAAAAAAACCCAAGAAGCAATATCTATTCTATTTAGTTGGCCAATTACGTAGAAAAACAGAAGGCGCTGACCTTTTTTTTTAAATCCTTTGTCGTTTTGCCCCTAGATTAGTTATTTTTCTGATAATTTTGAAGTAAATATAATAAATTGATGGAAAGTTTAGAAACCCCACCCCAGAAACAATGTCTACAAAGTGTCCAAAGAATGTAACAAATGTTAAACTTTTTATTATTAATTTCTCAGAAATTTTATTCTTGATAAAAGTTGATGCTTGATGGAAAAATAGTTTTCGACAGTATTACAGGGTGTTCACAAAATATAAAAAAGTGAGTTTTAATTTCGGAAAATAAAATTTTTGTGATGGCACCTCTAAAGGCCACGAAAAATCGTAAATAAAAAATAAATAAATATTTTTCGTTTTAGTTAAACAGGTATTTAGATTGAAACATCGAAATAAATGGTTTTTTTCGGTGTTTGACCTTAAATATATCCTTAATTATAAGTAATATGAAAAAACTTTAATTAAATTTTATTTACGACTTTTTATGATCTTTAAAACTCACAACATTTTTATTTTTTGAAATTTTTAGCATTTGAAATTCAAAAATAAAATTTTCTGAGAAAAATATTAAAAAGTTTCCAATTTCCTGCCTATTTCTTTGAGCAGATTGTATATACACCAATGGGTTGGCTATGCCTCACAACACTTCAGACAGGTCTTCGATTTTGCATTTAGATATTACCAAAAAATTTGATACACATTTTGACGGTTTCTCAAATACCTTCCCAAAAATGTTTAACTGCCTCTTATTAATAATATCAATGTTGTGACAAACAAGGCCAAGATTCAAGCATTGATTTAGTTGGTTTCAGTAACCTTACAAATAAAAAGCTTTACTTTCTCCAATTATATTTCTCATCACTATATGAAGAAGTGAAATGTAAAAATCTAATTCAAATGCTATTTGGAATAATCTATAATTTGAAAAAATTAACAATTCAGTCAATAAGAGTAAAGTGCGACTATTGAGCTGAGCAGTAATGCTACAAAGTTGAATCCCAATGTGCTACCACTGGAGCGGATTTCACCAACGTTGCACATGTCCGATGTACAAGTTGTGCAGTTCCATCCCGCTGTGGAGTTTACTGAGTTCTTCAAGGTGTCACAAGTGATGTTGCAATCTCTAAATGTGTTAACGGTGTTGTTAACTATAATAAAAACAACAAAAATACTAATTAGTAAAAGTAAAATTAAACGGTTTTGAAGTAAACACTGTTTTATAAGTCTTTATGTGAAATGAAATACTTGGGTTTGCCAAGATTATTAATAAAACTTAATCACATTACAGGAGGAATTCATACAAAAAATTTAAAACGTTGGAAGCATTACATTTCATAATTGATTGAACGTCATAATAGTACCTAATCTAAGACACATTGTTAGTTTAAAATATGTACTGGGTGTCTTTTTATCTCTTCTATCATTTTAATGAACTGTAACTTTTTTGTTTTTAAAGATATCAAAATGAAACAAAAATCATTTTGCATAGTTATCTAGCAAGTTTTTCCCTGTTTTAAAAATAAAACAAAAGATTAACATTTTATAAGATATTAACCTAACTTATTTTGTTTTTAAATGGAAAGCCTTATATATTTTCGGATATTTTAATTCTACATGCAATTTCAAGTATATTTTATGATGCATACCCTGTACCTATCTTCAACTATTTGCGAGAAAATATCATCAAAACATTCAACAACTTAACAATATTTTACCATTTTATTGATTATTGTCGTTTAAGAGATGTCATGATGAAACAAAATTGTTTAAATTTTGACCTATCCCTTTCAAAATATTTTAACACATTACATTTGTAGTCGTTTAGGATTACCGGATCTAATTATTTAATATTCTAAAAATGATACGATTTAGTAACAAGGAAAGGAGTAATATGCTTGTCATATAAAGTGCGGGACACGAAAGAAAACCGGGCGGTTCTTAAAATAAAGGTTCATAGTCTTAAGCAAATGGAAAAGTAAAATTTGTGTACGCAAATAAATTTTATGTTATTTTATTATTAAAAATTAAATTTTATAAAATGCGCCATTAATTTAAAATTAATCGAGGATTTAGTAAATTTCGTATTGGTCCACCTGTAATTGGTATGCGCCTAGAGTCTCCATGCACTTGCCGCTAGAAGGTTCTAGCTATTTCCAATGGCGTCTATACATTTCGAGCATTTGTTTTCATTTCTTTATAAATGCATTGCGTTGAATTTGAATTATTATTTCGAAGTAACGATGGAGAGGAAAAGAGGAAAAACAATTCGAAGCGGTGCACGTGAGGTTATTGCGAGTGTTATAGAGGCCTGTACTAGAGAAGCTGAAAATAATACTTTGACTATTCCAATTCAAAATCGAACAGAACGCGCTGCGTTTTACACTGGTATTTCGGAGAGTAGTGTCAGAAAAATGCAAAGAGAACATAATGATCGCTCATGTTCTACTTCACCTTTAAAATCTTCTGGTAAAAAAAGACCCCGATTATCATACAAAGATAAAATTGACGATGGTGATTTTCAAGTAATTTGACGAACAGTAGAGGATTTTTATATAAACTTGAAGAAGGTTCGGACCTGCAAACCCCTACTTCGTGCTGTAAAGAACAAAAGAGATTTTCCGTACGGGTATAAAACCTTAAATCGGCTTTTACGATCAAATGGTTTTGTTTGGCGCAAGTGCCAAAATCAACGAAATATCTATCAACTGTAAGGCAATATACGCAAGAAGGACGCAATATTGTGTATCCAAACGAAACTTGGGTAGATAATGATGTGACAGTGAACAAATGTTGGCAAAGTGAAAGTGTTACAGGTGTTGTTCAGTGAATCCGCTCTAGTGTCGCTTTATTATAGTTCATGCTGGTTCAGAAGGCGAATTTGTTCCAGGTGCTGCTTTAGTTTTTCGCTCGGGACTAACAACTGGAGACTATCATGGACAGATGAATAGAGATAATTTTGAAAAGTGCTTGCTCGAGAAGGTTCTACCTAACATACCTGTCATATTACTTTGTACAGGGGGCGTCATTGTGAAGTACCATACAGGGCGTTTCCCAATTGCGTGCTAATGTTAAAGGGGGGTGATTCTTCGACTTTTTTAACAAAAAAGTTTAATATGAACCTATAAGTCTTAACTTTGGAGACACAGGGTTTTAAAAAAACATTTTTTTAAATCCTAATTCTGATGCTGTTGTAGATAAATAACTGTGTGAAATTTGATACACGTCTTTTATGCATAAAAGGGCATTTTTTATTAACAATCAATTTTTGAAATTTCTACCTGTGTAAGACGTGTATCAAATTTCATGCAGTTATCTAAAATAGCATTAGAATTGGGATGAAAAAAAATGTTTTCTTTTTAAACTTTACTATCCTGTATCTCAAAAGTTACAACTTTTAGGGCATAAAAACACCCCCTTTAACATCAGCATGCAATTAGGGAACGCCCTGTATAGTACTTCACAATGACGGCCCCTGTATAAAGTCATATGACAAACGGAGACACCTTTGGCATACCCGAGTAGCCCAAAGTCGAATTGCATAAATTAAAATTTTGATAAATCTCGTTCACTGGATCTGATGCTGGCTGCCCTTGTAAAATCTGGACTTGTAAATTGTGTATCACTATACTGGGTGGTCCAATAATAGTGGACGTAGACAGTAGCCCGAGAACCGTTAATGACAGAACTCAAGAAAAAATATATTTATAGGTAAATCGATCAAGAAAAATCAAAATTAAATCATTTTAAAATTCGAAAGTTCGCCGTTTTTTGCAACACAAAAGAGATATAGAAGTGCGATACACGAAAGAAAACAGACAAATATAAATAAAGGTTTATTAAGCATAGTTACATTTTTTAATTATCTGAAGTGCGTATAGTCAAAAAGGAGTGCCATATTATTTAAAGAACGACGGGACACCACTGGTTTAAACCGATTGACTCCGCCCGGTTTTCTTTTGTGTCCCGCACTTTACTTACTTAACCAAAAAAGCCCAATCGCAGGGCGAAAAGAATATGCTAGACGTTAACCAGAGCATCGAGTCCCTTCAAAACAAATCTTTGCAAGATTATTAAAAAAATTCAGGAAAGAGGGAGCTGGTTTGATGTGAAAAGCCTCGTAGAGTTTTAGACAAAGAAACAGAATCCAATATACTCGGGTTTTATGAAGCATATTCATCAGCATCACTTAATAAATATTCTTTGGAAATTTCAGTTCTAAAAAATTTTGAAAAAATACAAATATAAACCTATTAAGTTTGTGTGGTATGATAGACAGAAATATATTAGGTCCTATATTTATTGATCCAAAAGTGACTGGGGAATATTATTTGCATTTGATCCAAATTGAGATAACACATAACAGATTGATAATTTACTGGTGAACATTTCAGCTAGGATCAGGTGGCAGCAAGACGGTGCTCCGCCTCATAGCATTAAAAGTTAAAAACTTGATTTGGAATAAGCAAATGGGTGAATTGGAAATGGAGAAGCAATTGCTTGACAGACAGTCCGGACTTGACTGTAATGGACTTTTCGTTTTGGGGGCACATTAAGAATATAATATACAAAACACTATGCGATAATGCTGAAGAGCTGAGACGAAGAATTATAAATACAATAAATGAAATAAAAGAGAATCCGGAAATGTTAGTGAACGCAACAAATCATACTATAAGAGTGTTTCGTATATGTAAATATGTTGAGAAAAATGGCAGACACATAGAGCCAGTAGAATAATTTAATGTTTGTAAAAGTCTTTTTAAATAATGTGTTATTTTGTTAAGTCGTTAATCTTTTGTTTTATTAAAAAAAAACTAAATATCTATGCAAAATGATTTTTCTTTCGTTTCCATATCCTTAAAAAAAGAAAGTTTATTAAGATATGTCTTTGTTGCATGTTTTAAAGCCATTTTCTCGTAAACAGTTGAAAATACGTTTAGGGTATGCTTTATAAAATATACTTGAAATTTCAAGCTGGTTTTAGGAAAAAACACTCGACCGAAACAGCACTGCAGTTCGTAGCTGAAAAATGGAGAAGGAGCTTGGCAATGAATGAAGCAATAATAGCAGTTTTTTTAGACTTTAAACGGGCTTTTGAAACCATTGACCCGGAAAGATTATTAAATAAATTAACCAAATATGCGATAAGGGATAATGTGCTAAATTGGTTTAAAAACTACTAGAGTAATAGATATCAAAAAACGAGAGTATCAAATGAAATTTCGAGTGACAAATGTACAGTAGAACTTCGCTAGTTCGGACACGCGCCATATCGGACACTCCAGTAGTTCGGCGCCTCTTATCCACCGGACAATTTGATATTTTTACCTCTTTATTCCGGACACCAATTAAGTGCAAATGCAAATAAATTCCGCTAGTTAAAACCTGTCGCGTTTGGCGACAACTCAACGACTCTGCGCGGTCGATTAGATTCAGTCTTTTTTTGTAATTGTACGGGGGTGTCGTAAATTGCTAAAAAAATGGCGCCAAACAAACGGCCTCATAAAACGTTGACTCTTGCTGAAAAATGCAAAATACTGGATGTCATTGACAAGGGGGGAAGCATACGTAACATTTCTGATACATATGGTGTTCCAAAATCCACTATCTCGGATATTAAAAAGAACAAACTTAAAATAAGGAGTTTTGTGGCCAAATCATACCAAGGACCAGGTACGTAGACATGAAACTAACAACATAATGCCATTGTGTTGTAACTGATGTTGGTTTTATCTTTAATGTTTACAATGTGGCTGATACTCACTTATCCTTTTTCAGGAAAGAGAAAGGTTATGAAGAAAGCTGAAAATCCTGAAGTTGAGATTGCCTTATATAATTGGTTTTTACAACAACGCAATGCTCATGTGCCAGTTTCCTCAGGAATACTACAAGCTAAGGCAAAATATTTTTATGAAAAAATTACTGGGAAAAAAGATTTTTTGGCGAGTGCTGGTTGGCTTGACAAATTTAAGAACAGACATGGAATACGATTTTTAAAGGTTAGTGGTGAAAAACTTTCTAGTGATGTAAGTGCAGTATCACCATTCCAAGAAAAATTTCGATGTCTAGTACAGGAGATGGGGTTAAGTAGAGACCAGGTTTATAATGCTGATGAATCAGCGGCCTTTTGGAGAGCTTTACCTGATAGCACCTGGGTTCACAGGCAGGAAAAATCGGCGCCAGGTCGAAACATATCCAAGGAGCGTGTAACATTTATGCCTTGTTCCAATGCTTCGGGGAAACATAAGCTACCACTCTTAGTTCTTGGAAAAGCTGTACATCCAAGAGCATTAAAAAACTGCATATTGTCAGTGCTTTACAAGGCAACCACCAAAGGATGGATGACAAAAATCTTATTCACGGACTGGTTTAAAACGTGCTTTATACCCAAAGTTACAACGTTTTTAACTGAAAATAACAGACCTCATAAGGCCTTGTTATTGGTAGACAACGCTCCCTCTCATCCACTTGAGGAAGATATAAATTTTGATTCTGACTTCAGAGTTATGTTTTTACCACCCAATTGTACTGCTATTTTGCAACCAATGGATCAAAATTTAATTCAAAACATAAAAGTCGCATACAGAAAACGCTTGCTAGATCATTTAATCTCCATGGAAGACGGAGATGTAACAAAAGTTTTAAAGCAATACAATTTAAAAGATGCGCTTTGTAATTTAGATATAGCCTGGAAAGTCATCTCTGAAAAAAACATCAGAAAAAGTTGGACAGGTCTGTGGCCAAGCAAGGAAGAGGTTATTAATACAGAGGAACTTGAAGAAGAAAGCATTTCGCTCGCAGAACTTCGTCCGCTAAGCATTGCAGATATCGCTAGTATTTCAGACTCCTTGCAGATTATAGACCCAGAAAATAAATTAAGTGAGGAAGAAATTGTCAGTTGGGCGGCAGGAGAAAAAGAATTTGTCTCAGGCTTAACTGAAGAGGAAACAGAGGATGACAATGTTGTGTTGAAAATGAAGCATAGCGATGCTGTAAAAGCCTTATCACATAGTATTCAGTGGGCCGAGGAAAACGATGTTCCTAACCAGGATATTTTGCTTTTAAAAGGATTAAAAGAGAAGGCTGTTACGGCAGCAAAATCCAAAAGTGTGCAGACAAAAATCCATTCATTTTTTAAAAAACCTTCCAATTAAATATTTATTAATATTCTTTGCTTTTTTATGTAAATATTTAATGCATATTAAGGTACATATTGACATAATACATATATATGCACATTTTGTTACATATTTTCAGAGTTTGTGTTATTTTAAGTTATTTTATGCATACATATACATATATGTAGGTACAATTATCTGTTTTTCTTTAATGTTTTGTAAAGGGTTTGTTTTTTTAAAATAAACATGTCTTTATATTTTGAGTTTAGATTGGAAATCATAAAAACAAGAAACAATAACGCAATCAAAAAAAAAACTCCAGTCATCCGGATACCGCACTAATTCGGCGGTAGCTGTTCCGATATGTGTCCGGATTGTCGAAGTTGTACTGTATTGATATAGGTGTGCCTCAAGGTAGTATTTTGGGAACATTACTTTTTATTTTGTATATAAATTCTATTTCATCAATTTTAAAACATTGCCAGATTCAGTTATTTGCTGATGACACATTAATTTATATACAAGATAGAAACATATTAGCAGCACAAGATTTTATTAATTCAGATCTAAATATTTTATCAAATTGGCTTAAAGTAAATAAATTAAAATTAACTTTGTCTAAAATAAAATGCATGGTTTTGGGTCAAAATTTAAACACTAATAACTTGTATATTTCATTAGAAGGGTCAAATTTGGAAATAATGAGAACCTTTAAATATTTAGGTATAATTATAGTATAGATGATAGATTAAATTTTAACTTACGTTTTAAAAAGACTATTAGTAAAATTGCTGGTAAAATTGGATATTTTAAAAAAAAATTTCCAAATTTAAGTTTTTTCTCCAAAAAAATTGTTTATAATACTATTATCTATCCACATTTCCTATAAGGTTCTACATTTTTGTATTTGGCAAACGAAAAAATATTTGATAAATTACAAATTTTACAATACATAGTCATGCGGATTTTACTAAACTGTGATAAATATACAAAAATTACTTTAATGTTAAGAAAATTAGAATGGTTAAATGTTCGTAATTTAATTTTTTATTTAGTTCAAGTTTTTGTTTATAAAATAAAAAATAATTTATTTCCCGAAAATCTAAGAACATTTATAAATGAAAACTGTGAAGAACATAATTAACAAACAAAGACTTACATTTAAATTCGGTTTTTAAAGGTGTTGTTTATAAGTCAATTTTTCATAAAGGGTCGATTCAGTATAATAAACTACCATTTATTATAAAGTCTCAGAGATCTTATAAAAAATTTAAAATTAACTTAAGAGATTATTTATTTAAGAATCAATTTTAAAAGCTGATAGGGAACACAAAAGTATGGTTTTCGAAGCTAGTTTAGAGTAGTCTATAATATTTAAAATTTTATGCTTGAAAAATGTAAATTGTAGGATTTATCCTAAATAAAGAAATTAACTAATTAAAATATCCGTTTTCTATTTAAAAAAAAATATAAGTTAGGTTAATATCCTAAAAAAACGTTGGTGTTTTGTTTAATTTTTAAAGCAAAAGAAAACTCGCTAGATAACTATACAAAATGATTCTTGTTTCATTTTGATATCTTTAAAAACCAAAAAAATACAGCTCATCAAAATGATATCAAGAATAAAAAAAAACATCCTATACAAATACTTTCAGAGATGAAAAAAAAATTATGTACGAGCTCAGAATCATATCATTTGGGCCAGTCATTATTTTATTTAAGAAGTCATTAGTAAACACAAAAGAAAAATCTATTGAACGCAACTTTTGTTATAATAATTTGAAACATTAACGTAAACATTTTTTACTAAAACAAATATTAGAACACTTGAAATATGCACAGAACACTAAATTAAATAATATAAAAATGAATCATTTCTTTTGGCCCAATACTCATATAAGGGATTCGGTGATTTTACTGCTTGAATTCGCATTAGGATGGTGTCTCCTAACTTTTTACAGTCTTTAGCAGTAAACGAATTCCAAATTTGAGTTAGTCTCTCTTTTAATTCAAGAACGGATCTGGCAGGTGTAGCACGTATCTTATTTTTCATGTTATGCCACAGTGATTCAATAGGTGACAGATCGGAGCTACTGGATACCCAATCTAACATCGAAATATTATTTTGCAACATCCATTCCTTTAGTATTTTGACAGTATGGCAAGCGTACCGTCTTGTTGGAATATGTACTCATTTTCTCTAGTTTGTAATGTTTCAATGGATGGCATCAAGCAGTCTCTAAGGTTGTTAATGTAGCACCAAACTATTACAGAACCGGAATTACTATTCGGCGCAAACACTCCGAATGATATGGTTCATTTTTAGGCCCTAAAACCCTACTTCGATAATCTCCAACACAAACGTCAAACCTTGACTCGTCAATCCAAATAACACTATCCCATTGTATCTGATTAATATTCTCCTGTTCTTATTCTGTCTTAGTGTTAACAAAGCTTTTTCTTTAGCCTACGAGTTAAAAATGTACTGAGTTTATAGAAAAAAAGTTCTAGCAAATAACTTACTTTATAAAAGGTATAGACTAATCGTTTAAGAACACTGAGACAAGTTGATCTTGAGAAATGTTCACCAGTTGCTCTGTTCCACGCTAAACTTAGTTCACCACAATTGGCACGACGGTTTTGTTTCACAATATTCTCTCATATTGATCGGATTTATTTTTGAAGTTCTACTCAAATTAGTCTTTTCTTCAACTACTCCTGTTGTTTATATAATTTAACGATATTTCGAACAGTGCAGCATGAATTTTATCAATTTGTTTATCAATACTAAAATGTGCAAAATTTATTTTTTTTTTAATTCTGTCGTTTTTAATTTTCATAGTAACCTATTGTAATTTTTATGGGACAAACTTGCATTTTATGTTTAAAAATCAAATAAATTTACTCATTCTCACATCTAATATTTACTCATTCTTGAAAGAATACCGTCAGTTTCTTATATATATATATTTTTTTTTGTAGCATTACAAATTTTTGTTCGCAGAAAAAGTTCAGTGATGCACAATTTTCGAGAGTTATTCATACTCAGATTTAATATTTATTTAAATATTTGTGAACGAAATAATACACGTATTTTTTTTGTCGGGTTCTGCTAATATTTTTTATTTCTTGAATGCAAAAATGCAATATTAATGCTGGTTTGTTTCAACGGATAAACTTTCTCTGTTTATTCATACATAATAAAGAAACTTTGAAATTATTAAAAATTACTTTTGCAAAAAGAATTTTAACTCATTTTTATTTTTCTGGAATTTGCATTTCGTAATTTAGGATTATTTAATTGCACTCTTACCGCCAAAATCATTAAATATTTATTAAATAAATTTCGTTTTATTTTCATCACACCTGTTTATGAGATATGTAGGGTATTGTATAATCTTGTTTGCAGCCATTACATTTTGCAAATATAGATTATAATGTATTTGTTTATAAAAGAATATCCGTATTTTCTTTCTTTTTACGATTTTGTAAATTAAAGGTTTTCAACATTTATGGAAGTGAGGCAGAAAATGTGTTCGTTAGTCGATTGTGATTGCATACACCTTTTTTTTCTTGATACACACATATATATATATATATATATATATATATATATATATATATATATATATATATATATATATATATATATATATATATATATATATATATATATATATATATATATATATATATATATATATATATATATATATATATATATATATATATATATATATATATATATATATATATATATATA
Source organism: Kuschelorhynchus macadamiae (assembly GCA_030620095.1). Lineage (NCBI taxonomy): Eukaryota > Metazoa > Arthropoda > Insecta > Coleoptera > Curculionidae > Kuschelorhynchus > Kuschelorhynchus macadamiae. The sequence continues at coordinate 821,220 of JAUTXW010004949.1, forward strand.
TATATATATATATATATATATATATATATATATATATATATATATATATTTTTTTTTTGGTTTGAATAATTTTAAATAATAAAGTTGGGACAGTATTTGTTTATAAAAGAATATCCGTATTTTCTTTCTTTTTACGATTTTGTAAATTAAAGGTTTTCAACATTTATGGAAGTGAGGCAGAAAATGTGTTCGTTAGTCGATTGTGATTGCATACACCTTTTTTTTTTCTTGATACACACATATATATATATATATATATATATATATATATATATATATATATATATATATATATATATATATATATATATATATATATATATATATATATATATATATATATATATATATATATATATATATATATATATATATATATATATATATATATATATATATATATATATATATATATATATATATATATATATATATATATATATATATATATATATATATATATATATATATATATATATATATATATATACATTTTTTTTTTTGGTTTGAATAATTTTAAATAATAAAGTTGGGACATCTGAATATACGATCAATGTTTACTAGTTTCAATGATTTTAAATACATTTTGGAGAGTCAAAATTTTGATATAATGCTACTTTCTGAAACATGGCTGAATAATGGTGTTGACTCCCATGCATTTTCAGTACCAGGTTATCGGTTTTATAGGCGGGATCGACAAAGCCGAGGAGGAGGTGTGGCGGCCTACCTCAAGGGAACATATACCCCTGAGTTATTTCAGTTTGATTTTCCAGTTAATGAATCACTAGAGTATTTGATTTTTAAAATTAAAGTTAAAAATAAATATACAGCAATTGGTGTATTTTACCGTCCACCTAAAACAAACATCAATAATTGTATTGAAGATTTTGATAATATTTTGTCCAGTGTTGCCGCTTCTGTTGATGAAGTCATTATAATGGGGGATTTTAATATTGACCTTTTTAATTTAAATAATCCATTGCTGTCTTGTTTTAAAAGTTATAACCTATCGCAAATTATTAATGAGCCTACTAGAATATCCGGAAATTGCGGTTACGCTACTTGACCCAATTTTTGTTTCAGATAAAGAACTTGTTTCAAGCCATGGTACGATCTCTGCGGATAATATATCCGACCACAGAATGGTTTATTGCAGTTTAACTATAAATAAAGTCCGTGTTGTACCTAAAATTATTAAGTTTCGGTCTTATAAATCTTTTAACTATCCCAATTTTTGTCAAGACTTGAACCATTTGGAACGGAATAATATTTTTCATGTAAATAGTACAGATGACAAAATTAATTTATTTAATAACCTTATTTTAGATTTGTTTAACCGTCATGCCCCAATTAAAGAAGTTCGAATAACAAAGCCTAAAGCACCGTGGCTTACTGAAAACCTTAAATTATCCAGATGATTGGGTAGCTTATAAAAGGTTAAGAAATTTCACACTATCGGTAGTCAAACGTGAAAAAAAAAAAGGTATCTTGATTCACTGTCTGCTAATCAAAACCACTGTAAAATTTGGAGAGCATTAAAAGATTTAAATGTCTGCAATAAAAACAATAAAACCATCCCCGAAAATTTGCAGAATCCCAATTTAATTATTGATTATTTTGGACCTTTCTTGCACAGTGTATTAAATTGTGATAATAAAATTGAGTTCTATAGTAATAATCTTTTTAAAAATAATATTAGTTTTTCTTTTAAGTTGACAACAGTTGAAGAGGTACATTTAGTGTTAAAAAATATTAAAAATGATGCTGTGTAGCATTAAGGCATCTATGCTGCCATATTGCACCCCTTTTATTGATATATATATATATATATATATATATATATATATATATATATATAGTAGGGTTATTTTCTTGGGAATATGGTTCAGATAGACAATTACGAGTTTATTACAAGGACTTTATATTGTCTGCAGGACGTTTCGGTCGTGGGTACGGCCTTTTTCAACTGCGTTAAGCTAAAATTACATACAAGCCAATATAAAAAAAAAACTAGAAACAAAGAGTCATAACTTACCATAGACAAATAGTCAAACATTACAAAATGACACATAACATAGAAAAAAAAATAGACAAGATCGTCACTACATTTGAACATGTACAGGTTAAACAAACTAATTTACATATACAAAACAGTAAACGTATGTGTGTGCGGGTGACAAAGAGTACTGAAACGAATTAAAAGTTGTTCCTTCTTTCCACGGCAAATATTTATCTTAAGAATTTGTTTTTTTGGGTTGGTCATTTATTGCTAGGCACAATTTGACTATATATGTTACATTAGAATATTGTGATATATTTTATTTAAATGAGCTATTTCGGATTTATTATTTATGGCGTTTGGAGTTTTCTTTATGTAAATCATCTCAAAAAATTCACGTTTCCTATTGTGCTGTTCTGTTTTTAAAATTTGGGTATTATTGAAATCGAAAGTATGATTTGTCTCATTTTCGTGTTTTTTTAGGGCGGTGGTATTTTTATGATCATATTTGTGCCCATTTAGTCTATTACGTAGGTACTGGCTTGTTTGTCCTACGTATACAGAAGGGCATTCTTTGCAGAGTACTTGATATACTACGTGTGTTTTTTTGTTTTTTGGGATTTCACTTTTTAATTTACTGAAACAATTATTAACCAAATTGATGGCCTTATGGCTAACCTTTATGTCATGTTTTCTAAAAAGTTTTTGAAAGTTTTTAGAGAGGTTGGGAATGTACGGAAGAGTTAAAAAGTTATTGGTTATATTCTTTTTGTCATTTTGTTTGGGAGCATTTTGTAAAATGTTTTCATTGGATTTCTTAAAATTTTCCATTCTATTTCTAAAAATCGGGTTAATCATTTTAAGGGGATAGGAGTTAAGTTTTTTATAGAAGATTCCCGGTATTCGGGGCTACTCAATTTAATGGCTCGATCCGCTAGTCCAATTATGACAGCTTTTTTTTGGGAAATATGATGCTGTGAATTATAATTTAGGTACCGTCCCGACCATGTTGGTTTTGTGTACCACTCAGTCTTTATTGTGTTGCTGTAATTGTGCAAGGTCATGTCCAGGAAATTAATTTTATTGTTAGTTTCGATTTCTATGGTAAATTTTAGCTTTTCGTGGTAATTGTTAAATTTTTCCAATACGTATTTTTCTCGATTTTGTGGAATGCAAGTTATACAATCATCCACGTATCTGTAAAAAAATGGTAACCGAAAATCTAACGTTGGTATAATGCTGCATTCTAGATCTTCCAGTACAAGCTGGGCAATTATGCTAGAAATCGAGGCACCCATTGCGCAACCATCAATCTGTTGGTAATAAGAGTCTTTATATTTAAAATAAGTTGATGTAAGAGTTAATTTAACAGCTTCTAAGAAATCTTTTAAGGGAATGTCGGTATATTTTTTTATTTTTTCCCATTTTTTCGTGATTACATTTAAAGCGACATTAATTGGAATGTTTGTGTAGAGTGACACAACATCTAGTGAAATCAATCTATGATTTTCCGGGATATGAATGTTACTGATTTTTTCTTTAAAACTCCACGAGTCTTTTAAACAAAAAAAAACAAGAGTTTCCTCTACAAACACAAATACAAAATTTAATTTAAATTCCAAATTACGAAAGACAAAACAATTTTTAAAAGAACATCCAGAAATAAAAATTCTTCAACCGGATAAATCTAGCAAAACTGTCATTATGAATGAAGCGGACTATGACAGTAAAATGAATACACTCCTTAATGATAATAATACTTACAAAATACTAGCCTCAGACCCTACCAATGTATACCAAAAAAATAATAATCAAATAATAAAAAAATGGGAAAACAAAAACTTTATATCTCCAAACACGGCCAAAAACTTATTAATTCAAAATTCTCTTCCACCGCGAATTTATGGTCTTCCCAAGTTACATAAACCTGGTATACCATTAAGACCGATTGTTTCTTGTATACAATCACCATTTAATAATTTGTCTAAATTCTTAAAGAATATTCTGTCAAATGTTGCACACAAAAATGAGTATTATATAAAAGACTCGTGGAGTTTTAAAGAAAAAATCAGTAACATTCATATCCCGGAAAATCATAGATTGATTTCATTAGATGTTGTGTCACTCTACACAAACATTCCAATTAATGTCGCTTTAAATGTAATCAAGAAAAAATGGGAAAAATAAAAAAATATACCGACATTCCCTTAAAAGATTTCTTAGAAGCTGTTAAATTAACTCTTACATCAACTTATTTTAAATATAAAGACTCTTATTACCAACAGATTGATGGTTGCGCAATGGGTGCCTCGATTTCTAGCATAATTGCCCAGCTTGTACTGGAAGATCTAGAATGCAGCATTATACCAACGTTAGATTTTCGGTTACCATTTTTTTACAGATACGTGGATGATTGTATAACTTGCATTCCACAAAATCGAGAAAAATACGTATTGGAAAAATTTAACAATTACCACGAAAAGCTAAACTTTACCATAGAAATCGAAACTAACAATAAAATTAATTTCCTGGACATGACCTTGAACAATTACAGCAACACAATAAAGACTGAGTGGTACACAAAACCAACATGGTCGGGACGGTACCTAAATTATAATTCACAGCATCATATTTCCCAAAAAAAAGCTGTCATAATTGGACTAGCGGATCGAGCCATTAAATTGAGTAGCCCCGAATACCGGGAATCTTCTATAAAAAACTTAACTCCTATCCCCTTAAAATGATTAACCCGATTTTTAGAAATAGAATGGAAAATTTTAAGAAATCCAATGAAAACATTTTACAAAATGCTCCCAAACAAAATGACAAAAAGAATAAAACCAATAACTTTTTAACTCTTCTGTACATTCCCAACCTCTCTGAAAACTTTCAAAAACTTTTTAGAAAACATGACATAAAGGTTAGCCATAAGGCCATCAATTTGGTTAATAATTGTTTCAGTAAATTAAAAAGTGAAATCCCAAAAAACAAAAAAACACACGTAGTATATCAAGTACCCTGCAAAGAATGCCCTTCTGCATACGTAGGACAAACAAGCCAGTACCTACATAATAGACTAAATGGGCACAAATATGATCATAAAAATACCACCGCCCTAAAAAAACACGAAAATGAGACAAATCATACTTTCGATTTCAATAATACCCAAATTTTAAAAACAGAACAGCACAATAGGAAACGTGAATTTTTTGAGATGATTTACATAAAGAAAACTCCAAACGCCATAAATAATAAATCCGAAAGAGCTCATTTAAATAAAATATATCACAATATTCTAATGTAACATATATAGTCAAATTGTGCCTAGCAATAAATGACCAACCCAAAAAAAACAAATTCTTAAGATAAATATTTAGCGTGGAAAGAAGGAACAACTTTTAATTCGTTTCAGTACTCTTTGTCACCCGCACACACATACGTTTACTGTTTTGTATATGTAAATTAGTTTGTTTAACCTATACATGTTCAAATGTAGTGACGATCTTGTCTATTTTTTTTCTATGTTATGTGTCATTTTGTAATGTTTGACTATTTGTCTATGGTAAGTTATGACTCTTTGTTTCTAGTTTTTTTTTTAGATTGGCTTGTATGTAATTTTAGCTTAACGCAGTTGAAAAAGGCCGTACCCACGACCGAAACGTCCTGCAGACAATATAAAGTCCTTGTAATAAACTCGTAATTGTCTATCTGAACCATATTCCGAAGAAAATAACCCTACAATATACAACACACTGGTTCAAGAATTCTGTGATTTTGGTAACTATATATATATATATATATATATATATATATATATATATATATATATATATATATATATATATCTTGTTCATATTATTAATCTCTGCATAGAAAATGGCTACTTTCCGGACCAATGGAAGGTCGCAATTGGTAAACCCATACCGAAAACATCATGTCCATCCGAAGTCAGTGATTTAAGGATTATTAGTATGTTACCAACCCTCTCTAAAATGTTTGAAAAAATTTTATACAACCAACTGTATACTTTTGTCTTATTTAAAAAAATTTTACCAGATTTTCAATGTGGTTTTATAAAAAATTTTAGTACTTCGGTGGGTTTATCTACGGTAATAGATGACGTTTTAAGCGCTTGGGATCAGCAGAAATGTACCTTGCTAGTACTTCTCGATTTTTCTAAAGCTTTTGATACCATCAACGAAAAACTTCTTTGTTCCAAATTAAAATATTATGGCTTTGATGAGGCATCCCTTAATCTTATTAATTCTTATTTTGAAAACAGGTTTCAAAAGATATATTGTGCAAATAAATTCTCAAAACAAATTTCGATCTGGAGTGCCTCAAGGATCAATAATGGGCCCTTTACTATTCCTTATTTATACAGCTGACGTTTTGAAATCTACAAAATATTGCCAAACACAAGCGTATGCTGATGATACTCAGCATTACTATTCTTTTAATATTCAGGATTCCCTACAAGCATCAGATTTAATTAATTATGATTTAAATAATTTAAAAATAATATCGTCCGAGCAAAACTTACAATTAAATCCCATAAAATCTTTAGTTATGATTTTCGGACATAAAAATCAGGTAAATACCTTAAAAGAAGGGTTTAATGTTGCTCTGGATGGTACGACACTACCTATAGTTGAGTCAGCAAAGAATCTTGGAATTATCATAGGCTCAAATTTAAGATTTAAAGAACATGTTAAAAAACTCATGCAAAAATCATTTTTAGCTTTAAAACTTTTGTACAGTAACAGACACATCCTAAATTTACGCTTACGCAAAAATCTGTGCGAATCCTTAGTTTTATCCAACTTTAATTACTGTGATTTTATTTATGGTAACTGTATTGATATTTTGGATAAAAATAGGATCCAGAAGGTTCAAAATTCCTGTTGCAGGTTCATTTTTGGACTCAGAAAGTTTGACCATATATCACATACATTTGAACAACTCAAATGGTTAAAAATGGACAATCGCAGACTCCATCATATGGCTACTTTTGTGTTAAATATTTTAAATAACCCTGATGCATCTATTTAACTAAAAAATAAATTGGTACCTCGTAATAATATTCATGACAGGACTCGTTTTACCAATCATTTAATTATGCCTCACCATCGTTCAGCCATGTTTCAGAGGTCATTTATGTATAATGCCGTTAAAACATATAACTATTTGCAACATAACCTTATCTCACTTAATGTAACTCAGTTCAAAAAACAATTTAAAATTTTTTTATTGACACTTCAAAGTACTTAAAGTATAACTATGCAATTACTTGTGAATTATTTTGGATATATTGATTTTATCTATATTTGTTATATATTAGATTTTCTTTTACTTATATACATTTTCTGCATTACTTTTGTGGTTAAGTAGAGCAGCCGACTTCTGCTAGACTTCGCCTCACTGCGGTGCCACTTTTTTTTGAATATTATTACACTGTCTATGTAAATATGCATTTATGTAATATAAAGGCGATTATTTATTTATTTATTTATTTATAATTACCGTTGCTTAGCGATTTTACCACAAGAATTAGCGCATTTGATTAAATTAACAATAACTTGTAAGTCACTGTCAACAATCAACAAATAACAAATGATTTGTTTTAATACAAGGCTAGTTTGATAAACAAATTGCCATGGATTTTGCATGGGCCAAACGAAATGATTCATTTTTATATTATTTAATTTAGTGTTCTGTGCATTATTCAAGTGTTCTAATATTTGTTTTAGTAAAATTAATGTTTCAAATTATTATAACAAATTGACTAATGACTTCTTAAATAAAATAATGACTGGGTCAGATGATATGATTTTAGGCTCGTATTAGGTGATGGGATTTATATATGAACGAAAATCGACTCAGGAATAAACACGTATTTCAAACATTTATATTGTTTACAGTTTTTTTAAATTATTTATTAAACACAAACAGACATTTCCTAGAACTTCTACTCAATATTCTTTAGGTCTGCTTGGAAGGAGTCTTTTATAGTCTTTTACTAAGTTAATTTGTTGTGGCAAATTCTACTTACATATAAACGTATATGCTCCACAGGTACCGTTATTTCTAATGCATCTACCAGTGATAACTGTGGTGTTTACTGTACTGTTGGAGCATTGTAAACCGGCACTTGATTCGTTACTGCCACATTTAACACAGGAGTTTTTATCTGCTTCACTTTGCGCAAAAGCTGAAAAATAAAATAATTAGTAAATTTGTTTAATATATACACAGTTACAAAAAAAGTGACGCACTTGATTTTTGACCCAAGTGCAATGTCTTATATCTCCTAAATCAGTTGATAGTCTTTCAGCAAAAATGAAACAATGAAATTTCTGAAAGCTTGAAAAAAGCTTTTTTGCTATTTTTTGACTTGCCCTGTACATTAGTTGAGGATTCGTATAGAGACTGTTTAAACCCTATATGAAAGACTCTTTTTTGTGAGCATTTTGTTTTTTCTATTTACCGACTTATCTCTAAAATTGACCGAATTACAGCTTTTTTGCTCAAAACCTTACCAAGCTACATAGTTTTTAGTGGAAAAACTTAAAATATCAATAACTGGACAAGAATTTGAAAGATGTGCTGAGTACCGAATATTGGCTTCTCTATAGCAGTTCTGAGAGCTTCTTATCTTGTAGCATACCCGAAGTTAAGTTTCTTATTCTTTCCATTGGTATACCGTTCCATTCTTTTGATGTTGTATCTGCCAATTCTGCTAGGCTCTCCAGAGACTGGGAGATTGCACCCTTCTTAACTTATTCCACAAATTTTTTACCGCTTTCATATCGGGACTATAATGTAGCGATACCCGCACTTTCGCACTATTGCTAGGGTATATGTGCACTATTGCTAGGGTATATATGCAGAGCGATATTCAGGTATAACAATAACTTTACACTTTTGCAGGTCTCCTAGCCTTTAAATTCACTTCTGCTAGGCGGACACAAATCGTATACTCACTAATATATTTGATCGATTCGGTAAAATCCGCAAAAAAACTGCAAATTCGTAATCAGCGACAAAAATTGAACTTATAACACTTTAAGTGTATTTTAATGGAACTGAAACTTTGAAAAAACAAATGCCGTAGCTATGGCAATTAATTGTTTATATTACGGCATATTTGTTAGTCATGTATTTCACTAGCTTCATGATTGTCATCTTTTATAGGAAAAAAAGTTTATACTGAAATAATGCCCCAAATTACAAAATCATGACCGTAGTACAGGGTGTCCGGATGATTCCTGTTTGTTCACATTTCAGGATTGTTCTACGAGCTGTTGCTTCAGGGTCCCCTACGACACGAGAGGCGTAGCGTGTACAGGGTGTCCGGATTTGGTTGCAAAAGCAGGGTATCTCGCTTATTTTTAAAGATAGACCCTTGCGGTTTTCACGAACTAAGCTAATTTTTTGTGAAACTCATAAAGCCGTAAACAAAATTTTCATAGCCTTCTTCGTTTACGAGATACAGGGCGAAATAGAAAATTTTGTATTTTGGGACCCCGTCGTATCTCGGTTATCCTTTAACTTAACGCAAAGGGAAAATTTGCTGCTTATGCAGTTTTTTACGCTGGATCCAGTGGCGTAGTCATATTTTTCATTTGAGTTGTTATTTTTTAGATATGACCCAAAGTTGTGTTTTTTTAAATGGGACACTCTGTATATTTGTCTAGAAATTGTTTTGTCCTTTTAAAAGCTTCTCAAAAATATATGATAGTATGGGTCTAATTTAATAAACAACAACAAAAATCCTAATATTTATAATTATCATCTCAAATTTTGCATTAGGCCATGCAAAACAATGCTGCCTTTTATTTAAAGTCGTTAACAATATCTACATCCTAACAATAAATCAAAATAAATATGTAATTAAATCTATTTATCAAAATATGTATTGATAATTTCGCACCAAAAAAGTACCACCTACCTAGATTTATGTAACACAAGAACAAAACAGTAATAAATTATTATGTAACAAGCCTTTCAGCAAAAATCAGCTGTCGTATAAGAACTACAGTAACCAAGGAAATCAAAAGAACTGTTCAAACCGATTTCCATTTTGTTCTATGCATGCTTCGCACAACTTTCGTATTCGTTTTAGGGAATTAAGCAAAATAACGGGATGGTTTTGTAAATAGCGGAAATTTTCTCTTATTGCATTTCCTAAATCTTGGACATTATCATAGTGGTCTTTGTAATTTCTATTTTGTAGCTATCCCCATAGAAAGAAATCTAAAATCGACAAATCTGGGGACCTAGGGGGCCATCTTATAGGTCCATTTGTTCCGATCCATTGATTGGTAAAATTATTGTCCAGAAATAATCTCGTCATTCCAGAATTGTGTGCAGGAGCACCGTCCTGTTGAAAATAAATATCGTTAATTTGCGCTAGCGGAACATCGTCAAGTAATTCAGGTATAGCTGCCTCTAAAATTTCTATATAGCGATTGGCTGTTAGATTTCCCTCAAATATATAAATATAATTTATATGTGTTCCTAATATGAAGCAGGACACATTTAGACCAAACCTGCCCTGCTGTCTTCTGGGAAATATTTGGTGTTGATTTTCCTGGGACCAGAATCTACTATTGTGCCTATTGAGTATACCAGAATTACTGAAATGTGCTTCGTTGACCATATAACCTTCCTTTCAAAATCTCTAACCATATCGCATCTTTCTCGAAACCAATTGCAGAAGACTACCCGACGCTCTGCATCCCTTGGCTGTAAGTGCTGCACGAGCCTAAATTTGTATGGGTGGTATTTGTGCTTTTTTAGAATTTCTTGAACTCTAGTTTTTGGAATCCCTATGCTCTTTTCACTGGCCCTACAAGAGTTTGTAGGGTAAGCCTCCCGATTTTCTTTATTATATGTTTTCGTACGAGGTTTGATAAATGATCCGTGATTAAGTAAATTCTTTTTTATCCGATAAAAAGTGGATATATTAGGTTGCCTCTTTTCTGGATATCTAAATAAAAATTAAGCAATAGTATTTCAACATACCTAAAAATTAGCTATTTACCTGTTAAAATACATCTCAGAAGCCGCTTCAACATTTTCATTACTTAATATAAAACAAGCTAACATATCGTACCTTTCATATTGTTCGAAAATTTGGTTTTCTTCCATAATAATACAAATATATTTTTACACAATAAATAAATACAAAAAAACTAGCGCTATATTTTATAACGCGTACAAAATTGGGAAATGTCATTTGCTTCCAAGAAAACAAAAGAAAACGGCATCGTTTTGCATGGCCTACTGCAAAATTTGGGATAATAATTATAAAAATTAGGATTTTTGTTGTTGTTTATTAAAATAGACCCAAACTATTAATATTTTTGAGAAGCTTTTTAAAAGGACAAAACAATTTCTGGACAAATAAACAAGGTGTCGCATTTAAAAAAACACAACTTTGGGTCATATCTAAAAAATAACAACTCAAATGAAAAATATAACTACGCCACTGGATCCAGCGTAAAAAACTGCATAAGCAGCAATTTTTCCCTTTGCGTTAAGTTAAAGGATAACCGAGATACGAGGGGGGTTCCAAAATGCAAAATTTTCTATTTCGCCCTGTATAAACGAAGAAGGCTACGAAAATTTTGTTTACGGCTTCTGAGTTTCACAAAAAATTAGCTCAGGTTCTATCTTTAAAAATAAGCGAGATACCCGGCTCTTGCAACCAAATCCGGACACCCTGTACACGCTACGCCTCTCGTGTCGTAGGGGACCCTGAAGCAACAGCTCGTAGAACGATCCTGAAATGTGAACAAACAGGAATCATGGCTCGGAAGGTGGGTTCTGGACGCTCTCAAAAAACCTCTCCTAGAGATGATTGCTTTTTGAAACTGTAGGGTTTGTAGACGTCTAGCCAAAATGAACTTAAGGGCTAGGAGGCCTGCAAAAGGTCCTAAATTACTACCTCAATATCGTGCTGCTTGGAGATACTTCGTACAAAATTATGGAGAATGGACTAATCGTGAATGATCAAATGTCCTGTTTACTAATGAATCAAGGTTTTCCTTTAATACGGTGGCTGGGAAAAATGGAGAAGACCTGGCGAGAGATTCAATCAATCTTTGATAAAAGATTGCCATAATTTTAATAGTGGCCTAGTTGTGGTGTGGAGTGGAATTTCCATAAATAGACGTACACCCCTTCATGTTTTTTCAATTAGTTGGTAACAATCAAGGCCTATTAACTCTAAGGTTACCTCGATGAGCAGCTATCGGGCGAAGGGGACACGCGGGTGAGACGGAAGTCGTGACGTCGACTGGCGACCCGATCTGAGAAGGCGGCGTTTATTGCTTACTCAGCTTGACGTTTTCGTTGCGATAGTTGTCAGTTATGTTTTTTGAGATGTTTGAATAGTTAAATAATTGTATTTACTGCAAATAGTATGCATATAGTTGATAAAATGTGAAAAATATTTATAATATACATAAGGTGTCCCCATAGCGTGTTCCCGGTTGATATCTTAGTACCGGTTAGAAATAGAGAAGAAATGTATAGTAGACTATTAAAAACTAAATCAGGAAAGTGCAAACCGTTTTGTTCTAATTTGAACCGTTTAGTTTGAACTCTGCAGGTGTTCAAAATTGAAAATCGCAATTTTTAAATGTCAATATTTTGAAAACAAACTTAAGCATGTGGGCAGTACATGATGTAGACGTAGAATTTTAGATAAAATTCAAATATATAATAAAATATGGGGTGTTTCATATATGAAAAACTATTTAAATAGGTATATACGTCATCCTATATACTAATATTTATATTTAAACCTTCTCTCTATCTCTGACCATTATCACCAAAACCGAGAACACACTACTGAGACACCTTGTATAAAAAAATGTACATTTTCTAAAGTTATTCAACTATTTGTCATGCTAAAACTTTTTACAAGAACATTTTTTTGAGACTTTAAAAATACATCATATGTTTTCAAATACGATGCGAACTTTTTGAAATGCACTCAGCAAAAAAACTTGGTTAAAATTTGAACCAACATCAATAAACATAAGTTTAACATTATAATAACTTATATCTTGAAGGCTGTATTTTATTGTAACAAAAAAGTTTCAATTTTGAACAAAAAAAGATTACTATATGTAATTAAACGCACGCAGAAGAGATATGGACAATGCCGTTCTAAAGCAAGCCGGTCGCCGAGTGACGTAGACCGCTCACATCGAATTAGGATAGGTCAAGATCGCTCGAGGCAACCTATAGAGTTAATGGGTCTTGGGTAACAATTTTATTCTGATGCAGGATAATGCCCGACCGCATACCGCAGCAATAGTGTAGAGCTTCCTGGAAACTACGGGTATCGCCACATTACAGTGCGAAGCGAGAAGCCCCGATATGAATGAAATAAAACATTTGTGGAATGTTGAAGGCTGAAAGCCTATCAGAATTGGCAGATACGTTATCAGAAGAATGGGACCGTATACCAACGGAAAGAATAAGAATCCTAATTTCAACTATGCCACGCAGATTAGAAGCTCTCAGAGTTGCTAGAGGAGGCAATACTCGGTACTAAGCACGTTCTACAAGTTCTTTTTTATCCAGTTATTTTTATTTTATTTAAAAGTTTTATAAAATTCATATTATTTTTATTTTAATAGAATATCACTTCTGAAAAATCAAGTAGGTTAGTGTATCTAAGGTCAATTGAGACAGCAGAAAATTTGGGGTACGCTCAATTTACTACACCACTTATATGGAATAAATTTATTTTTATTCAGTTGACAGGTCCCCGTACAAACAGCGGACCTTCGTGACACAGTCAACGTGGACTCTTTGATTGGTTATATCCGTAATTCAATTGGTTAGATTTTTGAAGACACTGATTTAACAAAAAATGCACAAAAAAATATATATTTTAAAATATTTGCGTCGCCTGCACTTGTTAAGAGATCTCGGGTCAGTGTCAATGCCGTAGAATAAAAATGTCTTTTTATTCTATTCAATGTTTTTACTTACCTTGTAAAAGGGAAGTATTGTAATCGTGAAAAAATTACCCTTCAAGATTTTTTCTGATCTTTACGTTTCAGGGTCCCTAGATAAACATTTTTTCTCAATTGCGTCGGTCTGGCTGTCGAACTGTCTGTTCGCGGCATAGGTAAAAAACTGCTTAACCGATTGACTATGGATCATATCGGGATGACCTGATAACATTTTGGTAAAAATCAAACATGGCAAAACAAAACGGCGGCGTAATGAAATGTTAAAAAAATTATTACTAAAAAACTACGTACCCAAATTTTGCACAAAAACCAAGTATTATATAGAAAACCACTGATAAAATTTTCGTATGAATCCTAGATGGCGGAACAAAATGGCGGCTTAATAAGATATTTAAAAATTCAGCACGAAAAAAAATACTTCAAATTGTGTGCCATAACTAATTGTGGTATAGAGAAGAACTAGTGAAATTGTGGTACTAATTCAAAATGGCGGAACAAAATGGTAGCCAAATAAAATATTTGTAATCTTGAAAAAAATCAATTTCTCAGTTTTAGCTCCTAGATGCCAAAAAATATGTTTTATCAATCCGTCAGTCCATCTGTCAGTTTGTATGTCTGTCTGACAATTCGCGACATGCTTAGGAATTACTCATCAGATTGACTTGAGATTTTAGTCAAAAATTAAGGGTCATATGAGGATGACCCGGTAATATTTTGGTAAAAATCCAATATGGCAAAACAAAATGGCAGCCTGTTGAAATGTTAATTATTACTAAAAAACCACTTATCCAACTTATCTCAACTTTTGTACAAAAATCGAGTAGTATTATGTAGAAAGCAATTGGTAAAATTTTGGTACGAATCCAAGATGGCGGAACGAATTGGCGACTTAATAAAATATTTTGTAATCGTAAAAAACCAATCTCTCAGGTTTTACATGTTCAGGTTTTAGCGCTCCTAGATGTCAAAAAATACGTTTTATCAATTTCGTCGGTTTGTTTGTCTGTATGTCAGTTCGCGGCATAGCTTAAAAACTACTCATCAGATCAACCTCAAATTTTAGTCAACAATTAAGAGTCATATGGGGATGACCTGGTAATATTTTGGTAAAAATCCAATTTGGCAAAACAAAATGGCGTCCTAGTAAAATGCTAAAAAAATTATAAAAAAAACAGTGATCCAACGTATCTCAAATTTTGTACAAAAATCAAATAGTATTATGTAGAAATAAACCGGTAAATTTCTTGTACGAATTCAAGATGGTTGAACAAAATGGCGGCTTAATGAAATATTTAAAAATCTAGCCCGAAAAAATTACTTAATGGACTGATTTCAAATTGTTTGCCATAACTATTTGTGGTATAGAGATAAGCTACTAAAACTATGGTTCTAATTCAAGATGGCGCAACAAAATAGAGGACAAATAAAATATTTGTTACCCTGAGAAAATCAGTCTTTCAGGTTTTACATATTTTAAGGTTTTAGCTTCCCTAGATGCCAAAAAAATATGTTTTGTCAATTCCGTCGATCCGTCTATCTGTCTGTCACTTCGCAGCATAGCTTAAAAACTACTCATCAGAGTGATTCGAAATTTGAAATATGCAATATGCAAATTCAAAAACCTCTCTGAACGATTTAATTTTTTACGAAGTATTTGAATTTTAGCCACTTAACCCCTCAAAATCAAATAAGTTTTAAAATTGAATACCCTCCAAAATGGTATATTACCTGCTCGATCTTTAACGAAACTTTCAAATTTTTATCCCCTTCCTTTTCTCCTCTGTGTAATTGTGAATATATTATCAAGTAGGTTACAATTGGAATAATCTCTATACCCATAAATACCCAGAATAAATTTTTTTCCATTTAGCCTAGCTATTTCGCCCCCATCCCCTGACCAGATGAAATAAAAAAAACTTATTGAAAAAAAATGTTCAATGGGAATAAATAATAAAAAGAAAGTACTAATAATTAATCTGTGGTTTTACAAAAATATGTTTAACTTACTATCACGCCGCTCAAGCTTCACAATGAAATCTCCGACTGTTGACATATATTTAGTTTTTATGTTGTCTCAAATTACTTTAGATACCTTTACCAAGTTATCAAGGCAAGTAACCTTGCATTTTGCCAAGATAAAAAAGCTGTAATTCAGACATTTTCCAGACAACCGAAACAAATTTGTCTTAGAAGAAGGGTCTTTCAACTAGAGTGTAAGAATTTTCTATACTAATGCTCGAATAATACACAGGATTAGTCAAAAAACAAGAAAATAACAAAGTTTCAGCAAAAACGCTGTAATTCGATCAATTTTAGAGATAAGTCGAGGAAGAAAAAACAAAATGCTCACAAAAAAAGGCTTTTTCATATAAGGTGTAAAAAGTTTCTATATCAATCCTCAACACAACACAGGGTAAGTCAAAAAATAGCAAAAAAACATGGTTCGAGCCTTTTCATTATTATCCAAGAATCTTTGAGAACATTTCCATTTGTTTCATTTCTGCAGGAAGACAAAGGTATTATCTACCTACGAAAAAAAATTCTTCAAAATCAGTCCACTGGTTTAAAAGATATAAGACATTGAACTTGGGCCAAAAATCTAGTGCGTCACTTTTTTTGGAACTGAATGTATTTTCTTAGTTTGTCAAAACGGAAAAAGAAAATGTTAATTTGAAATCTGTAATTTTTAAAGTTAATGCGATTTTTCAATTCCACTGTGGATTTTCAATAATTTTTGGATATAAAGTTACTTAGGGAAAACGAACATAAGATTATGTCACATCTATTCATTTGTTGATATATTTGTATAAATTATTAAAAAAATAACAAAAACCCAACTGCTTAGAACTAGTACATTAATCTATTAAAAGAAACTGCAATACATATTAGAATAAACGACACTGCTGAATTCCCCCGTTTAACAAAGAAAGCATCAATATCTTTGTCATGTTTGACAAGACTAGAGACGTCAATCCCAAAAGGTTTTTTTAATTCCGGTTTTTCGAGATTGCTTGCATGATCCCGTAAAAACCAGAGATTAAACAGAAAGACAAAAAATACTACAATGGCATTAAATAACTTTAATGTATTAAGTTATAATGCAGAAATTAGCCAAAAACACTTAACAAATTTAAACATGTGCGTAAATGTACATACAAAAAAATGTTCTAGTTTACAATTTAAAAAAAAATACCGCAAAAATATTAATGCGTCTAAATTTCCTTTCCAAACCTTCGAACGTATTTTGTTGTATAAATACCCTACGGAAAAAAAAAACATGTTTCACTCTTGTGGGCTGAATAGATATTAGAAATCCGAAGGCTTTTTGAAGATGCCACCATTTGCGAATAGATCAATTCGAGGCTTACAGAATTTCTGTAATATCATCTACATCACTGATCCCTCTTTCATATTGATTAGTTCTAAATCGAATTTAATGAGATAAATATTTGATGTTTCGAAGCAATCATCTTATTCAGAGTTTATAGAGTCCGGATTTATAAGATAGTAGAAAATTTCAGAATAAATAGTTCTGCGTTGTTTGATTCTCGTTCTTAATGTTTTCTACAGATCAGTGCTAAATAGTGTTTTAATTTTGAATAATTTTTTCAACATACATTTTAAGTTTGTTTAAAAAAACAGGCACGATGACACAATAATACAATCATCAACGCATCAAACACGAACAAAATCTTTATTATTACGAAAATTCCACAACAGGTTTTTCCACCGATATCCGGGATCACGAGACTGACATCCCTAGACATCACTAATCGATTTATAATTTTAATTATAATTACTTTCATTTGATAATCAAAATTCGGAATGAAACATCCCAAGTACCACATTTAATCATGAGTACGTCATTGTTACCACAAGTATTTTCTTTGAAGTAAGCGGAACTTGGTGTCGCTACGTTCTGTTTAACTATTTCGTGAATAACATGTAACTGTGACTTTGACTCAGGGTGTTCCAGCGAGGACTGAACAGGGACCTATTTTCGACCTTCCTTGTATTTTGGAAAAATTCAAAATAGCCAATCGATGTATTTTTTCTTGTAGAATCCAAAAATGTCATCGAAAAAATATTTGAACCAGAAATAAAAGAGTTACGCTATGCATCAGGTGTTTTTTAAATGGAATGTATCGTTTTTTATACGATTTTTGGAAAGAGTGATTTTTTTTATGTCCGTTCTGATTAAAAGATTTGATTTTGCGATAGCTGCTTATATTACATTTTAATGTTTTACAAACTAAAATTTTAGCTTCACCTGTTTAAAATATACGATAGGTTGGTATAGGTGATCAAGGTAAAATGACGTTTGAATGCTTTGTCAATAAAAATTGACATTATTTTAATTATTGCCGAAGTCTTCACCTAAAAAATATATATCTGACTCTGATCGAAATGAAATACTCTTTGGACGAGAGACTACAGATTGTTATGCTATTTTACAAGTGCCAAGAAAATGCAAGAGAAGCAAGAAGAAGATTTATTGCAAATTTTCATAGAAATATATCCATCAATACAATTCTAAGGATAAAAAACCTATTTGAGGAAAATAAAACTTTACATGATAGAAAAAGAAATATACAAAGAAGAAGAAATCGAGACCAGGCCATTATAAATTGTTTTCAAGTTAATCCAACCAAATCTATTTCGGATGCAGTTCGGGAAGTTCAGTACGGTGGCGGTGTAAGGCGCAGAAGAGTTACCCGAGGGACTGTTCACAGGACTCTGAAAATTCATAAATTTAGGCCTTTCCGTATCCTTCCACTTCAGCACCTAACACCGGCACAAAAAGAACTTCGCTTCCAATTTATTTCTCAAATGGTAATTCGGCAAGAAAACGAAGACCCTGATTTATTCAAAAATATTGTGTGGACTGGCGAAGCTACTTTCACAACATCGGGAGTATTCAACAGACATAATAGTCACCACTGGGCCGTTGAAAATCCAAAAAAGTTCCAGACTATTAAATTTCAAGGGAGGAATTCTATTCATGTTTGGTGTGGGATAAAAAACAATAAAATTTTGGGACCAATATTTTTAACGGGACTTTAAATGGGCACAGATATTATCAGTTTTTAGAAAACGAAATTGAAAATTTTTTGGAAGACTTACCATTGGCAGAATATCAGAATTTAATTTGGCAACATGATGGGGCGCCTCCTCATGCCGTGCATGATGTGGTTCAATTTTTAAATCGGCGCCATAACGAATGGATAGGGCGAAATGGAACATATGCTTGGCCGCCCAATATCCCCGACCTCTCAGTTTTGGATACATTTCTTTGGGGCCATTTGAAGAACGTCGTATACAGACAACGAAACGAAAATATTCAAGAGATTATGGGAAAAATTGTCGATGAAATAAACCGCCTTAACCAGGAAAATCATATTGTAACAGCAAGTTTAGAAAGGCTACAAAGGGGTTATCGATGTTGTTTCGAGAAAAACGGCGATCACATTGAAAACTTATGGAAATTAGTAGTTTTATTTTATTATTTAATAATTATTTTTTATTGAATTTCTTTTTCTATCATGTAAAGTTTTATTTTCCTCAAATAGGTTTTTTATCCTTAGAATTGTATTGATGGATATATTTCTATGAAAATTTGCAATAAATCTTCTTCTTGCTTCTCTTGCATTTTCTTGGCACTTGTAAAATAGCATAACAATCTGTAGTCTCTCGTCCAAAGAGTATTTCATTTCGATCAGAGTCAAATATATATTTTTTAGGTGAAGACTTC
The DNA here is from genome assembly GCA_030620095.1 of Kuschelorhynchus macadamiae. NCBI lineage: Eukaryota > Metazoa > Arthropoda > Insecta > Coleoptera > Curculionidae > Kuschelorhynchus > Kuschelorhynchus macadamiae. The sequence goes on from JAUTXW010004949.1 coordinate 840,970, forward strand.
GACCTAGAACCTGCGCCCTCTATCTCCAGAACCTCAAATACAGGTGGTAATAGTTTACTTGTAGTAAATAATTACTGTAATTCTTACTTCAAAGTTGCAACAGAAGAATAACGACTGGCAATAGCCAGTTTAAAGTAACATTAGACGATAACCTTTTTTGCTCTGCAACGACTCGTTCTACTTGATAGTAATAGGTTATAGGAGTATATTTGAACGTAATGGAGTAGTCTCAACAAGGTTCGGAAGGTATTGATACTTAAGAGTTGTAATTTAGTAAACAGATTAGAGACAGTATCTTTAAATAATTACTATTATGTCACGGAAAAGAAATGACGACCTTGGAGTCAATTCCGTAAATAGTTGCTTGGCAGTAGTTATTGTATAATTACTTTACATGGAAAATTACTATAAAGTATTACTCTCAGTAACAAATACATACATAATACTTAAAAACGTGTAACCCAAATTGTTTGTTGATATATAGTAAGATTATTAGTAATAAATACGTAAAAACTCTTAAAGAGTAGTAGTGGAAACAGTTACAGCTACTTTAGTGCCAGCTGGGATATGTTAGAACTGAGTCAATTTGGGCAGGGTCCCTGAAATGTATGTTTACGGCCTCTAAAAGCACTTGAAAAAGTAACAGAAGCAAAAATATGGAACTTTTGACCTACCCAATAATTTTTGTAATTGCGGGTGCCGAAAGGCAAGTACTAAGGCTCAAAACCAAAAAAAAAATATAATACTTATCACAACAAATTATAAAAATATTTATATTTTTTATGTAGGACAAATTAACAAACTACTTCCGCGATTTGGATTTTTTTAGACAAGCGGGTTCCGCCGGATTATCCGATCTGTTTACATAAAGTTTCGACCTACATATTTTTTAGGTCCACCGAATATTACTTGTTTGTCATCGCACCATCCCTTTCTCGGCTTTCAGAAAATTCGGACTAAAGATTCGCGACGCGTTTCACGAGATCGTTCCGATGCGAACGCAAAATATATTTTTCTTAGTTTTTATCAGTTTAGATTTGGCATTCTTGTTGAAATATTCTCCTCAACGATGACCGGAAAACGTAAACGAGTTATGTGATGTGATCTTTAGGAACGATGAAGAGAAAAGACTTTGAATATTCACAAAAAAAATCAAAATGCAGGCGATTTTGTTTGCTAGTGGTGGTTGGCTTACTCCATGGAAGAAACGACAAGCAGAATTTTTTTCGCAGAGTCGAGTGGAGAGAAGATATCTGCGGATACTTCTAGTGAAATTGATTTTAAGACCAAGTTCGGGGAAATAGTTCAAGCCGAAGGATTAACTCCTGAACAAGTATATAACATGGACAAAACAGGACTTAACTTTAAAATTTTACTAGAAACAACTTTTTCTGACGACCACGAAAAGTCAGCCACTGGTTTTAAGAAAAACAAAGAGCGAATTACTGTAGCTGTTCGTTATAATGCAGCAGGAACGTATAAAATCCCTCTTTTTGTCATTAGAGAATCATCTTAAAATCATGTGCATTTAAGAACCTGAATTCGGCATCACTTCCTCGGTATTACAGGTCCCAAAAATCAACGTGGATGAGCAGACACCTGTTTGAAAAATGGTTCCAAAGATAGAGCATAAACTTGTCTATTAAAGCAGTCCTACTTTTGGGCAATATGCTAACTCATCCTTAAGATCTGACGTGTGATACAACTGACATAAAAATAATTTACCTTCCTCCTAATATTACCAGTTAGTGCAACGCATGTGCCAAGGGGTGATTGATAGCTTAAAACGACGATATAGACGTAAACTTGTTTCAGAAATTTTGTAACAATCCGATAGACAATGTCCCTCTAGAAATCATAAAAAACAATAAGGATGTGGTCTATATGTTAGCTACAGCTTTTCAAGAAATTCCTTCCTCCACTTTTGTCAAATCTTGGCGAAAACTTTAGACAGACATCGAAAACCTTGTAGAAAATGCAAATCTTTCAGTGGGTGAAGAGAAATTCCATTCTACAAGATCTTCAAACTTTATCGGGTAAAAAAACACTGCAACCAGAAATATAGAGAACCGGGCGATAAATGGTGTTGAAAATATTGAAAATGACTTTTTAAATGAAGACGCATTCATAGCCTTGACGAGTACAGAAACTAGAAGCAGTGATAATGCAAGTGGTGAATGTTGAAGAAATGGAAAATATTTTTCACGAAGAAGCCAGACATTTAATGGAGATTGCAATCAAATACGTTGAGCAGCAATGCGAGTCATCGGACTTAGATATCTAACAAACAAACAAACAAACAAAAGTATGCTGTATTGCCGCAGGAAAATTGTTACAACTTATGGACAAAGTGAAATTTGCCTTAAAAGAAAAAAAAACAAAACAATGAAAAAACGAAATATTAATCAGATTTTTCGATAGGTCAATGCAAATACATAAATTGTAAATATAACATTCTTTAGTACATAACATTGCCGTAAAGCATTTAATGAATCCAGGTGACCTTAACAATAAGGAAATAAACAATATATATATGCGAGGTGAATAATTTCGATGACATTGAAATTAAAATTACGTGACCTTAAACTCTATTTTGTTATTGTATACAAGCAAAATAAGTGAAGTTAAACAAAAAGTGTACTGAACTATTATAGTAATTAAAGTCTATTAAAAAAAAAAGAAAATTTATAAGCTTAATCCAATACGTAACACAAATAATTAAACGGACAGTTCATTCCCCTATTAATTTTTTTTGAATATTCTATGCTTGCAGCTGCAACATGACACCCAAAAAGATTTAAGTAAACAAACAAATAAAATCATTTTAATGAGACTTATTCATTATAAAAATCATTAACGCAGTAAAAAGGTCTTTCAATGAGGTAAGCTTTGGTTTTTTTTCGAAAGAGTGTAAACATAGGGCTTGTTTTCAAATGTTCTAATGATTGTAAAGTTTTTCTGTGGAAGGAATTGGAAGGTATATGTCATGCCTAGTGTTTCTGGTAGGATATACGTGTCGTAGCCTTTCCGGGAATGTGTTTATATGTTTTCTTATCAAACAGACGGTTTTTAAAATAAATAATGCAGGAAGTGTTAATTTTTCATGTTTTTTGAAATAGTATTGGCAGTGCGCTCTATTATTTAGGCCAAACAAGTAGCTGATTGCTCTCTTTTAAAGCCTAAAAATACTAAGAAATTGCTCGGTGGTACAGCATCTCCAAAAGTGAAGGCCATAGCGGAGATGGGATTCGAATGGAGATAAATAAGTAAGTCTGGCAGAAGACACGTCCAGTTCTTTTAAAACCGATCGAATGGCAAAGCAGGCCGTAGAAAGTTTTTTAGTTAAGGTGTCAATATGCTTAGACCAATTTAGGTTGTGAATTTATATTCAAACTCAGGAATTTAACTGACTCAACGTATTTAATATTGCTGTTAAGTAACTGAAATGGTTGAAGAGTCTCCTTATAAGCCTTAATCACACAAGGTCATTGGAATTATTTGAATGTAAAGACGTATTAAAATCAATCCATGTTATTCTTGTGTCGTCAGTTAAGAGAGAAAGTTTTCCATTAATTTTCAAGTTGGTGATATCATTAATGTATAACAAAAAAAGAATAGGTCCCAAGACCGAATCTGGTGGGACTCCATTTGTAATCAATTTACAATCAGAATCAAAACCATTTGCCCTTACAAATTGTTGCCTAATCCATAAAAATTTAGCTTGCTTATCAAAATTTCATAACTACACGGTCAAAGACTTTTGCATAGGCACAAAAAACTGAGGTGGTGGAGTGGTTGTTATTGAGAGATAAGTAGACGTCGCTAAGCAACGAGAACATTGCATCACTGGTGAACTTGTTGAGTAAAAATCCAAACTCATCTGGGGATATTATCTGATGTTTATGAAGAGGAATAATTATAGCTGTTTTAAGGCATTCAGGTAATATACCATTTATAAGGGATCAGTGTTGCAAGGGCCTCTATGACTGGGAGCGGCCGGTTCACGAATATTTTAATTGATAGGCCATCAGTGCTACATGAAAATTTGCTTGCGATGTTATTCGTTTCTTTCAATAGTTCCATGCTGCTAACAGGGCTTAAGAAAAGGCTTTCAGAGACAGTTTTCAATGGAGGGAGAAACGAAAGAGGGTCCAAACATGGCAAGATACCAGAGGTAACATTTTTGCTTACATTAATAAAAATAAATCGTTTCGGTCATTTGAACTTGGCATGATCTGAGTCACAGGGTTTGATTTGTTTCTGAGGTCATTGATAATGGACCCGATTTCCTTTGAAACGTTTTTAGAGTTTGTTAGAAGTTTTTGGTAGTATATTTTTTTGCTGCTTTGATTAGTTTAATATAGATCCTCCTATAATTAGAGATATAGTGGAGAATAAGAATGCAGTCGCAGTGAGTTTTTTTATATATAAGAGAGAATGCACATTTTTAGCAGAAACGCGTAAATCTTTCGTGGTCCACGGTTTATGAGGCTAAGGTTTGAAAGCTCTAAAATTTGAGTTAACATTTTCAAATTAAAAATTCCAGTCGGTGTTTCAGCAAATATGATAAAATACTGAAAAATTCTGCCCCTATGGCTAGGTCTCTGTAAGGGCCTAAGAGGAATACTAAATTTGGAAAATATTGTTTCGGGATCGGAAAGACCTGTGCTACAAACCTGAGATTGAACCTCTGATGGAGAAAAATCAGACGCCACGTAATCAATTACAGAAGAAGAGTATTTTGAAATTCTAGTTGGAGACGATACACGCACTGCAAGACCAAAAAAGTCGAATATAGAAATTAAATATTTCTTACTGGCACAAACAGTAGCATAGTCAATATTAAAGTCCCCGCATAGAATTTCCCTGCCTTTTACCAGTAGACTATCTAGCAAATTTAGCAGGTAATTAAAGAAAGATTGTATATCCGAATTTGGCGATCTATATTAATATAATTTACTATGAATTCAGAAATGTACTGAAGGTAAAAAAAACAGAAAAAGATTAAGAACTTTTTCGAACAATACCTATAAAATTGTGTTGAAAATGTTACCATAATATACCATGTGTACACACATATTTTTTGTATACAAGCTTATTAATACGTGTTTAAAAATAATAATTATTTTTATCCTATGTGAAAAGCATACCTGGAGTACACGTTGGATTAACCGGCCAACAACTGTAGTCCCTAATTGGCCGGTTAAGAGGAATTATATTGTATTTTCAAAAAGTTTTGCTCTATCTTTTGTTACTACTACAATGAACGTATTTGTTTGTTTGTTTGTTGTTTTTAGCAAACAGTTTTGTAGTAAGTAAGTAAGTAAAGTAAGTTATCATGTTTTCCATGGCGAAATTGTAACCTCAGTTTTTGCGATATCTGTTAAGGCAAAACTATACTGCTACAGTACAGCCGGTTAAGTTTTTCCTCAATAGAATTCATCGCCAATTTATTTCCATTACCCTCAGGAATTTAGTTAAAGGTAAATTTTTAGTTTCAAGTTTTTTATGGATTCTGATGTATGTGAAAAATATGTTTTAATAAAGGCAACATCTTTCTAATTAAAGCATCTTCAAATGATTCCTTGGATTTAATTGTTGAATCTTTATGTCTGATTTTTCATTGTTTGATTCGATAAAGTATTTTTAGTTTAATTATTTTTTGCTTTGTCAACAATATATTACGTTTCTTTGACAATAAAGCACATTTTGATTTGACTCGCGACTGCCGAATCCGAAAACAACATCTTTTATGGCCCCAAAATGTTTGCTATAAAAAAGAACAGCATTTAGCTACATTCCCCAGCGAGTAATTAATCAAGGTTGGAAGTCTTTCCTGCAAAACTGGATTCGGGCTGGTACTTTACGAAATACCTTTTTGTAAATGCAACTAATTTATTCATATTCCAAATATGCTTTAAATTATATGCGCGAAATACATGATATGGACTAAATTGGGATAAAAAAAATTGAAAAGCCTGCCCAGCCTTGGTCATGTACGGAGCTGTATCGAACAGAACATAGACTCTTTCGTCTATGGAGGAATCTAAAAATAATTTCTTAATAGAATCATTCACAAATCTTGCTTTGGTTGAAAGGCATGTTTTTTTGACAACGTTGGAGATAAATTAGTAAGGCGAAAAAAGTTCAGCATTCCAACTTTTAAATTTGCCAAATTAAATAAAATTATTTCCGATCTCAATAAGCATTTCTTCCACTATACTCTGCTAATATTTTTCTGGTACATACACTTCTTAAGCTAGCTAGCGGATGCTTTTCTCGTTAAAATAATTATAAATATACAGAAATAGCCAATATGTTTAAAAATATGCCAACAAAACAGATGACTGCTATCAATATGGCTGCTTTAGGACAAACAATCGTTTACTACTCTGAGTCCGTGATAATTTGAAAGTAAATTTTTAGGATTTTATATGCATTTAGTGCCTTTTTTTTGCTTTAAACTTTAGTGCATACGGTGAACGGTACAAACAAGAGAGAAAGCACTGACGTATATATTTTTTATAAATA